>OX941093.1:59670000-60295000 GCA_954870635.1 Arctium minus
TAGAAGCTGAACGTGATAAACTGAAGATTCAGAATTCAGTTCTTCTAAATCAGATTTAGGAGTTTAAAGCTAAATTGTTAAATTCTGATAAAACTTCTGAATGTGCTAAATGTATTAATCATTCTAAATCTGATTTTGCAGGTATCATTAAGGCAAGAGAGAAAGAAATTGAAATGAAAGAAGATATCATCAAGTCTAAAGAGAAAGATATTGCTATGAAAGAGAATATTATTGAAGCAAGAGAGAAAGAAATCAAATTGAAAGAAAGAAAAATAACCAATCTTCAAAGCAAGCTGAAGACAACTGAACAACAGACATAAAAACTTAAAGTTGAATCAGTTGATCTACACATCAAGTTTAAAGCTTTTGAAGATCAAATTTCTGCATTGGAAGCCAAAAATGATGATCTGTTGAAAAATCTCAATGCAGATAATGTCAAAGCTGATTTGGAGAATGTATATGCTTAAAAGCTTTCTAACTTTTCTAAGAAAGTTTCTCAAGAGAAAAAGGATTTGGAGCTAAGATGCATAAAACTCTCTAAGCAAATGTCAGAATTTGAAAAGATCTTAATAACTGAAAGAGACATGTTTGCAAAAGAGAGAAAAGTTCTTTATGATAAGGTTGTTGAATTTCCCAAACAAATTTCTGTTTTACAAGACTTACTTGGATAAGGAAAGAAAAATCTTTCAAGAAAAGAAGAAGTCTTTTGAAACTGAAGAGAAAAACTCTGAAAAGAGAAATACTGGGATTTTCAAGGAAATATCTTAAAAGAACAAGAACTTAGAAAATGATTTTGAGCAAGAACGTCAAATATTTGAATTTGAAATATCTAAGCTCACATCCAAGATATATGGATATATGTTCTATCATCAAACATTTTAAAAGAACAGATGGGTAAATCTGATTTGAAAAAGAAGTTTGACAAACTTTCTGATGAAAGAAACATTTTGTCCGAAAAGAGTAACAACTTGAAGTTGCAAATGTTGAATTGTCAGAGAAGATTTCTGCTGACGTGATTAATCAATCACCTTATGACAATTCAACTGAATCATTTTGTTCTTTTAAAACTGCTTCAAGTTCAATTCAAGAAAATGTTTCAAAAAGGACAAGTGTCAAATCTAAAATTGTCAAATCTAATCAGATTCGTCCATTTAATCTGTTTTATGACAAGTCTGTTGATAGTCCAACAAGCTTTTATGTTAAATCTCTTGAGAAGAACTTTTCTAAGAAATGACAGATGGTGTGGAGAGTGAAAGGTTCTCCAGATGAAAAGAAGAATGACAAATCATCAACATCCACATCCAAAGTCAAGAAGAACAATGCACCTAAAGGTAAATCTTTTGGTAAACCTGATATGTTTTACTCTGCTAATCATTTTATCAGGATTATTCAAAAGAAAATCTATGTTCTTACTGTGGAGAGAATGATTTTGTTCAGAGAGAATTCGCTCATAACTGGTATGAAACTTACATAATTACTTCTCAGAAAAGAATACATAAAATTGTTAAATCTAATGAGAAGTGGATTCCTAAATCTAACCTACCAGGACCCAAATACCAGTGGGTACCAAAACCTGTCAAATATGTTTTGCAGGTACCACAGGTTTAGGGGGAGCAAGATTGATAACTTCTAGACAAAACAGTCTAGGACTCGTACCTCAAAGATGATAGACTTTTGAACAAAGCAGTTCAAAACTCGGACTTTAAAGATTTTGGCTCTTAAATATTTAAGTTCAAGACCCGTTCTTTCATGTTAAAATTTATGGCTTCTGATTACAACAGATCAGGACCCGGTCTTTAATGTTAAAAGACTTAGACTTCTAAACACATCAGTTTAGGACTCGGTCTTCAATGTTTAAAGACAAGGATATTTTGCAAATATTCAGGGGGAGCTTAACTGAATCTAAATCATTTTATCATGATTTGAGGGGGAGCTTAATTGTAAGTATCTTCTGATCTAGATCTCTGATTGTTTGAAAGAAGAACAACTTTCGAGCATGAAAAATGTTTTCTTAAATGTTCAAACCACTTCTGGTTCTCAAAAGATTTCATGAATTTAGAAGTGAGATTTTAAATGTTTTTCATAACTAGTGCTTTAATGTTTAACTGATCGTGTGTTTCCAAAGATCAATACTTGTGTATTATCTTGTCTATATACTTTCAAGTATTCACACACACCGATTCAGTACTTCATTTGAAATTGTTATTACCATGTCTCTAAACGAAACAATTTTCGATGGTAATACCCTCGTTTGTAATCCACTGTTGTTGAGCAACAATCATCATTTCAACTTGAGCGTTTATTGCTAAATTGTTTATATTTGTTCATATAAACAAACTGTCAAGTTCTTTGATACCCAACCATTTCATGTTTATATCTCATGATATTGATCTGATTGATACATTGTCCGACTCTCAAAACAATTCTCATGATTTCATTTCATTCATTTAATTTCCTTGTTTTGAGAGATCTTCAAAGTTCAAATTCTCAAATTTCATTCATATATTTGATGAGCATACATTTTGACAATGTTATCATATTTTGTGTTTAACTGTTCAAGTTAAATTGTTAAGCAACCATTCTTTTTAGGACTTACATAGGATCAGTGTGAGAGCTTAAGCAGAACTTCCATGGATTCACGTTAACCAGTGTTTCCTACCCCAGAAGTAATCCTAGAGTGATTGAGGGGTGAGGGGTCATTATCAAAGAGTGTGGGAGATAACTCATCTGATTGAGTTTTTCTCAGTATGTGGAGCGGTAAAATGTAATGAGAGTTTGGTTAGAAGTTAGCATAATGATAACAAGAAAGAGGGTGTGAGATCAGAGTTAAAAGAAAAATGAAAACTCTGCACCAACTTTTTCTGAGTCGGGCAACCACATAATCTGATTGGTTCAGATTCTTTGGTGACCATCATTGAAACAGGCAGTGAGCCCATGCCAACTCTTGCAATTACCCCACCAACCACTCGTTTCTTTCTTAACAAAGAAATGTTTCATTTTATTTAGGGACGCAACATATATGCTATCTGATCTTCACTCGGAAGATTTAGATATTGAAAAAGAATGAAGTTTGCCCCACCTTCGCACCTCTTTCATGCACATTGAGTCCGTGTAAAACTTGTTGTTGTCTCAACAGTTTACACATTTTGAGCCTGAAAAAGCTTGAGTAGCTTCAATCATTTCTACACTTTCACGTACGCACAAGGAATAAGTTTTCTTGTCATAGCATTCATAGAAAAAAAATTTATGGGTTTTCGATGATTGAATGGAAGCCCTGGGGGAGTGAACATCACAAAGCTCCTTTCCAAAGTACATTTGTTGTACAAAGTGGCTTCGTGCTACTTACAGGCATACTAACTGCATCATCTGTTGATTCAGGGTTATCATGTTTATTATATCTGAATTTGAAAAGATTCGGGCATATACATCTTATGAATTGACGGATACTCAGATCATAAAGAACGGAGATTGTCATTTCATAAAGGGGGAGAATGTTAGTTTATCATAAAGAGGAAGATAGATATTCAAAGACTGTGATGGCTTGAAAAAGGTTTTGATGATTTTGCTGCTTACAATTCATCAAAAAGGGGGAGATATATTCAGGGTTTTCAAGTCAAGAAAAAGGGAAATAAAAGTCAGTTGAAAAGATTGATGAAAGTTTATCAAAATGGAGGAGATAATTTCTGGAATTTCAAGTTCAAGACAGATGAAAATTGTAACACCCTAAATTTAGCGGAAATAAAAATTCGAAAATTCTGCAATATGACGGCTATAAATTGGTAAACCTAGTATATAAAAACCTGCTGTAAACAACCCCAAAGTATCATCCCGACAGAACGGGGAAACAAACTATAACCATTACAATTAATCAAGTGAAGAATATACTAACAACCTAATAATCTAACTTAAATAAGAAAGATTAATATCGGGTGTTGCTCTTCTTCCAAAAGGATGCCCGCTATCCAAAATGTTGGTCCATACATCTCCCAAAAAGACCGCTCTTGGCCTCAAAGCCATCCACTCATTCCCGACGAACCCCACCGGAAACCTGACCTGTTATACATGTCATTTTAAGAAAAAGTGTTAGGCTAAAGCCTAGTGAGATCAAACATTTGTAGTTTAAATGATCAACGCGAAGATGAGTAAAATAATTTCTTTTGTGCAATGATAATAATAAAATGATACAATAATGCTCTTTGAAATACAACAAGTACCTCTTGGGTTAACGGGGGAGACCCGCATACTAACACAAATGACGGAACACAAAAGTAAGCTATTTGATAAGTCAGTAAAGCCAATACAAAAATAAAGTACATGCAAGGGATGTCAGGCTCAGTAGCTTTAAACGTACACCCACGGAAACTCAAGTTCAACCCCGAGGGGTTCCTAAGTCGAGCTCCTCATCCAATATCGTAGTACTTGAGCACGAAGGACTTATACCACATCCGATGCCTAACGTGCCTCGACGTGGAAAACTAGTCGTCCCAACGCCGGAACAATAATAAACCAAATATGGGGTCATGACTCCCCAATGCATCAAATAAGCCAAGTAATACGCATAAGACCCAACAAGTAACCCAACAATGGTTATTATGCATAAATGATACGAAGGTGTTTTCCACAAAAACCACTTCCATTATTTACCAAAAGATCATCCGTCAAGATATAAGTGATTCCTCTTATTTTTCAAGTCCCAAAATATGAAGTGAGTTAATATACAAACTTATCAGCAGTTAACCACAAAAACCAATATTTCCAAGTCTATAAGTTTTGCATAGGAATACCATCCACTTAAATATATAACTCAAGTAAAACAAGTTAAAGAACATGGTTGAAGTCCATGAATCATCATTTCTCCAAAAATCATCATAACACTAATATCCCCAAAAGTTAGGTTTAACACAAATTTTACAAATCAAACATAAGGAGGAGGAGATATTAAGTATTCGAAATCCATCTTTTGACATGTATAAAGTTTAGTAAAGGTGTAAGAACTCACCTTCTTAGGTTTTACCAAAAACACAAACCCTAGAAGATGGTTACTTGAGCTCTAATGCTTCACAACACCTAAAATGGTTCATAAATGGTCAAACAAGGAAGTAGATGAAGGCATTAATGATGAGGGAAGTTAATATGGTGAACCTACCCCAAAATCTTCCAAGAACTCGGCTGGTGCAGTAAACCCAAATCAGATAATGACCTAAAATCGCGACTTATGCTATTTATACCCAAACACCCGTCGGCGATAGTGACACGGCGACTATGCCAATGGCATAGTCGCGAGGCATAGTCGCGCGGTTCTACCACCCCTCGGTACAACTGGGGAGAGAGTGCCCTGCGATTGTGACCATGTCACTCTCGCATGGCATAATCGCGAGAAACGTACCATAGGTCCTTGACCTCCGGCGATTGTGCCCTCCGAGATTGTGACACACTGTCACTCTCGCGGGCATAGTCGCGAGCAACCCAAAATTCTCCAAATCGATGATTTTCAACCCACGATGCTTAAATCCGACTTACTCGATATTAAAATAATAAAATCCCACTATATAGAAGTTTCCAACGCAAGCAAAAATATAATACACGGGTTCTTGTAATTCGGGGTGTTACAAAAGTTTTTATCAAGATAATGTTTCAAAGATGATTCAAGAAAGTTTGTTTGCTTAAAGACAGTTCAAGAGATCACAGAGATGAAGATGCGAGAATTGAAAGATTCCTCAAAATTGAAAGATTTCTCAAGTTTAAAGAAGATCAAAGAAGTTTCAAATGTTTCAAATGTTTTGTTCAAGACTTGATGACTGTTGAAAGACATTGTGAATGACTTTTCAAGATTCTTCAAAAGCATCAGAGTTTAAAGATTATCAGAGCTTCAAAGTTTAAAGTCGTCAGAGATAAAGTTTTGAAGAATCAAGAGCTAAAGACTATTGTCAAATTTTTGTTAAATCTTGAATACAAAAGGGGAGATTGTTAGTGTATAGTTGTATCCAAGATTTAAATAAAGAAAAGTCCAAGTCTGTAAAGTCAAAATAGTCAAGTCTTGTATTAGTCAATGCTAGCTTCATTGTGAGTGAATATGGTCTTTGACCATATATATAGTGTCATGAGAGTTCCTGTTTTGTAAGCTTGTAAGAGTTCATGTAGCTTATAACACATTCAATTTTAAGAGATATACGACTTGTGAATATTTCTCTCTCTACCCTCTCTAGATTTGTGATCAATTGTCATATCTTGATTAGTTGCTTGAATTGTGACCTAACACGCACTTTGGATATAGCGACTGTCATTGGGTTTTTAGTAACACCCGACTTTAATTAGTCCTTATGTAAAACTTTATTTATTTTGCTGACGGTTAAATCTAGAATCGTATTTCAAGTGAGAATTTGTCGTAAGAGATTTTATCCTTCTTTGAGGAATTATAGAAAATTGTAAATTAGTCGTTTTTTCCAAGTTTAAGGGTGTTACAATACTGTTCTCGTATGAACCCACATCTACTATATATATATATATAACTATATTTTTTTATATTAATTAAAACAGGGACCAATCTGTTATAAAATCCATGCTTGATGAGTGGCATCTTCTAGAAGCTAGAATCACCTTTATCTTTTTTCTCATTTTTTCAAGTTTTTATAATGCTAATTAAGTTAAAGACTTTTGTGCCCCTCAATGAACATTGTAGCTCTTTATAGCAACCCGGCTACTTTTGTAATTTTGCCATCATTTTAATTAACTTTTAATATCCCAACCATCCAAATTCCTACAAGCTTTTTACTCTCCTATCTCTTAAACCATCCATGTTTATAAGTCATTTACTCTTAATTTCTTCCTTTTACTCTCCATTTGATGTCACTTTGTACTTTAAAGATGCAAGCATTAGCTTCTCTAACTTATATTCATCGGTTATAATCACCTCCAAGGGTAGAATGGAGTTTTACTCTCATTTGCTCCACAACGACAAGGTATTTTGAGGTTTTCTAGAGTGTATTGGGATGGATTATTTTTGTTTCTTGATCTATATCAACTTCTATCCACAATTGGTATCAAATTTTGGTGAATAACTACTCATTTTCTCCAACCATACTTCGGAGGAAAACCAAGAAGTATGTTTTGATTTGTTTCTTTTACATCAGTTATATATATAAAAAATTAATTCAATTGTTAATATTAGAGTGTTGTGTATTACTGAATTTTCAAGTTGTCATCAGTATCAATGTTATTGGTTACATGATATTTATTCATAATTAGTTGGATATTGTTCTTACGATATTTCTTCTTCGAGTGATTTTTTTTTGGTATTTAAAACCCATTTAGGAGCTAACATATAGCTTATTTAATCTTATAATTTTAAGCATTACATCAATTTAAATTATAATTTTAATGCTCTTTATTATTATAATTGTATTGAGATTTAAAGAGAGGTGTTTTTACACTCTTAAATCTTAATGGACTATAACTTTTGATATCGATGTTTTACAAGTGGTTTCCTATCCCTTTACCAATCCTTCTTTTTCCACCAAAAAAAAACATTGGTTATTAATGGTTTAACAAATGTAAACACATTGTTTTCTATAAGGTTCAATGTAATTAGAGTATTTTCTTTTTCATAATTCATATCGAAGATAATTTTGAATATGGAAGGTAGTTTTTTTAATCTCATGTGTTGAACTGTATCTTTTTTATTATTTTTCAATATATATGAACATCAACATATACTTTTTTGCTATTTGTGATTACCTTTTCCAATTTTATATAAGCATGGACATAAATAAACCATAACAAAAGTCTATTATGTTTCGGAAAGTATAAACTTAGGAAGGAAGAATTGGAGAATATATAGAGCATATTTAAGGATATGGTCATGGTACAACTATAAAAGCTTTAAACTTTGAAAATACACATAAAATTTTAAAATATTTATTTCATCTATAGTAAGTATCTCGAAGGTGGGCTTCATGTACCAAATTTCCAAATTAGTTTACATAATATTCGACATGTCTAAATAGTACATGGCTTCATGTTGACATAGTGATATAATTAGTGTAATATTGTATTTGTTAAACTGAAATACTCATTAACTGTTTTTAAGATAGACTTTTATATATACCTAACCGGTCATCTAATGAATATATGAGAGTGCTTTAAGTTTTCTATTTTCTTCACTTTAGAGTTATTTTTGAATTAAAATACAACATTCTTATCATATGACTTTGTTGAGCTTAATGTCTACAATATTTTGAGGATATAGGTTATGGGAGTCACTAAATAGAAAGAGAAACACTAGTACAAAAATGACCTTTTGCCACGGTTTTGGAAATAAAGGTCAGCCACGGTTAAGCTTTAAACCGTGGCCAAAAGTTATAAATAAAATTAGAGTATTGTTTTAGCCACGACTTAACTCAATAACTGTGACCATTAACAAACACATCCAAACATAATGTCACGATTTTAATAAAAATGTGACTAAATGCTTCGATATGGTGACACTTTTTTTACTGTGGCCAATAGCAGTCAAAAACCATGGCCATATATAGACATATAGTCATGGTTTTTTGTCTTAACCATGACTTTATGTTGTGACGGTTATAGTCCGTGACTATAGATAGAAATACGGCCACATGAAGCCAATTTTCTGTGGCTAAAATAAAATATATATTGTCACGAAACCTTATTAAACGTGGCCAAAAGACAAGGTGTTTATGGCCACTGTTTTCGTTATCTTATGTCACCAAAAGGTAACAAATAGCTACGGTTTTACTAATTAAGCCTAACTATAGGTCATGGATTGGCAACGGTTAGTATGAAACTTTTATAGCTAAAAGTATATAGTTAAGGCCACGTTTAAAATAAGTTGATGACTAAAAGGTAACCAATAGTCATGTTTCTAACAATTCAGTTAATCTAACTAATAAGTAATTTATCGTCACGGTTTTTGTTATTGTGTGTGATCAACTGTTAACCAATAGTCATGGTTCTCAAATTTAATTGTAATTATATGTCATGAATTAGTCACGGTTTTTATCATTTTTGTCGCCAAAAGTATAACCGACATATGTGTCCACAAGGTAACCGGTATTCACGCTTCTAACAATGTAGTTCGTGTGGCTAATAAGTAGTTTACGACCAAAATTATTATTTTTATGTGTGACCAAAAGTTAACTGATAGTCACGGTTTTAAAGCTTAAGTGTAACCATACGCCATGAACTATCCATGTTTTTTTTTCTCATTTTGTGCGACAAAAAAAGTAAACGTTTGGCCACGATTATAAAAATTAAGCATAAATATATGTCATGATTTGGCCATGATAAATATCAAATTTGCATGGTAATAAATATAGTTAAGATCACGATTAAAATAAATTCATGTGGCTTTAAGGTAATCAATGGTCGTGAATTGTGTGGCTATAAGTAGCTTATAGCCACAGATTTACTATATATGTGTGTGCTAAATGTAACTAGTATTCACGATCCCACAAATTCATCGTAACTATATGCAGGGGCGGACCTACAACTACGGGAGGGGGGTCCCGTGCACCCACTCACTTGATTGCCATAAAGGAAAAAAAGATAGGCGCCTTGAAGGTGTGCACCCACTTGATTTTAAGGGTGCCCTGAAATATTTTAAATTTGAATTTATAACACAAATAAGCAATTGGTGGGATGCTTTGTGGTGATTAAGTTAAAGTTTCCCCTAGCTAGAGGTCTGGGGTTCAATCCCAACACTCTGCATGGTTAAAATAAACTGGTCACAGTAAACACTTGTGTGGCTATAAGTAGTCTATAGTCATGGTTAAAATAAATACATGTGGCTATAAAATAATTAATGGCCATCACAAAAACAAATTGTGTTGCCATAAGTAGCATATGGCCACGGTTTTAACTATTTTTTGTAGGAAAAGGGTAAGCAATAGCCACAATTTCAAATACTTTACGTAGCAAAAAGATAACCAATGGCCATGGTTCTACAAAATATGCGTAACTATATGTCATGAAATGGCCACAGTTAAGATGAATTATCATGACTATACGTAGTTTATGGCCACTGTTATATGAAAAATACTAAACTACCAATTTGTTTGATAACGTTATGGTTACGGTTTTTATGTTATGGCTACGTTTTTTCATGTGATATAGTGACACAATTTAAACGTGGCCATAAGGGTACCAAAAATCACGCAAGAATAGGCCATGTTTTGGCTGAAAAAAAACCCGTGGCGAAAGGGCTACGACCACGGTTTTTAACCGTTGCAAAAGTGACTTTTTGTACTAGTGAAATAGAGAGTTGATTAAATTGAATTTGGTTATGATTGATGAAGAAGTATGTTATTTCTCATCGTATGCTTGATGTTTTTATAATATGTACATACTTTGTCCATACACATGTAATTAATTTAACTGTTCCATTATGTAGCAAATTCTAATGGCATGTATTTACATGAATATCATTCCATTTAACTTTCACATTATATAATTAATTATCAATACTTATTACAAGCATGTCTTTGCTATGTGATGTGCCATGTCGTGTGCTTAATGCTGACGAAGGCATGGAAGACCCAAGATACTAATACTTACCACAAACCACAAAGCTTTTAGTAACATCATTCATTCTCATTTGACTCAAGATGACATTACTTAGGTGTCGTTTGTTTTTTATGAGGTGTTGAAGTCTGAAGCCTGATTTCGTTTTTGATTTTTAAGAGGTGGCGATGAAGTCTGAAATCTGAATAAATAAGACTCTTTGTTTTTTGCAAACTGACAACGTATGAATATGTATAATTATCTATTTTATCCCTAAAAAATTCAACTTAAATACGTCATTGAAGTGAGCGTCGATGTTCGAAGTAACAGAACGAAAAAAGAAACAAAAAAATAATGTTGGCAGATTTGCGAGGCTATGGAGTTTTAATCACATCTCACACCACTGAAACCCCAATTTAAGCGATTCAAGATGTTCAGGAAAGTCAACACATAGTTCTACAATATTCATGTTTTGCGTTTTGGCAAATCCAGGGTGGATTTGGGCCAAAACTGATGTTGAAATCAAAAGAATCGTGTTGGACGAAAATAAGAGGATATTTAAGAAATAGGGTTACCACGTTTTTGTCCAGACCATAATAAGAGATAAGAGGTTCTGAATATATTTTAAAAAAACAAATGGTCTCAATTATAAAACGCCTGATCAAATTAGACATAAGTGATGATTAAAAACTTAAAATTAAAAAAACAAATAATGCCTCAATACTCTATGGTATGTGTTATGACAATCAATTTATTAAGTATTTTATATTCTCATTTACAATGCCTTTTAGGTTATATCTTTTACAAACAATAAGAAGATATGTATCAGATTCCCTCTTTTACTGTTAAGAAGATATGTACCAAAGTTACTCACGCTACTGCGCAACGCACAGTTCCAACACTAGTTCTGTTATTAAAATAAAAGTTGATTGATGGACCAAATGTGTTATAAAAAATGAAAGTGGATTGAGATGAGGGTCAATAGACTAAACTACCTCTTAGTAATGCCACTCTAATTGACGGCGTTATTAAAAGGGACCATATCCATTATAAAAATGAAACCATATGGATGGTCTTCGTTAAAAATTATTTCCAGGGACCTTACTCAGTTACTCGTTTATTTATATAAACCACATGGACCGAATTTGCATTAAACTCTTTTATCATTGTAAGTTATTTATCTATGTCGGTCCTAAAAGGGTTATGACTAATACATAAAGTGTCTGTAGAAGAGGGGTTGAATACTGACACAATATACTTTTACTTTTTTTTTAATTATGTATGTTTATAAAAACAAAGAATTACAAATTTGTTGTGAAAATTATGTATGTAAAACCTAAACAATATAGTTGGTGACAAATTTGCTCATAAAAGAGAGACTGAATGAGTAGTTTCTTTTAGATATGAAGAACTAAGATAGTCTTCAAATATTGACGCCAATTTCGCCTAAGAAACTATCATTTTGAATTATCAAAACAGGTGAGTTGCAATATTGTCAAAGGTCACCTTTTATAGCCTCTGTAACACCCTCAATGTTGGAAAGAGCAACTAATTTAAAAAATTTCCCTAATACATCGAGTAAAGGATAAAATCTTATTCTATGAATCAATACTAGAAATTACCTCAAATTAAATTCTAAATTTAATCTCAACAGTTATTGACCCAAGTCTTATACAAAGACTAAATAAAGGTCAGGTGTTACTAAATTCATACAAATTGTTATTTCCAAGGTGCGGAATGTTTCATCTAATAGTTACACTCTTCTTATGCAACTATCTAGCACTAACTCTTCACGTGTCGCTAGTACCGTTCCCCAACAAGAACCTGATGTACATGCCGACAAATAAAAAGATTAGGCTTTACGCCTAGTGAGTTCAAGAGTTTTCACCAATTATATAAAATGGTAAACTGAAAGAATGCTACTTAAATCCCACTTTCTAAAATGAAATGCATTTAGTAAGAAAGCAACTTCTTTCCCGAAACTCACTATTTCCGTGATGAAACCCCCAATACAAAACGTGTATTCAAATATAATTCTGAAACCCAAAACGGGAATGATGAATTAATATTTAGATACATAAATCATGGATAAAACTCTATTACCCCAAAATATCTAAAACACGGATAAAACTCAATACAAAAAAGCACCAAACGTGGATAACAATCCATACTCAAAATATAACCGAAAAACATGGATAAACTCTATATCCAAAATCACCACCTTTCGGTGACGGGGGAGACACGTTTCCATTGAACGTGGCGGGAACACAAGAGTATGACACGTATCTATGTTATATGGGCATCACTTATGGATAAATAAACATTGACATCAACCTTATTTGGGTCTTTAGTCAAATGGGTTAACAAGCTCAACTCTATCCAAGTCTTTCGCTTAGGGAGTCACCAAGTTCAACCTTATCCAGATCTTTACCTTGGGATCTCCCAAATCCAAGTTAAGCACGTTCACTAGAAATGACAGCCACAACGGACTACATGGTCATCAAGTTCAACTCTATCCGAGTCTTTACCTTAAGTCCTCTACTACGGAGCACACAGTCATCAAGTTCAACTCTATCCAAGTCTTTATCTTGAGTCCTCGCTGATCCGAGTTTCTAGTTACAACACAGGGATAACTATCCCATTCCAAACTGACTCACATGCTTATGGATCCATTGCATTACAGTCTAAAACATTACATGACTCCAAATGAATAAACTAGTGCATTCAAGACACGTAATTCTCAAATAAGATGCAATAAATGCAACTCAATACCAAAGCTCTACATTAAGCTATCAAAATCGGACAAATGTCCCCAAGACTCAATAGAGTCAAAAACCGAGCCATAAGCTCAACCAATCATTGGACCATTTGCTAAAAGTCATAAAATGCAATAAAACGTAAATGACCCAACGTTTATGCAAACACATGTTTCCAAATACATGAATAATCCCAAAACACAATTTTTGATTGGGATAAACCATTTTCCAAAGGGACGTACACTATTTACATTTTCAAAATGTCCCATAACACAATGTATGCATTTCTCCAAAACACACGCTAAAATTGAAATTTTCACCAAACAACCTCCAATCATAAGATAAATCATCATAACACATACATTTATGATTCATTTATCAAAGTACCCAAAAATCCCAAATATGGGTGTTTCACAAGATTTATAAAATCAAACATCCCAAATAAGTAAAACTCTTCAAATGTTCCAACATTTGATAGTTATCAAGTAAGACACATAAATACTTCAAAAATGCACATTTTTGGCATGTACAAAGTTTTCACAAAGCAACTTGAACTCACCTTGTTAGATTTAAGCTAAATCTAGATTTTACTCCCCTCTTAAGCTCGCTTGGAAAACTTGATTCTACAAGCACTCCTTCCAAATCCTAGATCCACAAGTTTGCAAGCATAAACACACAAACCCAAGTACTTAGAATCATTCTCCAAACACCTCTCACCAAGAATCTCCATTTTGACGAAAACCCTAATTTTGACCTAACTTTTCCCAAAATCATCCAAGCCGAAATTTGAGAAATAAAACACTAGGAAGTCATAAATGAAGCATTTATAACTCATATAAAAGTTTAGAAAAGAGGAGGATGGACTAACCACTTAGGTTTTGATGGAGACCTAGAAAACCCCAAAAAATCTCTAGAATTGAAGATGAATACTTGGTCTTGCACTAGAAGATGAAATCACTAGATTTGATGGAGAAGGAACACTTTAATCTCCATGAAGAAGCCCCAAAATCAGTTAAGGTTCGTATTAGGTGAAGGGAAATTGATTTGGGAGAGAAAGGAAAGAGTTGAGAAGTGAGAAATGAGAAGAATAACTGAAATCCCGACTTTAAACTAATCTGGTACCACCTGGTGACATTGCCAGGCGACTTTGCCATGGCATTGTCGCACCAGGTGTACCAAAGGTTCCCCAACCCGTGCGACTTTGCCAGGGCGACTGTGACACTGTCATAGTCGTCGGGCATGTACCGAGCCCCGAAACTCGACTTTTCACACACAAAACACCCCGATACTCTTAGGAATAAAAGAAATAAATTCCTAACTCAAAACCACAACTTAGGGATCACAAAGACACAAGAGGTGACTTTTACTTACCGAAAATCAAGGGTGTTATAGCCTCCAATGCATTAAATGTTGCTATCCAACTTTAATGTGTGTCTTCATCTGATTTGTTGGTCAGTACATGTTGGTGCTCTTCATTTCAACCTTTGAATCTTAAAGATGTGATATAGTGTAACACCCTCAAATTTGGTAAGAGCAACTAATAAAAATTTTGTTATAAAATCAAGTAAAGGAAAAAACTTCCTCTTACAAATCAAAACACAATATGCCTCAAATATAAAATTCTATAATTAACCTCAAAAAATATAAAACTCCAATAATATACAAGAACTAAACCGAAGTCGGGTGTTACTTAACCCAAATACAAGTTGTTCTTCCCAAAACCAATACGGGAGACTTCACCAAGCCACTCACTTATCGAGCACACAACTAGCACCCTTCTCCTCATAGTGTTACTAGCTCTATTCCCATCCGGAACCCGTTGCACATGCCGACAAATAAAAAGGTTAGGCTAACGCCTAGTGAGTTCAAGAGTTTTCGACGTGAATAAATATATCATTAAAAGGAAAGAATGCAACTTAAATCATAATTTTTCAAACAGTTTTCGTTAAATATGAATACGACCCATTTTCAATAATGCACATGTTTTTAAAGATGGATGCCCCAATGTAAAATGTTCTTTCATAAAATAAATTCAACCCAAGAATTGCTCAAAAACGTGAATATAAAACGTCACTGAAAAGTGAAAACATAGATACTAAAACTCAATACCTAAAACAACACCTTTCGGTGACGGGGGATACCCGATTCCATATAATGTGGCGGAACACAAAGTAAACCACATACTATGTTATTAAGATCAAGTCATATAAAAATACACGCATTGAATGTCGAGCTCGGTAGCTTTAAACGTACACCCACGGAAAGTCAACTTCAACCACATAGGGTCCTTACGTTGAGTTATCCTCATCCAATTACGCGTACTAGCACGTAGGACTTATACCATACCGTCGATGCCTAACCGTGCCTCAATGTGGAAAACTAGCGGTCCATCATCGGACGTAATGATTATACTAGCACGGGGGACTTACACCATACCGTCGATGCCGATACGTGCCTCAATGGGGGAAAACTAGTGTTCCACCATTGGACGTAATGATTCCAAATGAATGACACACACACTCAAAACACGTAAATCTCGAATAGATGAAAATCATGACCAAAGCTCTACATTGAGCTATCAAAACTGGACAAATGTCCCCCAAACCTAACACAGTCAAATACCGATCCACAAGCTCAGTTAACCAAAAAACTATTTGTCAAAAGCAATAAAATGCAATAAAGCGCAATCGACCAACGTTTATGCAAACACATGCTCCAAAATGCATGAATAAACTCCAACAGAACTTAGATTGAGACATATCATTTTCCAAACAAGTTTATATCATTGACTCTTTCAAAACGTCTCATAACACAAGATTTCACATTTATCCAAAACATACACTAAAAGTGCATTTACACTAAAGGATTTACACTCGTAAAATAAATCGTTAAAATGTCAATACCTAAGATTTACTCACCGAAATACTTGAAATACATCTTTTCCCAAAAACAAAAAAATTTACAATTTCTGAAATGTTCACAAGGTCGGGAATGACCAAAACCCAATGACCCACATGTTGGTACTTTCAAAACATTCCATAACACAACCATGCATATTTCCAACAAACACTAAAATGTGTTTTTACCAAATAACCCTCATTTACACAATAAATCACCAAAACACTTTCTTTCATGATTTACTTATCAAATCGTCAAAAAATCGCAAATTTGGGTGTTTTACAAGGTTTATAAAGTGAAACACTTAAAATAAATAAAACTCACCAAATAACCCAACAATTGATAATCTCATTTAAAACATATAAACACTTTAAAATAGACATTTTGGCATGTACAACGTTTTCATAAATCACTTGAACTCACTTTGCTAGATTTAGGTTAAATCTAGATTTTCCCCAACTTGAGCTCCTTTAAAGAGACTTGGATCCTCAATCCAAAAACTTTCAAAAACCTATATCCATTAATCTCCAACCATAAATATTCATATTCAACCATATAGAATCGTTCCCCAAACATTTTACATCAAAATCTCCATTTTGGCCAAAAACCCTAATTTGACCTAATTTCCCCAAAATCATCCAAACTAAAATTTTAGAAATACAAACACTAGGGAGTCATCAATAGAACATTTATAATCCATAAAGGATGGGGGAAGTGAACTTACCACTTAGGTTTTGGTGAAAACCTAGAAAACCCCAAAATTCTTGAAGATGAAGGTGATGATGATAGGCTCTTGATCTTTGCTTCCAATTCACCACCAAATACTTTTATATATTCCAAAAACTAACAATCTAACCTTGAAAAGCTCTCAAAAACGAAACCATAGCAACTTGAATCGCCAAAAATGGAGTAGAAATGAGAGAGTTATGAGTAAATGAAGAATAGGGCTGAAAATTCGACTTTTAACAAGTCTGGTACACTCGTGCTACATTTCCATGCGACTTTGCCATGGCATTGTCGCTCAAAGTGTACTGTGGGCTAAAACTTGCCTGCGACTTTGCCAGTGTGACTATGACAATTTGTAGCCGGACTCGTACCATGCCCCAAAACTCAACCTTTTCTATGCCAACACTCCTGAAACTCTTAGGGACTTAAAGTAATGTTTTCCCAACATAAATTCCACCATATACAAGTTATAAAAACGTTCGGGTGATATTTACTTACCGAAATTACGGGTGTTATATATAGAAATTTGCTATCATAACCCAACATTTTGTATGCGGAAGGAACAATAAAAGAACTATGATACTAACAAAATAGTACTTTTGAACTTACTTTGTCTAACATGTTGAACATGTTCCCATATGAGGACAAGAGTTAATAGAAGTTGGTGAGCCAAACTTGCTGGTTAAGTTTGCACTAAAAAATCGGCTTGTCAAAAACAATATTTGTCAAACTGTTTTTTGACATTATCTCGTACTGGTTTTCAATCAACTAGATGATAATCCAATCCGCTTTGATGATTACCATGGCTTCACTTTAACCAACCTTCGATTTTGTTGAAGACATGTTGCTTTTGGAACAATACTGATAATAATAGGACTTTTACAACAAAAATCATATTCTAATATTTTTCTTTCGAAATATAAGCCATATTTTAGATTTATCCACAAGCACCATCATCTACTAGTCACCACCATCTCTACCTTTACCACCATTGTCGTTACAACAACCTCTATGACGTTTTCGCCAATTCGTAAGGATCTTCCAAAACCGAGTAAAAAGTAGTTTTTCCTTTGTTCCGAACGAGTTTTTTTTTAAACTACCATCAATTATATCAAATTATTCATTCAAATTTGGTACGATTATATATATATGTGTGTGTGTGTGTGTATTTATGCATATAAAAATTATGTAAAAATATTTATAAATTAAAATTATTTAAATATTTACTTGATTTATGTCATATATAAATATTATATGATATATAAAATCATCAAATAATTTTCCAAAGCAACTTGCTAGTCCTGTTCTATTCAGTACTAGTCGTACCAAACATCCCTGGTTCTGTCCAGTCATGCCTTCTTGTCTTGTCATGTCTAATCATGTATGCTGCATATGCATACCAAAAAATACATAATGGTTTTTAACGGATTAAATAAGAAAACTAAAATAGAGGGTGTTTTTCTATGACCCGTGTAAACTGTAGGGGCTGAAAATGTAAAGTTGCTATAAGATGACCGAAAAGAAAAACCCTAGCAAAAGCCTTCTCTTGCTCCATGGTGCAGTGTCCTCTGAACTCAACGAAAACGGAGCTCTCTGTTTGATTGCTTTCAGGTGAGGATATGCAGATTCTTATGCAAATTGTTATTTATGATGTTTTGGTGGTGAATAATATTGTTTTCTGATTGCCTTTTCTAATCATTTTGCACTTTTTCTCATGGCAAATTGGAGCATTAGGGTTTATGTGAACGTATCGGACGTACGGCATTTGATGCATTTCTGATCTGTTATAGTTCAGATGATTGCGCATTTATCTGCTTATCAAAATCTGTTTTAGGGTTTCTGGATAAATCAGATTGATTTTGATTTTTCGCGTTGTCTGTCGTTGTATAAGCAAGATCAAGGGTGTAGAAAAATGAATCTGAAGCATTTTTTATCGAGATTGACAATTAACAAGGTTTCAAGGCTTAACGGTAGAAGAACTCCTTCATGGAATTACAGAGAGGTTTGTACTATTCGTTGCATTTCCCCTCTGCTTTACATGCCAGAGACCCGTAAAGCAGACTCCCTATTCGGAAACCCTAAAATCCATATGGCACAATCATTATTCTATAGATTTATTCACTCTGGTCAAGAAACTGTTTTGAGTGATGCCAAAGGCGTAGTGAATGTTTCTGTAGACACGGAGGAAGATGATGCGGTTATGAATGAATTCTTATCTCGATTCGTCTGGATTATGCGAGGAAAGCTCACTGAGGTTTATACCGATGCTGATAAGAAAGAGGTTGATGCCATGCTTCATATTATTGTTGGGAAGGTTATATCGGAAATGGAGGAGGGTAATATTGAGCATTTTATTGACTCTGCAGCAGCCTCAGCGTCGCAGGATTTCAGTGAGGATTTGTGGAGGACGGTTTGGGAGGTTAGCAACGTGGTCTTAGAAGATATGAAAAAGGCGAAGAAGAAGGAAAAGATGAAGAGTTTTCTTCAGTCTGAGGAAGTTAAAGACATGACCAGATTTGCTGGGGAAATAGGGATACGAGGAGACATGCTGAGAGAGCTTAGGTTTAAATGGGCTCGTGAGAAATTGGAGGAGAGTGAGTTCTATGAGTCATTGGAGCTTATGCGACAAGAGGCCAAGGAGCCAGAAGCAAATGAGAATGAAGTGGAAACCCAAATTCGTGAAGTTTCCAAAAATAATTGTGTTGAGGGAGAAGATGATACTCAGGTAGTTTCTTTACCCAAAAGGAGTGGAAAAATAAAATACCAGATCTATGGCCTTGATCTTTCAAAACAGAAATGGGCAGAAGTGGCTGAACAAATCCATGAGATTGGAGGATCTATATGGCCTCAGGAACCAAAGCCTATATCTGGGAAATGCAAGAGTACTACAGAGAAAATACTTTCATTGCAAGTGGATGATGACCCTTCTCCACTGATTGCAGAATGGATAGAGCTGCTACAACCTAGCAGGGTTGACTGGATTGCATTGCTTGTTAGATTGAAAGAAAAGAATGATCAATTGTACTTAAAGGTATCTAGCTTTTTATCTTCATCTTTTGTAAGTAATAACTTGAAGAAAGCATTTTTCTGTTTATGGTGCAGTATGGAAGTGAATCTCAAAGGCTTAACCAGCTCTTTGTATGGACAGTCATTGTTATATTCATGGGTACTGCTATTTGTTTACACCATCTGTTCCGATTCTCCATTTTGGGGTCCCATCTCAATTCCACACACATCAAGTAAATGGGATACACGATCACATTTTCACCTCTCCTTACACCATACAGACATAATGAACATGTTGAATATCAAATGATCTTAGCAATTAGCACGGACAACTTCTGAAAATTCACGATCCTTTTTTGGGATGTGCCATGGAAGTTGCAAAATTTCCTTTTTGTTCAATAAAGCTTTTTTCATAAATTTACCAATTTGTCTAGCAACATCATTACATTGAATAGATGCTATTAGCTTGGGTCTAAAAGATATCTATATTGTGTATTTGTGTCATTGATGAGTACTGTAAATGTTTGACAAATGGTTGAACAATTTCTCTAGAGTATATGAGTCCAGTGTTGTAAATTTCAAGGGGCAAGAGTATTAGTTTCTGTTTCTGTAAACCCAATTACTCGGTGACTGGTTACGGTGTAAATTGTTCTATGTGGATTAAGATTTGGTAATCTTTGTGCTAAAATTTATCAACTATGTGGACTTTGTCTTCATTAGTTTGTGTATTTGTTCTTATGCCTTGAATTGATGTCTTTATATTATTTATTTGTTTTGTAATTTGCTTTTATTACTACTACTGCTACAAGCTGCGTAATTTTTGTTGTATACACCATAAAAAGATACAGTAAATTGAACAGTTTTAATTGTTGGTTACTTTATGTAGGTAACCGGTCTAAATTTTCTCATGGAATTGCAGTCACTGACATTTCATTTTATAGGTTGCAGAACTTCTACTTGATGAAGAATCTTTCCAAACTACTATAAGAGATTATTCACAATTAGTGGATGCCCATGCCAAGCAAAACAAGTTAGATGATGCTGAAAGAATTATTAACAAGATGAATGAAAAGGGCATCGTACCTGACATCCTGACGAAAACCACTATGGTTCACATGTATAGCAAGGCAGGCAACCTAAATCTTGCAAAGGAGGCTTTTGAAAGCTTGAGAAGCCAAGGGTTCCAACCAGACCCTAAAGTTTACAACTCTATGATCATGGCTTATGTTAATGCTGGTGATCGGAAGTCGGGTGAGGCTTTGATGAGAGATCTGGAGACAAAGAATTTTAAACCTTCTGAAGACACATATTTGGCGTTGCTCAGGGCATATGCTCAGCATGCTGATCCTACTGGAGCGAGCAGAATTTCTACTCGGATGGAGTTTGCTGGGTATCAGCCAAGTCTGGAGTCGTGTACATGTCTTGTTGAGGCTTACAGTCGGAGAGGCTACGATGATCAGGCAAGGAAGCATTTTGACGACATAATTAAACTTGGATACAAGCCCGATGACAAGTGCATTGCCAGAATGATTGCAGCTTATGCGAATAAGAATTTATTGGATAAAGGTTTGCATCTTCTGCTACAGCTCGAAAAGGATGGCATTGAGCATAGTGTTGCCACTTACACCGTGCTTGTGGATTGGCTGGCTAGGTTGCAACTGGTTGATGAAGTTGAAGACCTATTGGGAAAGTTTACTGAGAAGGGTGTGTCTCCTTCACTTGATGTTCATATAAGCCTTTGTGATATGTACGCTAGAGCTAAAGAAGAGAAGAAGACCCTTCAAGCACTGGGGGTTCTTGAGGCTAATAAGGACCAATTGAGGCATGAGGAATTTGAGAAGATTATAAATGCTCTCTTAGCCGGTAAATTTTGGCAGGACGCCGAGAGATTCCATAACTTGATGACAGCCCAGGGCTTTACAGCATCTGAGCAGCTGAGCATGACCTTACGCGCTTCTCAGACGTTCAGCCTCAGGAGACCGTCCATGAAATAGTTTTTTGATAATTTATGTTGCTGATCTTGTCATGGTTCTTAAGCTGAATACAGTATTACTGACAATTGAGCAGTTCTATCAGAACCATCAAGAAGTGAGATTGGTAAGTCATCCTTGCAGAAGGAATTTGTTGTTATTTATTAGCATCAATCAAAGTTTCGTATGCGAACTTGGTTAACTAACCTTACATTATCTTCAGTCTTCACATCATTTGTTACATATGTGCTCCCTGTTATCAGGTCATAAGATGTCAATGAGTCGATGACATTGTTTTGTAAAACTCTGATGTTACATTATTTCATTCTGTTTTGACACAAAGTTAATAATGAGAAACAGTGTTTATTATTGCTGTTTAAAGCAAGTTGCTTAGGCCTGCTTTAGTTTATTAATATGATTTTAAATATGTGGCCATATTTTGACCATGTAGGTTTCAAGACTTAGGCTCTTTATCTTGGTTCAGTTAAGTTTTATGTCGTATAACTTTGTCTGCCCCGTTTGTTGGAGAAGCCAAGACTGTTTGGAAACAAGCT
Organism: Arctium minus; assembly: GCA_954870635.1. Lineage (NCBI taxonomy): Eukaryota > Viridiplantae > Streptophyta > Magnoliopsida > Asterales > Asteraceae > Arctium > Arctium minus. The sequence continues at coordinate 59,692,429 of OX941093.1, forward strand.
TTAAGTAGGGACCACTCTATAAATAGTTCTAAACATTCAGGAGCTTGCATACAACTTGGAAGCAATGAAAACTAGAGCTTACAAGCCTGTCGAAGTATGTATAACGTTTCCGTATATATTGATGATAGGGTAGAGGATGAAGGTAGGGTTAGTTAGCTGGCAGATCGGCCTATAGAGCCCTAGGTTAGACTTGTCTAGCTCTTTGTACCCTTGTTAAAAAATTTTGCCCTGCTCTATTTGTATGTTTTATCTTGGTTGTATGTTTCAATGCTGTTGCTTACTTCTAACTCGTTTTCTAAGTTTAGCTATACCTTTCTTGTTTTTCAAGTTCTTCTCTATCGTTTTTTTCTCTCGCACGTCACAAGCCCAAGTCTTCACGGAAACAACCGCTCTACTCTTTTGGGTAGAGGTCGGGTCGCTTACATCCCACCCGACCTTACCTCTAGGTGGGATATTCTGGGGTCGTTTGGTTTAATTTGGTTTGGTATATTGATGATATGATTTGATGTTTATCATAACACAGCAGTTAGAAAACAAACCAAAACTAGAGTTTCCCTGTCTGTTTTCCTTTCCGTCATTTTCTTTATTTTAAGTTATTTCATTTACACCGATTTGGCCACCCGTAGGAAATCACGAAAGCCATAACCTTGAACATGGTAATTGCTCTCAAAGAGTTATGCTGATGCATTCACAGAGCATTGGCATCTTTTTAATATTTCTCCAATCATTAAGAATGGTGAACAAATAGAAGTAATCGCACCTGGTACTCTCGTTCAGTTTATACACTTCTCTACCACTTATAGAACGAAATTAACAATGGAAATGATCACTTCTATTTTATTTATATGACCAAGAATGGACCATAGTCGTAGGTTTTCTTGTTTTTTGTTTCGCGTTTAGCATGGCGAGTATTATACTGTGTAATCAGAGCTCAGGTCGAAACTGTTTTTATCTTTCTTGTCATCAAAACTTCTGCCACTTGTGTTTTCCAGACCCTTTTGATGGTTATCATTAACTCTATCATTGATACCCGCTTTGCTTTCTGTTCAGTTGAAGTTTTAGCACTCTACCAATAACTTGCATTCAGACTTTAATAAGAAAAGTAGTTGTTTGCCCAGGACTCTGCATCATGTAAAAGTAAAAAGGTCGTTCCATCTTCGATTTGGTAATGTGTTAATCCATTTTATAGGTTCTGGTAACAGATGGTGGCAACTTCAGAGCATTAAAGATATAAAGTTTGGCTGGCTCAGAGACCTGCAATTCCTGGAGGTTGGTCACATCCTTTGCTGTAAACCTTCTTGCTTTGCATTCCCTTCTTTTTCAGGGTAAACTGTATGTCAACTTTTAGGTCTATTTGATGTTTTTTCATGAAATGAACTCAAATGTGGAAGTGCATATGGAATTTGCTTATTTGGATACCTAAGGGATATATTTGGATGATATTCAACTCGTTCTCCAGGGAAACAATTGCTTCACCCTTAGGGGTAGAGGCCAGTTATGCGTACATCTTACCCTCTCCAACCCAAACAAAAGGGGGATGAGGTAAACAAATGGTGAAATTTCAGTGGCTAGTGTATCGACGAGGGGGGTGGAAGTTAGCCTTTTTTTTATTTTTTTTTGGGGGGGGGTAGTGTTTAGCATCGAGGCTCCATGATTCAGAAAGGGGGTGAGGTCAAGATGACATACCACATTGCATAAAGACGGTGCGGCTAAAGTGAAGAGTTGTCATGGGGGTGTTGTGTGATATGAAGGTCCTGCTAAAACTGAAAGGTAAATTTCACATGGTCATTAGACTACCTATCTTTAATGGGTCATATAAGAAAGGCCAATGAGAGGAAGATGGAAATTGTAGAAATGAGAATGTTTAGATGGACATGTGGTAGAACCATATTACTGAACCGGGTCTCCTTGGCAGTGTTGGGAGTTGCACCTATCATGGTTAAGCTGAGAGGGAAGTTTAAGGCGGTTTGCTCATGTTTGTAGGCGGGAGATGGTAGCTCCAATGAGAAGGGTCGAAAGTGTGAGGGTCGAGGGGGCGTGCAAAAGGTTATGCCGAGGAGAGCTTGGATATAGCGACTTTAGGCATTTCTAAGAACATGACATTTGATAAGAGTTTTTGGTGAGATTCTAAATAGGGGTGTGCATAAATTCAACCGATCCAATAGGAACCGACCGATCCAATTAGAACCGACCATAATTGGATATCCAATTGTAATTGGATCGGATCGGATTGAAAATCTCAACATCCAATTTGGATCGGTCGGTTCTTGGATGGCAGTCCAGAACCGATCGAACCGAACCGACCAACATCCAATTAACCATCCAGTTTTCCATCCAACTATCATCCAATTATTTTTTTTGCAATTTGCTTAAATCTAAATTTGTTTTGTGTTGGTTTTTGAATTTTTAGTCTTACTTATGTTGGTTTTAACACAAAATAAAAGTAATTAATTAGAACTTTGCATTAAATTAACACGTTGGATGGATCTGATCTGATCATCCATTGGATGTCGGATGGATCCAATGGATATCCAATAAGAACATCCAATGGATGGAACCGAACCGATCCAATCATCCATTGGATTGGAAAAATCCAACATCCAATGGATGATTGGGATTGGTTCGGTTCCCCTCACATCCATTGGATGTCAACCGATGAACACATAATTCTAAATGAGAGAGGGCACCTGGAGTCTAGAGAGGTAAAGAGTAGAGGATAAGGTTTGTGAGTCGGTAGTTAGAATGCCATAAACCGAAGTTAGACTAGGGGTGTGTTATTTCCATACCTAAACTAGTCTTGTGCATTATTTTTTTCTTTAGGGAACAAACTTGTAAAAATAGATAATACACTTGATCTTGGTAAAAGATCGATAAATATATGTAAGTTTCATTGTTGGACCCTTTTTGTATCCATCTTTATGTCTCTTTTATTCTGAAGAAAAAATATTTTTAATGCTTAGAAGTTGTCACATCATGTTCTTTGGTTGTTTATGATATAGAGATAAAAATATTTGATATAGATATAGATATATAGTTACAGATTTTTGTATTAAGTTAATTTTTTATAAAGATAGAATTGTTGCAAAAGGAGAATCGGCTAAAACGTATATTTAGTCGACTGGCCCTCAACGTCTTCTTGTGATTGTTACTTTAATATATATGGTTTTGTACTATTTTGTGTAATTTCATTTTGTTAAGAAATAAGGGACTAAAAAGAAAAAAATAGTACAATTGATCTAAAGCAAAAGATGTATAAAAATATGTTTGCTTTATTGTTGGCATTTTCCTTATAACTCATCTCCCTCTTGTTTTTTCATTCACTCATTCGATGTGGGATCCTAACTATAAATAAGGGGAAAATGGGTTCTTACTTTTTGTATATTCTTTAATTATTTATCTATTCGGTGTTTGATACAAACCATAAAATGAGGAAAAATAAAGAATTATAATTCTAAAAAGTTATCACCTCATGCTCATTAGTTATTTTTTGTTTATTACATTGATAGCTTAGTTGGTCATACATTGATAGTTATTTTTTGTTAAAATGAACCAACCTATGAGTTGCCATAAAGTCATCCCATTCTCATGGCCTTTTTGAAATCTCATTGTGTCTTCACTGAAGGGTCTTCAACCACTTTGAAAGCAACTTTCAAGGATTTTTAAATGCTCATATTAGATACATAACTATGTGCATTTTATATTTTTAGCTTAGAAAATAAATCTAATTATCCAGGAACTCATTTCAACCCATTAAACCAATCATTAATTTAACAAAAAAATGTTTTGGTTCAATATCCAAAACCTACTATTTTAAAAGATCTTATGATGCAACGATTTGGTCATGTGAGTTGTGACAATGGATCAACAATTACCGTTATGAATCATCTATGATATGTAAATACATACAAAAGCATATATATATATATACGTATACATATACATATAAATACACTCATACATATATTTATTGGCTATATTTATTGGCTTCAAAAATAAATCATTCAAGAACTCATTTCAACCCATTGAATTAATCATTAATTCATTTTGATTCAATTTATAAAATCTATTATTTTAAAAGACATTATGATGCTATGATTTAGTCATGTGATTTGTGACCAATGATCAAAGATAGTGGATCAACAGTTACAATTGGCATACAAAACATAAAAGTTACCCATATTATTTTTCGACTACTTATTTTGTGAACTGAGTAATTTGTTTCTAAGTTGGTGTTTGGCACGATATAATTTTGTATTTTGCACTACAATTTTTACCATTTGGATGGTTTTAATTACAATCATGGTTATAGATTTCAAAAGCATCTATCATTCTTTTATGTACCCATCATCTTTCTTTAAACTATAATCTTTCTACCAATGTGGGATAACCAACTTCAAACCACAATTCAAGATTTATAAATACTCAAATTACATTGTGTCATATCATCTCCTCATAGTTGTTATTTTATTATAACATCATCTTTTTTCAATGTATCATCATCCCACCAACGTAGGATAACCAACATCAAACCACATTTCACGATTTATGAATACTTATAATGACATTGTGCCATATCATCTCCTCATAACTGTTATTTTAATGTTGATATTGATGATTGATTGGTCGTGAGTCGTGACCAATAATCCAGATAATGGAGCAACAGTAACTGTGGGTCTATAAAACAAAAATGATATCCATAATATTTTTATACTACTTATTTTGTGGAATGAATAATTAGGTTTTAATTTTGTGTTTTGCGTGATATTTAATTGTGTGTTTTGCATTATAATTTTAACCATTTGGTTAGTTTTGATTCCAACCATGGTTATAGATTTAAAAGCATCCATCACTATTTTATATACCATCATCTTCTTTCAAACTATTATCTTCCTATCAATGTGGGATGATGAAATCCAACCTTATTTCATGATTTGAGGAATACTCAAACCTCATGTTGCCAAGTCAGCATCATTAGTTTCACTTTCAAATTTTGCACTATTATTTTTACCATTTGGTTGGTTTTGATTCCAACCATGATTATAGATATCAAAACCATCCATCACTCATTTATATACTCATAATCTTCTCCCAAACCATCATATCATGAAACTCAACCTTCTTTCAATTCAAGATTTGAAAAATACTCAAACCAAGGATGTTGGTGATTATCCTTTGTTTCCCTTTTTATTTTAACCTTTTGGTTGGTTTTGATTACAACCATGGTTATATATTTCAAAGACATCCATAACTTTTTATATACTCATCATCTTCTTCTAAACTATAATCTTCCTACCAATGTGGGATAATGAAACTCAAATTTATTTCAGGATTTGAGGAATACTAAAATCTTATGTTGCCAAGTCATCCTCCTTGGTTTCTCTTTTAATATATAAAGATTAATCGTGTGTTTTGCACTATTATTTTTACTATTTGGTTGGTCTTGATTCAAAACATGGTTATAGATTTCAAAAGCATCCATCACTCTTTTATATACTCATCATCTTCTTTTAAACTATTATCTTCCTACCAATGTGACCTTATTTCAAAATTTGAGGAATATTCAAACCTCATGCTGCCAAGTCAACTTCATTAGTTTCTCTTTTAAAATTTGCACTATAATTATTACCATTTGGTTGGTTTTGCTTCCAACCATGGTTATAGATATCAAAAGCATTCATCACTCCTTTATATACTCATAATCTTATTCAAATTGTCATATGCTGGAACTCAACCTTATTTCAAGATTTGAAAAATACTCAAACCAAGGATGTTGCCAAGTGGTCTTCCTTGTTTTTTCTTTTAATTTTAACCATTTGGTTGGTTTTGATTCCATCCGTGGTTATAGATTTCAAAGACATCCATCACTCTTTTATATAACCATCATCTTCTTCCAAACTATCATCTTCCTACCAATGTGAGGTTATGAAACTCAACATTATCTCAATATTTGAGGAATACTCAAACCTCATGTTGCCAAGTAATCCTTATTGGTTTCTCTTTTAATATATATAAAGATTTTGAGAATGTGAGAAGAGACGTCAACCATTAGATAAGATTTTTCAATGGCTAAGATGTTGAACTAAAAAAAAAATGTAAATATAGGTGAAATTGTGACTAATTTAAAGAAAATCTAAAGAAGTTGAGAGGCCATCTTGAAAGTTTTATATAATTAAATTACTAATTCAAGCCATTAAATCATTAATTCAGTCATTTCTTTTAAATAAATTATCAGCCTTCGCTTTTAAATAGAAATTGGATTACTCTTTTTTAAAAATTAAACTATTTAAAAATATAATCAATGTTTAATTTAAATTAATTATACCAAAAAAAAATTAGAGTTTCATTATCTTTAATTTAAGATCCATGATGATATATATTTTTTAAGATTCACATATGAATCTTAAACTGGTTCAGAATTTCGATAATAAATTATAAATTGGTTAACGTACAAGTTATAATTAAAATTAACATGTAAATGTATGTTAGGATTTACATTTTCACATATGAATTTTAAAATGATTCAGAATCTCAGTTATAAGTTTTCAATTAATTCATGTATCAATTATGATTAAGATGAATTCACATGTTCACATATGAATCAATATATATATATATATATATATATATCATCGTTTGATAATGGTTGGTTGGGATCTTTTGCATTTAGTTACATTTCAAACAACGAATGAAAAACATCAATGTTCTTGTTTACATATGAGATTTAGACAAATGAGATTTAATTCGATCTGTAGATTGTAAAATCGTCAATAATTTTAAGATGTAAATTTAAATAAAAAATCGACGATTATCAATATCTAATAAATATTTTAGAAAAATAAGAGATAAATTAGAATATATGATTTTTGTTTATGACCAGTTAAATTTGGTTAGTATAAAATGTTTATCTATACTATATGAGAAAACATCTATAAAAAACTCTTAAAAACAATTGTTAAAGCTTGATGGACCACTATTTAATGTTAATTATTTAAAATCTCTTAAAAACAAACATTAAAGTTTTATATACTACATTTAATGTTATTTATTAACTTTCGATTCATATTTCTAACCACTTTAACTCCCTAAAATCATTTCCCACTTCAACTCTCCTAAAATCATTTATCGCATAATTAAATATAGGATAAAAATCAAATTTTAAATATAAAAAATCTAAAATATAATTAAGAAAATCTAACAAAATATTTTTATGTTTATTTTATAAAAAACATTATATTATTAAACCTAAAATAAATTACATTATTATTAAACTATTGAAAAACTCTTAAGAACAAACTTTTAAGCATTAAGTACTGTTTATTGATACAAATTACTTAAAATTCAAGATTACAAGTCATGATGCATGAGTACAAATTTTCTAAAGTTATATGTTTGAATTCATAACTAACTGATAAGCATAATCAAAACATGATAAACATCTTAATTTAAATATAAATAATTTAAAATATATAAGATAATCATTAAATTCTAACAAAATACTTAAATTTTTTTATATATAAAAAGTATTATATTATTAAGCCTAAATGAACAAATTTATAAAAAAAATCATTATCACTTTCTCAAAACCATCCAAAGTCATACTATAACTGATAAAAAAACAAAAAAAAACATTAAAATCATGATGTATCTCGCTGCATTCCACGAGTACGTTTCTAGTATTTAAGAATCTACTGAAAATCCAAGTTTAAAAAATGGGTTATGTTTGAACTTTTCACGTTTCACCCCTTACCTTTATTTTCTAAGTTTTTCAACCAACTTAGGAGTTGTTTGTTTTTTTTTCTTTAAAACCTCTTAATGACTCTTAAGTCTGAATCGTTCAAATTTTTTTACATTCGGACTGTTTTTTTTTTCTTCAGTTTTTAGAACCTCTTAACTCTTAAATACATCTGAAATAAGAAGTGGTGACCTAACTTCTTAAAACATTTTATCGTCGCCTCATTTCAATGTTCTTCTTTCTCTCAAGAACAAACAGTCTTATTGATTCAGGCTTCAGCACCACCTCTTATTAACTAAAAGTGAAATAAGATTTCAGACTTTAGATCACTTGAAAAACAAACGCCAACTCAGCTTCTTTTCATATGTTATATATTTGAGTCAATTATTTTAACAATAAAACTCGTTTGTAATTAAATAAAAGTCAAAATTCCGTAGATTTTTCGGCCAAATTCATCATACAACTAACATCACAAATGGTCGTTAGTGATTACTTGATGCTTAACACAATGACCCACTAGTACATTATCGATGTGTTTGATACACTGGACATGATAGAACAAAAAATGCATCATTGTTTTATGTTTGGCAGAATGTTTATGTGGAACATACGGGAACATAGTGGGACAAAGTGGTACAAATATGTTTCACACCCACCTCATGAAGGAAAGTGGAATTGACATATTCTGATGATATAACCTCATAATAAAATACTCTTTTCTAAAACATTAAGGCATTGTTTGGTAAAAATAAGCTAACTTATTTTCTGGATACATGTTTGAATGGAAATAAGCTAGCTTTTTGATAAGCTACTTGGAGGAGTTTATGAGGAGTTTTTTGTGATTATTTCAATTATACCTTCATTAATATCCATTATTATATATCAACTATTAATTATAAATAAATATTAATTATTTAAATTAATTATTAATTATTTAAATTAATTATTAATTATTTAATAAATATTAATTAATATTATCTGAAAATTGTAACATAAATTTTAATTATACGTTGGTATAAAATTTTAGTTATTTAGAATTATTGATAATTATATCAATTTTTTTAATATTGATCAATATATTTTAGTTATCAATTATTATTATTTTTGTAATTATTATTTGATTATTTTTTTCATATTATATGTAACGATTTTTTTAAAATCATAAGTTAATGTATATATATATATTTTTAAATTTGGTTTAAAATTCAAAATTTATAATATATATAATAATAAATTTTAAAAATTTTAATTAACAGATTATATTATTTATTACCTTATTTGTATTAATTAATATATTTTATTACTATAAATTTATTTTAATTATATTATTAAATATTGTAATTGATTATTTTTGCTAGATGTTTTTTTTGGTACTTTTACATCTTCTAAGCTAGTTTTTGCCAAACGTGACTTTTTCATCAGCTAGCTTATCAGTCACCAGCTACCAGCAAGCTTATCAGCCATCAGTAGACATGGAAATGGACCCCGACCCGTCGGGGAACCCGGTCCACCCGCCCCGATCGGGGATGGGGATAGGGACGGGGATCCCCGTTTGTTTCAAACCGGGGACGGGGACGGGTATCGCACTCCCCGCCCCGTCCCCGTTATATATTTTAATTAATATTTAATATATATTATTTATTTAAACTAAATCGGTAATTCATAATTTCCTATTTCCTAACTAGGTTTATAATATAAAATTGTTATTTTTTGAATGTTAGTATGTATTTTGGATGTCAATCAAAATACAATTACTCGATATGGTTTTGAATATTACTCGATATCTTTTGGTAAGTGTGAAGTTAAGTTTTTTTTTTTTTTTTTTTCCGAATTCGGTTGAATTTCTTTTGGTTTTAAGTTATTAATTATTATATGATGTTGTGATTTTTTTATACTAAATTAAATTTCTTTCGATTTTAGGATTATTGGAAATATGTGATATTTAAACATGTGTGGTGTTTCGTATATTTGATTTAAATTGCTTACATAAACGGAAAAGAAAATCCCCGTTTCCCCGTTGGGGATCCCCGTTCCCCGTTGGGGATGGGGATGTGATCATATTCCCCGGCGGGGACGGGGATGAAGATGAGGGATTGGGGACGGAGATGGGGATTGAGGTCCCCGCCCCATTTCCATGCCTAGCCATCAGCTAGTTTGCCAAACATAGCCTAAATATGCCTTCCTTATTACATTTATTCATTCTTAAAATATTATTTTTATATGGTTTATATATTTTGGTTAATTTATTCAATATTAATAATATAAAATAATATAAAAAAGGTATAAAATAAAAAATTGAAAATTATATAATTTTTTTTTTATTTTAGTGACATTTTAATCGTCTTGACAAAAACTTTATAATAATATATTTTGTTATGAACAATATCTGTTTTATTATAATTTAATAAATTACATAAATTAATCAAAAGATATAAACAAGTCATTAAGGATAAATTTCATTAAGGATAAATTGGTCATTTTATTTATTATGTCTTGTGCAGTAATGTGTTTTATCAAACGCTGAGCAACTGTTTTGTCTTGTTTTGTCATGTCTTTTCTGGATATTAAACGCATTCATGGAAACAAATTAATTGCAATCGAATAATTTTCCAGTAGCAATTATTTCATAATACTCGTTAAAACCAATTGACATGAGGGTGTCAAATTTGTACCATGACAAACCAACAAATTCATTACCAACCGTACAAATTCAATTGATACCAATTAAATTGGTTGGTACTACCGTACCAACTTCAAAAACTTGGGTGGTACGTGGTATTGGAAATCGTCTACCACGGTAATACCGCACCGTACCGACTTATATAATATATATATATATATATATATATATATAATTTTTAAATATGTATTAAATAAAAAATCAATGAAATAAAACATATTTGATTATTAATGTATTATTTATGCATCTTATGATGAGATAACTTGATTGTTGTACAACTAAAAATGTTACGGACAATATGTTTAAGACGTTAGGTTTGTAAACTTTGTAAATTTGTTGGTACAAAACCGTACCAACATGTATCAGCCGAAAAATATTGGTACCAATTAGAGTTAGTTGGTACACGATATAATTTTTTTTATACCAATTATAGTTAATTAGTATATGGTATTGAGAAAAAAACATGGTATCATAACATGTTTACCCCTAAATTGTCGTGCAATGTAAAGTCTGCCTATATTCACCAGATAAAGAACTTAATGAAATTCAATTTACATATGAAAGTTTTTATGAATCATGTACATTTTATGAGTCTAATAATAAATATAAGAGTAAACTCCAATTTTGGTCCCTGACGTATACTGATTTCTTTGAAAGAGGTTCCTATGGTTTCATAATTCAAGTTTACATCCCCAGGGTATGGATTTTGCTCTGAAAAAGGTTCCTAACCCCTAACGACGTTAAAAATCTCTGTTAGGGTCAGGGGCATTTTCGTCCAACCATGTTTTTGTCCCTTTTTGCATTCCTTTTTCATTTTCCTTAATTTTATGAAAAATCAAACTATTAAGGACCAACTTGTAATTAACTCTAATATATTATAGATATACATATATATATATATATATATATATATATATATATATATATTTACAATCACAGATTCACAGGGCCAAGATTCATCGCCGGCCAAATCTCTCCCCCACCCCATGTTTGTTGATCGATATCACCACAGGCACAAAGACCATAATGGTTCACCCCACCCTACCCTTCCACCCATGGCCAAAACTCCATTGCCGGCTAACCATTTTTTTTCCTTAAATGGGAAGATTAAATCTCAGAAAATCTAACCTCAATTTCGTCACAAACACTTGGGTTTTAATTCGAATCACTTCTTGTTTCTCTTGAACCCCCCCCCCCCCCCCCTCCCCCCCCCCAAATTTCCCATCTCATAATTCTTGAAAATTCAATCTCTAAATACTTTTGAAATTATCATAACCAATCAGTGATGTTGAGAAACAGATCCAGAGCTATTACAAAACAATCACCAATCATGACAGATCGCCAACAACAACACCCTTCATCCAACCCGACCCGATTCATTTCACTTTTCTTGCTTCACCAAGGTTCTTCAATGGTTTCTTTCTCATACTCCCCTGTTTGCAATCAGATTCTGGACGAAGGCCATACTCTTCAAATTTTTGCCATGTAACCGTAGTTTTGCAAAATATGATATAGGGATTCAAAGATTAGAGACATTCATCGTTAAGTTTCCAAGAAGATGGTTAATTCTGGGAAAGATTGATTGTAGTTCTAATGATGGGTCATAAAAAAAATTCCCAAATTCTACTTACTGCTTACATGGAGCTGCATACTCAATATGTATGCATGTATGCATACTCGATTCGATAAAGATCAAGGCGTCGTCAACGTTACACACTATCAAAGATAAATAAATCTCACACGCCGACTTCATTTCATCGCAACATAACTTCTGTGCAAATGAAAAATCTCCAAAACTATAAATGGCGAAGCAAAATCCAAGTCTTTTTGTCCTACTAAACACTTCCACGCCTCTCATCGCTTCCCCAGATACTCAATCGATGCTTTCCTTTGCTGATTCCACAAAATTACCGTATAATAATGTGTTTAATGGGATAGATAATGAAGCTATTTTAGGCCTAATACAACTAATTACCTCATCCCCATGAAGATGCGGTCGGTGACGGTGGTGTGGGGTTGTGGTGAGGCGGTGGAGAGGCAGGGGAGGGAGAGAGTTGTGGTGGCGGTGGAGAGGAAGAGGAGGGAGCGGCGAGGGAGGGGATCGAGTTTGGTGAGGAGTGTGGCGGTGGTTGTGTAGCACGAGCAGCGGTATCGTCCCTGTGAAGGTGGGAAGGTGGATGGTGGTGTTGTTAGGGCTCACCGAAGTGTATATCATCCATGTGAGGAAGTTGAGAGTTAATTATCTATTTGGTCCCTTTGGTTTCATATTTTTACAAATATAAAGAAAAATAAAAAAGAATTACAAAAGGGGGACAAAAATATGGTTGGACAAAAATGTCCTTGCCTTTAACAGAGCTTTTAACGGTGTTAGTGTCCAAGGACCTTTTTTAGAGCAAAATCCATACCCTGAGGACGTAAACTTGAATTATGAAACCATAGGAACCTCTTTCAAAGAAATCACTAAACGTCAGGGACCAAAATTGGAGTTTACTCTAAATATAATATTCAAAAATTAAAAATTAAAGAAATCTAGACTTTAAAGCATTACATTATTTTTTACATTAAAAAAAGGATATCTAAAGTTTATTTTCTTTTATTTTAATTACATATATTTTCAATAATACCCTTATATTTATTAACTTTACAAATTATGTCTATAGATTTTATATTTTTCACACTAAATTATAGTTTATAATTAATTCCAAAATAAATTATGCAAAACGATATTCCATTTAATAAAAAATTTTAAATATGTTATTGTGTTGTAAATTATTAAAAAAGTAATACTTTATCAAAATTAGTTGCATATATTAAAATTAAATTTATTAGAACTTAAAAGTTAATATAATTGTAATCTACTAAAATGTTATTAGATAATGAAATAAAATGAATATATATAAATCATAAAATTGAAACACCATTTTGTAAATACCAAAACGATAACAAAAAACGGTGATGGTGACCAGTGTTACTCCAGATTTAACGTTTTACTATTCATAACACTAAAATAGTGTAAAATAAAATAATGCAGAGGATTTGCTCTTAAAAAATAGGTATTAACGCAAGAAATAGTGGATTCATCGAAGATGGTATGAGAAATCATTTATAATCAAAACTAGTTCACTCTTTTCCAACCACCTGGGTTCTGGCGCACTGGTAAAGCCTTTCAGGGATGTAGTGAAAGATCTCATCTATCCAGGGTTCAAATCCAGGCGCTATCAAAGCTCTTGTGGCCATGGAGGTTCACCTGCGATGACTCCAGGCCATTCGTGGTCGTCCGGGGATTAGTCGGTGCGCATAAGTTGGCCCGGAAACCCACGGTTACCAAAAAAAAAAGTTTACTCTTTTCCACAATATGCTCATTGCTCACGGTTCCTACTTAGAAACCGGTGCCACCGGGTCTGGACCCTGATTGGTTTCTAATCTTGGTCCAAACCAGGTGTCACTAGGTCCCAGTCTCAAAACGGTTACCAAAAAAAGTTTAGGTTCCGATAAAAGATCGCAATCGTCAATGGTCCTCATCGCCCCTAATCGGTCCCCATTCATATGGGGACCAGGCTCGGTAGGACCAACTCCCTTTTGGGAATTAGAACATAAAGCTTATGATTCTTCATTCTTGCAACTCAATTAAAAATTGTGTTTGAAAAAGCCTTGTTTACAGAAAGTATTTACATCTAGCTTAATGCACCAAAAAGCACGATGTAGCTCGTAATCGATCGAACGTAATATTGTCATTCACATGCCGGTTTAGTGTCAAAGCTGCTTAAACATATCGCAAATGCTTGAAAAGCCGATAGAGGGTATCGATAATCCATCGTGAAGATATCTTTCCCAATTTTCCCAAACTGTAGTATTACATCATCTTGTTCTGTAGCTCGACCGTTTTGAGATGGATCGACCGCCAACTGGAAGTTTTTAACCGATGCCACCGTGACACGGCCTTTGAAGTTGAGACACCAACACTGCAGCTGCTCGTGCCACCTGGGTGTCTTATTTCTCATAATCAATGGTCCGCTTTTCTCAAAACCCGATGATCCCAGTGGCTCGTTTTCGTGTTTTTTTCGAGTTGAATCTGGGAAATGTGAGAAATTCTGATCGGTTTGATCTGCAAATGTTGGTGGAGTAGGAGCTGTGCCATCTTTTTCAACTGCAGAGGTGGGGATTGAGTTCATGGTGCAATGCATTCTTCTTGGTCCTTTGGTGCGTAGAACGTTAAGCTCGTATGATATGATGGCCACTTTAGATTTAACCGCAGGTGATACCTTCTTCGAACCACATTCCGGTATTGGCTTGTTTGTAGAGTTGTACGAAGGCTGAACGTCGTAAACTGAAAACTTGGTGCCGAGGAAATTTGAACTGTTCACAGTTTATATAAAATGTGTATATGAAAATGAACACCATAATCGAAGTGTATGCGAGAATATGTGCAGTCCATTAGATTACTCTCTAAAGAGAGAAGGGAGGTTGCAACATATGTTAAGAAAATAGGTCCAAATCTAGTGGATGTGAGACTCTAACAAGCCCTCTCTAATGGAGGCTAAACGGGCACAGATTGTCCCGGATAGTGAGTACATATTGCCCCAGAGTGTCGAGTCCCTAGAATGGTAGACTACTCGGATACAATATGAGAATATGTGGAACCCCGTTAGATTAATCTACATAAGAGCACTCGAAGAGAGAGAGAGAGAGGTTCCAACACATATTTAGAAGAATAGGTCATGGGACTTTAATGTGAAGGGGCCGGACAAGTACAGATTGACCTAGACCGGTAGACATCCGCTCTGATACCATGTGCGAATTTGTGGGACCCCATTAGATTACTCTCCAAAAGAGCTCTTGAGGAAACAAGGGAGATTTTAACATATATCGAGAAGAATATGTCCAAGTCTAGCCGATGTGGGAATTTTAATGGTGTAAAAGAAAGAAGGGAGATAACCTTAGCTTCCCAACGTAAGTATTGCTAGCTCGAGAAAATCCGTCAACAGTTAATGATATCAAAAACTCTGTCCGCATGGCCTTTCTCACCTTCTTCGCTGCCAAAAGTAACTTACTTGCATCCCCAGCTAGTGCTGTAATTGTAAAAAAACCATCGATATTTAGAGGCAAGTTACGTCTTTTTGAAAGAAAAACAATGGATCATCCACCTTTACTTCTGAATTGAAGATCAAAATGATAGCATTCTTTTACCTGGGCTCAAGCCTAGATATAACAGATATGTGGAACTAGCCCTATCCCGCCTTATAAAGCATTGAATCGGTTCGTTTCTCGGTCCAGGCTAGAAGAAAGTTCAAGATTCAAGAATGTAAGTAAACAGAAATCTTTCGAATTTGAACACAAAAATGATCCGTTTGGGACTGGGATCGAGATCAACTACCTGCTTTAACGACATGGGGAATGTGATCAATCCGCATTGCTCTGGAGTTCTAATGATCTGTTTTACGGTATCTCTCCACGATCTGCAAACTGCAGCACAAGCAACCACGTCTCTTCTAGCAGGCCATGAGGTCTCACTAGCCTCCACACGGCGGATTATATCAAGAAGTAACTCAACCGGCAAATGATCCCATTTGCTACCTTGGACTGAAGACGGTGATGATCGTGGATCAAAGTTTTCAGGAACGATATGTGATCTCCCGCGAGAAACCCCATTTTTCATTTGAATTCTAGTTCTTAATTCTTTGTTGGTGGTGTCTTCTTTCGTATTGTCTCCAACTAAACAATTGAATGGCATATTCAACAAATCCCTCACTTCTGAACTAAAATAACAAAAAATCAATCAAACCCCATATGCTAAAACCTGTTTGTTCATCATCTAAATTCTCTTAAAAACACAAGATGATGAACATTAATGGAATACAGAATACTTTACTTGTTGAGTATAGACTCAAATAAAGCCTCTTCACCAATAACTTTGTGTTCCCCCAATCTCCACCAATGTGCAAAACAGCAAAAGCAGTTCTGCCAGTTTAGGTAACATAATAATAAAAAATTCAGCAGTCTTGTAGCATAAATTGGTTCAGTAATTATCACAAACAGAATGTGGGCATCTAAGGAAATAAGCTAAAAAAAGGCACCCAAATGAATTGCATCCATCACACTCTCATGATCTCATCTATAGGAATCTGCATGATTACATAACATGATCGAATAAACAAAATAATTCAAGGACAACAAAGAAAAAGTAGTATTTTCTCGCTTTTGCATATTTAAACATATTTTATACAAATACAATCAAACAAAAGATCTTCATTCTTCAATAATTAAAATAAATAACCCTAATATTGATACTGAAGACGAATAAACCTTAACGTTACCTATACGTTAAGCACTTCGTCGGAGATCTCGAAAGTTCGTTACGAAATCTTCAAAAACAGAGCAACGAAAACTAATCACGTTATGATGTCTCCCTCACTGCAACAAATTACACGGATTTTCTTACAATGTGGAACGAGCTTCGATAAAAATTTCTGGAAAAAGTTGGAGAAATGAAAGGAATAAAGATCTCGTTTCAGTTGTCAAAATATATATATCTACGAAATTGAATCTTCCCCCTTTTTTTCTCTATATTGTCTTTGTTGCAAGTTTTGATTAATTCGAGACGCTTGGTGTTCGTTGATATGGTACGTGATATTATTACTGAAATCCACCACCACCGCCACCGTAACCGTATGATGATGAATTACAGCTCCGGCGACGACGGCGGATCACGGATGCATACCACCAACCACCACCGGCTTCTTCTCGGAAAATTGATTTTTCAAACTAGATCGATTTTGCGCGGATGTTTTGAGTATTTATTTGATTCTTGATTTTATGTGGTCCGTCAATGTTAACGGTTGGGTTTCTTTTTGACAACTTTGACCCTTGAGACAAGAGTATATGACAAAAACAGTCACTACACTATTTGATGATTTTCACTTTTAAGCATGAAGTTTTACTTTTTACATTGTTGGTCCAAATGACAATAATCGTGTAACCTTTTCATCGGTTAATAGTTAATCCAACGGTTATTCTTTGATACATTCATATGGCACATGTTTTTTATCAACACCGGTTCCGTCACTCTGGTTGATCTAGTACTTCATTTATGCCATTCCTAGGTATGGCCTTGCCGCCTTTTTCTAGCATAAGCTGGGTAAGGTGGAGGATTAATTTCAATTAACCTCCGCCTTATCTACAGGGGAGGTGAACTGAAGCCCTGTGAAAGCTATCAGATAATGACTTTATAGAGGTTTGAGGTAGAAAAAATGTCTCAACACATCCTACCCCCTATATCCTACCTATGCGACACATTTGGTTTATTTAGTTTGGTTAATTCCAAAACCCTAATACCTTCTCGAGTGAAATTAATACCAATACAAGGTAAAATGGTCTTGATTTTGAGTTTCATTTTCTTAAAGAAACTTTTCGGATTTTAAGAAAATTTATATACATTAGCTGTTACGACAATTCAAAATTTTCTTAATTACTTTTAAAAAACAAGGTATTTGAGATCATTACAATCTATTAATTGTTACTATTATTTTAGGGAGAGTTATACAAGTATTGAACCAACTTTGTCTAATTTTCTATTTTGAATAATGGTGAATAAAAAATGATCAATTAATGTAGCGCGTTCAAAAATTTGTATTTCTAGACCAAATTACCCTTTGTAAGCTTCCAATCCTACGTGTCATCTGCAAATATCGACTTGGCATTAAAAATCAACATTTGTTGATTACATGTCAAAACATGGATTTTTTAAGGTAAATTTCAATTTAATTTGTTTAATAAATATTTCCCATTTTACCCCCTCCGCATCGTTGCTAGTCAATGGAGACTCTTCCCATTCTTGTCCCCGTCGTCGACTTTCTTGCTTCCACCTCTTTCTACCTAATACTAGCCTCTTCCCCTTTTCCTACATACATATCACCCTCGTCTATCCTTTCTTTTGTTATATTCACTGGTTTGCTTCTTCGTTAGTGATGGGCATCATGACGAAATCAGGTCAGAAGTTCATGTCCCGAATCAGTCTTTTTTGTCAATTGAGTAATAGTTTAATCAAATATTTTATGAATTAGATAAAACCCGCAATTTATTTAGACCAAATTAATCAGACGGACTTCTACTTATAACTTATTCCCATAAAAAGAATTCCCGTTTACCCCACCCCAAGGGTTGTTGTCTTCTTCTCTCTCCATTCTACATCCAACGACTCTTTCACTCTCTTAATTTAAAATTTTTAAACCAATCCTTATTAATAGCAAGTTTTTTAAGGTATTTTTATAAATTCAATTTTCTGGTGATTTCATTTATCAAAGCAAATCAATTGACACTATAGACGCGGCAAGTTGATGACATGTCAAGGAAATTTGTCATTAACTCGTCATTGGAATGTTAGTTTTTTAACTTCGATATAAATTATCTAGTTTTTTTTTATTATTCATAATTAATTTTTATAGCTAATGCCATTTTATATTTTTAAGGTTTTTTGTCTCTGAAAAAATGTCAATATTTTACCAAAATAATAACAATTAGGAGGCGACATACAACCTTTTCGGTACAACAATAACTTAGCATGAGAATTATGCATGGAGTTGGCGATTCAATAAAGCCTTCCATTTGAATTTTTTTCAACTGCAAAAATGATACCGATTTTCTTAAAACATGTTACAATTGTAATTTTGTTAGGTAATACTTTAAAACAATGCAATTAAATAATTTACACAAATACATAATGATTTAAAAAGTAACTGCATAATTTTATTTGGACGACTTATAAATATTATAACAAAATCGGTTTTATATGACGTCAAATATGTCTTAATTGATTGATTTATATGATTTAAGTTAATACGATCAAACATTTGTGCTTGTATGCAAAGTTATTACAATAGAACGTTGTTTAACATCGTAACAAGTTTTGAAAAGGCTTTGAAGTTAAACATCCTATTTGTCTTTTTATATTGAATTATTTGAAAAAATGTTTTATAATAACTCGCATCCTTTAAAAGTGAAGTGTTCCTAAAACACTTCTCAAAAGTGTCGTGTAAAACTAATACGTTTTTTTCTTAATTTCAAAATTCTCTAGAATAACTTGTTAAGATGCTTAAATAGGTCCTAACACCTTATTATAACACCTTTATATAAAATAAATAATTATTTAATCCTATAAAATAATATTTATACATATTTAATATCCTATAAACCAATTTATTTGTAGTCAAACCATTCAAAAAAAACTCCACACCAACCAAATGAAAGTCCATCTTAACAACCCCCACCATAACATAATTGAATGGACTCGGACCGAAATCGATTCTCTTATCACTTAACATAATTGGAGAGTGATCTGACCATTTCCTCTCTAGAGTTACAACTCCCAAGTCTTTCCAACATGTCCCAAAATCGTTTGACACCAAGAATCTATCTATTCCATATTGTCAATAAGCCACTCGATCTCCCCGATGCCGCACTTTGCACGAAATCCATCTCTTTTGATCCCCAAATACTATCTACTCCGGTCTTGTTAATGATTCCAAGCTTTGTTTCCTGAATACCCAACATACACGGATTTTCTTTATTGCACAATTCCTTTATCCAGCTTCTTTTATTGTAGGACCCTAACCTTCTTATATTAACTGATATTATTTTCATTGATAGATTTCAACAATCCGAAACTTACCGATTTTTACGCACCTAAACGGGGTACCTCTTTCTTGCTTGTTGCTCCTCTATTTGTATCCCAATTCACCCCAACTCGTCTTCCGAAATCCTCCAGGCTTACCGTCACATCCCCGTTTTTTAGCTCATTCGAAATGGAAATTGACTTTGATTTTGATATGTTGCCTCCTGTCAATTTTGATCGGATCTCCATCACTGTTCCACCAGACAATTGCGGTTTCTTCTTCCTTGCCTTTTGCTTAATAAAGTGGAAACTCACCCGACCCCTTCCGAACATACAATCTCTCCCCCTCCTTTTGCTGGATTTCTCTCCTCCAAGTCTCTGAGAAGATACACGAGTTGTATTGGTATTCCTATCGCATCCATTATCATGCATCCCACTGTTAGATCCAAACGCAAATTCTTCTAAATGGGATTTTTTTACATTACCTGCATACTGGGACTCCCTATTCTCATCTCTGGACATCTCATGACAGGCCCCCTCCTGAATCCTTTTATCTTTTTTTGAACCCTCTTTTATATTCTTAACAGGCCCATCTTCAAAGCCCAAGTCTGACCTATCCATATCGTCAAAATCCTTCTCTATTACTTTTTTTTCTTGAACGTCATATCTCCTTCATTTAGTTTCTTGGAATCCCCATTCTGATTATTGGAACTCGATTCCATGATTATGTCTCCTATAGCCTGCGACCTTTCTTCTCCCTCGCCGTCATCTTCAACTGATTTATCTCCGGTCATCGGAAACTTTCTCAATCTGCCGGAATCCTTCTCCACCTGATCCAGGTTTACCTCAACTTTATCTTTCACCGGCGCGTCCACCTGATCTACCTCCTTATCCTTCTCTTGTTTATCAATATGATTATCAAAAAAATTTCCTTCAAATATACTTTCCTGAACCACCCAACCGTCCTCACTACCACCGTCCCTTTCTGACCATTCTGACGGAATATGCGATTCTTCTCCATCTTCTTCATTGTCGCTCACCTGTCCTCCCGCTTCTTGTCCCACCTGAAATTCTAGGAACCCATTGTCTTCTTCCTCAATTTTAATTACGTAGAATAATCCCCCCCCCCCACTTTTATCGATCTAATTTCATTAATCCTCTCAACGAATCCTGAACTGATTAGGACTTTTCCCCACAATAAACTTGAACTTTCCTCCATATGACAATTTCTGGTATTTAACACCTTTCCCCAGTTTCCGACAATTTCTATAAACACTTCCTCCTTCCATACATGAAGAGGAACCCCTTCGATTCTTAACCAGATGAGTCGTTCGGAGGGACGGTATCCTATCGACCATCTTCTCAAGTCTTTCGCCCAATGGTGTAACCCGTGGACCTTATTATAAATTACTTTTTTCATCGATTATTCTGATTCAAAAATGATCAACACATCATTTCCTCCCAATAATTTAATCCCACACCCTTCCATCATTTCAGACTTAAATAGTCCAATGGTAGAATATCGTTATTTTTACTAAAATATCGTTATTAGTAAAATGGTAGAATATCGTTATTTTTACTAAAATATCGTTATTAGTAAAATGGTAAAAAAAAAAAAAGAATAACATAAATTATGAATAATTTGTCCAAAAATATGTAATATATATGATATATAATACGTTTTATGTTTTAGGGTAAAAAGAAAAATAACATATGCATACGTTTCATACGTTTTATGTAGTACATATGATATATAATTAAATAATTAAATCCAAAAATATTCAATATTGGGCTCATTTCGAAGGTTTCGAAGAGACGATTATA
Organism: Arctium minus; assembly: GCA_954870635.1. NCBI lineage: Eukaryota > Viridiplantae > Streptophyta > Magnoliopsida > Asterales > Asteraceae > Arctium > Arctium minus. The sequence goes on from OX941093.1 coordinate 59,714,272, forward strand.
ATGGTGTAACTTGTTAAAATTAAAACGTATTATTTTAACGTATTTTAGTTAATATACGATTTTATGTGTTAATATGATAAAAGTATAAAATGAATAATAGAAAAGTAAAAGGTATAAAGTAAACTAACTAAATAATTATAGGGGTATAAACTGTAAATATATAATAAATTTCCAATTCAATTGAATTGAATTGCACCCAAAACGCGGACATATAGTGAGGAAACGCGGACCCAACCCGCGTGAAACAGTGGGAACGCGGATCCAACCCGCGTTTTGACCCACACGCGGACCCAAAAGTACCAGTCCGCGTTTTTTGAAAAAACGCGGCCAAAAATGCGGACTTAGGGGGTATTTTGGCAAAAATTACAAGATTTTAGGCACTTTGGGTACTGATTTTTCAAAAAAGGGTATTTTAATTAAATTTCCTTCATTTATTCCTAATTTTTTAAATTCTTATAATATTGTTTGTTTTTAATAAATTTTCAATCTATACTTGTGTAAGTATTCCAGTTGTATATTTTCAATCTATAATACCACATTCATCTCAAAATAAGTGTCTACATTTTTAGTTTGTACTAAAATAAATGTCCACTTTCAAAAGTAAGTATCCATTTTCCCATTTTACTTTTAATTATGTGATGGAGAAAATTTGTCTATTTTTAATTAAGGGTAAAATTGTACTTTTGTTAATTAAAAATGTATTAATTAAACACTACTAAAATTGTGTCTTGTTCATTATGAACATTATTTTGGGATGGAAGGAGTATTGTATAAGACCATTTGTCCATTTTCGCTTCTTGGCTTTCGAGACCCCGATAGGTCTAGCCATCTAGGCCACATTGGGGCTCTTTTTGGAACCATGTTGATTAAGGGGCTGTTTTTTTTAACAGCAGAAGATTTTGTATTACCACCTCAAATACAGAGTTTATTAACGAGTACAAACGAGACTAAAACTATCCCCGCCAGGCCAACACGAACTACAAAATCTTACAGAAAAATTTTCAAGGTGGCAAACAGTAAAATGACAGCGGAGTTTGCGAGGAACAAACCACCACATTCATCCATGATATACCGATTACCTAGCCGACATCGTCCCCGATCGCCACAAGAACACCCACCACGCTCCCACATTCTGGACAACAGCAAAATCAGCTCACAACTTTGGCCCTGTCTGTAGTCCGACGAGCCAATCAGAGATCCGATCGACCCATTTCGGTAACCTCACAGCGGCATTCGCAGTCCCACCCTACTGCCTTTGGTTCACGGCAGCCCAAGTTGAATCTATTACAGACCATCGCAAACAGCTGTGAAGTCCTCGTTGGATTGTATAAACATCTCGGACTGCAGCCCACATACCCAAATCAAACTGCATCTGACCATCCCCTCTGTTTCGATCTATGATCTAATAGCATCAAGTAGCAGCCCCTTTTTGACAGCAGAAACTTAATCCCCCAGCCACAACAACAGTTCAGACATCTGTCAGTCCTACGACCCCATTTTGCCTCCGAGCTAAAAAACGAGGTTCTTTACCCTGATTGCTTACCTCTCGAACTGGGTTCTCTTACCCCGCACACTCTTTAACCCCACGTGAACTCACCGGCTTTCGAAATCCAGCAGCAAATAAGACACACATTTATCACTACACTCACCTACGACATGCCAACAAGCCGAACACGGGTGGCAGCTTGACCGAACTGCAACCACAACCAGACCAAATGCATCGCGGATGCACCGAGCCCAAATATTAGCTCGACCACACCTTGAACACAACATTCCACGACAGACGAACCACACCTTATTGAGAGAAATATCCACCCCAACTAGCCCCAACCGGAATCGATGAATGTTTTCCGAACTTCCTCCATCAGCGACCGAGCAGGAACAGCCCCTTAGCAGCCTTTTTCACGATCTTAACCTTCGGTACTGCAAGGTTCCGCAAGCCACCTTGTCCATTTTAGTGCTAGCTTTTTATCCCTTCATGAGACCCATTCGAAAGCTTTTAATTGGAACTCTAAGAATAAGTTCAAAATGGAGCCTCTAAAGTTTTCAAAAACCACTTTATTCCAGTTTACCCACACTAAGTATAAAAAACTCCAACACACCGCCATCCATCTTCTCGATCTTTTACCATTACCACCCAATTGAGCCCCCGCACCTATCACCTCGTTCACGAAATTTACCGAGTCTAAATCAATCTTCCACCATCTTCCTACTAGTTTCCACAAGCTCTTAACCTCGTCACAATTGATAATCGTGTGATCAATGGATTATACTTCTTTACCACACCTTGGGCAAAGGATAGAATCCAAATCGACCCCTAATTTATCCAACACCAAACACGAAGGTAGTCGACCTAACTTTGCTCTCCACACAAAAATGCTAACCTTCTTCGGGACCGCTTTTATCCATATCGTTGCTTCCAAATTTTCAGTTGTCGTATTACTCTTTTCCTCTATAATTTCCTTTATTTTTTTTACCGTGAAGTCTCCTTGAGGATCTAAACTCCAAGTCGCCCTATCTTTTATTCCTCCCCTTGGTTTGTGATCTGCTACCACGTTCATTAGTTCCTCCAATTCACCCCACTCCCGACCCCTCGGTTCTCTCCTCCACTTCCATTCCCAATTCCAATTATCTTCTTGTTGTGCGCCTCTATCCAACACCAAAGCCTCTTTGACCACTTCTAGTTGAAATAACCGATTGAATCTCTCCTTTAGCCTCCCACTTGAAGTCCATCTATCCTCCCAAAATCTTATGTTTGAGTCGTCCCCCACTTTCTTGCCAAATGATCCCATGAATCGAATTCCCACATTTTCTATCAATTGCCCTACCTTTATAATGTTTGCCCAGATCGAGTTACCCCCCGGATACCTTGATTCACCCTCCTTAAGTCCTCCGTCCCACCCATATAAGCTTTTTATAACCCTTACCCATAAAGTTTCAGATTCGTTGTGAAATCTCCACCACCATTTCCCGAGCAATCCCCAATTGGTTTCTTTGAGTCCCCAATATTTAACCCTCCCCTTTCCGACGAACCCAACACCCTTTCCCATTTTACCCACGCTCGACCTTTCCTCTCCAACTCATTCTCACCGCTCCCCGCCCCCCAAAAAAATCGACACCTTAACCTCTCGAGCTCTCTCAATACAGTTAACGGGGTACAAAACAAGGAAAAGTAATATAATGAGACACTACCAAGTACCGATCTAACCAACGTCCATCTTCCTCCAAATGAAATCAATTTTGCTTTCCAATCCGATAGCTTATTTTTCATTTTTTCGATCACCACATTCCAATGCTCAATCCTTCTCATTGACTCACCTACCGGAAGACCAAGATAAATGAAAGGCAATTTATCGTAGCCACACCCCAAACTTTGTGCCCACGATTGAACCTCCCCTTCCGAAACTCCCATTCCGAAAATTTTACTTTTATTCACATTCACTTTGAGGCCCGAAACCAAATGAAAGCATTTTAAAACCTTCATTAGATTTGTAATATTTGTAAAATTCCACTCTCCAAAAAAGATGGCATCGTCCGCATATTGTAAGTGAGATATCTCGATTTGTTCCTTTCCAATTTTAATTCCTTTGAAAAGGTTCTTCTCCACCGCTTCCTCCATCATGTTATGTAAGTTTTCGGCTACAATTAAAAAAAGGAATGGGGCTAGCGGGTCTCCTTGCCTTAGCCCCCTCTCCATCGCGAACTCCTTCGTTGGAGCTCCGTTAACTAGAACGGAAATTCTTGATGATTTTAAGCAAGCCCCGATCCAATTTCTCCATTTTGACCCAAAACCCATATTTTCCAAACTATCCAATAGAAATTCCCACTCCACCGTGTCGTACGCCTTTTCGAAATTGACTTTAAAAATAAGACCCCGCTTCTTTGACCTTTTCAAATATTCCACCGCCTCATTCGCTATAAGAATCCCATCAAGGATCGACCTTCCTCTTCTGAAAGCACTTTTTTCTTTACTAATTAGCTTACCCATTACCGTTTTCAATCTTTCCGCCAAAATTTTCGAGATCACCTTGTATAGAACCCCGATAAGGCTAATGGGCCTAAATTCATTAAGCCCAATTGGGTTTACATTTTTTGGGATTAGAGTCAAGAAGGATGTGTTGCATCCGTCGCTTATTTCCTCCTTCTCCCAAAACCACTCGATTACCGCCATCATGTCTTCTTTTAGCAACCCCCAAAACTTTTTAATAAAGCATACCGTGAAACTATCCGGACCCGGCGATTTGTTGCTTCCACAATCTTTTATCGCCTCCCATACTTCCTCTTCCGAAATTTTCCTTTCTAAAAACATGGCATCATCCAAACCGAGTTTTTTCGTTCGTTCCAACATAAGCTTCGGCGCGTTGCTTCTTTGATCACCATATTTTCTTTTAAAGAACTCGACCACATGATCCTTTATTTTAGTTGGATCCTCCGACCAGACCGTATCTATTAATAAACCCCGGATGGAATTTTTTCTTTCCCGATTTTTGCACGCCATATGGAACAATTTTGAGTTTTCATCCCCTTCTTTGATCCACTTAACTTTTGCCTTTTGTTTCACCATTTCCAAACATTTTTCTTCTAACCTGAGCCATTTTTTCCTCGCCTCAAGCCACCTCTTTCTTTCTTCCTCACCCAATGGATTTATCTCATTTTTGGTTACCCATTTTTTCACTTCTTCTTTCATGGTTACTAGATCTTTATCCACCTTCCCCCATATGTTTTTCCGCCAATCCTTCAAGACTACCTTAACATTTTTTAGCTTATCACGAAATCTACAATCCGGTCTAGTAGACGTTACCTCTTTCGCCCATGCCTCTCTTACCACACCTTCTAAGCCATCGTCACTAAGCCATGCATCAAAAAACTTGAATGGACTCGGACCGAAATCGATTCTCTTATCACTTAACATAATTGGAGAGTGATCTGACCATTTCCTCTCTAAAGTTACAACTCCCAAGTCTTTCCAACATGTCCCAAAATCGTTTGACACCAAGAATCTATCTATTCCATATTGTCAATAAGCCACCCGATCTCCCCGACGCCGCACTTTGCACGAAATCCATCTCTTTTGATCCCCAAATACTATCTACTCCGGTCTTGTTAATGATTCCAAGCTTTGTTTCCTGAATACCCAACATACACGGATTTTCTTTATTGCACAATTCCTTTATCCAGCTTCTTTTATTGTAGGACCCTAACCTTCTTATATTAACTGATATTATTTTCATTGATAGATTTCAACAATCCGAAACTTACCGATTTTTACGCACCTAAACGGGGTACCTCTTTCTTGCTTGTTGCTCCTCTATTTGTATCCCAATTCACCCCAACTCGTCTTCCGAAATCCTCCAGGCTTACCGTCACATCCCCGTTTTTTAGCTCATTCGAAATGGAAATTGACTTTGATTTTGATATGCTGCCTCCTGTCAATTTTGATCGGATCTCCATCACTGTTCCACCAGACAATTGCGGTTTCTTCTTCCTTGCCTTTTGCTTAATAAAGTGGAAACTCACCCGACCCCTTCCGAACATACAATCTCTCCCCCTCCTTTTGCTGGATTTCTCTCCTCCAAGTCTCTGAGAAGATACACGAGTTGTATTGGTATTCCTATCGCATCCATTATCATGCATCCCACTGTTAGATCCAAACGCAAATTCTTCTAAATGGGATTTTTTTACATTACCTGCATACTGGGACTCCCTATTCTCATCTCTGGACATCTCATGACAGGCCCCCTCCTGAATCCTTTTATCTTTTTTTGAACCCTCTTTTATATTCTTAACAGGCCCATCTTCAAAGCCCAAGTCTGACCTATCCATATCGTCAAAATCCTTCTCTATTACTTTTTTTTCTTGAACGTCATATCTCCTTCATTTAGTTTCTTGGAATCCCCATTCTGATTATTGGAACTCGATTCCATGATTATGTCTCCTATAGCCTGCGACCTTTCTTCTCCCTCGCCGTCATCTTCAACTGATTTATCTCCGGTCATCGGAAACTTTCTCAATCTGCCGGAATCCTTCTCCACCTGATCCAGGTTTACCTCAACTTTATCTTTCACCGGCGCGTCCACCTGATCTACCTCCTTATCCTTCTCTTGTTTATCAATATGATTATCAAAAAATTTTCCTTCAAATATACTTTCCTGAACCACCCAACCGTCCTCACTACCACCGTCCCTTTCTGACCATTCTGACGGAATATGCGATTCTTCTCCATCTTCTTCATTGTCGCTCACCTGTCCTCCCGCTTCTTGTCCCACCTGAAATTCTAGGAACCCATTGTCTTCTTCCTCAACTTTAATTACGTAGAATAATCCCCCCCACTTTTATCGGTCTAATTTCATTAATCCTCTCAACGAATCCTGAACTGATTAGGACTTTTCCCCACAATAAACTTGAACTTTCCTCCATATGACAATTTCTGGTATTTAACACCTTTCCCCAGTTTCCGACAATTTCTATAAACACTTTCTCCTTCCATACATGAAGAGGAACCCCTTCGATTCTTAACCAGATGAGTCGTTCGGAGGGACGGTATCCTATCGACCATCTTCTCAAGTCTTTCGCCCAATGGTGTAACCCGTGGACCTTATTATAAATTACTTTTTTCATCGATTATTCTGATTCAAAAATGATCAACACATCATTTCCTCCCAATAATTTAATCCCACACCCTTCCATCATTTCAGACTTAAATAGTGCTTGGATTGCCTCTACCTTGTCCAAAGAGATTACATTTCCGATTGCACATCTTTTGAGGAACTTCATAGACATAACGTCTGCTTCCCAACACCCTACTACCTTACGACTTCCTGACGACGCTGCTGTTTTCCCGTCCATCGGCCCTCGTTTGACGACTTCCGCAAAAGAAGTTGTACCCATGTTACTTACTGCATTACTATTTACTCTATCTGCCTTCCTCCCCCCTTTCTCTATTCGATTTCTTTCCACATCCCTTCTTTTTGGATTATTAGCTAAGAAAGTTCGGAGTCTGAAGGATCCTATCCAAATATCTCTTAATTTTCTCTCTAAGGCGTATTCATTCGGAATTAGTTTGAATCGAACGAACCCAAACTTTTTCCCATTTTTTAGTCTTTTGTCAGCCATGTATATATCAGTAACCACACCATGCTCTTTAAAAATTCTCCACAATTTTGCTACTTCCACACTCTCCGGAAAGTTAAAGAACAAAAACGAAACTTCATTTGGATTATTACTTTCGTGATTTGAACGATACTGTCTTGTTTCATTATACTCATTCCAGTTTCGACACCCCGAGACTCTACCCACACTCTCGAACTCCCCCTCACCGGAACTCTCTCTCTCTCTCTCATCTCTCTTTCTTATTTTCTTTTTCTATTTCAATATTAACTCTATTTGTTTGATTAAGGGGCTGTTTGTTTACCTCTTAATGGTTCCATTAAGAGGCAACCTCTGAATCGTTAAGAGGTAAATCTTGTTTGGCAAAAAAAAGGTCTGCCTCTTAATGGTTCCAAAACCCTCTGAATGATTTTGTATCTTGACCCGTCTTAACCATTAAGATCCTTGATTTCATTCTGAACAATTAGCAAGCAACCATATTTCATTTCGCACTATATCATAAGAGCCTCTTAATCATTCTGACTACGTAATCATTCTGTACCAAACCATTTAGCAACTGCCAAAAAGCCCCTAAAGGCTATTTGGCAGTTGATGAATAGTTTGATGCAAAACGGTTAAGTGGTTATAATGAATAAGAGTCTCAGTATCATATAGTGTAGAATAAAATATGGTTGTTTGGTAACTGTTTAGAATGGACAATCTGAATGACAACAAATTACCATTTTAACCCTTTGTATGATTTAGTTCTAGTTTCTAAATGAAATATAGTTGTTTCATAAATATCTGAATAAAACAATTACTTTGTAAATATAACTAAGTACTCTATAATACTAGTTCAAAACAACATTTCATATTAATCCAAACAAGAATAAAATTACTTGTTCAAGTTCTAAAATAAACAAAAACATGACAATCAAATTCCAACATAATAGTTTTTAATCTTAATTTGACGCATTTAACAATAACTGATTCGTAATCTGATCACGTAAATTAGTCATGTATTCATTGTTTTGAGTAACAAAAGGTCTTCCATCCATGTCATCTTCATTGCTACTGTCAATTTCGTATTGTCTCTCGTAGAGATGGAAACGAGGCGGGTATTGGGCGGGTAATACATCCCCCGTCCCCGACCCTCGTTTAAACCCCTCGCCCCGACCCCACCCCGATTAATCCCCGACGGGTTTAGGGGAAAGAAATCCCCGACGGTTTCAGGGAACCCGTTGGGTACCCATTTAGTAAATACAAAAAAAATGCATTTAGAATTAAAATGATGATAAACTGTACATTAATTACAAATATTGAAAATAAAATATATTTATCATTTAATAATAAATGTATGCATATATACACATATATATTTATTTATACAAACAATATATACACATAGTAAATAAATTAAAAGGTTTAATCAGGGTCGAATTAGGGGCGGGTAATGCAATCCCTGACCCCGCCCCTGCTTCAGGTATGAAAATAAATACCCGTCCCGCCCCCATTACCCGCTAAAGTGGGGAATCCCCGCCCCGTTAGGATCGAGTACATGGGTAAATTTTCCATCTCTAGTCTCTCGGCAATAAACATGGGGTCATTGCTGTAATCTATGAATATCTGATCGTGGATATTGCATCTTATAGAATTATGAAACGCGAAACAAGCAATTGCAACATTTCTTTGTATTCGAAATGAATAGGGAGTCATTTGCTTTAAAATTGGAAATCTTGCCTTCAAGACACCGTAGGCATGCTCGATAACGTTCTAAGTTACACATGAGCATGGTTGAACCTCTCTTCTTTTGTCAAGGCACGATGTTGTCGAAAATCAGCTAGCCAATATCTCGTATTACGATATCGAGTCATAAAGCCACGAGTGTTGGCATAAGCAGCACCACAAAGATAATATTTATCTACAATTTAAATGAATATAATTTCATTACATAAAATGTATAAGAAATGGTAAACATTTAGTTAAGTAAAAATTGTACATACCTCGTAGAGGAAATGGAAAGACAGAGGTTGATGAATCGTAAAGATTCCCAGTTTTGTTTTTTAGTTTCGACCCAGCTGCATATTTCCCCTTAAGGTAATCATTGTGATTTTCCATCTATCGTTGGTCGGCGATGAAGTTATGTTTCATTTTCAATTCTTCACCAACATTTTTCCATGATTGTGGCTTAAAACTACTACCTTCTCATCCATTTTTAATTATCTCGTGTATACAAGCTTCAAGAAATGTTTGGACCAACCCTTCATTTTTCCATGTAATCTTACGTTTCTTTTGGTGTGAAGATTCACCAACTAATTCCTAGTTCCAAACAAATCCATACCAAAAATGACAACTAGGTGGTCAAATAAATTGGAAACAACCTATGTCAAATAATACAACAAGTATCATCCAACAAGTTTATTCCAAATAAAATACAAGTATCATCCAATAAAGGTTTGAGGTCCAAGAAGTTTCAAATAAAATGCAAGTATCATCCAAATAGTTTAATCCAAATATTTGTCAATGACACCTAAATACAAGCAATATTATCCGATAAAGGTTTTAGTTCCAAAAAAGTTTCAAATAAAATGCAAATATCATCCAATAAGGGCACGTTTGGTTTGCCGGAATGGATTGGAATTGGAGATTTGGATTTCAAATCCATTCTAATCCCGTGTTTGGTTTGCAGGATTGTCCGGATTTGAAATCCCTCAATAGGATTTCAAATCCGGACAATCCTGCAAACCAAACACGGGATTGGAATGAATTTGAAATCCAAATCCCTCCGGTTCAAATCCATTCCGACAAACCAAACGCGCCCTAAGTTTAATCCAAATCTTTGTCAATGGCATCTAAATACAAACAATATCATCCAATAAAAGTTTGAGGTCCAAAGAAGTTTCAAATAAAATGCAAGCATCGTCCAATAAGTTTAATCCAAATCTTTGTCAATATCACCTAAATACAAACAATATCATCCAATAAAGGTTTGAGATCTAAAGAAGTTTCAAATAAAATGCAAGGTCCAGAATTTGTGCAAGGTCCAAAGAAGTTTCAAAAAAGGTTTGAGGTCGAAAGAATTCAACACATTGATGTTAATACAAAGTATTCAAGGTCCCGCATATGTGCACCTAATCAACAAATCGAAAACCAAAAGATACACACAATCAACAAACAAGAAACCAAAAATCAACACTGATCGATGTTGAACATAAATCAGAACCAGAAATCAGAAACTATGATCGATGTTGAACTATAATCAATAAATCAGAAACCAAATTGATACACATAACATATACATGTTGAACTATAATCAACAAATCAGAAACCAAATTGATACACGTAACAAATCGATGTTGAAACTAAAACCATAATCGATCGAGAAATCGATACATGAGATATGGAGAGCAGAGATGAAAAATGGGATGGAGAGCAGAGAGATACCTAAGAATAACATATGGAGGAGGTGATAGATAGAGGTCAAATGTGGAAGAATAACCCTGCTGAACCATTTTGTCTAGACATAGATTAAAAATCATTCAGAGCCTTTTGTTACCACTTACCATTAAAAGGCTTCAATTTTTTTTTTGCCAAACAAGACACACAGTTGCACGATTCAAATGTTGTCTCTTAAGACACCATTAAGATGCAAACAAACACCCCAATCATTATCCAATCGTAACACGCTAGAGCATCCCCAACAGGTTTTCTATAATTCTCTAAAATTGAGAGCCAAAAGTCAAAATCTCTAAATAAAATTACATTTCACTCAAATAATTCTCTATTTTAGAGATTTCATCATTAGTTATATTATCAAAATATTATATAATTTTTATCATCCCAATGTACTTTTTTAAAATTATATAAAATAATGATAGTTTAATCTTATTGGTGGAAATGAATAAAAATAATAATTTCTCTCACCTCCCATCAAGTTTTAGAGAATTTTTTAAATTTTGAGTTTTATTACATTTCAATATAATTTATCTTATTATTTTACCAAATACTAATAAGCATTTTATAATTTTATATTATGATTAATGCGTTAAAAAACATTGAACTGCTTAAACCATTCGAACTAAGTTAAATTGAACTGTTTTTTGCAGTATGAGCGGTGTAGCGGTTCAGTCTGGTCTGAAAAATAGCCAAACCGTTTGATCGGGTCCGGTCTACGATTTGAACGTTTTTTCAAGCCATTTGGGTCGAACCAACCGCCAAAATACACGTGTATTAATTACATTTAGTTTTGATGTCGTAACTCAACTTTTATGTCTCAACTAAAAAAAGTTCAACTAAGACATTAAATTTTTTGTTTCACTTCTCCATTGTCCATGTTCCTTAAATATGTCAAAATACACATGTATTAATTACATTTAGTTTTCACTTTTATGAATTAATTACATTTAGTTTTCATATTGTAGGCTTAACTTTCTTTAACCTGCTCAATGTTTGTCCCAAATTCCAACTATTAGTGGTGGACTTGTTTATCTTTTTTTTTAACTTACTCAATGTTTGTTTTTTAAATTTTAGAGATAGATGTTGCTTCTATAATTCCATATATTATTTTTTTGATAATGTTATATTGGTTCATTTTAGAGATATATGTTATTTTTTTAGTTCAAAGCCCATAAATAGATCCAAACCATGTAAAACGGGTAGACTAACCCATCTTTTTATTGTTCGATTTGATTGGTTTCGTCACTTGTTTCAAAACCGTTAGGTTTTAAAATTGTCCTAAACCGTCAATACGGTATAATTTATGGTTTAAAGGGTTAAACCGCGTGTATCGACCAAGGTGAAAAAAGAAAGACAAAAGACAAAGAGCCATGATGGGAGTGGCGTGCGGTTACGCTGATGGGTTTAGTCAGCTCTATGCACCATCACGTGAACTTCCTCATCGTACTCAATCTTGATTGTGTTTTTGTTTTTTACCTCGATTTTTATTATTATTATTATTATTATTATTATTATTATTATTATTATTATATTATCTATACTATATTATAAAGATGACATAAAAAACTCTTAATTACAACTCACTAAACTTTATGTACTATCATTTAAAACTATCTACTTAAAATCTCTTAAAAATAACTACTAAAGCCTAATGTACTACCTGTAAAGCTTTTAACCCTAATTAATATATTTCATCCTTATCCCCCAAAATCCTTATCTCTAATCCCCAAACCCTAAAATTATGAAATTTGAATTCTGATAAACATAATCAAAACAGGATAAACATCTCAATTTAAATATAAAAAATTTAAAATATATAAGATAATTAATGAATTTTAACAAACTACTTAATTTTTTTTATATAAAAAACATTATATTGTTAAGCATAAATTAAACAAATTTATATATAAAACAACCATTATCATTCAATAAAAATCATCCAAAGTCGTACTGTAAATCAATAAAAAACAAAAAATAAAAATAAACATTAAAATCGTGATGTATTAAGCATTATGTACTATTATTTAATGTTAATCTACTTAAAATCTCTTAAAAAACAATTAATGAAGCAATATGTACTACTTTTAAATGCTTTTAACTCTACTTAATAAATTTCATCCTTATCCCCAAAATCCTTATCTCTAATCCCCAAATCCTAAAATTATGAAATTTGAATTCTGATAAACATAATCAAAACAGGATAAACATCTCAATTTAAATATAAAAAATTTAAAATATATAAGATAATTAATGAATTTTAACAAACTATTTAATTTTTTTTATATAAAAAACATTATATTGTTAAGCCTAAATTAAACAAATTTATATATAAAAAAACAATTATCACTCAATAAAAATCATCCAAAATCGTACTGTAAATCAATAAAAAAACAAAAAATAAAAATAAACATTAAAAACGTGATGTATCTCGCTGCATTGCGCGAGTACGCTTCTAGTTATTATATATAGAGGAAGGTTTAAGGAAAAATCTTAAAAAAATGAAAAACTGATGAAAACTCTGATAGTCATTCATCTGGACGGTATGCACATACAACTAATTTGTAACATGCACACGTGCATATGCATAAATGCATAATACACACGTGCATAAAAACCAAAAACCAACTTAATTATTTGTATGCACAAGTGCATACCATCCAGATGAAAGACTATCAGAATGTTCCTTAGTTTTTCCTTTTTTTAAGGTTTTCTCCTAAAACTGACCCTATATATATAGAGAGAGAGAGGGAGGATCATGCGAGAAGCAAACTAATTTGCGAGAAGGCGAGAAGGAATGTGGACCACATAATTTATTAATTAAAAAAACCATAAATAAAAAATAAAAAATAGTTTTAATTATTAGGATAATTATCATTTTAAATTAGATAAATCCTTAAAATTTTCATTATATCTTTTAGATTTATTTATTTTTTAATTTCAATTATTTATTAATTTATTTATTATTATTTTTTTCTAAATATACTTTTAATAAAAAAAATTCACAATTTTAACAAAATATCACATGTGATATCATTATATGAATATTTATGCATATCACATATCATATTATCACATGTGATAATTGTATATATTTTAGTTAAACATATGTGATTATGTATACTTATATTTATAGATCTTTTTGTGATGTAAATATTATCACATGTGATAATTGTATATATTTTAGTTAATCATATGTGATTATGTATACTTCTATTTATAGATCTTTTTGTGATAATTGTATATATTTTAGTTAATCCTATGTGATTATGTATACTTCTATTTATAGATCTTTTTGTGATAATTGTATATATTTTAGTTAATCCTATGTGATTATGTATACTTCTATTTATAGATCTTTTTGTGATGTAAATATTATCACATGTGATTATGCACAATTTATATTCTGACATATATTATCATATGTGATATTTATAAAAATCCATCTAGTGGATCATATGTGATACATAATAATATATTAAATGTTAAACGAAGTTAATCACATGTGATTCAAAACGTAAATAAAAAAATAGAGAAAAAATGGTGAAATAAATAATGAATTAGTTATGGATATCACATGTGATATTTGATAAAAAAATATGATTTTATCTACAAAATAATAATATAAATTTGATAAAAAAATTATGAATTTATTAAAATTAAAAAATAAATAAATTTAAAAGATATTATGAGATTTTTAAGGATTTATCCAATTCAAATTGTAATTATCCTAATTTTTTTTTAAAATTTATTTATGCTATTTTTTAATTAGTAAATTATGTGGCTCATATTCCTTCTCACCTTCTCGCAAATTGACTACCTTCTCGTTTGATCCTGCCCCTATATAGGGGTGGGTTCAAACGAGAACATAGAGTGTTTAAAAGAATAAAGGGATACATCTTAACCCTTGATTAGATTCAATCAATGGTTGATAAAATTAATGCCATTTTATCTAATAAATTAAAACAAAAATAAATTCAATTACGTGTAAATAGTAATTGCAGGGGTAAAAGTGGAATTTTCCTTTTTTTTAATAATGGAAATCAAAAAAGAAATCTCTTCCTAATTTATCTCAACACATCTCAATCTTTCCCCATTTTTCTGAAAATAAATTCAAAATTCGTTTATCATGGTAATCACAAGTGATTCGCTACTATAATGAATTCAAAATTGGTTTATCATGTTAGTCACAAGTGATTTGCTGGTATAATGAATTCAAAGTTTGTTTGACATGGTAATCACAAGTGATTCCCTGCTATAAAGAATTCAAAATTGGTTTATCATGTTAATCACAAGTGATCTGCTGGTATAATGAATTCAAAATCCGTTTATCCGTTTATCCTGGTAATCATATATGATTTTGTACTAAATAACTTGGCTATAATACTTGACACCAAAATCACATGTGATTTTGTTCTAAATACTTAACACCAAATTCATACTTAACATCAAAATCGTATATGATTTTGTACTAAATAACTTGGCTATAATACTTAACACCAAAATCATATGTGATTTTGTTCTAAATAACTTAAACAAAATGTTTCTATTAGGTTTGCAACTTTAAATCATATGTGCTTATCCAAATAAGATCATAAATAATCAAAACTAAAAAACAAATGACCATCACTCCGGTGTACTTCTCCGATTTACCGGACCAGATCACTTTAGGTTTACAGTATTTCGATGCTTCCTTGAAAGCCTTGTCCCCCCACGACCCGGTCACGATGTAATCAACCGGGTCATCTGGTTTACATATGTTGAGAAGGATCCCGACGAATTGGGTGGTGGCACCGCCTTGGAGGAAGAGGACGGCGTAATCTTCAGAGATGTCGAGTAACTTCCTCAGATATGATTCCGCTTTCTGGATGGTCGACAGAAACTCCTTCCCTCTGTGACTCATCTCCATCACACTCATCCCAGCCCCATGCCAATTGTACAGCTCCGATTCGGCTTTCAGGAAGACATTTTCCGGCAGCGTGGCGGGTCCGACGGCGAAATTGAAAACCCGATCTTGGGCGGAGGCGGAGGTGGCGGGTCCGACGGCGAAATTGAAAACCCGATCTTGTTCACATCAATCGCATTCATCGATTGGTTAAATCCGTCTGTGGATTGGATGAAACTCGAAACCTCCTTGGAATAGATCAATGGTTGTTCGGCTTTGAGATTGGTATGCCAAATACGCTGGAAATTGCATACTTGAATAGCAAAATCTACTGGATTTTTACACGATGAAGATTGAGCTGGTGATTGAGAGGAAATCGCCCAAAATATGGAAGATAATCCCTATCCAAAATTATTTATGTGGTTAAATGACCAAACTAACCTTATGGTAACTGAAAAAATGAAAAAAAAACTAATTTAATTATTTTGATTGGCTGACGTTTATTCCTTTATTCTTTTAAATCGTTACCATTCTCGTATGAACCTAACTCTCTCTCTCTCTCTATATATTATATTATAAAGATGGCATAAAAAACTCTTAAAAACAAGTCTTAAAACTTAATGTACCACTATTTAATGTTAATTACTTAAAAAACAGCCATAAAAGCTGTATGTACTACATTTAATGTTATTCATTAATTTTCAATCATTATCTCTTACCATTTTAACTTTCCTAAAATCATTTCCCACTTTAACTCCCCTAAAATAACTCTCAACATATTTTAGATATAAAAAATCTAAAATATAATTAAAAAATCTTACAGAATATTTTATAAAAAAAATTATATTATTAAATCAAAATAAATTACATTATATTATTAAGTCTAAATTAAACAAATTTATATAAAAAAATCATTATCACTCTCTCACAATCATCCAAAATCATAATGTAAATCGACAAAAAACAGAAAATAAAATGAAACATTAAAATCGTGATTTATCTCGCTGTATTGCACGAGTATGCTTCTAGTCATAGCATACAAAGATAAAATTAAAAAATAAGATCTATTTGAAATTGATTTATCAAATTTAGGTATTTACAATTATTATTCAAGAATGGAGTGGAAAAAAGATCTAGGAATTTTTTGTAATGGTACAAAAAATAATTATTTTAATATAAATTTTTAACATTTTATTTTTATTATAAAATTAAAGTACAAACTACCCTTTTGGTTATTTTAGGTCGATTATATATAAATTAAAGAGTTAATTATGGATTTGGTCCCTATGTGTAACACCCTCAAATATGGAAATAGTAACTTATTTAAAATTTTCTAAATACATCAATAAATGAATTATCTACAACCACAAATTAAGATTTAATCTCAATACAAACATTCATTCTATACAAAAGTCTATGATAAGAGTGGATGCTACTAAAATCCATAATAGTCACTATCTCCAAAATTACGGAAGACTTCACCAACTACTTTCATTTGCACAAAGCTAAGACTCAACTCTTCATGGCTGCTAGAACCAAAACCCAACTGTAACCTGATGCACATGCCGACAAATAAAAAGGTTAGGCTTAACGCCTAGTGAGCTCAAGAGTTTTAACATAAATGAATAAATCTTTAAAAGCAAGAAAACCAGTTTAAAGCGAAATCCTTCGAAATAATATACTTTAAAATGGAAACGACACATTTTCCCACAATATGCACTTTTAAAGACAATGCTCCCAAACACACGTTTCATATAAAATGATGCAATCCGGAACTCACCCAAGATGGGGTCATAGTTCGACATTCCAATTCATGGAAGTGTAAATAATACCTTATATCCCAAAACACCCAAAACACGGGCGGAACATAATACTCGACCCTTAAGTAAAAGGAAAACGATTTATAATAACATGGTACGCCATTGGAAATATGTAACTCGATATAATACTCACGTGACCATAAAGTATAATGAAATCCAAATACCGAAACGTGGAAACAACGCGGTCCATTCGACTTTAATATACGTGGGAAGAACCCAATACTAGAGCCAACATTTACCGTCAACCACTAAAACTCAAATTGGTAAAATACCACATTACCATACAAAATACCATGAATCAACGATGAAGATATCCGTAAACACTGAGAATAGAAAACACGCAAGTAGGTCGTTCACGCGACTTCCTTGCATATAATCTAAACGTTTCCATCTTGGGTGGCGAGAACACGTGAATGGGGCCACCCACGATATTTGTTGGATTTCACCACACATCCCGACATCCTGGACCGCATGCCTCTCACAACATCTCCCACAGACCGTTTAATGCCTCTGGCCTTACTCCATCGGAGTTCCACTTTCGAGGGCTTACAGACATGGATGCCTATCCAACCTAGACGAGTTCCAACTCTGTGGCCCGAGCCACATATTCCTACTCGCTAGCAAACCCTAGCGGTCACTAAATGTAACCCAAAACCTCAGGCCTTACCAAATCGACAGACTTACGTGCCTATGGATCCAATACAACACTATCTAACATTATATGACTCCAATTGAATGACCAACGCACTCAAAACATGTAACTCACCAACGATACGAAGTTAATCGTCATCTTATTCAAAACCCCCGCTAGTTATAAATCCGGACAAATGTCCACACGACTCATTTTAAGCCAACACCGAGCTAAGATGCTCAAAATCCATTTGACCAATAATGAAATGTCTTTAAAATAACGTTTATGAAGACACACACTACAAAGACGTATTTAACCCAAAACTCAACACGTATTGGGACCGAAGATTACCAAAGGGTTTATGAATGCAAAAGTACCTGAAATGCATTTAACATGAAATAGACTTCATTTGTACAAAATCACCATGAATGTGAAAACCATGCTATTTACTCGTTAGAACATTCAAAACCCAAATATGAGCATTTTATGAGGTTAACACAACCTAAGTTCACCAAATATGAAAACTTATCAAAATACTCACCCTTTGACAAATAACCAAGTAAAACATAATTTACTTCAAAATATTCCAAACTTATCAGAAGTTAACCATTTCGTATAAAACACTTTAAAATAACCATTTTGGATGTACACCGTTTTCACAAATCAACTTGAACTCACCTTGCTAGATTTAGCCTAAATCTAGATTTCACCCCGTAAATGCCTCCTACATGTGAAGAGGCCTAGTGTTCGAATCATGGGGGGGAAAGGAGGACTTTTTTGGTGCATACCTAAGGGGATAGGGTATGTAGGGTCCACAAAAGTGGACCACAGAGCCTTGGGTCCCTGCCATTAAACCTTTTTTTTTTTAGATTTCACCCAACGAGCTCTTTTGAAAACCAGTTGAATCCTCAAGCCGAGAACTTCCAAAACCTAGATCCAAAATTCCAACCCATAAATAACCATAATCAACCATACGGAAACATTCTCCAAACATAAAAATACCAAGATCCCAAACAAGATCGAAACCCTAATTTCTCCAAAACCATCAAATCCGAGATTTGAGATATCGAACCTTAAGAAACCACCAATGGAGCATTTATAACCTTAATACAAGAAAACTTACCCTAGAAGACAAAGAGGCTTCCGAGAACACCCAATCCAACACTTCAACCCGAGCTCCCAACCGATGAACTTGATGAGGAAGATGAAGATGAAGGTTTTGCGGGTTATCACCCCAACTAGCTAGATGATTAAGAATCATGGGGTATGAAGAAGAAAAGCCTCCAAAATGGGTTAGGGTTCGGATTTAGGGTTTGGGAGAGAAAAAGGAAGAAGATAGAAGTGAGAAATGAGAAATGAGAAATGAGGAGAATGGTGAGAAATTCGGATTTAACAGCCTCTCAGCCCCCGTCCGCGACATTGCCACGGCGACTATGCCCTTGGCATAGTCGCGGGGCATAGTCGCCCGTTCCATATGGGTCGTGGTACCTCTCCCGTGAGAGTGACACGGCGACTATGCCAAGGGCATAGTCGCGGGGCATAGTCGCCCAAACCTCTTCAAGTCCCAAAACTTGACTTCTTTCATGCCAACACTCTTGAAACCCTTAGGAACTTTAAACGAAGCATTTCCCAACAAAACCCCAAGGTTTACGAGTCACAGAAACGTCCAGGTGACATTTACTTACCGAAATTTACGGGCGTTACAATCCTCCCAACCTTAGAATGATTTCGTCCTCGAAATCTAGATTCCCATGGAACCTTGCCCGCAGAAGGATTTCCCTGAACCCTTCTTTCGGCACCACTAACATGACCCTTATACCGATACTCGCCAATTGCCCCTCATGGGCAAGTTACACCCATAGCCAAGCGAACACTCAATTTGCCAAAGTAACCTTTACCCACAAGGTTACGGTCGTCTCCCAACCTTGGGTGACAATTACTGCCTCCAAGAAATTTGGTGATCCCAACTTTACACTGACCAATTCCCTTTGGATCTATACGGTTCCGAACTCAACATCAAGGATTGCAACCAAACTTCTAACATCCTAATGTCCCTTAGATTTCGACTGGTTCATTCCTAATGTCCATGAAGACATTCTTCCAAGGCGCACCAATGCGTCTTTCATGTAACCGGTTAACACGGGTTCGGCTGACATTCAACTCCGATCCAACACAAATCTCACGACATTCCTAAAGTAAAATCTTTATCACCACATGAATGCTTAAACACCTCGATACTTAATCCTCAATACCCAGACTCCTTCCAAAACCCATCACTGAAAGGTCAATATTTTCCATAACCCACCGGGTTACATCCATACATTCCAAGATCCAATGACCTCAAGGAAACAAGTTGACGCCTAGGACTAAACGGTGACCTCGAAAACGTGGGCATCCCGCCCAAAATTCCATTCCAGACGGATTGTCGCACTAAGGTTGACACCTAACAGAGAGCTAAAATTTCAAATCTTACATCTCAAACCGACAGATCACCAAAATTTCCTTTAATCACGGAACCCGCTAAGACGGTACATCAACCACATAAGCCATGGTGCCACACTGACGAGCAAACCACCAAAACGAAACCCAATCTAATCGCCAATAATTACCTAAAACTTTAACTCGCATGATCACCGAAGCATAAAATCACCCCTTCATTAACCGGAAGGCTTAAGTCTACTATTTCCATTAATACAAACGCACACAGATTCGGAAACTGAAACCCAAAATTCAAGACTGACCACAAGTCGGATCATCCGACGCTTCAAAACCCAAGGGCTCCCTTAGTCCCTAATTACCACTGCTCTTACGCCAGGGTTTAAATCTATAGGCCTAATGAGTTCAAGGTTTTTCAATCAGTATGCCAATTTGAGTTTATAAAACTTTCGAAGGCAAAAGCTTCTTAACGATTAGACGTGCGGCAAAAATACACTACCGTCCATGCGATAGGTTTCAAAGTTGATTAACCATAAAGCGCATATGAAAACATTTCCAAAAACTCGTTTGTGCAATACTTACGTTAGTAAAGACAACAATAAAACATGTGCAACAGATTACACCATATAAGAGAAAATAGATTCATGCACCACCACACGTGCAATAAAGGTTTGTACAACTCCAAAAGAGAAATTCACAACTTTAATTTTAAAAATCCTTCCTCTTTAACCAAAAGACGTTGTGGCCTAAAATTATCAACGATCCCAAACGCATTAGTTTAATCCTCAAAGCTTGGTAAAATAGTGGGAATACAAATAAAGTTTCAAATCGAGAATAAAGTTTCAAATCGAGTTTAAAGCTTCAGATCGTACAGATAAACATCTTTGACCAAAAAGTAACTGCAACGATATAAACATTGCTAACTCAATAAATGCATTGCGGAGATTTCTAACGGTAAAAGTAATTGATTGCAATATGAACAGAACAAAAGTCCTGTTTGAAATGATGTAAATCTTTTATATATTTACTCATACCGACGTTATAATTAAATCCAAGTGCAAATAGTATGCAACGATTGACATTTGTATAAAGCCCAAAGATAAATTGCATGATAAGGGGATTTCCCCAAAACAACATGTGGGATGACACCGATTAGTGAATCTACATTTAGACGTGTGCATAAATGTATGAACACATGCTCCAACCTTATTTATGTAACGCAAAATGACGTACGATGAGGCACCATGGGCCCAATTAAAATTTTCGCGAAACTCATTAATGCTAAAATCATGCAGTGTCAAATTTTCATCCCTCAACAGAGTGTGCAAGACGACTATATGTTTAAAATATTAATCTTCTAAGAGTTTCCTCCTTTAATGCAATGAAAGGTAAAATGACACCTTTAACAAAATTCACATGGGACACGACGCCAAATAACTCGAAAGCTTAGAAGAAGTAAAATTAAAACTCACGCATGAAAAGACATCGCATAAAACAATACTCCATGAAATTTCAACCAAATTCACACAAACTAAAATTCTCAAGAAATTCCGACTCAACACGTGGGAATAACTTTTCCTTTAAAACCATTGACATATGTGGAGGAGATCCAATGTCTAGGTTAAAATCTCATAGCTACTTGCCCAATACTCAAATGACATTAAAACATGGAGATTACAATATCCGCAACTAGCGTTAAACAAGAGACGTGAATAAAAAGATTTTTGATAACAATTTGCAGTTACATGCAACAAAACATTTTCATGAATTCTTAAGCTCACAGTTTAAAATCTGATGCGTGTTAAATGCTCTACCAAAACTTTATAATATAAACCACTTTTTGTTTTACGAACATAAGAAACAATTTATGCAAATTTATTTCGGAAATAAATTTAGTGCATGAATTTGATCGGCACTTGGCATCATAGGACTACCCTTCCCAACAACCCGACAGACTATCGTCCTTCGGATGCATCAAACGTCTTAAAGTCACAATCTCAATAATTTGATAAACTTACGAATTCTCCTTGAAATAGAATCGGTCTGACAAACTCACGGATCTAAATCCAACCAAGATTTCCGACCCAAGAGGATCAACTTAGTGACATCCTCGCGCTTAGATATCTCTCCCGGTGACCTTGATATAAACATTAATCCTTCCTTAGCTGACTCACTTAGGAACTTTCTCACTACCCCAACGGTCATCATTTCGAGGAAGCGCAAGTGCATATATGTAGCATGTAGGTTCACCATAACACTGGCCAGGTGCTATTATGAACGTATCGTACATGACCATCCTTGCGACCCTCGACAATTTTCCCGTTGCTAGCGACTGGTCATCTTCAAAACATCTTATCTTATGGTTACCTAACGTGCAAATCCACTTATCTTCGCTTATAAGAACGCTAGTTTGAGTCTAGGCATCCTAAAATCAATACCTAAATCTCTCAAACTTAAGCTCTGATACCAACTTGTAACACCCTCAAGTCTGAAAATAGCAACTTATTTAAAAATTTCTAAATACATCAATAAAGGAATTATCTACAACCACAAATTAAGATTTAATCTCAATACAAACATTCATTCTATACAAAAGCCTATGATAAGAGCGGGTGCTACTAAAATCCCATAATAGTCACTATCTCCAAAATTGCGGAAGACTTCACCAACTACTTTCATTTGCACAAAGCTAAGGCTCAACTCTTCATGGCTGCTAGAACCAAAACCCAACTGGAACCTGATGCACATGCCGACAAATAAAAAGGTTAGACTTAACGCCTAGTGAGCTCAAGAGTTTTAACATGAATGAATAAATCTTTAAAAGCAAGAAAACCAGTTTAAAGCGAGATCCTTTGAAATAATATACTTTAAAATGGAAACGACACATTATCCCACAATATGCACTTTTAAAGACAATGCTCCCAAACACACGTTTCATATAAAATGATGGAATCCGGAACTCACCCAAGATGGGGTCATAGTTCGACATTCCAATTCATGGAAGTGTAAATAATACCTTATATCCCAAAACACCCAAAACACGGGCGGAACATAATACTCGACCCTTAAGTAAAAGGAAAACGATTTATAATAACATGGTACGCCATTGGAAATATGTAACTCGATATAATACTCACGCGACCATAAAGTATAATGAAATCCAAATACCGAAACATGGAAACAACGCGGTCCATTCGACTTTAATATATGTGGGAAGAACCCAATACTAGAGCCAACATTTACCGTCAACCACTAAAACTCAAATTGGTAAAATACCACATTACCATACAAAAAACCACGAATTAACGATGAAGATATCCGTAAACACTGAGAATAGAAAACACGCAAGTAGGTCGTTCACGCGACTTCCTTGCATATAATCTAAACGTTTCCATCTTGGGTGGCGAAAACACGTGAATGGGGCCACCCGCGATGTTTGTTGGATTTCACCACACATCCCGACATCCTGGACCGCATGCCTCTCACAACATCTCCCACAGACCGTTTAATGCCTCTGGCCTTACTCCATCGGAGTTCCACTTTCGAGGGCTTACAGACATGGATGCCTATCCAACCTAGACGAGTTCCAACTCTGTGGCCCGAGCCACATATTCCTACTCGCTAGCAAACCCGAGCGGTCACTAAATGTAACCCAAAACCTCAGGCCTTACCAAACCGACAGACGTACGTGCCTATTGATCCAATACAACACTATCTAACATTATATGACTCCAATTGAATGACCAACGCACTCAAAACATGTAACTCACCAACGATATGAAGTTAATTGTCATCTTATTCAAAACCCCCGCTAGTTATAAATCCGGACAAATGTCCACACGACTCATTTTAAGCCAACACCGAGCTAAGATGCTCAAAATCCATTTGACCAATAATGAAATGTCTTTAAAATAACGTTTATGAAGACACACACTACAAAGACGTATTTAACCCAAAACTCAACACGTATTGGGACCGAAGATTACCAAAGGGTTTATGAATGCAAAAGTACCCGAAATGCATTTAACATGAAATAGACTTCATTTGTACAAAATCACCATGAATGTGAAAACCATGCTATTTACTCGTTAGAACATTCAAAACCCAAATATGAGCATTTTATGAGGTTAACACAACCCAAGTTCACCAAATATGAAAACTTATCAAAATACTCACCCTTTGACAAATAACCAAGTAAAACATAATTTACTTCAAAATATTCCAAACTTATCAGCAGTTAACCATTTCGTATAAAACACTTTAAAATAACCATTTTGGCATGTACACCGTTTTCACAAATCAACTTGAACTCACCTTGCTAGATTTAGCCTAAATCTAGATTTCACCCAACGAGCTCTTTTGAAGACCAGTCGAATCCTCAAGCCGAGAACTTCCAAAACCTAGATCCAAAATTCCAACCCATAAATAACCATAATCAACCATAAGGAAACATTCTCCAAACATAAAAATACCAAGATCCCAAACAAGATCGAAACCCTAATTTCTCCAAAACCATCAAATCCGAGATTTGAGATATCGAACCTTAAGAAACCACCAATGGAGCATTTATAACCTTAATACAAGAAAAATTACCCTAAAAGACAAAGAGGCTTCCGAGAACACCCAATCCAACACTTCAACCCGAGCTCCCAACCGATGAACTTGATGAGGAAGATGAAGGTTTTGCGGGTTATCACCCTAACTAGCTAGATGATTAAGAACCATGGGGTATGAAGAAGAAAAGCCTCCAAAATGGGTTAGGGTTCGGTTTTAGGGTTTGGGAGAGAAAAGGGAAGAAGATAGAAGTGAGAAATGAGGAGAATGGTGAGAAATTCGGATTTAACAGCCTCTCAGCCCCCGTCCGCGACATTGCCACGGCGACTATGCCCTTGGCATAGTTGCGGGGCATAGTCGCCCGCTCCATATGGGCCGCGGTACCTCTCCTGCGAGAGTGACACGACGGGGCATAGTCGCCCAAACCTCTTCAAGTCCCAAAACTTGACTTCTTTCATGCCAACACTCTCGAAACCATTAGGAACTTTAAACGAAGCATTTCCCAACAAAACCCCAAGGTTTACGAGTCATAGAAACGTCCGGTGACATTTAATTACCGAAATTTACGGACGTTACACTGTGGTTTTGTGTTTTCTTTAACCATGGTCCTTATTCTATGTTTATTGTGGATATAGTCCTTATGGTATGTTGTAACACCCTCAGATTTGGTAAGAGTAACTAATTTAAAACTTTCTACATAACATCAAAATAGGGACAAGAATTCCTCTTACAATACAAAACTCAATATAACTCGAGTTGTAAATCTTAATTGGGAACACACAGGATCCATCGGAAGTGCACTAAAGTACAACAACGGTTATTGACATCAAAATAGAGTGTCAACGCTTATCCTCAAAATGACTATACTGCAACATGGGTGTACCGTCAAGTATTTCATTCCAGATTTGCATTGTCAAATTACAGTTGACACCTAACATGGCACTAAAATTCCAATCTTAAATTTCTAACAAACGAACCACAATATTTCCTTTATTTACGAAGGTTCTTTAAGATGGTACACCACCAACACATATCCAAGCCTTAGTCACTAAGTTAACTTAGTCCCTACTTCTCCCACTAGTATAAATAGGAGTCATCCTCTTCATTATTCATCATCCCTTTTCTTAAGTTTGTCTAGCTAAACACCAAATACTCTCCCTAGTATATTCTTTCAATATGCTTAGTTTATGTGAGGTCGAGAGTGTTCTTGATTCGGTGGTGTTCGTGAAGTTTTAGTTAGGCGATCGTGGATCTTAAGATCCTTGTACAAGCACTTGTAATCTCCTTGGTTGGTAATAATATTCTTGCTCTCTCTCTTTGGTGGATGTACACTATCACACCGATAGTGGAACCACACTAAATCACGGTGTTATTTGTTTTAAACTTGCTATATTTATAGATAATAACGTTTTTGTTATTATCTATATTTCGTGGGTTTATCTTTCTACGTTAGAGAATTATTGTGCAACATCTAGATTATTGTTATCCGCATTCGTTGTTGGGTTAATTGTGCACTTGGATTTCTACCCGTTTAGGACCTTAGAAATTACTAGCTAGCATTTGCATTTGTCAGGCATAATTTTAACCTAACAATTGGTATCATAACTTCGGATCTAGATTTGGGTTTTTGTAGAAAATATACATAAACCAGTTTGCACATTTTTTTTCTCTATGACTGACGTAGAAAACCCTTTTGGTGTCGGTTTCTCAACCCAAACCCAAAATCCGTACCAAGAAGGTACATTTAATTTGTCCGAGGTTGGGATTCGTATATAGACTTGGAATTGGGACGGTGACTTTGGTAAATGGCAGTTCACAACATCTGTTGCACTTAGGAAAAATGGAGTCCATCCCGTAGTTTTTTGCTAAAGACGAGTTAGACCATAATATGTCTGACCTTAAGGCTAAAGAAATGGAAGCATGTGCATTTACTACTTTGCAGATGGTTATGAGAGAAAATGTTATATCTGAGATTGTGTTTGAAAAGACAGTTGCAGGTATTTGGAGCAAGTTTGAGAATCTATATCTTAAGAAAACTTTGACCAACAGATTGTTACTGATGCGGTCGTGTCTCTTCTTCAAAATGAAGGAAGGCACAACCATTAAAGCTCACATGACTGAATTTGAAGATATCATTATGAAGTTGAAGGCAACGGATGGGCTTCTTGCTAAAGATGAAGAAACACTTGCTATGATCCTGTTGTATTCACGTCCCGAGAAATATTCCCAATTCACTAACAGTTTTATTTATGGAAGATAAACTCTTTCTTTGTCTGATGTGAAACACGAATGATTTCTGAGGATCAAAGAATTCAGATGAGGATCGGTAACAATCCCAGGGAGAACAATTACAGTCAAGGACTATTTGCTGATAGAGGCCGAGACAATCAGCAGTCTTTAAGAGGAAGAAATCGTGGGCGCTCTCAGTCCCGTCAGCCTGACTCTCGTGGGAAATCAAAGATACGTGGCAACTGTAACTATTGCCACAAGCCAGGTCATTGGGTGAAAGATTGTCCGAGTCTTAAAAACAAAGACAAAGACAACGCCGAATCATCAGCTGTTGCAGCCGAAGAGAAGCAAGATGGTTTCTCTGCCACAGTTACACCACCGCAAGGTGACAGGCGATGGGTATTAGATACCGGTGCATCTTGCCACATGACACCATTCCGGGACTGTTTCTCTACTTTCGAAAAAATTGAAGGTAATAGTATTTATATGGGAAACAGTACTTTGTGTGTTACTAAGGGTATCGGTACTGTGCAGATCAAGATATTCGATGGGTGTATTCGGACATTGAATAATGTCAAGTTTGTTCCATCCATGACTCATTCCTTGATCTCTGTTGCACAACTGTCCAAATTGGGTTGCAAGATTCGGATTGATGATGGGAGTTTGCACATCTCCCGAGGGAGTATTATCGTAATGAAAGGCGAACAGGCGGAAAATAATCTTTTCCACTTGATTGGAGAAACTATTTCTTCTGAATCGTGTGTGGCCGAAAGCTCAAAGAATCTCGATGTTGCTCGCTTATGGCATCTTCGTTTGGGCCACACATTCGAGAAGAATTTGAAGATTTTGCACAAGCGAAAACTCATTAAAGTCGCCATACCTGCTAGCTTGGAGTTTTGTCCGGGATGTGTCAAAGGAAAGCATACGCGTGTTTCTTTTGGTGTTGGAAAACACAACACTAAAGGAATCCTCGATTATGTTCATACAGACGTCTGGGGACCATCCAGTACTCCATCCCTCAGTGGAGGTAAATACTTCGTTTCGTTTATTGATGATTTCTCACATAAGCTTTGGGTGTATGTGTTGAAGTTAAAGTCAGATGTCTTCGATACGTTCAAGACTTGGTTGGCACGAGTAGAGGTCGAGACTGGAAAGAAGTTGAAAGTGATGAGATATGACAACGGTGGAGAATTTACTAGTGGTAACTTCAAAGACTTTTATTCGCGTAAAGGCATCCACCGTCACTACACCACACCAGGCGACCCTCAATCTAATGGGGTTGTCGAGCGGATGAATAGGACTTTGCTTGAAAAGGTCTGATGTATGTTGTCGACATCGGGCTTCCCTAAATCTTTCTAGGTCGAAGAACTTCACACCGCGGTGCACATCATTAACAGGTTACCTTATTAGGCCATCGGGGGAAAGATTCCGGAAGAGGTTTGGAGAGGTAAAAGAAACATCTGTCTGAAATACATACGTGTATTTGGTTGTCCTATTTATTTTCATATTTCAGGCCAGGACAAGCTGAATCCTAAAGCCACCAAAGGATTCTTGCTCGGCTATACAGATGGTATCAAGGGTTACCGAATCTGGAACCCCTTGACTCGTAAAGTGATTCATTCTCGACATGTCACATTTGATGAATCAGTCCTGTTGAAGTCACAGGATCCTCAGTCCTCTCAAGATTCAGAAGTCACTACTACTGTTGCTCTTACTACCGATGATGTGGAGACAGTAGACAGTCCTTGTATTCCCAGTTCATCCACTCTTGATATTAGCTCAGAATCACCCGTTAATGTTGAAGAAGTCATTCCGCCAGTGACTTATACTAGTGATTCTAAAGAATAGATTCTGAATGATGGTGGAGACAATGGCGATACAATCCCAGTTATTGCACCTACCAGGCATAGTCAAAGAACTATTCGTCCGCCTAACAGGTAGGAGATTGGGATTTTGCTAACATGAGTTTTACAGATCAACAGGAGTTTGCTTTGCATGTAGGGAAAGATGAGACACTTGATATAAAGGAGGCGTTGGCCTCAACCCACAGTTCTAAATGGCTTGGAGCCATGCAAGAAGAGATGGAAGCTCTCTCGAAGAACAACACTTGGGACTTATGTCCATTGCCGAATGGCAGCCGTGCTATTGGTTGCAAGTGGGTTTTCAAAGTCAAAGATGACAGTCGGTACAAGGCTCGTCTTGTTGCTAAAGGCTTTGCACAACGGAAAGGTATCAAGTATGACGATATTTTTGCTCCCGTTGTATGTCATACATCTATTCGTGTTCTTTTGGCGATCGTCGTTATTCACGATTTAGAGCTAGAACAGTTAGATGTGAAGACCGCCTTCCTACACGGAGACTTGGAGGAAACTATCTATATGAAGCAACCTGATGGTTTCATTTCCGAAAGCAAACCAAATTACGTATGTAAACTCAAGAAGTCCCTTTATGGACTTAAACAATCGCCTCGTCAGTGGTATAAGAAGTTCAATTTGTTTATGCTCAATCTGGGATTTGAGCGAAGTGAAAAAGACGTTTGTGTCTATCATAGACAAAGCGGTGGCGTTTTCACTTATTTACTTATTTATGTAGATGACATGCTTATAACCTGCATGGATCGGTCAGAGATCAAACGTCTGAAAGATAAGTTGAGTTCATAATTTGAAATGAAAGATCTTGGTGCGGCGTAGAAGATTTTGTGCATGGAAATCGTGCGGGACAAAAAGTCCCAAACACTTAGATTGACACAACGGGAGTATATCCAAAAGATATTGAAGTGGTTCAATCTTGATGGTGCCAAGACGTCTAGCACTCTGCTACCGAAGCACATCAAGATTATAAGTGAAGATTGTCCGAATGATGACAAAGGAAAGGCCGAAATGTCAAAAATTCCATATGCTAGTACGGTCGGAAGTCTCATGTACGCTATGGTGTGTACTCGTCCCGATCTTGCACATTGTGTCGGAGTGGTGAGTCGGTTTCTCATGAATCTGGGTTGATCACATTGGGCAACCGTTAAAACGACATTTCGATATTTGAAGGGAACCGAGACACATGGTCTTATATTTGGTTTGCTTAATAACTGTGAAATTGTTGTATTTTGTGATTCTGACTATGCAGGTGATCGAGTTGGTTGGAGATCCACATCCGGTTATGTATTTACCTTAGGTGGAACAGCCGTCAGTTGGAGATCACGTTTACAGTCCATTGTTGCATTGTCAACCAAAGAAGCTGAACTTGTTGCAGCGGTTGAGTCTGCAAAGGAAGCGGTCCATTTGAAAGAATTGATGAATGGCTTAGGCTTCGAGCAACCTTTCGTGCATATTTTCTGTGATAATCAGAGTGTCATCCATTTGGCAACTAATTTGGCTTTCAGCTCCCGGACAAAGTACATAAATGTGCGTGATGCATATCTCGTGAGATTACATGAAGCGAAAATTGTCTATTTGAAGAAAGTCCTGATAGATGACAATGCCACTGATATGTTCACTTAGTCGCTACTGCCAGCTAAGTTTGAGCATTGCTCAAACTTGATCCAACTCTGTTTGTGTTAGTGTCGTT
Source organism: Arctium minus (assembly GCA_954870635.1). Classification (NCBI taxonomy): domain Eukaryota; kingdom Viridiplantae; phylum Streptophyta; class Magnoliopsida; order Asterales; family Asteraceae; genus Arctium; species Arctium minus. The sequence goes on from OX941093.1 coordinate 59,744,927, forward strand.
GGGCACGTTGCTAGAGAGAGAGAAGATATTACCACGGGTGACAAAATGACATCTTTAAAGGAATTACTTTGTTAAGTGCTTAGAGGTTTGCTTATGCTCTACCTTATTTAGTAGATTGTGCATTTGAGGTTATTTGTTTGCTTGTAACTTTGATGGGTGTTGGCCATGCCGAAGCTCGTCACGGTTGGGATGCAATTTTTCTACCTCGTGCCAATTTACTTTGCTATCTACTTGTGATGATCAACTGTTGGGAGAGCTCGCGTTCGTTGGATTGAGATTCGTTTCGCTATCGAGGATCTTGTGCATCATGGTGGAGTGTTGTAATATAAAATATATTACATATGCTATACAAGATTTAAAAAAAAGGGGGGGGGGCCAAGACTTATCCCTTAAGTTTTGGTTACTTAACCTCATCTTCTCATATCCAAGCCTTAGTCACTAAGTTAACTTAGTCCCTACTTCTCCCACTAGTATAAATAGGAGCCATCCTCTTCATTATTCATCATCCCTTTTCTTAAGCTTCTCTAGCTAAACACCAAATACTCTCCCTAGTATATTCTTTCAATATACTTAGTTTATGTGAGGTCGAGAGTGTTCTTGATTCGGTGGTGTTCGTGAAGTTTTAGTTAGGCGATCGTGGATCTCAAGATCCTTGTACAAGCACTTGTAATCTCCTTGGTTGGTAATAATATTCTTGCTCTCTCTATCTCTTTGGTGGATGTACACTATCACACCGATAGTGGAACCACGTTAAATCACGGTGTTATTTGTTTTGAACTTGCTATAATTATAGATAATAATGTTTTGTTATTATCTATATTTCGTGGGTTTATCTTTCTACGTTAGAGAATTATTGTGCAACATATAGATTATTATTATCTACATTCGTTGTTGGGTTAATTGTGCACTTGGATTTCTACTGTTTGGGACCTTAGAAATCACTCGCTAGCATTTGCATTTGTCAGGCATAATTTTATCCTAACAAACATGATGTCTAACAACAACCCATCGATTCAAATCCAACCATATGCAAACAACCACACAAGACTTTAACCCGAAGATTTACCAAAATAGAAAGATCACCACTTAAATAACTGGGAGAATACATAAATATAATACTTCAATTATTCATGCGTGCACCGATTCATAAAACCGAAACCCAAAATTCGAAACTAACCAGAAGTCAGGTCTTTCGACATTTCAATCTCCGAGGACTCCTTTAGTCATTGATCACGACCTCTATCACAAGAGAGTTTGCATCTATAGCTCTATTGAGTTCAAGGTTTTTCAAATTACTATGCCAAATTGAAGTTTTATAAAACTTCTAAACGCAAACGCTTTATAACCATTAGTCATACGAATAAAAATCCACTACCATTTACTCGGTAGGTGTACAAAGTGGTCTCAAACGCCATACACATAAAACCATTTTGAAAATCGTTTGGTCATTACTCAAACTAATAATGACAATAAACAATGATACACAACAAACTATTTGGAATGGACCACTATGGTCCTAACATGCATCAATTTACGCCATAGATGAGAAATACTTTTACGTACTAAAACAAAGCATAACAAGGCGTTTGTACAAGACTCCCAAAGGGGGGAATTCACATAATCAAGTTCCGGAAATCTCTCGTTTAACCATATAATTACATGAAATAAAATTTCCAACAAAGCCCACATACGTCAGCTTATTTTTAAAATTTTGTGAAATGATAGGTACATACAATTTATCAGACGTGGATAAATTTTAAATCGGTTTCAACTCTAGGTCGTGCGAATAAAATGTTCTTGACTAAAAATAGTGGCTACATAGCCATGCATATTAACAAATCAACATAATGCATTGCCTCAAAAAAATAACGATAAAACCGAGAATCAAAGAATACCCAATGCATCAGTAAAAACACGAACCATCCTACGTTTTTCATAAGTTTACTCACATCAAAAGTTTAAATCAACTAACCCACTTAGTTGTATACAACGAAATAAGCTTGCATAAAACTCAAAAGTGAACCCACACGACATTGAAACTCCCAAAATAGCACATGGGGTGACATCCACCAACACAACTCTCATGAAATAAATTTCTCAACAACCCATAAAACAACGCACGTAAAGAACTTAGACTATGCATTCAAGGTTCACCCATGCGTCGCGAACGTCGTAAAACTATATTCCATGAAACTTAACAAACTCACACGGAATATAATTCCCAAGAAAAACTCAAACACTAAAATAGTGGAAGACAACTCTTCATTTAAGGCCTTAACATATGTGGAGGAGATCCAATGTTAAGGTCATAAGCCGTAGTTACTTGTCCAAGACTCTACACAACGTCAAAATATGAACGTCACAATATTCGAAAATAGCGTTAGGCAACAATGAGAATAAGCAAAGCCTCAACAAAGCTTGCAACCATATGCAATAAAATAATTTTATGCATGCTTAAGATCATGGTCTAAAAACTTATGCGTGCTAAACATTTCAAGATTTTGTATTATAATCCACATGGTGATTTGAAAACATGAGAAATAATCGATGCAATTTATTACAGAAATACATTTTGTGCATGAATTTGATCGACACTCAACACCTCGAAACCACGTTCCTCGATTTCTTAGTTACACTATCGTCATCCATACGCTCAACACCTTAAGGAAAAGATCAAGGATTTCATAGGTTCACCTCACAATTTCTCCTCGAAATAACATCGGTTCCAAAAGTCTATGGTTCTAATCCGACCCGAAACGGTCCACTTAATGCAATCACCATGCTTACCGTCACTCCAAGTGAGGAATACTAAAACCATCAACTCTTTCTAATGGATACCCATTTAGAAACTTCTTCACTACCCCAATGATCATCATACCAAAGCAGTTTAAGCATACACATGTAACTCGTAGGTTCACCATAACACTGGCCAGCTGCTATTATGAACGTATTGTACATGATCATCCTTGCCACCTTCGGCGTGTTTCCCGTTCCTATTGACTCCAACCACCTCGAATCATTCAATCTTAAAGTGCCTATTAGTGCAACTTCACTTTCAATCACTTAAAATAACGCTAGTTCGAGTCTAGGCATCCAAAATCAACACCTAATTCTCTCGAACTTAAGCTCTGATACCAACTTGTAACACCCTCATTTTGGAAAGAGCAACTCTTTAAAATTTCGATATTACATCAAGCAAAAGATAAATCTTCTTCCTATAAATATAAACATGATACACTTCCAAAATAGAATTATATATTTAACCTCATCAATATTAAAAAAAAAAAAACAGTCTTATACAAGGACTGAAACCTAAGTCGGTGTTACTTAACTCCAAACATAAGTTACTCTTTTCAAACAGATGCGGAAGACTTCAACAAGCTAAGCACTCCTCGAGCACATAACTAGCTCTCCTCTCTTCACAGTGTCACTAGGTCTATTCCCAACCGAACTTGTTGCACATGCCGACAAATAAAAAGGTTAGGCTAACGCCTAGTGAGTTCAAGAGTTTTCAGCATGAATAAATATATCGTTGAAAGGAAGGGGTGCAATTAAAATCATATTCTTTCAAGATGATAAGCTTCGATTATGAAAACAACTCGTTGTCCAATAATATGCATTTTAGGCGAAGGAACCACTAATATAAACGTTTTCCAATCCAAACTATTTTAAGGGCGAAGATCCCAATATAAAACGTTCTTTCGTAAATTAAATTCAACACAAAACTCACTCCAAATGAGAATAGAAATCATAATCCCAAGTGATGAAAAGTGGATAAAACTTTATATCCTGAAGCACCCAAAACACGAGTGGGGTGTAATACTCAACACATAAATCATATATAAAATTCGTAAATGTAAAACGTCACCGAAAATATGGATACTAGACACAATACCCAAAACAACACTAGTCCGTGACGGGGGAGACCCGATTCCATAAAATGTGATGGTACACAAAGTAAGACCCATTTTATGTTGTTAAGACTCGTTATATAAACAAGCACACGCAAGGGATGTCAGGCTCGGTGGCTTTACACTTACACCCACGGAATGTCAACTTCAACCGCAAAAGGTCCTTACGTCGAGTTCCTCATCCAATATCTTGTACTAGCACGTAGGACTTACAGCCCAATCCGATGCCTAAACGTGCCTCAATGTGGAAAACTAGTGTTCCATCATTGGACATAATGATTCCAAGCGCAAAGGATGTCAGGCTCGGTAGATTTAAACGTACACCCACGAGATATCAACTTCAACCATAAAAGGTACTTACGTTGAGTCCATCATCCAATAACGCAACCAAAGATCTAAGTCGACCTATCAAAACTGGACAAATGTCCTAAAACCCAATCATAATAAAATACCAGGCCACGGGCTCAAACGACCAAATGACTCATTATCAAGGAAATAAAATGCAATAAAACGCACTCGACCAACGTTTATGCAAACATGCGATCCAAGGTACCCGACCAAATCTAACACATCTTAGATTGAGACAGATCATTTTCCAAACAAAGATATACCATTGACTCTTTCAAAACGTCTCATATCACAAGGATGAACATTTCTCCAAAACACATAGTAAGTGTATTTACACCAAAACACTTTTACCCGTAAAATAATTCATTAAAATTGTCAATGCTTAAGATTTGATCATCAAAATACTTGGAATGCGTCTTTTCCCCAAAACCAAAAGATGTACCAATCCTGAAATATTCACAAGGTCGGGAATGACCAAAACCCAATGACTCACACGTTGATACTTTCAAAAACATCTCATAACCCGAACTATGCATATTTCCAACAAACACAAAAATGCATCTTTATCAAATAATCCCAATTTTATGCAATGCATTATTAAAACATTTTCCTTAATGACTTATTTATCAAAATTCCCCAAAAGTCCCAAATGTGTGTGTGGGGGGGGGGGGGGGGTTACAAGGTTTACAAAGCCAAACACCTCAATACTTAAACTCACCAATTAACTCAACCAATGATAATTTCATGTAAACTTATAAACACTTTAAAATAGACATTTTGGAATGTACAACGTTTTCACAAATCAACTTCAACTCACCTTGTTAGATTTAGGCTAAATCTAGATTTTACCCCCAAAACTTGAATCTCCTTTGATGATAGCTTGAAATCTCCAAGAAATCTTCCTAGATCATAGATCCAACACATCTACAAGGTTTCCTTCACCACACAAGTCAACAAAATCACACCCAGGTTGAAGGATGAAATCATCAAACCCTGGCTTAACATTGAGAGAGATGAGGAACTTACCACCACAAAATACTCTTGAATCTTCCAATAGACTTCCATTATCTTGTTCTAATCATGAAAATCTCTTAAAAACGAGACTATGGCAACTTGAATCACCAAAAACGGAGATGAGATGCAAAAGTTATGAAGAAATGAAGCTTGAGTGCTGAAAATCGGGTTTTATGCTCGAACAGGGCTCCGCGCGCGTTACCACGCGGCCTAACCCGCGCCACAACTCTCCCGGATGACCCTAAGTCGCTCGGATGACCCTAAGTCATGCTGAAAGTAAAAAACAACTTGCTAGATTTAGGCTAAACCATCATATTTGTAAAAACTGTACAAACCCATATGAACCATGGATCTCATCAATCAATGGTTAAGATTAATTTGATCTAATTATGTTAACAATGAAACAAGGTAGTATGAACAAGGTATTTTTAGTATTTTATTAACGGCATATTAGTAAAAACAAGGTAATATGAATTCTGCATTGGTGAAACGTTATTGTATTTTTGGTAATTTGAATTCGTTGTTATTATTTTCTTAACTATATGATGAACAATGGCGGTATGAAACTCATGGATATAATGCTGATGAAACTCATTCTTGTAATTGAACACATTTTTTTGATGAAATATGCTTGTTTAATGAAACATAAATTGTATAATGAAACACAATTGTATAACGAAACACAGTTGTTTAGTGAAACACAATTGTATAATGAACCACAGTTGTTTAAAGAAACACAATTGTTCTGATTAATGAAACACAGTGCTCTGATTAATCACAGTGGCTCTTATATGTTTGGATTTAAAATGAATGAAATTAATCCCTAATTAGATGAACTGGTTCCAAACCAAGATGAAAACAATTCATTGGTTATGAACTATATCAACTAAGAGTGATAGCTTCATGCAACCCCCCCCCCCCCCCCCCCACAAAATCATGGTTACAAAGAAGAAACATGTACTACCATTAATTTACGTAATGAAAAATACAAATAGAATGATGGTTGTTCCTTAATTTCTTGAAGCTTGTATTATTTATTGGACAAAAAACTAAATGAAACATGCAATTTCATGTGCATTTCAATAATGAAGGGCGTCAACAGATGAAACACTTTGCATGCATGATCACTGAACCCTTATCATAACATTCTTTCGAAAACAACAAACAACAAACGGTTATCTCAACGTAAATAAACCGGAAGTTAACATGTCCCTCATCCTGAACTGATGAAAAGAAATTGCATGCTTGATCATTAAAAACATAATCATAAGAGCCAATTTGAAAAGGCAAACAAATGACTGTTATCTGAATTTAAATAAACTGTAACTTAACATTACCATCGGACTCATCTGGGCTTTGTTGGACAATTGCATAACGGTAAAAACACTCATCATCACTGACAAAAACATCACGTGCCTAAGTTTCATTTATTAAAATACAATCACCGGTAATTGTATCTTTCTATTCCTCCATTGATGAGGACGACGACGAATTCTAAAAAACTTCAATCTAAACTGATAAAACACTGAAAATATCTCCTCTATTCAAGCACATAACAAACGAGATTCATGAAATCGCGTACATAAAAAACCCGACTACTATCACGAACAAATCAGAATCATGTAAAAAATTTGAAATAATAATATTAATATTACTGAAAATATAAATTCAAGAATTATCAAAAAAAGAAATTAAAAAAAATCTCCTCCTAAAAGAACGACTTGTCTCTTCCTAACAAACAGTTCCAACGATAGCCTACCAAATTTACAACCTAATTAAAAGTTGCCTTAATTAATGAAATAATATCATAATTACCTTATTGCCCTTTTCAATTAAAAAATAGGAAAACAAAAGAAATTATTTCATTGGCTGATTAAAGTTTGCATGGTTTCTGCAAATGAATAAACGCATTTGATCACTCCCCTAATATTATGTAAAATCACTAATTAAATTAATTTTTTAGAATTCCCTTTTTATACTTCCTTAGTTTACCCACTTTTTCATTTTGTTATGTTATTTTATACGAACGAAATGATGAGTAACGATGGATGATTTTTGTTCATTTATGTTCGTTGTTTTATGTTCGTTTAGCTTTAATTGAACGAACATAAACGAACACGAACAAACTTATTTTCTTAACGAACGAATATGAACACAAAAAAATTCGTTCGTTTACCGTTCGTGTTTGTTCGTTTGTTCGGTTAAATTATACAAAAGAACGAACACGAACAATCATTCGTTCGTGTTTGTTCAGTTCGGTTACAGTCTAACGACCACTATCCTCAAATTGTGTTTTATTTCTTATTTTATTCATATAAAACACCTTAAGATTTTAGTTTATGGATTTACCTCAAATTGTGTTTTATTTCTTATTTTATTCATATAAAACATTTAATGACCTAAAAAATTTTGTGGTTTCACATAGACCCATATTTAGGTCGACCATGAGTCAACACTATTAAAGATAAGCCCAGGTCTGACAATTTTTGGGTCTTGGGCGAGATGTAAAACAGGGTCCTCGATAAGTACGAAAAAAATTATTAAATATATCGTTTTGTATCATAAGAAATAATATTGAATTCAAGAAATATGAATAATTTATATAAACCATTTTTCTGAGAATTCCTAGACACAAAATCAATCAATAATTATTTATAAATTAATATGATCTACCATATCATTTTTCCATAGCATCATTAATCTGTTCCAACGTCAAAAACATCCTTATAATATATCTTTAATATATAAATTGACATTATTTGGGGTGTGATTATTCGGAGTACAACTCTATGTAAATCAATATAAATCAGTTGTGTTCCCATCTCACCTCATCTTTTTTTTTTCTATCATCATTTTAAACTTTTAGGGTTAAAACAATCCTTTTTTGAATCATCAATCTTAGAATCAAAAGCTCATGTTGGTTATAGTTTGAGATATTATTATTGTTTTTGAGACATGAGAGTACTTAAGATTCATGCACTCAATATTAAATTATTAGGTAATAAAGAGTCAATAATGTTTGAAAACACTACTACAGAAATGACTTTTTTAAACGTACATTTTTAAACGGTTTTTAAAAAAGTTCGAAAAAACCGTTTAAAAAGGTGGCCGCGTTTTTTTAAGATTTTTTTTAAACGGTTCTGCGGTTGTGGTACCGTTTAAAAAAGTCATATGACCTTTTTAAACTGTTGTTATAAAAAACCGTTTAAAAAGGGATACGTATTTCACACGGATAATTGAACAAAACCGTTTAAAAAGCCTCCTAACTTTTTTACACGGTTTTTTCATACAACCGTTTAAAATACATACATCTTTTTAAACGGTTCTTTAGAAACAACCGTTTAAATAGGCCAAACACTTTTTCAAACGCTTTAACTATCACAAAACCGTTTAAAAAGACCTTTAAAAATTTAGGTTTTTTTTATATTTTCATGGTCGCCGTTTTTGCCTAAAAGGTCCCCCCATCTTCTTTATTCATTCTCTACACACAAATTGAGGAGCCAATATCGATCAATTGAAAGATATTAAATATTGTAAGGTATGTATTAACTGAATATCATTATGACCGGTCGTTAAATTCCACTTTATTTTCTTGTCAATCATCTCTTTTTAATGCACCATAATGGTAAAACCGAACTACATTAATGCGTTTTTATATTTTGATAGGTTCGGAACAATTTGGGGCGAAAAATAACAAAACGATATTTTTTGACAGATTTGCACAACTGTGACGTTTTGATCATATCTCACTCGTCCTATCTCTGATTTGAGTGATTCAAGATGATCTGGAAACCCAACACACAGATCTACAATGTTCGTGTTTTGAGTTTTTGGTAATTTGGAGTAAATCTGGGCCGAATATGAAGTTGAAGTTGAGAGTACAAAGCTGGACAGAAAATGAATAAAAGAATTAAAGGTGATTCTATAAACACAGAAGAAGATGTGGCGGGATGGTAAGTGTCATGGGTTTGCATGGCTGTGGTTTCGAGATTGAGTTCTATGTGCAGCAGATCATGTAAAACAATACACATTTTATACGGGTTTTTTTAAACCGTTTAAAAAGGTATACAATTTTAAACGGTTTTTTTTTGGCTATTTTAAACGGTTTAAAAACCGTTTAAAATGTGACTTTTTTAAACGGTTTTTTAAACGGTTCAAAAACCGTTTAAAAAAGCCCCTGACTTTTTCAAACGGTGCTCTTTCAAACGGTTGTAAAACCGTTTAAAAATGTCCAAAACAACCGTTTAAAATACTTATTTCTGTAGTAGTGAAAAACAATGTATAGATATAAGTTTGATCGTCTCATATAATTGGTAATTTTTTACACAAAGTAGTTCTCCCGGTTAATATCAAGAAATTTACCATATTCTAAAGAAAATATAGAATTCATATGGATTGAATAATCAAAAGAGTTGGTGGGAGATGAATAATGGATAATATATCAAGGTTTTCTAGGTAAGTAATTTTAGACTTTGGTACTATATTAAAAAAAAACCTTAAATAAACTATAATCAATACTGTAACTTGAACGACCAATTAACTTTTCACATATTTTTTTCATTTCGAGTGTAATTAGTTAATACATGTTTGGACCCTTATATAATACGAAATTATTTGAGTCCTATTAGATACTAAAAAAATTGTCTCTTTTGTTAACTAATTTTTTTACTACTATTATATAGTTAAAAAAATTGGACCCCTATTTCTCATTAGACCCTGGACGTACGCCCGGTCCACCCTCCTCCAGGACGACCCTGGATAAGCCATTAATCTAATCAAGTAAAAAACAAATAAGTTTTCCTATGTGTGGTCATCTTTCATCGTTCTTATAGTAAATAGAAATATTTAAATTTTCATTATAAAATAAAAAATCAAAGAATTTTCGTACCCCAGATAAAATTTAAAATTATTTTTCTGCTATATAGTTTTTTTTTTTTGCATCCGCCATGGTTCAGATGTAGACATGTAGGTGTCGTTTGTTTTTTAAGAGACCTAAAGTCTGAAGTCTTATTTTAGTTATAATTAATAAGAGGTAGTGTGTAAAAAAGTCTTAACCATTCAGACTTAAGAGCCATTAAGAGGTTTTTTTTTTAAAAACAAACAACCCCGTAGTTAACAAACAATATTTGATATATCATAAACACTGATGTAAATATCGATAGAAGTTCTGAGTAATTTTATATTTGTATCATGTATTTGTACATAAATGTTTTTCTCACTTTGGTCTTTCATAGTTTATAATTATACATGTAAAACATCTCTTTTATATGAACTGAACAATATTTTCTTTTCTTGAATGATGGATGAAAAAAAATCCACACATTCGTTTCAGGGTTTTTGGGTACGACTATTAATTATTAAGTTTCAATGTGGATTCTCCTTAAACATGACACTTTCATCAGCAAAATATTATTGAAGGCCACCAATGGATCATTGACGGTTCAATGACATTATATTTTCAGATGGCTTTGCCAACTTTTTTCTAGAACGTCAGTGATTTGTCGATAAAATATAAATTCACCAAAGGATTACGGACGGCTTGTGGGAAAAACCGATTAAAGATAATTGGAAATAAAATTTAAATAATTGTTGTAATTATTTAATGATCACCTCGACTAATCCCATAGATTCCTAAATAAAGCAATCCTCAAAAACCCCAAGGACTCGTTTGCTTTGACGAACTGTTTTTGAAGGATTTGAATTTTTGTGGAAAGATTTGGAATTGGAAGGATTTGGAATCTTTGGTGTGTGTGTTTTATAGGATTTGGAATGAAATTGAATTCCATTATTTTATAAATCTTGTTTGGATTGTAGGATTTGAAAATTGGAATTTAATTTTTCATATATAATTTGTTTGTTTTCGTAAGATGTGGAGGCAAAAGATAAATTAGGGCAAATTTGATGAAAGAGACACGGTAGAGATGTGGTGAAAACAATTGAAATCTATGATATTTGGATTTAATTTTAAATAACAGTCATCTCCAAGGGATTTCGGTTGTAGGATTTCTTTGAGATCTCAATGTAACTATTCGTCTCATATAAATAGAAAAGTAGATTTGTGAGTTCTTTATAAGCTCAAAGTTGTGGGTTACCAATAACTTTCAACATGGTCTTAAGTTGATTTAGAGGTTCGTATGGAACACTTCCCCAACCCCTTTCATTGGTGGGGCTAATGGCCATTATCGGATCATCATGTTGCTTTGGACGTTACAAATGATATTAGAGTCAATCCTTGTAGGATCAACATCTTACTTTGGGCTTGAGACGTTTCACTTCAGACTTCAAATCCAAACTTCCTTCAAATCAAATACAGAATTGGAATAAAATTCAATTACAAATCTTACAAACCAAAAGGGTCTTAAGGAGACTCAAACCCACTACCGATTGATCTCTTCTAGTTCTAGACAAATATTTTTTTGGTAACTATATGTATTCAGATCAACTTACACATAACTCAATTAATCTCGTATAATAACATCCTGGGAGGGTAAGGGGTGAAAGCCTTACCACTTGGGTTCGAGTCCCGTGGTGATAAACTTGAGACATCCATCCGATTCGGGCGGGTCCTTTGGGCCGGGTCCGGATCGAGGGGGGGATTAGTGGGTGGCACCCTTAAATGGGAGCCTGATACCTCCTGAAAGCGTAGCCCAGTGGGTGGAAACTTTCGTTAGATGCCTTAAAAAAAAAAAGCAACTTAGGAAAAATTCCAGGTCAACTTAGCCACGTAGGCATAGCTTTTTATGGAAATATGTTTTTTTTTTGAAATAGAAATATCTGTTTTTCTATGAATCTGTGTGCTGAAAAGAGGAACCGCCCATAGTTTTTACCAAATTGTATTGCTATCACCATCAAAATATCGTATAAATATTCCCTAATAACCTTTTAAACTTTTATAACAAAATTACTATTTTGACCTTCTGTCTTATATAAATTTAAATGAAAATAAACTGTTGTCGATATATATTTTTAGTAACAAAAAAAAATAATATAATATAAGTTCTTTTAAAATAACGTAAATAATATGAGTTCAATGAGTTTATAATACAATACTTAATATTCAAAGTTTATTAAAACAACTAAGTATCAGTATTTGATTACAATTTATAATTTATACATTTATTGGTAAACTATTTTATTTATTAATAAGACGTGCGATTAAAATCATAGGCAAGGGTAATATCGGGAAAAAAAATCCTAACTTAGAGGCCGTTTACCCAAATGTTTACCCGGTAAGCACTTACCAATAAAACTCGACACACTAACTTGCTTTACCGGGTAAGATTTTAATCATCAAGATGATATCTTATACAACAATTTACCCGGTAAGCGCTTACCCGGGTAAGAGTTGTCACTCTCTCTTACCGGGTAAGACTCTTCATCCTTATCCTCGCTCTTACCGAGTAAGATCTTATCCTCTTGTCATGTTCATCTACTATGGTAAATTTTCCAACGGACCCTTAATACATTAAGATAGGATGAACCAACTTACCATGTTAAACAAATCTCTTACATGCCTTAAAAAAAAACAAATCTCTTACTATTGAATTAAAATCAAATATCTTAATATAACTTCATTTAATTAAGTTAATCACACATTTCACCCGATAACAAGGTACAAGAGACCTACACTGAGAACTGAGTCCAATAATTTTGGAACAAATATCTTAATTAAATCGGTAAAATTAGAAACATTAGTAGAAGATAAATCAGGTAGAATATATTTAATGTTTGTTTATTTTAAATTGATTTTAAAGATAAGATCAAAAAATAAAAAGATATAAATTATTGACACCTGCCGCCATGATCGCTTTCAAGGTTTCAGCCATATCCTCAAATATATAACACTATATATTATATTTGCATATCAAGTGACACCACCATTATTACTATCTCCTGTAAAGACAAGAATTTCATACAAGGTTTAATTTGAAGCAGAAATGGGTTCTTTAATGGCAGGTTGGGACTCACCTACTAAATCCGGTAAGTATTATTTGTATTTTATGCATTAAAAGTTGTACGTTTCAATTACGAAAAATAGGAAGAACTTAATACGTACGTTTAGTGATTTAGATACTAGTTGAAACAAATTAAGGTTATCGATAAACCAGATCCAGAAGCAAATCTATTATGGGGTATACTATACGGTGAAATGGATCGCCATCTTTATGGTTCTGTCGTTACGTTTTTAAAAACACATCCAAGATTTATTAGAAAACCGTAATTAACGATGGAAGAAATTTGTTGTTAATCGAGTTATCCTTTGTTAGAAACAATTAGCAACGGGCCTAGCCCAATATAAAGATCGGGATCATTAAATGTTGATGTTTTGAATCATAGTTTTTGTATAAATTAAGTTTGTTTAACACTTAATTTAAGGATGACGGGTTATTAATTTCGTGTATTTTCAATTATTGTTTGTTAGGGAAATTGGATAGGAACGAGTCGATGACAAAGGTAGAAATCGCAACTTATTGGAGATCGAAGAAAAACGAAGAGGAAGTACATGGTGATCTAAAATCTTCTCACACGTTTTCGAAGGGAAATCAGGTGAAGTATTTTATTATTCTTAAATTGAGGGTGTAAAAGCATCTCCAACCGTTTCTTCCAAATTTCTCCAAAATGGTCCTCTCACTTGGTAATCATTGTTAGGGTAATCTCCATATTTGAAAAAAATAACTCTTCTATCTCTTAATTTTCTCCATTTTGGAGATAGTTTTGGGAAGCTGTTGGAACACAATTTAGACTCAAAGTTCTTATTTTCTCCGTTTTCTCTAAAATGGAGAAACTGTTGGAGATGCCTTAAAGTGTAAATATAAGCGTTTCATTTGAAAATCAATCAATTCGCGGAAACTTTGCAAACCACTATTTTAGGATACATTTTGTTAAGTTTCCTAATCTAAAGTCATGATTATAATAAATGAATCTTATCATCTTCCATATATATCACAATCATTATTAATAAATCATAATAGTTTTCCATAAATATATATATTGTTTCCTAAAACAATGGTTTTCAAATAAAACGCACCCTATATATTATATATATATATATATATTATAAAAGACATAAAAAAAACTCTTAATTATAACATTTTAAACACAAAATACAACTAATTAAAGCCAATTACTTAATTTATAATTTCATAATGCCTTGGTACAACTTATCCAAGCACAGTATCTCACATCATCATCTATTTGTGGAATGGATACTCATTTATCAATATAAATATTTGTTTTTTATATTTAATCGACGATTTGATCAATATTATCTACTATTATCAATATTTATTTTTTATTTTATGATCTGCCCTTAATATATCTATATTTATATTAGTTATAATCTCATAACTAATATATCTATACTATATTATAAAAAGATACATTGATCTAATAAATATATTTTAATAAAAAATAAAACAGGTAGTTTATCTCATAGTGTGTATCATGTGTTTAATATGTTTATTTGCAATTAGTTATACAAATAAAAATATGAGACTTTAATAAGTTATAATTATGTTTCATTAACTTGTAATTTTGAATTTTAACTAATATATCTATACTAATTTTAATGCATATTACTTAAAATCCAAAAGTACAAATTGATTAAACATAAGTACAACTTATAAAAGCTCAATGTTTAAATTCGTGTAACTAACTGCAGATAAACACTTATTTTTATTTTCTAAAATATCTAAAAATTTTAACTATATATATAACTAACCGATAAATATAAGAAAATTCGAGATAAAACACCTTATTTTTATTTTTTATTGAAGTATGTTATCTTTTTAATTTTAAATATAGTTGTCATTTAAATTAAACATTTTTTGACCCGTAACAAAATACTTTATTATTATTTTTTATAAAAAAACCATAATTAAACTAAACTAAAATATATTTTTGTTTTAAATATAGGTTTCTTAAAACCGTAAAATAAAATAAAAAAAGACTAACAAAAAGTATAAATAATGATCAAGGGTTCGAGTTCTAGATTTCAGAAACTGCATTGCGAGGGTACATTTCTAGTATATATATATATATATAAGATGTTTTCATGATAAACTAGATCAAGAATTCAAGCTCCATCCAAAGGGGTGGATTAGTGAGTCTGAAAAAACATTTTATTATGATGTTTAATGATCGTTTAACAAATAACGTTATTTATAATAGAAAAACGAGACTGAAAAGACATACAAAAGATCAAATTCCCTTCCGATCACAAAGGAAAATCCCACTGTTGAAATTGCAAAAGAAGACGAAGAAGGAAGCGGGGAGAAGCTTTTCAAGAATGGCTGGTAATATATTATTTATCTTTTGATTTAATTTTTATACTAGATACTTCATCATCCTTGTAATAAATAACAGGTTCTAATTTGAAATTTTCATATTTTCGAGTAAATTAAATACATATTATGGTCGCTGATATTATAGTACATGGGGTTTTATACAGGTGGCTTAATAGCAAATGGGCGTTTTTGAATGAACCACCTGTGATTGCATCTGAAACGCCATACAAATATGCTTCACAGTTCCATGTTGCTCAAAAACACATCGACAACTCCAACCATCACGTTGCTGCTAACTAACTACATTAGAACTTGAGCAGAATTCCTTGCGCGTTTTACGTTTCGAAAAGGAGCTCTATGACAATATGTGTTTATGTATGATATTTAAAAGTTTGGTGTCGTTTTGGGTACCTAGTTGATGAACTAAACTATAACTATAATTAAGGAATCTCATGGTAAATATTTGAGCTTATGTACTTTTTCTTTATCATACTATATATATATATATATGTATATTTATATCAAATCTTGATATGATATATGGTTTCAAAGACATTTGTTGTATACGTTTATCTTTAAGGAGTCTTATGTAATTTTCTTTATCATACTATATATATATATATATATATATGTGTGTGTGTTTATATCAAATCTTGATATGATATAGGGTTTCAAAGACATTTGTTGTATACGTTTTATCTTTAAGGAGTTTTAAATACAAATTATGTAAATATGACAAACCATACAAACTTTATATAATGAAACAATTGATATATTTATAAAAGATAATCGTGATTTTATAAGTATGATCGAGATATTAATGAAGATAATAGAGTTCATTTATTGTGATCATCAATTTAGTTTATTTATGGTGAAGATTGGTTTGTAACATTTACATGATGATTTGTATTTGAACTCCCTCTAATTAAACATTTAAGTTTCGTTTTTAAAAAATACATGATCAACGTCGATACAAGTAATATCTTGTAATGATTGATAATGATAAATAAAGGGTTGTTTGGTAAAAACTTAATGATTTGGTGCAATTACCTTTGTTAAATAATGAATACCTTTTGTTTCATCCACTTATATTTTTATTCCTCGACACCCATGATTGCTACCCGATAGATATACCCGTGGTCCGTTTCTTTTATAATTGCATGTTTGGTTTAAGTTTGTGTTTTTATTGACGCTAATTTGCTTGGGGGCAAGCAACACTCGGTTTGGGGTTGTTGATGACACCAATTTTTTGTGTTATTTTCATATAACTAAACGGGTAAAATTGCTTAATTCCAAGTGGAATTAGCGGAGTTTTTATAATTTAAATCAAGTGTTTCAGAAATTGCATCATGTAATGATATAGCCAAGAATGAGTGCGAAAAGTAAGTTTTCCGAACGATAATCGATCATAATCATCGTCAAGTTCCAAGCCTGAGAAATGACCGGTTGAAAAAGTGAAGTTAAAAAGAGAAAATCAATTTCCATGTGGGTTAAAATCAGTGGCTGAAGTGACTTTGAAGTGAGTTGTTGAAGCTGAACTAACTTGCAACTCCCCAGAATGGAAAAAAAGGCTACTTTCATGTTAGTTGTTGATGCTGAACTCACGAACAACCTACCAGAAGGGTGATGCATGTTTTTAACTCTTATCTCTTAGGGTTTTCACCCACTTTTCATTCTATTATCCAATTGACGGCTAGGGAGCAATAGGAGACGACCCGGGGGTGATTTTGGCAAGTGAAGAACACCGAATCGAAGCTTGGAAACGATTAGGGAAGCGATTCTTACTCCGATTTCTTCCAATTCTTCGTTGGTATTACATAAACAAAGGGAGTTTTTCAATCTTTGATGTTTGAGAGAACTTTTCTTAGATCTATGACTTCTTCTACTATTTTCTTGTTTAATACCCCCAACATGAACTAATCTTTAGATGTTGGGGATTGGTTTGACTTTGGTTTAAGCTTATGAACATGTGACTTGAGATTTTTATCAGTTTTCCTAACTAATGAAGCATATGATGTGAGTTTTAATGCTTTTGTGAGTCTGATCAACTTTCATCTGATTTGTTCGTTATAAATTAAGTTCGAGAGATATAACACCCCCGATTTCGAAAGGTATCGTTTCAAGTTAATATAGAAATCGGTAATTTTAAGGGAAAAATAAGATATAAGATTTTGGACTTGAATCCTAGATTTTATATTCTTGATGGATGAAGGATTCAATTACGAGTCCAACTGTTCTTTCCGAAGCAAAATCGGAGCTATAACGAGGAAGTTACGGCCAAAACAGTGAACGGGTGGAAAACCGGGCGGACAGTGCGTTACGCGACTTGTGCCGCGGCTTAGAGTCAACCGCGCGACTTTAGGGAAGCGCGCGACTTATGCCGCTTTCGAGAGATGTAACACCCCTGATTTTGAAATGTATCGTTTCAAGTTAATACAGAAATCGGTAATTTTAAGGGAAAAATAAGATATAAAATTTTGGACTTGAATCCTATATTTTATAGTCTTAATGAATGAAGGATTCAATTACGAGTCCAACTGTTCTTTCCGGAGCAAAATCGGAGCTATAACGAGGAAGTTACGGCCAAAACAGTGAACGGATGGAAAACCGGGCGGACAGTGCGTTACGCGACTTGTGCCGCGGCTTAGAGTCAACCGCGCAACTTATGCCGCGACTTAAGGTCGCGTCATAACCCGTGAGATGCACTGTCGAGCTTAAAACCCGATTTTCAGCCATCAAAACTCATTTCTCACAACAAAACCCTAAATCTCTTTCCCTTTTCTCTCCCAACCCGACCCCCCAACCTCTAAAACGAACTCTAACCCAATTTGAGGGTTTTTCCTCCTTAAACCACATGATTTTTCATCATCTAGCTAGTTGAGATCGTGAACCACCTTCATCTTCATCTTCTTCACCAAGTTCATGGGGATTTCATCTAACCCTTTTCACCATTTGAAGATTGGAAGTTTATGGTTCGTTTTGGTGACCTACAAGTGTTTTGGTTGGTGGATTCAAGCTTTTGGTCGATGTAATCTTCTTCTTCTTCAAGTATGGAAAATTAGGGTTTTTGGCATAAGATGAAAAGTTCATGTAAATGCTTGGGGAGCAATTCTAAAAGGATTAAATATGATTATTTATGGTTGGAAATGTGTGGATCTAGGTTTTGGAAGAATCATGCTTGTGGATTCAAGTTTCTTCAAGAAAGCTCTAAGTGGGGTAAAATCTAGATTTAGCCTAAATCTAGCAAGGTGAGTTCAAGTTGATTTGTGAAAACGTTGTACATGCTAAATGTCCATTTTAAAGTGTTTATGTGTTTTACATGAAATTATCAAAAGTTGGGTTATTTGGTAATCTTTGATTATTTGAAGTATTTAACTTTATAAACTTTGTAAAGCACCCACATTTGGGATTTTTGAGCATTTTGATAAAGGTGTCACAAATGAATGTGTTTTGATGATTTATTGCATATATAGACCTTTGGTCAAAGAAATACACTTTTAAGTAATTGTCGGGTTTTATGCATCATTCAGGAAAAGGGATGTTTTAGAAAGTTCTACATGCGCATTTATGGGTAGTACTTGAAAGAATGTGTATAGTCTCATTTTATGATTTTCATTCTTATCAGCAGTTAAACTTGGAAATGCATAATTGAAAATAAATGAGTCTTGAGGACATTTGTCCAGTTTAATAGCCCGTCATGGAGTTTGAGTAAGATGGCGATTATTACGCATCATTTGAGAGTTACATGTTTTGAATGTGTTAGTTCATTCGTTTGAGTCATGTAACGTTTTAGACTGTAATGCATTGGATCCATAGGCATATGAGTCAGTCAGTTGGTTTTGTGGGGACTTTATCCCCATGTTGGGCTGGATATTGTTTAGTGGGGACCTTATCCCCGTGGTTAGTGGTTGGACTTGATAACCGCGTAACCTCTATTGAAGGGCTCAAGGTAGAGATCGTGGGTGGTTGAACTCGATGCCCGTTTGTAATCCAATCTGGTTACTCATCGTGGAATTTAGTGTCCGCGTTTGAATTCTATTGAGTGGTCCCCAAGTCATGTTTTTTATGGAAACTTGCGGTGGTGCTCTGCAGAGCCGTATACGGAGCTAAGTCTTGCGGTGGTGCCCATGGTGAGCCGAATACGGGGACTTGTGACTTTGGTAGTCACACTCATTAGAGGTCGAGTAGACACTAAGGTCATTTGGGTATCTTGCGGTGGTAGTTCAGTTGGGAGCCGTATACGGGGATCTATGGCTCTATGTGAAGCTCGAGAACATTGATAAGTGGCTTAACTTTGTGTGCCCGCCACTTTCGATGGAATTCGGGTATCCCCCGTCGCCGAAAGGTGTTGTTTTTGGGTATTGAGTTTTATTATCCAAGTTTTCGGTGGCGTCTTGTGTTGTAACACCCTGATTTTCGAGAGGTATCAATTTAAGTTAATACAGAAACCGATATATTAAGAAAAAATAAGATATTTGATTTTGGGCTTGAATCCTTGATTTTATAGTCTTGATAGATGAAGGATTTAATTACGAGTCCAACGGTTCTTTCCGGAGCAAAAACGGAGCTATAATGAAAAAGTTATGACCAAAACAGTGTTTGGGCATATTTCTCACGGTCTGTAGGGCGCATGGGTCGTGCGTTTTTCTTCACAAAAGTAGCACGGGTCGTGCGCAACATCAGAAGCATCAACACGGGTTAAAAACCTGATTTCAGCCTCAATTTCACCCAAAATTTCATTTCTTCATATCTCCTTCATCCCAACTCCGATTTCAGTGATTCAAGTTGCCACAGTTTCGTTTTTGAGAGCTCTTCAAGGATCTAGCAAGAGATTGGAAGTATATTGGAGTATACTAGAGTATTTTGTGGTGGTAATTTCCTCATCTCTCCCTATTCATCTTCTTCACCAAAGTTTTCTAGGGTTGCATCCACCCTTTGTTCTTCCTTTCGTAGATTGGAGGTTTGTAACCATTTTGGAGAACTAGAGGTGTTTTGGTTGGTCGATTCAAGTTTGGGTTAAGGTAATCTTCTATTCTCTTCATTTATGGAAGTTGAGGTTTCGGTATCAGTTGAGGTA
Source organism: Arctium minus (assembly GCA_954870635.1). NCBI lineage: Eukaryota > Viridiplantae > Streptophyta > Magnoliopsida > Asterales > Asteraceae > Arctium > Arctium minus. The sequence goes on from OX941093.1 coordinate 59,765,563, forward strand.
TTCATGTATACGGTTGGGAAACGATTCTTTATGGTTGATTATGATTATTGATGGTGGAATATGTATATTTATGGTTGGAACCTTGTGGATCTAGGTTTTGGAAGATTTGGTTTGAAGAATCAAGTTCTTCAAGGAAAGCTCTAAGTGGGTAAAACCTAGATTTAGCCTAAATCTAGCAAGGTGAGTTCAAGTTGATTTGTGAAAATGGTGTACATGCCAAAATGTCCATTTTAAAGTGTTTATGTGTTTTACATGAAATTATCAAATGTTAGGTTATTTGTCGATCTTTGATTATTTGAAGTATTTAACTTTACAAACTTTGTATAATACTCACATTTGGGATTTTTGGGCATTTTGATAAAGGAACACAAATGAATGTGTTTTGATGTTTTATTGTATAAATAGATATTTGGTTAAAGAAATACATTTTGAATGGTTGTCGGATTTTATGCATCATTCATGAAATGGAATGTTTTACGAGGTATTACTTGCACAATTATGTGAAGTACTTGAAAGAAGGTGTATAGTCTCATTTTATGATTTCCATTCTTATCAGCAGTTAAACATGGAAATGCATATTTGAAAATAAATGAGTCTTTAGGACTTCGATCCAGTTTAATAGCCCGATTGTGAAATACCAAGTATGATGGCGGTTAATGCGCATCATTTGAGAATTACAAGTTTTGAGTGCGTTGGTCATTCAATTGGAGTCATGTACTGTTTAGACTGTAATGCAGTGGATCCATAGGCATATGAGTCGGTCTTTATTATTTAAAAAGAAAATGGGCTATTATTTATATGTTGGCCAGAATTAGTCTTGGGATCTCGAGGAGAATACGGTGTGGGCCCGTAGAGTCCAATACTCGGACCTGCATCCGCGAGTTAATTTATGAGCCTGTATTTTATGGGATAGTCACTTCCCATTTGTAGCTAGTTGAGACATTGGATCCTCGGGTGCCTTTGATACGGTTATGTGGGACCGGTTACTAGTCATGGGTCGTAAATGTAATCCTAGCGAATGAGCATGACTAGGTATCCTCGGGTGCCCCCCCCCCCCCCACATCTTAGTACAAGTCGGAGAGCTCGTGGCCATGAGTCCTAGTATGGTGAGCTCAGTAACTTGGAATGTGACCTACTTTTGTGTTCCGCCACTAGCCTTGGAATTCGGGATTCCCCCGTCACCGAGAGGTGTTGTTTTGAGGTATTTGGTTTTATCCTCGTTTTCAGTGACGTTTGAGATTTGGGTTATCTCCTTATGCTATAATCTTGGAGACTTGAGTTTACTCATATTTTGGTCGTTTGTTTTTATAAAGCTTATTCAAATGTCATTATTTGAGCATTACCATTATTCTCGTTTCGAGTAAGTGTTGGATTGCATTACCTCATGAAAGAAAGATTTGGCGTTGAGGCGTCCATGTATAAAATGTGTATTATTGGAAATCGGGTCTTTCTCATATTTAAAGACATTCATTTTAAAGGATCATGATTATAAGTTACAATATTTCTATTTTACGTTTTCCTTTATAATCATGATATAAACTCTTGAACTCACTAGGCGTTAGCCTAACATTTTTATTTGTCGGCATGTGCATCAGGTTCCATCTCGAGAATTAGTTCTAGCGTTCCTGTGAAGCGATGAGTGCTAGTTGTGTGCTCAAAGAGGTGATTAGCTTAATGAAGTCTTCCGCATTTATATCTGGAGATAGCGATTGTTGTTGGTTTATAGTAACACTCGATTTTAGTTAGTCTTTATGTAAGACTTTAATTTTGTTGATGGTTCAATCTAGAAATTGTATTTCTCTTATGGACTATTAGTAAGGGATTTTTATTCCCCTTTAAGGTATTGTTGAAAGTTTTTAATTAGTCGTTTTTTCCAAATTTGAGGGTGTTATATATGTAAATGGATTTTATCCTTGATTTATGGGTTGAGTATTATGCCCCACCCGTGTTTTGGGTGTTTCGGGATACAAAGTTTTAACCGCGTTTTCATAAACGGAGAGTTCGGTTTCTATTCACGTTTTGAGTAAGTGTTGAATTGCATTACTTCATGAAATAACGTTTGGCGTTGAGGCGTCCATTTATAAATTGCATAGTATTGAAAACGAGTCGTTCTCATATTTAAAGTAATTCATTTTAAATGATCATGATTTAAGTTGCATTATTTTCGTTTAATGGTTTTTTATAATCATGATGAAAACTCTTGAACTCACTAGGCGTTAGCCTAACCCTTTTTATTTGTCGGCATGTGCAACAGGTTCCGGTTGGGAATAGTGCTAGTGACACTGTGAAGCGATGAGTGCTAGTTGTGTGCTCGAAGAGGTGATTAGCTTGTTGAAGTCTTCCGCATTTATATTTGGAGATAGCGATTGTTATTGGGTTATAGTAACACTCGACTTTAGTTAGTCTTTATGTAAGACTTTAATATTTTGCTGGTTCAATCTAGAAATTGTATTTTAATTATGGACTATTAGTAAGAGATTTTATTACCCTTTAAAGTATTTTTGAAAGTTTTTAATTAGTCGCTCTTTCCAAAATTTGAGGGTGTTACAAGAGAATTAATTGTTAACAAAAACTAGAATTATATGCCTAAGGTGAGAAATTGGATAGAGATATACCAAGTAAACCTTAGTATTGCTATAATCTGGAATTTAATGTGTTTTGAGCTCAAGTGTTGAGATCGAGAGATAAGACTTGTGTTTTCAAAATAAAATCCGTTGTTGCTTGAGGAAGAACAACGGTGATTTTAGATATTAGATATTCATCAAAGGGATTAACTGGTAGTTATTCTGAGAACATTGTTCATTGGTGAAAACCCTAGGATTTCCAACCCTTAACTATTTCCCCCATAAAAAGTTTTTCTAAGTCGTTTATTGTTCTGTTCTTATGTTATTTTGTTAGTAGTTGATAAATTAATCCCAAAAATTCAATATTTCGGACTGTTCAGTTAATAATGAATATAGTAATTGCGATACTCAGTTCCTAGTTCCCTTGGTTCAATACTCGTACTTCCAAGTACATATTACTTGATTTGACCCGTACACTTGCAGTTAGATTAAGGGGGTGTAAACCCGCCTATCATCCCGCCTATCAATAAGCACTCAAGTAATCATTTAGTAAACGACCCCTTAATAATTCAAAATGAAAAAGTTCGTTAGATTTTTCTAAACTTTTCCGTCAAATCTATTCCAAATACTAATACATATAAAAGAGTTAAATACAAATTTGGTCCCTGTGGTTTACAAATATTAACGGCTAAGGTCCCTCAAAGATTTATTTAACGGTCAACGTCCCTCAACTATACATTTCATAACATGTAGAGTCCCTACTACTAACACCGTTAATAAACGTCTATTTAAGAGAGGGTAAATTTGTCCATTCACCTATTCTAGGTTTAGTAACATATATAGTCCCTCCTAAAATCAAGGATTAGAAAACTCTTTCATAGTTTATAACATATTTGGTCCCTCTTAGAATTTAAACAAGAATTTAAATGCAAAATTGATCCCTATGGTTTATAAAAAATAACAAGTAGCATCTCTTAAAATATCATTAATCTCCAAAAAATAACAAGTAACATCCCTTAAAATATCATTAATAAAGACAAACAAAATAAAAAAATATCACACCATAAAACATAAATATATTTGGTCAACAAAAAAGAAGACGTTGGATGGTAACAACCAAGTGGTGATCTCATGTTTTTATCAAATTAAAAGCTGCTACAAAATGACCCCAAATCAGTAGCTACAAAACCAACATGAAAGCTACTACAAAAATAATCCCAAAATAGGAGAGATGTGGACTAAGTTTGAATGTCCATCCAGACTCACTCCACCAACACATCACACCCAAGTAGGTAGGCCCAAGAAGAAGAGGATGAAGTATGTCGGAGAGTTGACTGGATCGGGAAGGAAGCTTAGAAGAGATGGTATAACCGTAAGGTGTAGGGAAGGAAGCTTAGAAGGGTTGGTATAACCGTAAGGTGTACAAAGTAAGAAACTCTCCGACAGACTTTATCCTCTTCTTCTTGGGCCTACCTACTTGGGTGTGATGTGTTGGTGGAGTGAGTCTGGATGGACATTCAAACTTAGCCCACATCTCTCTTATTTTGGGATTATTTTTGTAGCAACTTTCATGTTGGTTTTGTAGCTACTGATTTGGGGTCATTTTGTAGCAGCTTTTAATTTGATAAAACCATGAGATCACCACTTGGTTGTTACCATTATCGTCTTCTTTTTTGTTGACCAAATATATTTATGTTTTATGGTGTGATATTTTTTATTTTGTTTGTCTTTATTAATGATATTTTAAGGGATGCTACTTGTTATTTTTTGGAGATTAATGATATTTTAAGAGATGCTACTTGTTATTTTTTGTAAACCATAGGGATCAATTTTGCATTTAAATTCTTAGAGGGACCAAATATGTTATAAACTATGAAATGGTTTTTTAATCCTTAATTTTAGGAGGGACCATATATGTTACTAAACCTAGAATAGGTGAATGGACAAATTTACCCTCTCTTAAATAGATGTTTATTAATGGTGTTAGTAGCAGGACTCTACATGTTATGAAATGTATAGTTGAGGGACGTTGACCATTAGATAAATCTTTGAGGGACCTTAGCCATTAATATTTATAAACCACAAGGACCAAATTTGTATTTAACTCCATATAAAATTTAACATAAATTTTTTGTATTTAGGTTAGATAGGTCACGACAAATTAAGAAGTAAAAGGTTTTGCTTTCAAAACATCCAATCAAATGTATATGATTATTTTCTTTCATATTCTTTTATTTAAAAGCATACAAAGTAAGTTATAACTTCAACTTAATTTGTTAAAGAGATTTTTTTTACTTGCATTAAAATTTTAAATTTTACTATATAGCACAGGTACACAATTAATATGTATAAAATCTTGGAATTATTTGAATTTACGTTCTACACTTTTTTCATACTGATTATCTACAAACTTGTTCATTTATTTATAACAAGTTAATGTTTTGTGACATTTTCATATGAAAATAAACATAAAATAAAGTTTACAATAACTATTTGAAACTTGTGGATCAACATTGAAAGATGTGTTAAATATCGTTGTAACAAAACTTTCTGTCAAATAAACCGAGGATCACTCGAAGCTTTGGTGTTTGTCAAAATAAGTTGCGATCTTACTTTTTGACAAGACATTTTGATAAGAACCAGCCAAAAACCAAATTTGTGAAGGTTTGATGTCCAAACTCTTTAGCACGTCCAAGCTTGTTTTGCGGAAACAATATTGGACTTCTTAAAAACCAAAATATAAAATAAAATTGGTCCCAATTCAAACCATCAAACTTGTATCAGTCCTATAGTTCACACAAAAAATTAGTTAAGGACAAGCTCTTGGGAGGACCAACTATTCCTTAGACTTGTTAGAACCGAACCCAAAAATATTGAACCAATGATCAATTGGCATTGAATCTTGTAAATTTCTAATCGAAACTACATCCACGAATCGACACCTATTATGTTCCTATCCCGCTTTTCCACATTTGATATCCACATACGTCCTATTTTACAAGTAGTCAAGATTTCAAAAAATTCATTTTGTAAAGAAGGTGTTATTTGTTCAGTTTATTTAGGTTTCGAACTAATTGATGATTAAATCGAATATCGAGTAAACCGAATTAGGTTTTACTTTAATCAGAAATTTTAATTTTCAAGATAATTTATGAATATTAACATTTTAAACATACTCGAACTTGGAATAATGTGAGGAAAATAATATAGATATGATTATTATCTATACTATATTATAAAACATCTATAAAAAACTCTTAAAAACAATTGTTAAAGCTTAATGTATCGTAATTTAACGTTAATTATTTAAAACTTAAATAAAGAATGGAAACTTAAAATCTCTTCCTATTTAATCCTTATCTCTAACAACTTTAACTCCCCTAAAATCACTCGTCACTTCAACTTTTCTAAAATCACTCATTGCATAATTAAATACAAGATAAAAATCAAATTTTAAATATAAAAAATCTAAAATATAATTAAGAAAATCTAACAGAATATTTAATGTTTATTTTATAAAAAAACATTATTTTATTAAACCTAAAATAAATTATATTATTATTAAACTATCAAAGAAACTCTTAAAAACAAACTTTTATGCATTAAGTATTGTTTATGGACACACATTATTTAAAATTCAAGATTACAAGTTATAATGCATGAGTACAAATTTCTAAAGCTATATGTTTAAATTCTTAACTAACCGATAAACATAATCAAAACAAGATAAACATCTTGATTTAAATATAAATAATTTAAAATATATAAGATAAAAATAAAAGAATAAACAAAAAATAAAAGAAAAAATAAAAATCGTGATGTATCTTGCTGCATTGCACTGCACGAGTACACTTCTAATTTTTCTTAAATATAAATAAAAATTTATAAATAATAAAATAATAAAACAATAACATAATCATTCATTGGGTTTACTGGAAAATGAATAACATAACCCGTCGATGATGGGCATTTTGGTCAAATAAGATAATTAACAAGGGTATTATAGTCAATTTTATCCGAATTTTAGGTATATAACCTTAAATGAGATTTAATTTAAATTCATGACCTTTTAATGAGTACTAGAAATGTTCTCGTGCAATACAGCGCGATATATCTCGATCTGAATGTTGCATTTTATTTTTTGACTTTGTCTATCTTATAATACGGTTTTGTGTGATTTTAAGAAAATTGATAATGTTTTTTTTATAATTTTTATTTTATTTTAATTTAATTTACGTTTAATAATGATGTAATTCTTTTAGTTCTAATAATATAATATTTGTTTTCATAAAAAAAAGATAATTAATTATTCTATTAAGATTCAATGTTTATCCTAATCATATTTTAAATTATTTATATTTAAAATGTGATATTTATCCTGTATTTGATTATATTTATCAATTAGTTATTAATTCAAACATGCAACTTTAAAAAGTTTGTAAAATTACAAATTAAGTAATTTAACATAGTAATTAGTGATGGCAAAAAATCGAGCTCGGGACGGGCCAAAACGGGCTTCGGGCCCAAACAGTGATTTTAAAAACCAGGCCAATCGGGCTTCGGGTTGGGCCGGGCCGGGACGGGTTTCACCCGAAAATGTTCAACCCGTTTAAGGTGGGAATAAACCGGTTATATAATGTAACAACCCAACCCAAAAGCGACTAGATAATAACTTAAACCTTAATAATATAAATAAAATTTAAGCCAACGGCCCCAAGTTTACAATTTACAATACAAGGTTCTCAAAGTCAACCTACACAACTGAGATAATAATAACGAATGCCTAAGATGACAGCTTTCTACTCTTTCCGCTACATCTTCCCTTCTTGCCCTTAACTGCTTTCTCTAATACCCGACTGCCTGAAAAGATTTTTAGTTTTGAAATAGCGAGGGTTAGACCATAGGTCTAGTGAGTTCCCTCTAACAGTTAAGCAACAAAATATACTTTCCAGAATTAGAAACAACATTTAATAATGGCACATGAATAAAACACGCTACGGACCACACGACCGTCAAAGACGATGTGTCTAACTCGCGTTGCCTTAATGTTGGGACACACCCCCAACGACATAAACGGGCCACACTCCCCGGCACGAGTAGGCGGGCCACACTCCCCGACTTAGGTCACGTAACCCACAAATAATGTATGCATACATTTAAACAACAACAATTTATAACACACTTGAACGATTTAATAAAATCATGTCATCATAAATAAATCAAAGTTTAAAATAAACTTCACATGCTTTCATCATCAGAAGGTTTAGTTTAGAAAAACTCACCTGACGTCCTTAGCTTGAACTCTCGCTTACGCCTAAAATCCAATCCGGAACCTATAAAGGAAACATCGACTGATGAACGCTCGATCCTCTTTATTTTAACGAAACTTGACCTTAACCCCCCTTAAACCACTACATAACTTCTTACTACATAAATTACTAATTTTTCCTATAAAATAAAATTGCAAATTCTAACTAATTACTAAATATTTGAATGGGTCAGGAATATAAACCCACAACCCAAAACAGATTTCTACCACCCTGGGCTTCGGCCCAACTCTAAAATAATTAACCGACCGACCGGTAAGCCTTGGGCGACCGGGGTTCCCTCCTTCCCTTCGACCGGGATTACTCCCCAAAACACGACCGGTGCTATCCGGTCGACCGGTAGGCACCGGTGAGAGCCTGAGACCGGGGTCTCGACCCTCCCCCCTCGACCGGTACTACCTGAAACTTTCGACCGATATCACAAATACTACAATCGACCGGTATCTCCCTTAATGACCGGTAAGTGATTGAGACCGGAAAGGAGAATCGACCGAAGTCCCCTTATCGGGCGACCGGGTCTCCCCTCGGTCCTTCGACCGGGTCTCCCTTATCGGGCGACCGAACTATCGACGAACGATTCCAGGTCTCTGAACCTCCTACACAGATCAAAGATGAACCCAAAATCCCACACAGAAGAATTAATCCAACACTAGACGATGCAGCAACTTTAATTCGATAAACGACCAACAACTATATAAATTTCTACTCAATACAGACTATTTAAATTTCAAAGTTCCACCCATGGATTTCCAATTCCAGAAAACTCTCAGATTGAGCTCTATTAATGGATACAGAAATAAGCATTAATCCTTACTATTATAGAGATTAGAATTAACATTTTTACCGTGAAAACTTGAAGAACACACAGACCACTGCTTCTTGCTCACCCTTCGATGGAATCCTCTTTGGTATTTGCTCCCTGCTCCAAAAACTCTCCAGCCGCCAACAAAGAAATGAGAGATTTTAGGGTAGAATCCCTTTTAAAACCAAGTTACCTCTTACCCCTTGTAATTAACTTTTTGACCAACTAAACTCCCAACTTTTCTTTATTAAACTTTATATCCGGTTGTTACAATATCCCCCCCTCAACAGATTTCCGTCCTCGGAATTCCTTCTTTGAATAGACTGGGATGTTGACTCCTCATAACCGACTCCAACTCCCAAGTTGCTTCCTGCCCTTTGTGGAAAAGCCACTGAACCTTTACCAAGGAAATTTCCTTATTCCTTAACTTTTTTCACTTTCCGATCCAAAATCGCTACCGGTTCCTCTACAAAGCTTATCCTTTCATCTATTTGGATATCTTCTAACGGTATCACAACGTCACTTTCTGCTAAACACTTTTTCAGGTTGAATACATGAAAACAGGATGAACTCCTTGCAAAACCGTCGGTAGGTCCAACTTATAAGCTACTTCTCCAACACGCTTCGCTATAGGAAACAGTCCTACATATCTTGGTCTCAACTTACCCTTCTTGCCAAAACGAACGACTCCCTTCCATGGTGAAACTTTTAGCATCACTAAGGGGGTGTTTACTTGGGTCTTAATGAGCTTAATGGGGTGACTGGCTTATTCGCACAGACAAGTAGAGTGTTTACTTGGGGCTTAATGGCTTAATCGCGCAGCTAAAAACGGCTTAATCGCATAGTAGTAAAAATAGCAGTTGTCCCCATTAAGCCATAAACTTGACATTTCTACCCCTTTGGGAAAAAAAAGAACAGATTGCCCATCAAACAAAACACACGTTTCTCCCTGCTTCCCTAGCCACAAGGAATCTCTTCCTCATCGCTCAGATTTCCTCTCCGGCGACTTGACAAGGTCTTCCCGTCGCAACTCTCGTCTTCGGTGAACTACACCCCTCTCCCCGTCGCTGCACCTCCGGTGACTTATGCTCACCATCGTCCACCCCCCCCCCCCGCGGCGACTTGTGCTCACCATCGACCATCTCCTGGCTTTCCATATCCCCACTTATGTTAAAAAGAAACAAAACCCAGATGGATTATTTACAGAAGATTATGGATGTTTGAAATGGTGGTGAAAGATTTGACAGTTTTGGGAAGGAAAGGAAAGGATGATGAGTAAAAGGAAGCTGAAGATGAAACATTGGGGATGGGGTTGAGATAAATAGGTCCCTGATCCCACTTAGGGTTTCTTCTTTCTCCAATCGATTTCATCACTCAGATCCAATCCAACACAAAAATGGGTTTCTTCTTTAATTTGTTAATTTTAGATCATGTTATTTTCTTTTCAAATAGACAGATTTTATGAATTTATGATTTGATTTTGGGATTATATGAATGAATTTATTAATATAAGCCTTAAAAAATAAATAATAATTTATAAAACACCTTATTTCATATTCAGGGGTAAATTGGCCATTTATGTTATTCAGACTGTTTATTCAGATAAAAAAAGTAAACAACAACATCAATTTATCCAGACAGACAAACTTATCCATACAGGACTTAATGAAAAATTTGGTAAACAGCCCCTAAGTCTCCTATTTGAAACTCCATCCCAGCCCAGATATTACCATTCGATTATTCAAGCCATTCAGGTCCATACATAGCCGTACATAACCATCAGATTCACTCCTCGGTTACATTAACTTCCATAACCGGTAGAATTTCACCGGAGTCACACTACGACAACATGCATCTCTGACTAAATACTCGCTCCTCGGCATTCTCCAATCTTACACGCTGAACATACATTGCCCCAACCTCATTTCTTCAACTCCTCACATAACGATAGAAATCTCCACAATATAAAACCTTCGCAATCCACCAGGTTTATCTGACCAATTAATGTGTCGCATACCCCCTTTCTCATTGCATCCACAATCACTCGACCATAAGCGCACTAAAACCCCGCTTCACCCACACAACACAAAGTGGCCAAGCTCATACACACTATTCCAAGTAATTTAACGCTGAACAACTGACGCACTTGAAATTCCTTTTCCATGCATTACCAAAACTAACTTCATGATCCTTCGCTCCGAGCACTATATCCAATCACCTCTACGTTCCTCCTTGAAGACCTCAAACCCACTTCTAACGGTCAACTCACTTACTAGAGACGTGAATATTTGGACCAACCGCACAATTGATATTTATCAGCACCCACACCGCACTGGAACGCCATTTTCTCCCTCTCATACCCACGCTAGGGATTTATAAACTTGCTATCAGCAGAAACTGATACGTACCAAACTTCTTACTCTCACAACTCCCACCTTTCCGACATGATATCTTCACTCTCTCCTCGCTGCAAGAAACACCGCCCAACCAACATTGCTTACTCAAATCCTTGCTGATTCCCAAACGTGCCAACTCGCCCTTACACTATTTTGCTTGATCACTCGACTATCCATAATTCTTACGCGAGATAATCAACTCAAATCTTCCAAAAACATTACCCACTACTCGAAACCGCCGCATACCTATCACTTACAAATCACTCTCTCTTGATCTTCAGATGAGGACACTCCTCTTATCACGATTAGGCCAGCCTCATACATAACCTCAAGAAATCTCCTTACTCCTTTAAGGATTTGCACCCCCAATTATGTCATAAAGACATCACTACCCCATGGTTACAACCATCACCCTACTACTACATCCCAGGACAGCTGCAGGTCCCTACGACCACTTGGCACGTGTTAGAACATGAAATATGTTGGATACAAGATCAAGAAGACAAAAGTCAAAGTTCAAGAAATCAAAACTGACAAAGTCAACTCTTATCAAAGTCAAAGTCTTTTGTAATAAAAGTCAAAGTGTATTGTATTTGTATTTTGCTTAATTTCCTTGTATTTTAGATGTAGGTATAAATAGCTTTGTATTCTGTTTTAGTTGTTGGATGAACAGAAGGTGTTCTAGAGAGAGAATACATTTTAGAGAGAGAAATCTATAGAGAGAGAAAGAGAGTTCTAGAGAAAAGAGAGTTTGTAATCGTTGAATTTGAATTTGAAATCAAATAGGTAATTGATTCATAAATCTTGTTTGTTGATTTGTTTGTGATTAGAATCTAGAAACAGGGAATAACAATTCGTATCAGAGCATATCCAAATCGAAATCAAGAAGATATAGAAAGTTAACTCTGTGTTCGTAAAAAGTCAGAATCAATTTCGAGTTCTTGTGCGAATTAGAAGCTGTAATCGATCAGGGTTGTTCATATAGTGTTATCGATCGAGTCTGTTTGGATAGATTTGTTAATTGCATTGTAATTTTCTTGAAGTTGTGAATTTTGTTGAGTTTGTGTTTCACGAGTTCGTCACACTGTATTCGAATCAATTTGTATTGTTTTTGTGTTTTTAATCGAAATTTGTTGTTAGAATTGTGTTCTAGATGTTTAGGCGAGCAAATTGTTAAAATTTCGAATCAGAATTCGAGATCTAGATGAGTTTTTGAAGAAGATTTGATCGATTTTAGAGGTTTGCGTGAGATCTAAAGTTTACGCTAGTTCGTCAAGGTTTGCGCGAGTTCATCACAGTTTGCGTGAGTTCGTCGAGAGAATTACCAAGTGATTATTCTAAGGTTTGCGTCATCAACAGGAAACGCAACTTGATCTTTGCGTCATCAACCAGAAACGCAAAGTGACATTTGCGCAATCAACAAAAAGCGAAAAGTTAGTTTGCGCAATCAACAAAAAGCGAAAAGTTAGTTTGCGCCAGAGTCGATAAACGCAAAGTTGAAGTGATTGAGTTCAGAAAGAAGTATACTTTGCGTCAACATCTTTTAACGCAAAGTTGGTGTTTGCGTTATCATTAGTTAACGAGAAGTTGTGATTTGCGTCAGCTTGGTGTCACGCGAAGTGTATCTTGCGCCAGTAACTTGAAACGCGAAGTTTATCGTTTGCGCATTCTTCATGTCACGCAAAGTGTGGTTTGCGTCAGCCTTGTGTCGCGCAAAGTGTAGTTTACGCCACCTACTTTTAGCGCATATCGAAGTTTGCGCTAGTCTCACTTGTTGTATTTTTGTGATTTTTGTGTTTCAGTCCTTAGAGAATTTCTGTGTTTTACATATTTTTCAAGATTTTTGTATTTTTCTTGTTTCATTTGGACTAACGATCAGTTTCTAGTTTCTTATTGCATATATTTCTCAAACAGGTTCATTCAAGATGACTTCTAAAGATGCTCTTTCTATCGGCACTGATGTCAAACCTCCAGTACTGTTCAAAGGAGAATATGAACAGTGGAAAGGCAGATTTTTGGATTTTGTGGATAGACATGAGAATGGGGAGAATATACTACTGTTAATTACAGAAGGTCCAATGATTCCACCTACTGTTCAAATCCCTGATGATGAATCCTCAGACAGTGAGGATGGAGATGAGGATAGAGTACAGAAGATGAGAATAGTTCCATTGGATTTTGCCCAGTATTATGAAGAGCAGAAAAGCCGATTTAAAGCAGATAAACAAGCACGGTCCTTACTTATTTAAAGCATTCCTAATGAGATTTACATCAAGATTGATAGCTACAAGGCAAATGCTAAGAAGATGTGGGATCAACTGCAAAAGATGATGATGGGATCCAAGGTCGGGAATCAAATGAAAGTGGCTAACTGTATTAAGAGTTATGAAGAGTTTAAAGCTAAAGAGAATGAAAGCTTGGAAGATACATATGAACGTTTTGTATTGCTTCTGAATGAGTTGTCAAAGAATAAGGTGAAAAAGAAGCAACTTGAGAACAATGTCAAATTCCTGAGCATACTACAACCAGAATGGAAAAAGCATACACGTAGGATGAAACAGATGAAGGATCTCAATGACATTCCGTTACATGAAGTTTATGAGACTCTGCGTCAGAATGAAGAGGAGGTGGAAGAGAAAAGAACTGAGAAAAAGAAGGCAGAGAAAGTTTCTGATCCCATAGCATTGGTAGCCGGAGAGAAGAAGAAAGAAAAGAAAGAGAAGAAGAAAAAGAATAAAGTCATTACTAGTTCCGAATCTGAATCAGATGGTGATGATGGAGAAAGCCTCAAACAAGCTATGTTATTACTGACCCGTGTATTTCAAAAGAAATTCTACAAAAAGTCGGGATCCAATTCTCAGAGGTACTCTTCATCTAGCTCCAAAAACCATGAGCACAGAGAAACGGGTAGAAGGAAATCGATTTGTTGAGAAGAAACCTGAAGAAAGAAAGAAGTTTGTGAATGATTATACCGTTGCTGAAAATCCAGCAAATGATCCAATCAAATGCTACAACTGTGGCAAGATTGGACATTTTGCTAAAGAATGTCGAAAGCCAAAGGTTCGCAACTCCCAGTATTATCAGAACAAACTGCTATTGGCTTAACAACAAGAAGCGGGCATAGCATTAATGGCTGAAGACGAATTTTGGCTGGATCATTCAGATGGTGAAGAGGAAGAGAAAGAAGAAGCTGCTCATATATGCTTAATGGGCAAAGCGGTGAAATATGATGAGTCAAATTATGAAGCGGTTGATGAGGTAATGAACTTAACTGAAAAAGATTTCATAACGAAAATGAAAGCCATGATGGTTGAGCTTAATGACCTTCAAGTAAAACTGAAAAAGGAAAAAAACAGAGTTGCTAAAAGAAACAATAAGATCTTTGAGCTTAATAAGTCCGTTATTGGGAACAAAGATCTAATTGATTCTTTACGCAAGTTTGCTTCTGATTCTAAAATTCAAGTAGATTGTTTTGAAAAGAAGATTTCTGATTTTGAAGTTAAAATTTCTAAGTCTGAGTTTGAGAAGAAAGAATCTGCACTAACTATTCATAAATTGCAGGTTGAGAACAAGCTTTTGAATAAGAAGGTGTATGGTCTGGAAGCCAAACTCTATGCAAGAGGCCAAACAGATCAAACCATTTTTCTCAATGCACCTAACGAAGAGGCTGATGTTAAGGAAAAATGGGGACTTGGTTTTGAAAACCCCCATTACTTAAAGAAAGCCATCAGAAAACAACCAGCACTTTATAATTTTGATTTTCTTGCTTGTGCTGGTAAACATACTCATTTAAAACCCAAATTTGTTACCAAATTACTAGAAGAAGTTGAGGCCAAAGAAACTGAAAATATAAAGAATATAAAGAAAATGCAACTACCATTTAACTATGCAAAGTTAAATGATAGTTATCTTTCTGAGACACCAAAAGTTCTTTCAAATGACTATTTTGCTAGTTATTCTGTTTCTGAGATGAAGGCAAAACCTGCAACTGCAAAGGTTTATGTTCCTCCACTCATTCTTGAAAGCAAAATAGTTGAGCTTGAAAATGTTGTTTCTGATGAAAGAATTTTGGTAGATATTGAACAAAGTGTGTTTTCTACAGTTTTAAAGAACACTGTTTTTCAATCTAAATCTACAAAATGTTCTACAATTTCAAAGGCACCTCAAACTTCGTCTGATAATTTTGATGACTTATTTGAGTCTGCAAATGACTTTCTTAATTCTGATGATGGGTGCATAGAAGAAATTGATATGTTTGACTTCAATGCTCCTCTTCCTGATCATTATACTTGTCTTATAACTGAAAAAGTGTTACCAAGTGGTTTTAATATTGGTGAATCATCAGCTAAGGTTGGTGAATCAGTTTCTGTAACTGCTGATTACTATGCACAAGGTAAGAAACATAAGAAACAACGATTACAGAAACGGAAATACACTGGTACACAAAAGAAAACTCAATCTCAGAAATCTGATTTTCCTAATAATTCTAAATCTTATGTTTCAGATTTAAGGAAGAAAAGGTCGAAAGCAAGATCTGAATGGAGACCAAAAAGGAAGAATGATGAGATTGCTGAATCAGTTTCTGATAACTCGTGTAATAGATCTGATAGTAGTGATACTGATGTAGTTGGTCAACTTGCTTCTCATAAACAAAACCTTGTAACTTCTTACAAGCGTTATTCAATAAAGCAATTGATTCAATTATCTCCTACTACTACTCAATCTTATCATTATCGGAGAAATGATTTTGCTTATCATCATAATTCTATTGATTGGTTTGGATCTTATCATGTTTATTCTTCAAGATCAAATGTTTTTAAAAGTCTTCAAAGAAAAGGAGGGTCCATATTTAAATGGATACCAAAATCATGTGCTAATCTGTTAGGACCCGTTTTTAAATGGGTACCTAAAGTTATTGTTTCCTGATTTCTCTTGCAGACCCGACATATGTGGTACTTGGATAGCGGCTGTTCCAAGCATATGACCGGGCAGAAAGCTTTATTGTCTAATTATACAGAGAAATTCAGCGGCAATGTCAGATTTGGGAACGACCAAGTTTCACCAATCTTAGGATATGGTGATATCATTTAAGACAACATAACGATTAGGAAGGTGAGTTATGTCGAAGGCTTAGGGCACAACTTGTTTAGCATCGGTAAATTCTGCGACAAAGGGTTAGAGGTCAACTTCAAAGCGAAGAGATGTTCGGTTCGTTCTGAAGACGGCACAGAACTCTTAGTTGGCAAGCAAAAGACAAATCTCTACACCATCAATCTTTCAAAGGTTCAGAATGACAATCACGTTTGCTTATTGACAAAAGTTTCGATGCAACAAAGTTGGCTTTGGCACAGACGATTATCACACCTGAATTTTCGTTATATCAACAAGTTGGTCAAAGATAAGTTGGTAAAAGGACTTCCTGAGCTGAGATATGAGAAAGAACATTTGTGTGCTGCCTGTGAAAAGGGTAAGATGAAGAGAGCTGCACATAAACCGAAGCCTGAACCAAGCACCAGTTCTCCACTAGAGTTGTTACATATGGATCTCTGCGGTCCGATGAGAGCACAAAGCTTAGGAGGAAAGAAATACGTGTTGGTTATTGTGGACGATTATTCAAGATACACGTGGGTCAAATTTCTACGATCAGAAGATGAGACGCCCGAAGTTCTCATTACTTTCTTAAAGACGACTCAGGTGAATATATAGAGACAAGTCAAGCTTCTTCGGACTGACAACGGCACAGAGTTCAAAAACAAAACAGTCGAAGAATATCTCGAATCGGTCGGGATATCACATCAATACTCTGCTGCATGTACACCTGAACATAATGGAGTAGTCGAAAGGCGAAATCGAACGCTAGTCGAGGCCGCTCGTACTATGCTTAGCCAATCGGACTTACCTCTATTTCTGTGGGCAGAAGCTGTGTCAACTGCATGTCATACTCAGAATCGATCCATGATACACCACCGCTTCCAAAAGACTCCATATGAGCTGATCAACAACATAACACCGACAATCAAGTATTTTCATATATTTGGGTGTAAGTATTTCGTGCTTAACGAGAGAGAGAATCTGAACAAATTCAGTGCTAAGGCGGACGAAGGCATCTTCATTGGTTATTCTTCGACATCTGCAGCATACCGTGTTTATCTGAAGAAGTCAAAGACAGTCGTAGAGAGCGTCAATGTAACATTCGATGAAGATATGGCTTCTGAACAACTCAGTTCAGAACCCATGATCACTGGAGTATTAGCTTCTGGACAGATCAGTCCAGAACCTGTTTCTACAGAGAATAATTCGGATAACGCTTCTACTTCACTTTCACATTTATCTGATTTAGATTTGTTATTTGAATTCTTTTATGATGAGTTTCTAGGATCTAATTTGCCTAAATCTGCTGTGACTGACAGGTCTGAAGACACAAGTTGCAATCATCCAGTCACTTCAGAAGTTTTAACTGAACTTGTATCCCCCGTTCAGTCAGAAACTCACATTCCAACATCTACTCCTACAGTTGAAGATATACAAGTAATTGCTGAGCCATAAGCAACTATATCAGTTGGGTGTGATACAATGTCTACTTAACAGCCAGATTCTGCTGTTCCAACTGATGCTTCTGCACCTGAACCTTCAACTGTAAACCCCCTCCATCTATTCAAACTGAAGAGCCTGATAGTGGATTTCAAGATGATGATCATGTTCAATCAGTATCTAATCCACTCCCTCATGAGCATCGCTGGACCAAAGAGCACCCTTTACACCAAGTAATTGGAGATCTTAACAAGCCTGTGCAAACTAGGTCAGCAACCTTAAACCAGTGTCTGCATGACTCATTCCTCAACAAGATAGAGCCCACGCGTGTATCATAGGCTTTAGCTGATTCGGATTGGGTATCTGCTATGCAAGAAGAATTAAATCAGTTTGAAGCCTTTAAGGTCTGAAGATTAGTTCCAAAACCGGAAGGAAAATCCGTAATTGGCACTAAATGGGTATTCAAGAATAAAAAGGATGAAGATGGTATCGTCATAAGGAATAAAGCAAGACTTGTTGCCAAAGGTTATTGGCAAGAGGAAGGCATCGACTACGATGAGACATATGCTCAAGTAGCACGTATAGAGGCAATACACATGTTTTTAGCCTACGCAGCTCACAAGAATTTCACAATCTATCAGATGGACGTGAAAACGGCCTTTCTGAATGGCATTCTTAAGGAGGAAGTCTACGTGTCTCAACCAGAAGGGTTCGTGAATCCAGATAAGCCAGATTATGTCTACATCTTGGACAAAGCCCTGTATGGTTTGAAACAAGCCCCTCGAGCATGGTATGATGTTTTATCAAAATTCCTGGTCAAGTCAGGTTTTTCCAAAGGTAAAGTTGATACCACTTTGTTCATCAAAAAGGAAAAAGCCGATATCATCCTTATTCAAATATATGTTGATGATATAATATTTGGCTCTACTAATCCTAAATATTGCAAAAACTTTTCTAACCTCATGGTGTCACGTTTTCAAATGAGTATGATGGGAGAGATGAATTTCTTTCTCGGATTACAAGTTAAACAGTTTTCTACGGGGATTTTCATTAACCAATCTAAGTACATTTTGGATATTCTTCGGAAGTTTAAAATGGAAAATTGTAAACCAATTGGAACCCTAATGGCACCAGGTACTAAAATTAGCACTGATCTTTCGGGTAAAAGTGTTGATGTTAGAACTTATAGAGGTATGATAGGATCGTTAATGTATCTTACTTCAAGTAGGACAGATATTATATTTTCAACATGCTTATGTTCTAGTTATCAGGCTGCTCCTAAAGAATCCCATTTGGCTGCTGTCAAAAGGATTTTTAGGTATCTTAAGGGGACTGCAGATCTTGGTCTGTGGTATCCTAAGGATACTGGTTTTCAACTGACTGCCTATTCAGATGCAGATCATGCAGGTTGCATGTTGGACAGAAAGAGCACTTCATGTCACATTCAATTTCTTGGAGACAAGCTCGTTAGCTGGGCATCAAAGAAACAATTATGCGTTTCCACATCAACTGCTGAAGCAGAGTATGTAGTTGCTGCCAGTTGCTGCTCTCAAGTCCTGTGGATGCGAACACAGCTGCGAGACTACGGATTCAAGTTTGATAAAATACCAATATATCGTGACTCGAAGAGTGCAATCGCGATATCTGCTAATCCTGTCCAGCATACGAAAACCAAACACATTGATGTCAGGTATCATTTTATCAAAGATAATGTCGAAAAAGGAACAATTGAACTTTATTTTGTAAAAACAGATTATCAGCTTGCAGATTTATTTACCAAACCCTTAGATGAAAAGAGATTTAATTTTATTGTCTCTAAACTTGGTATGCTAAATCTTAAGACGTAATCGGTTGTTACCTAATAAAGTTAAGTATTGTCATTTTTCATCATTTTCTTTATCTTTATTTCTGAAAGATATATGCACTTTAATAGTTTGCTCATGATCTCAGGGGGAGAGTGAGATGCATTTTAAGATGATCTACATTTTTTTTTAGGGGGAGCATATCTACTTTCTGCATTTTACTTACCTGACAAATTTTTGTGATGCATGATTTTAGGGGGAGCATATAAGTCATATTAAAAGGAGTAAGACTATGATTTCTGATTATTTCATATCAGAACTCGTACTTTAATCGTTTTACTACTTTATGTCTTTTACATTTGAATAATTTTGTGAATAAAAGTTGCTTTGACTAGACTTTGAGACTTGTGCAGAATGAGAGGAAGCTATCAAGATCATATTTTTATGACTTCAGCTGATTTCATCAGATCTAATATTGCACAGAAAGGTTAAATTTCTTATCTTAGTCTCATATATGGTTGAAAGAAGGACAACTTTCAGTCATAGAAAACATATTCTTAAATGTTCAAACCACTTTCCGATTCTTAAACATATTTCATAATTTGGAAGTGTGATTTTTAAATGTTTTCATTTTTATTTTGAGCTTCAATGATTAATAAACCGTGTGTTTCCAAAGATAAATACTTGTGTATTGTCTTTTCTACATACTTTCAAGTATTCACACACATCGGTTTCATTTTTTTTGATCAAATAGTTCTTACCATGTCTCATATTGTAACATATTTTTGATGGTAAGACACTCCGCTTGTACTTCACTGTATCTTGAGCGTTCATTTCATATGGACAATATCTGTTATTTTTTACCATAAGCCTTAATTGCTATATCATTTCAATTCTGATCATTTTTCATACAATGTTAGATTTTCAAACAAGTCTTTTGCATTCATGTTCATTCATTCAGTATACTTGTTTGAAAATACTTCAATGTCTAAAAATGTTCAAATCTTCATGATTATATTTTATGAGCATACATTCATCTGACATTTGTATATGAGCTTTAATTGATAAAGTTAAATCATCTGAGCAACATATGCTTTATAGGATAATATGGGTTCTTTGTGCTAGGAATTAACTGAACTTCTATGGAATCACGTTAACCAGTGATTTCTACCCAAGAAGTTAATCCATAGAGATTGAGTGTGAGGAGTCTAAAAGAAATGAGTGTGGGTTGTGTGTTGAGGGAAAATGGAAATGAGAGTTTGGTTAGAAGTGAGCATAATGATTAAAAGAAAGAGGGTGTGCGATCAGAGTAAAAGAATATCAAACTCTGCACCAACTACTTTCTGAGCCGGGTAGCCACATTACTAGCGTTTCACAATTCTTTGGTGAACGTTATTGAAACATGCAACTAGCACATGCCAACTTTTGACTAAACCCCACCAGCTACTCATTTTTTTCTCAAAAAGAAAATGTTTCACATTTTCAAGGGGACGCATCATATAATCTATCTAGTTTTCATTTGGAAAATCTGGATATTGAGAAAGAAGGAAGTCTGCCCCACCTTCGCACTTCAATCATGCACATTGAGTCTGTGTTTATCTACTGTTGTCTCAGTGGTTTACACTATGTTGAGCCTTAAAACGCAATAAATCGTGCGTAATTCTTTCTACACTTGCATGAACACACAAGGAATTTGTTTTCTTGTCATAACATTCATAGAAATTGCCTTTCTGGTATTTCGATGATTGGATGGAAGCCCTGGGGGAGTGAACATTAAAAAGCTCCTTTATATTGTGTATTCGTTACACAGTGACTTTGTGTTACTGACAGGCACATTAACTGATTCATTTGTTGATTCAGGTGTTACATTCCTATTTTGTCTAGATTTGAAAAGATCTGGATGAATACATTGTTCGAATTGGCAAAGAATCAGCTGCTCGTAAACAGATCAGTGGTCAGAATGGATACAGACATTTCTTACTGAAAGTTTTGATGATACTGATGCTCATTTCATCAAAAAGGGGGAGATAGTATCAAGAAATGTTAAATATTTAAACTTTTGGGAGATGATTCAAAGCAAAGTTTTGAAGAAGATCAAAGAATTTCTGAAGATGTGCTGATTTTTGAGGAAATTTTCTTTGAAGATTATTTGCTAAAGCAATCCGAGCTGATTCTGAAGATAATTTCTTTCCAAAGTCTGAAAGTATTTTGTGAAAGTTTTGGGGAGATTGTTAATCGTTTGAAGACAGTTTTGGAAAGAATACCATCAAAGAAAAAGGAGAGATTGTACTGACAGAGCTTAAAAGTGAAAACTGAATTGCTAGTTCTTTCAAAAGTGATCTTGAATCCAAAGGGGGAGATTGTTAGAGCATGAAATATGTTGGATACAAGATCAAGAAGACAAAAGTCAAAGTTCAAGAAATCAAAACTGAGAAAGTCAACTCTTATCAAAGTCAAAGTCTTTTGTAATAAAAGTCAAAGTGTATTGTATTTGTATTTTGCTTAATTTGCTTGTATTTTAGATGTAGATATAAATAGCTTTGTATTCTGTTTTAGTTGTTGGATGAACAGAAGGTGTTCTAGAGAGAGAATACGTTTTAGAGAGAGAAATCTGTAGAGAGAGAAAGAGAGTTCTAGAGAAAAGAGAGTTTGTAATCGTTGAATTTGAATTTGAAATCAAATAGGTAATTGATTCATAAATCTTGTTTGTTGATTTGTTTGTGATTAGAATCTAGAAACAGGGAATAACAGCACGACTACAAATAACGTTCTCTTCTCCCTGGTCATAGTACTGAAATCGAACTTCAAGGTATTACACGGCCTTGTCTTCCTCGAACCTGAATAAATCGCAAAACCACAATCCTCAAACTTTTCAACAAGATTTCGCTCCTTGTCGGCTCATGTGACCTACTGGAATCCACTCCAGTAGCCTGAAAGATTAAGCGTACTACCTCGTAGACTTAAGTGCTCAAAGCACAACCCTTCCCAGTCGTGCTATATAAAACTTCGCTCCCACATACCCATCAAAACCTCATTAGAAAAGAACCACCTGACCGAACTAAAGATGTTCCATTTTGCAAGAACCACGCGAGGTTATCCAACATCGCACTAGGTTTGCGCCTTTTCTAAGTAATCCTTCGCTTCCTCACAAAGCTCCTCGAAACTAACCATAACCACCTCTTCAATTTCAGCGTCCCGATAATCACCATGAAAATGGTTTCTGACTTCCACAACAACTGCCGGTGTTGAGACACTTCCACCATGTCTCCAACCAGCAAAGATTCCCAACGAAAATTTACCTCTTCCACTGCAGCCGTTAATCTGCTCAAATATCTTTACGACGCTAAATTCCACTCCCGACACAACCATTTGCCGCCAATCACAACTCAAGCCTCGGAACAACCGTCAAGCCACTATGGTACCATCATCCTTAATGACATAAGGCAATACCTCCATTAACCACGTTTACTATTCACCACCCTTTCTTAGAAGGATACCAATATCAAGTATTTACTCCCATCTGATCAAACTCCACACTTCCTCTCTCAAACCTTCCTCACGACCTAGAGAGTTCATAGCCTTCATGGATGACACACAATTAATTAAACTCTTGACGCGTTTGAAAATTTAGAAGATACTCACATTATGAAACAACTTGAGTGTACACGACCCAACACTAATTTAGCCATGCAAAACGGTTTCAAGAATTGTTCAACCTCAACTTCATGATAAATTTCTCTTCACCACACCCCAACCTCGGTGTTGGCACAATTGAAATCATTTCCGATGAACTTTATCTACATGGTTTATAAAATACTACAAAATTGTTTACACTGAATGTGTCAAACGACTCTCATCTTTATATGATTTGACAACTCATATCTAAACCACACTCACTTATAAAATCACGCGTTCAAATGTTGTTTTGGTTTTCATAACAAAAGTTAACTCATTTATAAAGAGATATATAATATTTTCCTCACACCAAAAATCAACATTTATCACCAAATGCCATAAACTTGTCTTTTCAATTCAAACACACATTTGCACGTGACAAAACGTTTTCAAAGCAACTACTTCGAAAGGCACACACACGCCAAAATCTCTGATGTGAAAGATATGAAAAACTCCAGCAACTTATTTGACACACAATGCATGGGACTCAACAACATTGAAGGCTATTTACTCTACAAGGTCAACTGCTTGCACTCACCACCGTTCATCTCGGACTTCCTACTTCCGACCAACCCCTCATGCTCCTCACATCATATTATCCGCCAACACTGATCTCGACTCTCAACCACCCTTCAACTAACTATAGCTTTAGATGCCTCACTTCTATCCTTCGATTCATGGGTCAACATTCTCCTGTTTCTCACTAATCAACATACCACTCTACTAGACCGAAGACTCCCTTGGAGCAAAAGTTCACCTAACATTATTCTCCTCTTTATGGACTCAAAAGATCATTTCTCAACGAAATAGCTATATCCCGCACGATACTCATCCTAAACAGTAAGAATCTTACTATCAAAACGAACTTCCACCTCACGCTAGGCTAACACTGACAATCTATGGATAGAACTCTCTACCCTGACCCACCCTCAACAATAGCAATTGAGTATGCCCATGTACCTGTAAATTCATAATGACATTGGCCAGATGCGATTCTGAATTTACCTTACATGAGAGTACTCACTATTGTTATCACATCTCACGAAGATCAAGGACTTTCTTAAAGGCTTCCTAAATCTCAGTTGTGTCCGTCTACTCCACAGTTTAAGTTTAGGCCCATCCGGTCACCTAAATCCCTTAAACTATGGCTCTGATATCAACTGTAACAACCCAACCCAAAAGCGACTAGATAATAACTTAAACCTTAATAATATAAATAAAATTTAAGCCAACGGCCCCAAGTTTACAATTTACAATACAAGGTTCTCAAAGTCAACCTACACAACTAAGATAATAATAACGAATGCCTAAGATGACAGCTTTCTACTCTTTCCACTACATCTTCCCTTCTTGCCCTTAACTGCTTTCTCTAATACCCGACTGCCTGAAAAGATTTTTAGTTTTGAAATAGCGAGGGTTAGACCATAGGTCTAGTGAGTTCCCTCTAACAGTTAAGCAACAAAATATACTTTCCAGAATTAGAAACAACATTTAATAATGGCACATGAATAAAACACGCTACGGACCACACGACCGTCAAAGACGATGTGTCTAACTCGCGCTGCCTTAATGTTGGGACACACCCCCAACGACATAAACGGGCCACACTCCCCGGCACGAGTAGGCGGGCCACACTCCCCGACTTAGGTCACGTAACCCACAAATAATGTATGCATACATTTAAACAACAACAATTTATAACACACTTGAACGATTTAATAAAATCATGCCATCATAAATAAATCAAAGTTTAAAATAAACTTCACATGCTTTCATCATCAGAAGGTTTAGTTTAGAAAAACTCACCTGACGTCCTTAGCTTGAACTCTCGCTTACGCCTAAAATCCAATCCGAAACTTATAAAGGAAACATCGACTGATGAACGCTCGATCCTCTTTATTTTAACGAAACTTGACCTTAACCCCCCTTAAACCACTACATAACTTCTTACTACATAAATTACTAAATTTTCCTATAAAATAAAATTGCAAATTCTAAATAATTACTAAATATTTGAATGGGTCAGGAATATAAACCCACAACCCAAAACAGATTTCTACCACCCTGGGCTTCGGCCCAACTCTAAAATAATTAACCGACCGACCGGTAAGCCTTGGGCGACCGGGGTTCCCTCCTTCCCTTCGACCGGGATTACTCCCCAAAACACGACCGGTGCTATCCGGTCGACCGGTAGGCACCGGTGAGAGCCTGAGACCGGGGTCTCGACCCTCCCCCCTCGACCGGTACTACCTGAAACTTTCGACCGATATCACAAATACCACAATCGACCGGTATCTCCCTTAATGACCGGTAAGTGATTGAGACCGGAAAGAAGAATCGACCGAAGTCCCCTTATCGGGCGACCGGGTCTCCCCTCGGTCCTTCGACCGGGTCTCCCTTATCGGGCGATCGAACTATCGACGAACGATTCCAGGTCTCTGAACCTCCTACACAGATCGAAGATGAACCCAAAATCCCACACAGAAGTATTAATCCAACACTAGACAATGCAACAACTTTAATTCGATAAACGACCAACAACTATATAAATTTCTACTCAATACAGACTATTTAAATTTCAAAGTTCCACCCATGGATTTCCAATTCCAGAAAACTCTCAGATTGAGCTCTATTAATGGATACAGAAATAAGCATTAATCCTTACTATTACAGAGATTAGAATTAACATTTTTACCGTGAAAACTTGAAGAACACACAGACCACTGTTTCTTGCTCACCCTTCGATGGAATCCTCTTTGGTATTTGCTCCCTGCTCCAAAAACTCTCCAGCCGCCAACAAAGAAATGAGATATTTTAGGGTAGAATCCCTTTTAAAACCAAGTTACCTCTTACCCCCTTGTAATTAACTTTTTGACCAACTAAACTCCCAACTTTTCTTTATTAAACTTTATATCCGGTTGTTACATATAAAAACCGGGCCGTGATCGGGTCGATGATTTTTTCATATATTTTTTAAAATAATTTCTTTAAATTATAATTAATTACTAAAGTTAAAAAAATAAATTGGATTGGATCACTAATATACACTTTAAAAATACGTTTTATTTATAATAAATCACTAAAGTACATTATAAAAATACGTTTTCGTCCATGCTCGGTAATAATTTGGTAATTTTGTTCGGCCATTTTGAGAGTAGAGAGTAGAAAAGTAGAGATATTATACTAGAATTTGCGAGAAACGAATATCGCGAGAGCCGAGAAATGAGAATTGTATGCGTTTTTTGCGTTTTGTAAGTTGGTGTCACTATCCATAACCAACACAAGTATTTATACGGGTTTGGAGAGCTAAAAAAACACCAAAAAAAGGGTCAAAAATCATCTCCCAACAGCTATAAACGGTAACAAATGTTTTTTTTTTTGAAACCATCGAATCAGGCGCAACCGGGCCAAAAACCGGGCCTTGAACCGGTCCCGGGCCGGGCCGGCAAAACCTCCAAAATCCTAGACCGGTTTGGTTTTTCGGGCCCTAAACCGGTTAATTACCGGACTGGGCCGGGCCGGGCTTCGGTTAATCGATCGGGCCGGGTCGGACAGGACCCATTTGGCCATCACTAATAGTAATGCATAATACTTAAAAAATTATTTTAAAAACTTTAAACCAAATATTTTATAATATAATATAATATAAATATAAATAAAACCATTTTTTATTTAATAAAATAAAAAGTCACAAATTTAATTAAAAAAATCATTTACATCATTTCTCTGTTTCAGTTGTGTTTGCTGGTTCAATTTTTAGGGCCGGAAATACAGAGTAACCAAGGGTTAAAGCCTTACCACAGTCCAACAGTGAACGATCATTTGATCTTCGTCGCCATGGGAACCCTAGGAAGAGCAGCATACACAGTTGGATTTTGGATCCGTGAAACTGGACAAGCCATGGATCGTCTCGGTTCACGCCTTCAGGGCAACAATTACTTCAAAGAGCAACGTATGTATCAAATCAAATCTTCCCCCAACCCTAATTTCCCATTTCTTAATCTCTTTCAATTCGGTTTATATCTTTATCTAGAAAGTTTAATTTTGTGTTGATGTGATCCTCAACGTGTTCAGATTTTGGATTTTAGGTGGATTATTGCTGAAGATAATATTATGAGTAGATGTATTTTATTGCATTTATGTTATTTTACAGAATATATGTTCAATTACGAATTGAGAAATGAAATGTTGGTCGTTTTAAACAACAGGGTTGATGGCTATTTAAAATATTTTTTTTAGCCCAAAAACTAATCTTATTTGAACTTCTAGAAGAAGCTTCAAGAACATTTTTGTTTTACAATGGTAAGCAATTGCATGATGATGTCAGTCATTTCGAGAACTGCTATATGTTATACTGCTGTTTGAGATATAGATAACTCTAACTGATGGTGCAAGAAAACATCAGAAATAGGAAAGAAGTGCATGACCTTTTAAACTATGGCATTTGCTGCTGATCCAGATGTGTCATTGAATTTGAGTTGGCATATACTTAAGTTTCTTTAGTCTATAATGTATACATTATAATTATTTTGTATCTTAACACATTCCTTTGCTTTCATAATCACTAAGGGGCTATTATATCCGTTGTTTTGTTTCACTAAATATCCTTTCATTTTTCTATTGGAACTTCTTCCTTTGTAAAGAAACTTTGTCCATGATCACATTTAAGTTCATTATTACAATTTATTTCACCCGAAGTTAGCATCTTTGTCAATATTCAAGATTCTGTGGGCTTAAACTTGCTTTGAACCATTCTAGTGAGGTTCTTAATATTTCTAGACAGTGTCCAGGCACCGGTCTCTTATGAATGTGTATGACAAAGCCCCTTCGGTTGATAAGGATGCATTTGTTGCCCCAAGTGCTTCTATAATTGGGGATGTCAAAGTAGGAGCTGGATCATCTATTTGGTATGGATGTGTTCTGAGAGGTAATGTTATGTTAGCTGTTATCTTTATGCACTCTCTTAGTCTCATATGGTCCTTGAGCTGTGTTCTTTTGAATGTGTGGCTTTATTTTTCTCGTTCCAACATTAACTTTTCATGTGCAAAACTGGTCTAATATTTACATTCAAATACTTGTGCAACTGAATCTTATTCTTTCTGGTGCATATTTTTCGCTTAAATAATATGATGCATTTGAGGCCAAAGAAATATAACCATGCTTGCATAATTATGTCAAATCAACAATATATATAAATGTTGTCTTTAATCTTCTCAAACTGAAAGTGAGATGAGCTACTTCATCTTGGGTTTCTTTCTATAATGGTATTAATATGATAGGAACTGTTCTAAAACAGGCTATGTTAAGTTGGAACATCTAAATAGTTGTAGATAAATTAACCAATAACAAAGTGAGCAAAGAAGATCCGAAATTTGGATCTTATCATAGGTTCGTGTTCTTTTTAGTAACAAGACATCTTCTCACTGTATATAACTCATCTTCACAACATGTTATTATCAAGGATGTGAAACCTCGAAGTTACAATAAATGTAGATTTTATGCTTAAAGTTGTCTACTGGAAAGTGAGTTCATTATGGATTTGCTTGTTCTTTGAGGAATATTATACGGGTTCCAACAGTATGGCAATTCTAAATCTTTATTGCCATGCTATGTCATTGTAGGAAGATGCATATTACACATGGAAATTAGAATGAGTGAAAACTGTATAATTTAACTATTGATCCATGAGGGATGCAAGAAATGGTCAAGACAGATAGGAAATCCTTTAGTCACTGGTTTCAACAATTGAAAATTATTTCCCCTGAAGTCTCCTCCATCAGTCCGTATTAACTATTAAGGAAGACTAAAGCTACCACCTTTTTCTTTTCATTCTATAGCTTCTTTAAGGAAGGAAAGAGGGGGTGGGGGAAACGAGAAAGCAAGAAAGGTGTGTTTGGGTTTGGACCACTTCAAGCAATATTTGTGCAACTCCTTGGAGAAAGATATTGGGATTGTAGCATTACTGATTACTTTAAAATTAAGTAGCGATGAACTAGAAATGAAGGCAATGTACAACCATTTTTACAAGGCTTCTGGTATCCTATTCAGAGACAACGGTGAGTCAGCGTCACAACAGCAAGGTTGACTTCATCGTGACCTCTATGTTGCCGGTTATTTTTAGACGCAGCCCCTTCTATGTAGGGATGAGGATTGGTCATAGACTCTTTTTCTAACACTGCACAGAGAAACTTTGGAGTGGAATGGATGTTCCATGTCATTGGTGCAACCATGAACCATCCAGTGTTAGTTACCGACATGTAAATGGAAAAGGGGAACTACTTGTTAAGCCACTCCCACACGGCCACACCTACATGCACCGTTTAGAGAAGCTATAGCCACTTGCCATGGAAAAAAACATATGTTCCTCTTTTCTTTTATATTCTTCCTCAGAGTGAGCTGCTCTCTCTTCATTTCTTCCATGTCTGTCCTTTCCTATAACTTCCCCTGTCAACTCTTGAATCTCTTTCCTCCAAAGTATATCACCGGCTCTTAGATCCTCTCTGTCTTCCCATTCTTCATTCAAGGAAAACGATCGAGCATTGCTCCCTCATTTTTCTCATCGATTAAAAACCAATATGAATTGAAACAACCTAATTAATTCATGTGAATCCAATAATTACAAATGAAATATTTAAAAATTACTCTGATAGGAAATGATGTGTGGATATTTAAGACATACATACTTTACTTTCTGTATTGCTTGCCAATTGCTATCTTTATATTTGTTGTTCTAGTCTATTCTTGAAATACTGGCCTTAGCTTGCACCAAATAGATGTTGGCCTTACATTATAACTTGTAGATGTTTCATGATCATCATAGTGGGTATGGTTTACTTGGGGGATTTGTTGGAGTTGATGATTAGATTTTCTTTACATTATTTTTTTCTTCATTTACTTCCTTTTTATTTAATGAAAATTTTTAGTCAAGATTTTTCGCCAGAGGAAAGTGTTATGGTTGAGATTTTTCCAACATTTGACCATATGGTTGGTTTGAGTTCTTGTTTCACCTTGGGGACGAGGAAGATATTTTTGGATAGGGTCGTGCAGTAGTGAAATACACCATCAAATGGTATATATTGGAAGGACTGAAATGGTCAAAGGAAATTCATCCCAATAGAAACTGGAATTGGATGGAAAGTGGTTGATCCACACATTTGGTTAAATTGGAATGGAATGGAATTGACATTCAATTCTTTTGAGATTTTATGTTTGGTTTTGTGGAGGCATCCTTGGAAATGGTATGTAAATATTGGTAATTCATTGTGGGTTCAGAATTGATGGGAAATTGGGTTTCATTGGGTTCGGAATTCATTGTGGGTTTTGTTTGCATATTTCCCTAGGGACTATGAATTTGATACCGGTCAAAGGAATTAAATTTACTGGGTTTAATTCTTATTGTCGGTGATGAAAGAAGATTTAACATAAACATGGAGGAAGGTGGTGGGGATTATTCAATTTTCTTTTATTTGCCAAAGGGTCAATGGGTCAACGGCTATGTTGTTAATATCGGATATCGGTGGTATATCGGTCAGGGTCCAATATTTGAAATATCTATATTGGTGGTATATCGGTCCAAAAATATCGGTTCATATAATATTTCTTAGAATTATATAATATATATATATATGTATGCATCCATAAACATATCATATGCATTAATTAAAAACATAGTTTCAACATCAAAACATCAACTTAAACAAGTTTCACAAAACAAAATAGGAAAAGTGTTCATAAACGAGCTAATGGCAAGCCTAAGACTACTTAGTTGACAAATTAAAAGAAGCCCAAGTAATATATAAAGCCCAATAGTTATTTTTAAAAAGCCCAAAGAAAAAACCTCTAAAAAAATCGGTATTGAAGACCGATATTTTGGTCAAAATATCGCTCCAACATCGGTAAATATCGGCAAAAATTGGCGATATTATCATAACCGATATTTTTACCGACTTTTTGCAATCGATTTTTTTGTCAAGGTCCGATATCTGAGATATCAACGATATATCGGCGATATTAACAACATAGCTCAACGGCACCCTGGATACCGGTAGATCCCAACCTCCTTGGAGTTCATGGCCTCATGGGAGCAAGCCTCATCAAAGGCGAGTAGTGTGTATATAAATATTATATGCTTAAAGAAAAGATAATATCTATAATTTGATTCTAGATCGAGAGTGGAGACAATAGACCTTAAGCTTAAAGTAATCAATCTGCAATTTTTTTTTAATTTCTCGAGTTTGATAGTTTGCAATAGCAATATTTACAATCAATTGAACTAATCTCATCTGTTACACCACAATCCCCTCGCTTGGACTATCTCTTAAATTTGGTCTGAAAATTGGGGTGTTAACAACTTTGTCAAAATATCAAGAGCTTATGGTAAAACACTTTCTGTTAAGCCTATCCCAAATTTCCAAGAATAAACCCACAAATTCAAATTCAATAATCCACTCATTTACTCGTTAATTTCATCCCAAGTGTCCAATCATAAACCCACATATTCAAATTTCATAATCTACTTAGTTGGGTGAATTAGATGTCTGTTCACTTTGTTCCATAATCAGAGTTTCATCTTTGTGATAACTAATACTATGCTACTTTCTTTACCATTTGATTCAAATATGTTCTTCGAATTGGGTTTTCTCCAATTTGCCCTAAAACATATAAGTTTGAGTACCTCATTTGTTATTCGATTGGGTTCGGGAATTCGTTGTGGGTTTTCGCAAATTTCCCTAGGAACTATGGGTTTTGAATCTTGATACTGGTCAATAGAATTAAATTAATGGGTTTAATTCTTTTCGTCGGTGATGATAGAAGATTTAATATATACATGGAGGAAGGTGGTAGGATGGGACATTGCACACTACTAGGATAATATCTTCAAGGTGTCGCCTGAAGGTCTATGGTCATCGAGGTTGTGTTGTTAGTGATCATCAGTCGGATTTTTTCTTTCCTTTAATGACATCTGCTGTTAAAACATATATGAGGAATATGTTTACCCTTTTTTATCTGTTTTCTCTTGGGTAATTGGGAGGAAAAAAGGGTATACATGTAAGGGTCATTCATTATGTGAAGAAATAAACTAGAAACAGCCTCCCTTTAATGAATCAAATTAGCGGTTTTGAATGCAATCACATTCCTTCATAATGATCAATTACATTCCATAATACAATCAAACATGTTTTATTAGGGAAGGCGTCATTCCATTCCAGATTCTATCCGGCCAACCAAACACACATAAGTCTTTCTCTTTTATCTGAATTCCATCCAAAGCTGGATTTTGTAAAATCACATTGCCATATGCTTATGCAATGTTAGTACCCCCTTTTTCTCTTCTATTCTCCCTTAGGTTTTTGTATTCAGCAAATGATGTCTATATTCTTAAATCGTTATTGATGAGGATCACAAGTTAGAGCAATGAAAGCAATATACAATCTGTATGCTACAGAATGACGAGTTTTGACACAATTAAGCTTAACTCCCTAACAAATAGTTAGGTGTGTGAGTAATCTAAAATTAAACCTCATAGCGTATCTACAACACTCAAAGCATTCTTTTTGTTTTCTCCGGCTATTACCTCTATGCACTCTTAGAAAGAGAATATATCCTTCCTGCATTCAAACATTGTCATCTTTTTTGTAGCTCTAGTAAGTAGTAGCACTCGGTGATAATAATCTTTTAAGCTTGCATACTTACTGAGCATACATTCTTTTGTGTTTTAGGCGATGTGAACACCATCAGTATTGGTTCTGGCACTAATATACAGGACCACTCACTTGTCCATGTTGCAAAATCTAACCTACCTGGGAAGGTGCTGCCTACTGTGATCGGTGACAATGTGACTGTCGGTGAGTAATCTTGTAGTAGCTAGCTTTTGTATTTTTATCGAGAATAACTTGATGAGGCTCTACTGTTAGATGTTTTGGATAGTGAACCATATTCATCTATGCAGGTCATAGTGCTGTTTTACATGGATGCACTGTTGAAGATGAAGCATTTGTTGGCATGAAAGCTACACTGCTTGATGGGGTGGTAGTAGAGAAACATGGCATGGTTGCTGCCGGAGCCCTTGTACGACAGGATACAAGAATTCCCAGTGGCGAGGTTCCTCTCTCTCATACTCTTATATTTTTTTAACCTTATCGAAACCATTTGTGTATGAAGCTTCGCATAATGGAAGTTATAGGAACCAATATTCTAACCCCCATTCTTGGTCCTTATGTGTGGTATATATGGTATTAGATAGCATTTGTGGCTGTTGTATATATGTCAATGGTAATGGGTAGTTATTGAGGGAAGAGATTGCCCCTTTATCGTTGCCCAAATATTTCACTGGTAAACCTTGAGAGCAAGCTCAACTGTCAAATAAAGGTTAGGCCTTCGGCTTCTCTCTATAGCTCGCCAGTTTCTTCTGGGCCATTGGGGATTTCCTTGATGGAATTAGTCGAGGTGCACACACAAGTTAGCCCAGGTTACCATAAAAATTAGTTCATTGGTAAATACTCATGAGATTTTCAATTGAATTCTTAAATATATTCTCTGATCAGTGTGCATATAACCATCATCCCAGAAATTTATTACTTTTTCCCGCCGATTACATGTTAGACAGATTGCATGCTTGTGCTGGTATTCATATCAAGTGAATCATACTGATACAAAACATCAGCACTTGTTAGCTGCTCGTGTTCAAATTGGAAATAGTTTCTTATTGTGTCCCTTGATAAACATGTGATGCATGTTTCTTTCTCAAGCCGTTTATTCGTATACAGCGTTTCTTCATTAACTTGCTGCCAGTCCTCTTTATACAACTGTCATGCTTGCCTCTTTGACCTTCTGAAACACCTTTCCATTTCACTTGCTCCCTCCACATTTCTACTTCAGTTTGTCCCAAATAAGCTCAAAAATAGTGCCTACCTTCCAATTATACCCTTAACTATGAGATGGAGAAATTCATTACTCCCTCTATATATTAAGTGTAAAATTGTCATTTAGTTAATTAAAAATTCATTACTTTCCAAACAAGTCATTTATTTTTGGGGCAAAAGTTGTATAATTTACAATGTATCAAAGCTTAACGGTTGTAGCCCACAGGTATGGGGAGGTAATCCGGCCAAATTTCTGCGGAAGCTTACACAGGAAGAGATAGCCTTTATTTCCGAGTCAGCTGCCAATTATGGCATCCTTGCAAAAGTTCATGCGGCCGAGAACGCAAAGCCCTTGGACAAGATCGAGTTTTTGAAAGTGCTACAAAAGAAGGCGAACGAACCCAGATCTCTGCTTCAATCGTGATTTTGGTAAGGCACGAAAAATCGAGCATTAGTTTGTTGTAAGGTAGTTGCTGTTTTTTGCATCTCCTGAATGCTTCATGTTTATGAAAGCAAATATATGAACAGTGGTGCAATTCTTTTGGATTGCAATCTTCCCTACATTACATATTTGGTCATTCTCCTTTTACAAATAAGATGATGGTATTGATTTGAACTACAAGATCGTTTTTACCGAGTATTTTTTACACTTCCATTCATCCCAAAGTAAATATCAATTGTTCTAAATGATATAGAATTTTAGAAATCTGTAATTACAGAGTAAGATGATTATTTTACTCAGTAATTTCTCGTTTTGTAATTAAGGGTAGAATTGTGAAGTATATTTTTATTTATTTTAATGGAGATTTATTTTGGAACAAGATAAAGTAAAAAGTGGAACATTTGTTATTGGGGGAGGCTAATTGCACCAAAGTTTTTGATAGTTGCACCTTAGTTATTGGATATCATGATTGTGTTTTTTTTGTCTTTTTGTTATCTTTTCTTTTTTTCTTTTGTTTATTTTTATTATATATTTTTATTTATTTGTATTATGTAGTTTTGAAAGTTTTTTTTTTTACTTTTTGGTTTGATTTAAAAAGAAATAAATATTTATAAATATAAATATTACTATTTTTTTTATAATTATATAATTATAAAAATAAAACATAAATATTGCGATTTAACATATAAATAGAACATAAAATAATCTATATTACATTCGATTATTCTAAAATAATATTATTCGTAGTACAATTAACACGTAAAAGTTGCATGTAATTCTGTATTCGCTCTAAATACGGGGTAGCCCATCCAACATCACACGGATAACTGTAATGGAAAAAATGTCCTACAATTTGCAGAAACGGGTATCCTTATGCCATATCTAATTTCACATAATGGTTATCATTAACGTACCAATTGTAAAAACAACATGTTCAGGCCACGTTGACGGAGTGGACCTAAGCGGCAAGTACGTCCCACTGCCGGTCATACTTATAACATGTAATATTACTTTTTTATACTATTTTATCATATTGTATATGTAACAACCCGGTTTACAAAGCCGCCATACTTTTTTATACTATTTTATCACTTTTTTATACTATTTTATCATATTGTATATGTAACAACCCGGTTTATGTAACACCCGTAATTCCCTAAAGAACAGCTAATGTTCGACCGAGGAAACGGTCATCGGCCGACCAAGGGAACGGTCGGGGAGCAGTTTAACTCAATGCGTGAGGAGGCACAACAGGGACATGTGCGGCTTAT
Organism: Arctium minus; assembly: GCA_954870635.1. Lineage (NCBI taxonomy): Eukaryota > Viridiplantae > Streptophyta > Magnoliopsida > Asterales > Asteraceae > Arctium > Arctium minus. The sequence goes on from OX941093.1 coordinate 59,801,235, forward strand.
CTCGCGGTTTCCAAGCCGCGGATAAGCTCGCGCAAGTCACTGTGATTTGTGACTCAGGGACACGCGCGGCTTGGCCCGCGGCTTGGAGGTCGCGGTCAAGGCCACGGGAGTAGTCTGACGATTTAATACCCATTTTCTAGGGTTTTCTCATTCACACCTCCCCTTCCCACTTCTCTCATTTCACTCTCTCTCCTCACTTCTCTCCTTGGGCGATTTTGAGAGCTTGAAGATAACATTTTGGAGCATCCATGGTGGATATATCCTAAAGTCACATAAGGTTCGTTATTTGGAAGCTCGGGTTGAAGAGTTGGATGGGTTTCCTTGGATAGCTTTGGGTGGAAAGACTCAATATCTAAAGTGGTAAGTTTCCTTGAGTAATCTAAGCTTTAGTGTAAGGATCTTTGTAGATCTAAATGTTTTACTTGTTGTTGATTCATTTCTAGAGTTGAGGAAATGGATTGCTTGGAAACCTTAGCTCATTGTTGAAGATGACTTGGAAATGGTGGAATCTACACTAATGAAGGCTAATGGTTGGTTTTGGAAAGGTTTAACCTAACCTAGCAAGGTGAGTTCAAGTTGATTTGTGAAAACGTTTTACATGCCAAAATGTCCATTTTAAAGTGTTTATGTGTTTTACATGAAATTATCAACTGTTGAGTTATTTGGTAATCCTTGATTATTTGAAGTATTTAACTTTATAAACTTTGTAAAATACCCACATTCGGGATTTTTAGGCATTTTGTTAAATGTGTCATAGATGAATATGTTTTGATGATTTGTTTCATAAAAGGATATTGGTCAAAATGCATTTTAGTGTTTGTTGGGTTTTATGCATCATTCACGAAATGGGATGTTTTATAAAGTACTACTTGCACATTTATGTGAGTTACTTGAAAGAAAGTATTTAAATAAAGTACTACTTGCACATTTATGTGAGGTACTTGAAAGAATGTATATAGTCTCATTTTATGATTTTCATTCTTATCAGCAGTTAAACTTGGAAATGCATTTTTGAAAATAAATGAGTCTTGAGGACATTTGTCCGGTTTAATAGCCCGTTGTGAAATTTTGAGTATGATGGCGGTTAATGCGCATCATTTGAGAATTACATGTTTTGAGTACGTTGGTCATTCAGTTGGAGTCGTGTACTGTTTTAAACTGTAATGCAGTGGATCTATATGCATATGAGTCGGTCTTTATTATTTAAAAAGGAAAATGGGCTATTATTTATATGTTGGCACCAGAATTAGTTATGGGATTTCGAGGATAATACGGTGAGGGCTCGTGGAGTCCAATACCCGGACCTGCATCCGTGATTTAATTTTTGAGCCTGTTTTTATGGGATATTCACTTCCCATTTGTAGCTAGTTGAGACATTGGGTCTTCGGAGACAACTTGGTACGGTTATGTGGGACCGGATACTAGCCATGAGTCGTAAATGTAATCTTAGTGAATGAGCATGATTAGGAATCCTCGGGTGCCCTCCCCCACATCTTAGTACGAGTCGGCGAGCTCGTGGCCATGGGTTCCTAGTATGGTGAGCTCAGTAACTTGGAATGTGACCTACTTTTGTGTTCCGCCACTAGCCTTGGAATTCGGGACTCCCCCGTCACCGAGAGGTGTTGTTTTGGGGTATTTAGTTTTATCCTTGTTTTAAGTGACGCTTGAGTTTGGGTTATCTCCCTTATGCTATAATTTTGGAGACTTGAGTTAACTCATATTTTGGTCGTTTGTTTTATAAAGTTTACTCAAATTTCATTATTTGAGCATTACCATTATCCTTGTTTTGAGTAAGTGTTGGATTGCATTATTTCATGAAAGAACGTTTTGGCGTTGAGGCGTCCATCTATAAAATGCACATTGTTGGTAAATGAGTTGTTCTCTTATTTTAAAGTAAATCATTTAAAGGATCATGATTATAAGATACCATATTTCCATTTTACGTTTTTCTTTATAATCATGATATAAAACTCTTGAACTCACTAGGCGTTAGCCTAACCTTTTATTTGTCGGCATGTGCATCAGGTTTCATTCCGGGATTAATTCAAGCGTCACTGTGAAGAGATGAGTGCTAGTTGTGTGCTCGAAGAGGTGATTAACTTGATGAAGTCTTCCCCACTTATATTGGAGATAGCGATTGTTATTGGGATATAGTAACACTCGACTTTAGTTAGTCTTTATGTAAGACTTAAATTATTTGTTGATGGTTCAACCTAGAAATGTATTCAAAGTTTGGACTGGTAATAAGAGAATTTATTATCCTTTAAGGTATTGTTGAAAGTTTTTCATTAGTCGCTATTTCCAAATTTGAGGGTGTTACAGTTTAACTACACTGACTTACCAACTTAAATATGTAACACCCTCAAATCTGGAAATAGCAACTAATGTAAAATTTTCTAAATACATCAGTAAATGTTTCATATACAATCACAATATCAAGGTTTAACCTCAACACACACAATTTATTCTCTACATAAAGTCTATAACAAGGACTTGTGCTACTAAAACCCAATAATAGTCACTATCTCCAAAATGCGGAAGACTTCGCCAAATACTTACACTTGTGAGAAACTAAAGCACATCACTTCATGGTACTGCTAGGACCAAACCCCCCCAACTGGAACCTGATGCACATGCCGACAAATAAAAAAGTTAGACTTAACGCCTAATGAGCTCAACAGTTTTTAACATATATAAATTAACGGTTTAAAAAGAAAGAATGCAATTAAAATCGTAATCTTTCAAAATGATATGTTTCACTTATGAAAACGACTCGTTTACCAATAATTATGCATTTTAAACGAAAGAGGCACCGAGTTAATCGTTAATCAAACCAAACTGTTTTAAAGACTAAGATCCCAATATAAAACGTTCTTTCGTAAACTTAGATTTAACCTAAAACTTGCTCAAAATGATAATAGAGAAAGAACTCCCAATTTTATAAAACGCAGGTAAAAATGTTATATCTCGAAATACCCAACACGGGTGGAACATGATACACAACTCATAAACCATAAATGAAAATCTATATAAATAAAAATCGCCGTGAACACGGACATTAAACCCAAAACTCACACAACCATAAAATGGACGAAATCAAATACCGAAACGTGGAAATGACGTATTTCATTCAAGCCTTAATATACGCAGGAATAACCCAATATTAAGGCCATCATTTACCGTCGACCACACAAATCATGTCTAGCTCAGTTGGTTTCCCCAAGGGCGGTAACATCCTGGGAGGGGTTGTGGATGGTATCCCAATCTACCCGGGTTCGAATTCAAGGGGAGTCATTCTGAGGGCATGAGGAGTACCCAATCCTTGGGCCGGTCCAGTCGTTGACTGGGCTGCCCCCCCAACCCAGTCTTAAGATTGTGGTTGGGCTCTAGGTTCAGCGTAAGCTGGGCCGGGACAGCGGCGGATTAGTGGGCTGCCCGTGGATGCCCGATACCGCGGGGGGAGGTGTGCGTGCGTGCGTGTGTTCGTGTGTTCGTGGTAATCGTTCGTTGGTTCGATGCCGCTATGTCTTCCAAAAAAAACCAAAGTTAGATATATATATATATATATATATATATATATATATATATATATATATATATATATATATATTTACTTTACTTTTTTTTTATATTTATAACGAGTTTACTTAATTGGCGGATTTAACCCCCAACTATCTTTGGTTGCTATTTTTAATTACGGTTCAATTTGGGTAAGAAATAAGTACACGTTTTTAAAACTGAGTCTTACAAAAGAATATTGAAATGTGACTAACATAAAGAAAAATACATTTTACAAAGTTATAATAAAATCAAAAGTTACAAATTTATAAAATAAAATCAAAAGTTACAAATTTTATAGGGAAATTAACTAAAATGACCGTATTTGAAACCCGTATTACCAAAATGCCCTAAATCTCGTTGGGTTTGCCAAAATACCCTTTTTGTCCGGGATTCACTGTTCATCCCGGGATTCACTGTTCATCAAAAATGTCCTAACCTCGGGATTCACTGTTCATCCCGGCCCTAACCCTGGGATTTCACTGTACATCCCGGCCATAACCCCGGGATCGATCCTTTTTTGGTCCGAATCACCCTAACCCCGTGATGGGTCTCATCCCGGCCCTATATCCCGGACAAAAGGGGTATTTCGGCAAAGTTATCGAGATTTAGGGCATTTTGGTAATATGAGTTTCAAATACGGTCATTTTAATTAATTTCCCAATTTTATAAATTTATAAACAAATTTATAAAATCAAAACACACACACACACACACATATATATATATATATAAATATAATGTGTATATACATAAACAAAAATAATATATATATATATATATATATATATATATGTCAAGTGAAATGACATATATTTCATTAAAAATAATTGGGACGGAAAACAATACATTCAACACCATTCAATTTGGTGCAAATAGCATTGCCAATTTTAAATCGGGGGAGGCTAATTGCACCATGTTTTTTGCTATTTGCACATTCATGATTGCATATCATGATTGTGTTTTTTTTGTTTTTTTTTTTCTTTTTGTTGTTTTTTCTTTTGTTTATTTTTATTATATATTTTTATTTATTTGTATTATATAGTTTTAAAATGTTTTTTTTTACTTTTTGGTTTGATTTAAAAAGAAATAAATATTTATAAATATAAATATTACTAATTTTTTATAATTATCTATACTATATTATAAAGCACGGATAAAAAACTCTTAAATACAAATTATTAGGCACAAGATACCATCATTTTATGCAAGATTTTAAAAATCTCTTAATTTACAAGTATCAAAACACAAGATACATATTACTATTGCAGGCTTCTAACACCCACCAATTTGGTATGTACAGGACATTCCCTTTATGCAGACCCTTCTATGTATCACTATTAATTAATATATTATATTACTATAAATTTGTTTTAATTATATTATTAAATATGTAATTAGTTATTTTTTTCTAGATGTCATTAAAATATATAAGATAATCATTGAATTCTAACAAAATATTTAATTTTTTTATATAAACAACATTATATTATTACGCCTAAATAAAACAAATTTATAAAAAAAAACAATATCACTTTCTCAAAACCATCCAAAATCGTACTGTAAATCGACAAAAAAAATAAAATGAAACATTAAAATCGTGATGTATCTCGCTGCATTGCGCGAGTACGTTTCTAGTATAATTATAAAAATAAAACATAAATATTGCGATTTGACATATAAATAGAACATAAAATAATCTATATTACATTCGATTATTCTAAAATAATGGTTACCATTAATGTAACACCCTAAAAATAAGGATAACAAAAATCCGAAAAACGGACATGCGGTATTTAAAATTGCCAAAGCAAAAGCCTCCCAAAAATGGGGAAAATACACAAACATGTTTAAATACAATCGTAATTAAACGGATAATAAATAACAATCAACTAATCTAATTTCTATAACCAGAAAAGAGATTACAATCAAGGGTGTCATTTATAGACCCAAAGGATTCTCTACCAATAGTAAGTCCAAAAGCGATATTCCCAAATCTCTCACCCAAGCACTACGCCAGCTTAGGACCGATGCCGCTAAAACCTGAGATACACATCGACACCAAACAAGTGTTAGGCCAAAAAGCCTAGTGAGTTGAACAATAATAAGCATGCAGAACATATATGACTCTTATCTGCAGTTAACCAATTTTCCACACGTATGGAGTCAACGGGGGAGACCCATAGCACCAATCAATTCCACTCCAAAGAGTCGATGTACCTTGATGCCCTTAACAAGGAACACCCCAAAGGCCCGACACACCCGAAAATCAGACCGTAAAGGAAACTTTCCGAGTGACGGAGGTCTTCTGGGCACATACCATTACGGTGGCGCCCCGAGACTACATCCTCCTAGTGAACTTGCCTTGGTTCGTCCAACATAATGCATTTAGGAGGCCCTTAGGTATATTTCAACCAAATATAATTCAATACCAACCGCGGGTACAATATCACCCTCCCAATAGCATGAGTCCATCATAAGACTTAAATATCCACATAGCCATGTTGTAGATACAATAACACCAAGAGTGTATTCCGAATGGAAATCATCATGTTATACCAAACATATATTCCTTAATCATGTCAAATACCCATTGTGGGCACACATAATGTAAATCCCCAAATAATTACACAACATAGAGTAAATCATGGGATGATACTTCATATACATATATCTCACATAATCTCATGGAAATACCATCAAATACTTAAACCCGTAAAGATGACCATTTTGAGAAAATATGTGATAATAACAACAATTAAACAAATATGATGTGTATCCATTTTTAACAAAAGTTTAGTAAACTCATCTTGTTAGATTTAAACTAAATCTAGATTTTACCCACTTAGAGCTTTCCTTGAAGAAACTTGGTTCTTCAAACCAAATCTTCCAAAACCTAGATCCACAAGGTTCCAACCATAAATATACATAATCAACCACAAAGAATCGTTTCCCAATCTTATACATGAATACCTCAACTAATACCGAAACCCTAACTTCCATAACCAAAGAGAATAGAAGATTACCTTAACCCAAATTTGAATCCACCAATCAAAACACCTCTAGTTCACCAAAATTATTACAAACCTTCAATCTATGAAAGGGAGAACAAAGGGTGGATGAAACCCTAGAAAACTTTGGTGAAGAAGATGAATAGGGAGAGATAAGAAGCTTACCACCACCAAATACTCTAGTATACTTCAATAAACTCCCAATCTCTTGCCATATCCTTGAAAATCTCTCAAAAACGAAACCGTAGCAACTTGAATCGCCAAAAACGGAGTTGAAATGAGGAAGTTATGACCAAAAGAAGAAGAAACCCGTTTTTACGCATTGGAGGTTCGTCGCGACCCTGACATGCGACCCTGACATGTCACAATCACGAGGCAGGGTAGCGCGAGATGTATCGAAAGTTGTTAACACTGTTTCGGCCGTAACTTCTTCGTTATAGCTCCGTTTTCGCTCCGGAAAGAACCGTTGGACTCGTAATTGAATCCTTATCCTTTATCCATCAAGACTATAAAATCAAGGATTCAAGCCCAAAATCAAATATCTTATTTTTCCTTAATATATCGGTTTCTGCAATAACTCGAAATGATACCTTTCGAAAATCGGGGTGTTACAATCCTCCCAACCTTAAAATAGATTTCGTCCTCGAAACCTAGCACCAACCAATCACCCAATATCGCCTTTGGCGAGGTCAAATGATTCCCTATCCAAAAGGAATACCTTCACTAAACCTTAGCTCATATACGATCCCGATTACATCCCGGTTGAGGTTGTCGCTGCGTTCCTTATAACAAACCATCTCCAACTCAACCTCAACTTTCCATATAACTCACCCAAAGCAGGATGAACGTTAAGTTTTGGCTTAATCACATTCTTAACATTAAATCTCGGTTGCCTCCCAACCTTATGTTGTTCATATTACCTCAAGAGCAACTTACGGCCTTATTCAGTCATTTCCACCAAGAATACCCTAAAGCAAACCTTTCCCTTAGATACCTCTAAACGCAATGCGTCAAAGTCTCCTCGATAATCGATTTGTACTTAAAGTTCACCTCGACATTCTCACCAAATGTATTCAATAAACATTACCACCAAATTCTCACCATGCACTCAAGCATCAATTTCCAAATCAGCGAAAGCCTTGACAATTATCAAAATACCAATGATTGATTTCTTAATGATTAACATCTAATTTCCTTAAGTTTATCGCTCGTCCTGCAGGCGCGCCAGATCTAGCGGAAATACATTGAAGCACACCAAAAATTATTGTCCTCAAAATAGAGTGTCGACACCTATCCTCAGAATGACCATTCTGCAACCGTGGGTATACTACCAAATATTTCCTTCCCGATTAGTAGTGTCGATTCCAAGTTGACACCTACTCTTGGAAATAGTCACCCAAATCTAACATCCTTACCAGTCAACCATAACATCATCATTATTCATGAATACCCAACAATATAGTACACCACCGACACATAACATGCCGTCGTATCAAATTCCCACAATTCCAAAACCAACCATACCCAAACAACCGAACACGATTTTAATCCGTAGGTTTAACGAAGTATAAGGATCGTTACTTAACCAACTGGGAGAAAGCACATGTCTAACGCCTCAAACTCTGAGGACTCTTTTAATCCTTAATATCGACTTCTAACACGAGGGTGCTTACACCTATAGCCCAATGAGTTCAAGGTTTTTCACACTACTATGCCAATTTGAAATTTATAAAACTCTCAAATGCATAAGTTTTATAATAATTAAACGTGCGGTGGAAATACACTATCGTGCATTCGATAGGTTTCAAAATTGATCACCAATGCCACACATATAAAACCATTTTCAAAATTCATTTGATCAGTACTTACGCTAATAAAACGATAACGAAAGATGCGTAACAAAATTTTCAAACGACTACCCGGGTCTTAGTATGCATCAATTTATGCTATGCGTATGAAAATAACTTTCCGTCCTATAACATGTGCAACAAAGTTTGTACAACTCCCAAAAAAAAGGATTTTACAACTTCAACTTTAAAATATTTTTACTTTAACACACAATGTCGGAAGATAAAATTTCCAACAAGACCTATATACGTCCGATCATTTCCCAAATGTAGCAACACAATAAGAAAGTAAATATATATATATATATATATATTATTCGCGTTTCAAATTTTGGGTCGTACCGATAAAACGTACTTCCCCAAAATTGTAACTACAACGACATGCAGACAGGAAATTCATTTCATGCATTGCGGAAAACTCCTATCAGTAAAATCAATAACTGAAATATGTCCTGGGCAACAGTTCTATCCGAAATGCCATAAATCTTTCATACGATTACTCACACCAACAGTATAATTTATGTAAAGAACTAGAAATAGTTTTACGTACTAAAACAGTGTATAACAAGACTTTCATACAAAACTTCAGAAGGGAAATTCACAAAATCGAACCCCAAAATTTCTGCAATTAACCATGAAATGTCATGAAATAAAACTTCCCATCATGACTCGCATACATCTGTTTATTCCCTAAAATTTAGTAAAGACATATGCATGCGATTTGAGCAGTTGTAAAAGTAATTCAATTTAATTCCCAACTGTATAAATAAAATGTTTGCAAAACCCAAGACCACATGCTCATAATATCGAACTCTTAAGGTTTTCTCTCTTTTAGTCACAATGCGGCACGAAATAAGATTTCACAACAAAACTTGCATTCGACCGTTTATTTCACAAAGCTAGTAGATTGATATGCGTATGCACCCGGTTAAAACATGAAATAATTTATGTCGGTTTCGAGTTCAAAGCCAATTATAAACATGCTCTCATTGTTCTAAAACATTGGCTGAAATACCATGACGGAAATTTCAAATAAAAGGTGCATACATGATATGTGCAACTGAACTGCTCCCACTAAACTAAAAGGGGAAATAATACCACTGGATGCCAATAAAATTTCCACCACTGTTTTTAAACCGGACAAATTTTCTCAAGACTCCATTTAGTTAAAACCGAGCCAACGACCCAACAGTTTACATAAATACCCAATGAAAGCTAGTAGAGACATCGAAAGGCGTTTGACCAACAATTATGCAAACACCACGACCCAAAAGGTAATTAACTAAAATCTCATCGCTGGTTGAGACAAACCATTTTTCAAATGAACCCATACTCTTATGTTTTCAAAATGTCTCATAACACAATAATATGTGTTTTCTGAAAAAGGTTTATAAAATCAAATACACAAAATGACACTTACGTCAATTGAACTCCAATTATATATGTAAAATCATCGAAGAAACATCTCAACATGATTTATTTACCAAAATACCCAAAGAATCACCAAGATGTGTGTTACATAAGTTTATAAGGTTAAATATATCCAAATAACCCAAAACCTATCAGCAGTTAACAATTTAATGTGAAACACAAGCATTTTAAAATAAGCAACTTATAAATAATAGCCCATTTTGTTTTTAAATAATAAAGACCGACTCATATGCATATGAATCTCCTGCATTACAGTCTAAACAGTACATAACTCAAATTGAATGACTAACGCACTCAAAACATGTAAATCTCAAATGATGCGCATTAACCGCCATCATACTTGGTATTTCACAATTGAGCTATTAAACCGGACCGAAGTCCTAAAGACTCATTTATTTTCAAATATGCATTTCCATGTTTAACTGCTGATAAGAATGGAAATCATAAAATGAGACTATATACACTTCATAAAACATTCCATTTCATGAATGATGCATAAAACCCGACAAATATTTAAAAATGTATCTCTTTGACCAAAGATCTATTTATGAAATAAAACATCAAAACACATTCATTTGTGACCCTTTATCAAAACGCCCAAAGATCCCAAATGTGGGTGTTTTAGAAAGTTTATAAAGTTAAATACTTCAAATAATCAAAGATTATCAACTAACCCAACATTTGATAATTTCTTGTAAAACACATAAACCCTTTAAAATGGACATTTTGGCATGTACACCGTTTTCACAAATCAACTTGAACTCACGCTCCTCGATTTCTCTAGTTACACTATCGTCATCCAGATGCTCAACATCTTAAGGCAAAAAATCACGGACTTCATAGGTTCACCTTACAATTTCTCCTCGAATACATTGATTCAAAAAGTCTATGATTCTAATCCAACCAATTAATCCGACTCGAATAGTTCACTTAACGCAATCACCATACTTACCGTCACTCCAAGTAACGAAAAATAAAATCATCAACCTTTTCTAATAATTACCCATTCAGAAACTTTCTTATTACTCCAACGGTCGACATACCAAGGCAGTTCATACAAGCACGAGGATGAATAAGAAAGAGATTAACATAATTGAACACGAAGGAAACGTACTACCACGTCTACCAAATATCATAACATTAGTAAACCAAGTACAAGAAAACGTACTACTACATTACCAATTGTCACAGTAACGGCACTTCAAGCACCATCACGTATAAATATCCTCATAATAACATTAACTAGGTGAGATTATGAACATATAATACATAAAGGTTCTCGTTACCATCGCCACAACGCTTGATAACCATAGTTTCCGTCGACTCTAAGACTAACTCATCTTAGAAATTCTACCCATCTCACAAATCATTGCCTAACGTACTTAGTCTAAGTCTAGACATCTTACATTCATGCCTAGTTCACTTAAACTAGAGCTCTGATACCAACTTGTAACACCCTAAAAATAGGGATAACAAAAATCCGAAAAACGGACATGCGGTATTTAAAATTGGCAAAGCAAGAGCCTCCCAAAAATGGGGAAAATACACAAACATGTTTAAATACAATCGTAATTAAACGGATAATAAATAACAACCAACTAATCTAATTTCTATAACCAGAAAAGAGATTACAATCAAGGGTGTCATTTATAGACCCAAAGGATTCTCTACCAATAGTAAGTCTAAAAGCGATATTCCCAAATCTCTCACCCAAGCACTACGCCAGCTTAGGACCGATGCCGCTAAAACCTGAGATACACATCGACACCAAACAAGTGTTAGGCCAAAAAGCCTAGTGAGTTGAACAATAATAAGCATGCAGAACATATATGACTCTTATCTGCAGTTAACCAATTTTCCACACGTATGGAGTCAACGGGGGAGACCCATAGCACCAATCAATTCTACTCCAAAGAGTCGATGTACCTTGATGCCCTTAACAAAGAACACCCCAAAGGCCCGGCACACCCGAAGATCAGACCGTAAAGGAAACTTTCCGAGTGGCGGAGGTCTTCTGGGCACATACCATTACGGTGGCGCCCCGAAACTACATCCTCCTAGTGAACTTGCCTTGGTTCGTCCAACATAATGCATTTAGGAGGCCCTTAGGTATATTTCAACCAAATATAATTCAATACCAACCGCGGGTACAATATCACCCTCCCAATAGCATGAGTCCATCATAAGACTTAAATATCCACATAGCCACGTTGTAGATACAATGACACCAAGAGTGTATTCCGAATGGAAATCATCATGTTATACCAAACATATATTCCTTAATCATGTCAAATACCCATTGTGGGCACACATAATGTAAATCCCCAAATAATTACACAACATAGAGTAAATCATGGGATGATACTTCATATACATATATCTCACATAATCTCATGGAAATACCATCAAATACTTAAACCCGTAAAGATGACCATTTTGAGCAAATATGTGATAATAACAACAATTAAACAAATATGATGTGTATCCAGTTTTAACAAAAGTTTAGTAAACTCACCTTGCTAGATTTAGACTAAATCTAGATTTTACCTACTTAGAGCTTTCCTTGAAGAAACTTGGTTCTTCAAACCAAATCTTCCAAAACCTAGATCCACAAGGTTCCAACCATAAATATACATAATCAACCACAAAGAATTGTTTCCCAATCTTATACATGAATACCTCAACTAATACCGAAACCCTAACTTCCATAACCGAAGAGAATAGAAGATTACCTTAACCCAAACTTGAATCCACCAATCAAAACACCTCTAGTTCACCAAAATGATTACAAACCTTCAATCTATGAAAGGGAGAACAAAGGGTGGATGAAACCCTAGAAAACTTTGGTGAAGAAGATGAATAGGGAGAGATGAGAAGGTTACCACCACCAAATACTTTATTATACTTCAATAGACTCCCAATCTCTTGCCATATCCTTGAAAAGCTCTCAAAAACGAAACCGTAGCAACTTGAATCGCCAAAAACGGAGTTGAAATGAGGAAGTTATGACCAAAAGAAGAAGAAACCCGTTTTTACGCACTGGAGGTTCGTCGCGACCCTGACATGCGACTGTGACATGTCACAATCGCGAGGCAGGGTAGCTTGAGATGTACCGAAAGTTGTTAACACTGTTTCGGCCGTAACTTCTTCGTTATAGCTCCGTTTTCGCTACGGAAAGAACCGTTGGACTCGTAATTGAATCCTTATCCTTTATCCATCAAGACTATAAAATCAAGGATTCAAGCCCAAAATCAAATATCTTATTTTTCCTTAATGTATCGGTTTCTGCAATAACTCGAAATGATATCTTTCGAAAATCGGGGTGTTACAATTAAAGTACCCAATTATAAAAACAACATGTTCATACCACACTATTTTATCATATTGTATATGTAACAACCCGGTTTACAAAGTCGCCATACTTTTTTATACTATTTATCACTTTTTTATACTATTTTATCATATTGTATATGTAACAACCCGGTTTAACTACACTAACTTACCAACTTAAATAATTTAAGAAGAAGTTTATACCTCTAGGAAGGATTCGAAGTGTATATTCTGAATATGTAATTGTTTCGTCGATTACTTCAATGGATTGAGAGCAAATCTAGAAAGAATTTGGAGAGATTTTTAGAGAGAGAGAGAGAGAGATGAAAAAGAAGAAGAAGGCGTGAACTAAGGGACGATATGTAGTAATTTACTCTAATCATATATATTTTTAATTACGATTCAATTCGGGTAAGAAATAATTACACATTTTTAAAACTGAGTCTTATAAGAGAATATTGGAATGTGGCTAACATAAAGAAAAATACATTTTACAAAGTTATAATAAAATCAAAAGTTACAAATTTATAAAATCAAATCAAATCAAAAGTTACAAATTTTATAAATTTATAAAAAAATTTAATAAATTTATAAAATCAAAACACACACACACACACACACACACATATATATATATATATAAAGATAGGGGTGAGTTCAAATGAAAACTCATATTTCATTGTGTACATGAGGACAAATCTTAACCATTGATCAAAATTTAGAAAATTAATCAATGGTTAATATATAATAAGGTTAATTGGGAAGTGATTAAGGACAAAATTGTAATTTTGAATCAACGCCTACATTCTTTGACTTTTTATTTTTAATTAAAAAAAATTACACCCTTAAACTTTAAAATAATTTATCTTAAAAATTAATAATATTTTAATCAAACAAATTACATCAAAAAAACGAGAATTTCGTGCTCTTCGATATGACATCCACCTCGATATAGTTTTTTTTTTGTTTTAACCGTTTTTACGTGAAATTCTATATACGTGTTATATTCATTATGAATATGCATGAACGTCTCCGGGTGTCCACATTCAGTATGAACAATAAAGGTGAACGTTCATTCATTATTCATGATGAATAATACCGTATGCAGGATGAATAATACAATATTCAGAATTTTTTTTGTTTTAATCGTTTTTTTACGTGAAATTCTATATATGCGTTATATTCATTATGAATATGCATGCACGTCCTTGGATGTCCGCATTCGGTATGAATAACAAAGGTGAACGTTCATTCACTATTCATGATAAATAATACAATATTCATGATGAATAATACAATATTCAGGATGAATAATACACGAATCCATGATTCATGTATTATTTATCATGAATCGTGTATTATTCACCCTGAATGTTCTATTATTCATCCTGAATGATACATTATTCATGATTAATAATATATAAATGACCCGTGAAGGTGTAGACACATGACACACTCTCTTTTGTTTCTTAATTCACAACCGAAATTTGGTTTAATTCATTATGAATATGTATGCGCATCCCCGAATGTCCCACATTCAGTATGAATAACAAATGTGAACGTTCATTCATTATTCATGATGAATAATATAGTATTCAAGATGAATTACACAACATTCATGACGAATAATACACAAATTCATAAATTGTGAATTATTCACCCTGAATGTTGTATTATTCATCTTGAATGATACATTATTCATGATGAATAACACATTAATGACTTGTGAAGATGTGGAGACGTGACGCACTCTCTTTTGTTCCCCGATTCACAACAGAATTACTCAATAGGTTATCGATTCGTCTTGATGGGTGTTGGGTTACGGTGCTGAAGAAACGTGATGCCTTACGACGTTGAAGAAAGTGTTGAAGAAGGTGATGTCGAGTTACATACTTACGGTGTCGAGACGTTGTACAAATTTGAACGTACATAAATATTCATAATAAATATAACACAAATATAACATTTCACGTAAAAACGGTTAAAACGACAAAAAAACTATATCGAGATGAATGTCATATCGAAGAGCACGAAATTCTCGTTTTTTTATGTAATTTGTTTGATTAAAATATTAGTAATTTTTAAGATAATTTATTTTAACCTTTAATTGGGTAAAAATTTTTTATTAAAAAAGAAAATAAAAAGTCAAATATGATAGACGTGTGTTTAAATTTTATTCCATTTTTACCCCTGAGCATTTTAAAATTAAAAACTCTATTTAATATGAGTTGTTGGATCAAAAGAGATCGAGTGACTGAGATTTGTCCCACGTGCACAATGAAAAATGAGTTTTCATTTGAACTTTTCTCTATAAAGATAATGTGTATATATTTAAACAAAAATAAAAAAATAATAATATATATATGTTAAGTGAAATGATATATGTTTCATTAAAAATAATTTAGACGAAAAACAAAGCATTCAACACCCATTCAATTTTGGTGCAAATAACATTGCCTTTGTTTTTTTGTTGTATTAAACAAATATTAAGATAACTTATTGTTTAAATGAAGGGTTTTTTTTTTTAAATTTAAAATGATTGTGCATGGTATGTGCTGACTTTGATTCTGTGAATGGATATGATGTGAGTGACGTTGATTTGAAGAAAAGATTCAGCTTTTGGTGTGTGTGTGGAGATGGACCTAGAATATTGAGGCCGGCAAGATTTACGCCTTGACTGAATTTGTGAGGTATCATGCAGTGCATTACAACATCTCCAACAACTATGCTAAAATAGGAAAAAATGAGATTTTAGTAATTTTTTTGCTCCAACAGCTATGCTATATCATATGTTAAAATAGAGAAAAAAGATGAGAGAAGGTAAAAATCTCCAAATTTGGAGAAATCTCTAAAACATCATATTAAAGAGAGAAAAATAACATTTAATTCTTTTCTACCAATAGGAAACATTGAAGTTGTATGTTTAGAATAGATAAATAATATTTTATTAATATAATTGATGATATAATTGCTAAAATAGAGTAGCTGTTGGAGTTGGTTGTAATTATTTTTAGATATTTCAATTTTTTATACTCTATTTTAGAAAAATTATAGCATAGATGTTGGAGATGCTCTTAGAGCATCCACGTGGTGCGATTTTTTCACTCAGGTTTTTCATAACTTTTTTCTTACACATTATTGTCACCTCAACAACTTAAAAATCTTTATATACATCCACTATATGAAAAACCTCACCTAAACTTTTTCATTACTTTTTTAAACTATTCAGGGTCTCAATATTTTAACTTTGTATCATTTTTATTCTTATTTATAAAAATAAATACATTAAAATTCATACAAATACATCTTTATTTATATCAAGAAAATATTATTAATTTAATTATGTATTTATTTTACATAATTTTTTTAAGTATTTTAATACAATATATATTATATATAAATTTCTTATTGTAAAACAATTAACCACTTAAATAAAGAAAAAATCTAACTAGGTAAAAATAAAGAAAAAAAGTTATTTTAAAATAATTGTACAATAAAATTAATAAAAAATAGGTTGTTAAAAAATATATAAAAGTTGTATAAAAAGTATGTAAAATAAAAATTAAAAAAAGTTAAACTTAAAAGTATGTATAATCGAAAATAAAAATTGGGTGATTAAGAAATTTGTTAGAATTGTATAAATATGTCAAATTTGAGATATTATTTTAAAAATATAAAAATGTAATTACTTTCATTATGTAGTTATTTATATTATTTATTTAATAATTATATTTAAATAAGATTACTTTAAATATATTAATAAATAAAACTGATTAAATACGAATTTTTTATAAAATTCTATAAAGTTAAAACTGATTAAATACGAAAAATCAGGTCGTGCAGTTACGACCTATAACGAAAAACCTCAATTAAAAAATCTCTCCACCATGGTTTTTGAAAAAACTCCAAAAATAACCTCCTAACAAGCACACCTTAATATATATTATATTATATTATAAATAATACTGAATGGTCACTACCATCTCCATTATTGGTTTGCCCGTGGAATCTTCAAAAGTTGTGATATGATTAGATAGCAGATATGATTCATATGAGTAAACTTTACTTTTGGTCCATGTGGTTAAATGGATAATCTAAAAATTGTTCTATTAATTTTGAAAATCGTACCTAATGTTTACATTTGGTTCTTATGTTGGTGTGAAGTGACATATTCTACTAGTTTTTTTCTTTTATTTTCTTGACTTTATAAATATTAATATTTATTTATAGAGTAAATTACATGATTGGTCCCTATCGTTTACATAAAATTGCACTGTGCAACCATCGTCTGTGGTTGATTTTCCAATCCCACTCGTTGCCGAGAAACCACGCCCCTCAACTTATCATATCCGGCGAGACGTGTCCCTTTTCCGGCGAACACAAGGACGTACCCTTCTCCGGCAATACAGGGACCTTCCCCATCTGACATATTGAAGCTCCCTCCCGTCATCTGATTTCATGAATCCCCTCCTCCCCATTTGATTTCATGAAGCCCTACCCCCCAACCATCATCTCTAGAACCATCGATTTACGCCCCCACCTCCAACGATATGCTCTTCTAGATTTGGTCCTCCGTGAGAGTAAAAAAGATGGTTGGTTTCTTCCAGAACATCGATTAATTCAAGGTGTTCTTCCACCATCACATGAACGATTTAATCCTCATCTTCATCTTATCCAAACAAACTCTAGATATGGAGATGCAATTTGCATATAGATTTTTTGCATAGTTTAGGATTTGTATACAATTTAGGTGTTTGTTCATAAAATTTGGATGTCTTCTATATCCAAACCTATATTATTTTGTATTTTTATTGGGTTTTTGTAATTAAGATTTTTTGGATGACATTGGGTTTTTGGATGAAACTCCATCTCCACTGAAACATATTTTTGATATGGGTTATGATTTTGATTTTAATCTTAGATATGAGTTTTGATTTTGATTGCAATATAAATGTGGATTTTAAAACGATGAATGTGGGTTCTGAACAGTGAAAGGGGATGAAAATTAAGTAAAAAACTTAAAAGGATGTTTATGGTGGCGAGGTTGTAAGGATGATGATGGTGGTGGTGGATGTTTTTTTGTTTCCATTGGTATCCTTTCCATGGCTTTGAAATTTTGTTGGAGATGATACACAATAATCAACAATGGATATGGATGCTTTTTGCCAAATTGGTTTACTGATTTTTTTTTTTTTGAATAAATTCTTTTTAGAGTAAACTCTAACTTTGGTCCCTGACGTTTATTGATTTCTTTGAAAGAGGTCCCTATGGTTTAATAATTCAAGTTTACATTCTCAGGGTTTGGATTTTGCTCTAGAAATGGTCCCTGACACCTAACGACGTCAAAATGGTCCGTTAGTGCCAGGGGTAAAATGGCCCTACCATGTTTTTATCCTTTTTTTGTACTCTTTTTGTTTCTCTTGTTTTTTTTGTAAAAAAACATCAACTAAGGGACCAACATGTAAATATATATATATAGATAGATACAAACGAACACACCACACAGAGGGATGCCAAATCCTTCCAAGAAGTACAAGGGGTAAAATGGTCCTACGGATTTTACTCGTTTCTATTCATGGTTCTTCACGAAACATTCTCTTGCTCTCGAGAAACCTTATCTTCTTCTATTCGCTGCAAAAGCTCCTCACAAGCTTTCAACGATGCAACTGTAAATCTTTCCATAGCTTCGAAAACAAGCCGTAGATTGGTTTGAGCGTTAACGCTTTTACTGGTCTCGCTTTGATACACAGCCGAGAGACCGCTATCTTCTCCATAAGGAAGAACGATCCGTTTATCGAGCACCTGCAACTCTTTATGAATCTTTTGATCCTCTATCTCCAAATTCTTAACTTTTCTCTCCATGTTCTTATGCATCACCAACCTCCTTCGCATTTCCATCTTATCCCGTTCCCATAACTGAAGAACGATTTTCACAAAATATGTATGTATATATATATATATATGTGTGTGTGTGTATATATATATATATATCAATCTTGTATACTCTTTGGATGCTTCAACTATGAACAGATGCAAAGATTCTGTCATATTTTCTGTTATGATCTTGGATCTCTTTGGGGGTTTTGTATGTCGTTAATCGTAAAATGTCGAAAGGATTATTGGGTTGACTTGGAATTTCAAATTAGGCAACAACCATTCACTTTTGTGAATCTTGAGTCGTATGTGTTCGATGAAATGCCTCAGTAGTGAAAAGTACATATTCTTATGCATGAAACATCGACGGTGGTTTAATCGTGGATATAATGGTGGTAACGACGGTGGTTACCGGAGTGGTGGTGGTTATAATGATGGTGGAGGACGTGAGTGTTATAATTGTGGTGGAATTGGACATCTAGCTAGGGATTGTAGTAGCGGTGGTGGCGGTGGTGTTGGGGTTCACCGGAGATATCATCGGAGAAGATGAACTCGTCGGAGAAGACGAAGTCGCCGGCAAACCCATTTCAGATTTTCAACGAAGATACCATATATTCCTCTAAATTACAGTAATACCATATCAATTATGAATAATAAAACCATCAAAGTTGTAGCTTCTTGAAAGAGGTCTAATCCAGATTTTGTTCTTAAGATCTAAAATCAATCACCAACAGAGAGAAGTTGGAGCTGTTTTTTCTAAGATATGAATTGTAAATGAACCCCTACGAACGGTAAATATTGGAAGGATTTGGCATCCCTCTGGTGTGTTCATATGTATATATATATATATATATATATATATATATATATATATATATTTACAGGTTGGTCCCTTAGTTGATGTTTTTTTACAAAAAAAAACAAGAGAAACAAAAAGAGTACAAAAAAAGGATAAAAACATGGTAGGACCATTTTACCCCTGGCACTAACGGACCATTTTGACGTCGTTAGGTGTCAGGGACCATTTCTAGAGCAAAATCCAAACCCTGGGGATGTAAACTTGAATTATGAAACCATAAGGACCTCTTTCAAAGAAATCAATAAACGTCAGGGACCAAAGTTGGAGTTTACTCTTCTTTTTATTTATAAGTATATACGGTCCCTGTAATTTTTAATAGAAAATAAATAAATTATGAAATGACTAAGTTACCCTCCTAATAAACCTACTTAACAGATTCATGTTAACGGAGTTAAAACAGAGGGACTAAAGGCGTCTGAAAATGTAAACCACGTGGATATTTTCCATAATTATTTCAAAGTAAGGACACACAGTGCAAACTTATGTAAACGATAGGGACCAATCGTGTAATTTACTCTTATTTATAAATAATAATTATTGAAGTTGAAAAAAATACACGAGACCCACAAAAAGAGGTTCTTATAAGAATTATCAACTATCATTGTGGACTTTTATATGAACTTCTCATTTTGATGACTTGGAACTTGGAAGTGAGGTGACAACAAAAATGACAAAAATGAGATTCTTATAAGAACCTCCGTTGGGGATGCTCTTAGTAGAGGGCATTTAATCTTTTTACGTTTTTATACTTTCTTTTTATATATTTATATTATATTATAATTAGTAAAGAATATTAAACACTCTCTCTCACCCCTTCCATGTCAAAATGCTTCATCAATCTTCGCTACTTAAGTCCCTTCCTCCCAAGAAAAGATCGTGTATACATAACAGGAGACCCCTTGATCTTCGGATGTTAAAGAAACTTCACAACATTTTGCACTTGTTCCTCTCGTGTCAGTTCTTTGCTGACAGAGATTAATGTTTCCTTGGCATCTGCTTTGTTGCCATCTTATTGTTGATTGTCAATTGTTGGCTTTGCAGCCTCCGGAACTATAGTCATTAGTCATAAGTTAAGACAACTCAATATGGTTTGGGGCCATGAAAGCGAAAAGGGTTGGCCGAAGAATCGAGCTTGGTTGGTCTTTGGGTTTCAGTTTGATTTGGAGTTGTAAGTTGTGGGGTTGCATCGATTATCGATTGGGGTTGGAGTTGCAGGCGTGGAGGGAGGCAAGTGTGGGTCTCAGTTAGGAAGGAGTGGATGGCCGAAGAATTAGGAAAAGGGAGAGAGGGGGTGGCCCAAGGGGGCTATGTAAATATACATATGCACACACACACACACACACACACATATATATATATATATAGAGAGAGAGAGAGAGAGAAGAGTGATCAAATGCAAACCACATCTATTTGTACAAACTTACAAACTAATCTCAGTCGTCCATCTAGTCTAATGAATATAGAATTTTATTTTGTTTCCTTAACCAATGTCATGATCATAATAAATGAACTTTATCCTCTTCCATATATATCTCAATCGTATTAAATAAATCATGATTATTATCCATAAATATCTCAATTATTTCCTAATATAATGGTTTGTACAAATGTCTTGGTTTGCATTATAACCCATCCCTATATGTGTATATATATATATATATATATATTATAGCCATAGGTTCAAATGAGAAATGCTAAGTGTGTGAGAAATATAGAAGTAATCATAGTCATTTATACGGTCAATATTGGATTTGACTGGTCAAAAATTGCGTCTTTGACTGATCAAGAATTGCGGCTTTGACTAGTCAAAAGTTGCGGCTATTCCAAAAATAGAAGGATAATTTCGTAATTTTTACAAATACGTGGGATGAGTTCATATATTAATCCGTGTAATTCACATTTGAACTCTTTTTAACTGATTCACATATGAACCTTTGTGATTCATATATGAACTAATTAACTTATTCACATATTAACTAATTAACTGTAGGTTCATATGTGAATCAGTTGAACTAATTAACAAATTAACATATGAATCTTTGTAATTCACATATGAAATAATTAATTGATTCACATATGAACGTATAGTTCATATGTAAATCACACATGTTCACATATGAACTCGTCCCGCTTATTTTATGAAACTACCTCTTTATTTTCTACAGACCACTCAAGGAATTATCCGGTGCTTCACAGTCAAAGTCGCAAATGTTAACCAGATGAAAGACTATGATCATTTCTCAATTTCTCACACACTTAACATTTCTCATTTGAACCTCTCCCTATATATATATAGGCGAAGGATCGTGTGAGAAGTCGAGTTAGTGGTGAGAAGTGGATCTGAACCGTTGTCAAGCCCTCCCTTGAATTGCGACTTAGGAGGGAATTGATCTGGTGCATCTCATCTTGGTGCATCTCATTCTAATGTGCGTCCATTTCTCATCAAACGGTTGATAACCACTTCTTACCGGAACCCAACCTTATATCTATACTACCTTAATATGCATTTAAGCAAAAGTCTTAAATGCAATCCTTGAAGCACAAAGTACTACATTTTAATGCATAAAATTCAAAAAACTCTTAAATGCACCTCATAAAGCACAAGTTACAAGTCTTTCATGCAAATAATTTTAAACACAGGCCAATACCTAAAGTACACAGCCCATGCTTTCTCTTCTACACGCTTTCTCAAAACCATACGGTCCATACCTACTTGCCTTTCTTCATACGCCGTCTTGAACTATTCAAAATTCAGAGGGTCTCTTTGCATTTTCTACAACCTTTAAACATTCGATCCTTCTACACGCTTTATCAAAATCAAAGTTCTATAAGCCGCTAAAACCTAAATCGAAAGCTGGTGGATTCAAAATTTATGGGTATGCATCGTCTTCTTTCTTCTCTCCTGTTCTACTTGTTCTTATGGTTCCATCGTCTTCTTTATTTGAAAATTTGTGGGTATTCATAAAGGGATTGATTCAAATTTTGTTTTGTTTTGTTTTGTTTTTTATAATAGTTTATGATACTGATGGTTCTTGATTTTATGAATTTAGGGGGAAATGGGTTGTTAACAAGGGTTTTCCATGATTTCTTTAACTCTGATTTCCCCCAATTTAATCTCTGTTTTTACATCCCCTTTATCTGGATTTATTTATATCAAACTTGTAAATATGCAATTTTGAGTTTATGATCATGAAATTTCTTGAAATTTGGGGATTTTAGAGACTTCATTGTGTTAGAGTCAGAGACTTGTTGGAGGAGCTCGGGTTACAACATGTCGCTGGAGAAAGAATCAGTGAGAAACAAATAGTGAGCTTCCCAGATCCCATAGCAAGTTGCAGAGTTTCAGTTAATATTTTTCAAAGTTCAACATTTAAGCATATGATTGCATTGCAATTCTTGATCTTCATGCACATAACTCAACTTGTTTCAGTGGATTTAATCATGTGGAAAGATGCATTAAAATCAACACTAATTTCTGTAATTTGATATATGGGTCTCATCTATCTTGCTGCAATCTTCATCTTCAGATCCTTCATTTACAGGTAACTTATTCACATACATTCATAAACATGACACCACTTTTTTTAAGATTTTCTTGATTTTCATCTTGTTGAAAAACAGGGGTGTTGTAGAAGGAGCTAATATTACAGATGATGAAGAATGTGTTGTTGGTGAAGAAGAAGCAATGATTTCCTCTTGAAAATCAAAGTTTTGTTTTCAGGTGATCCTGCTACTACCATGAACCATGAAGGTGATTTTTTTTCTTTTTCATTTTCTTTTGGGTTTTCACTGATTTTGATGCAAATTTCATCTTTATCTGCAATATCTCTGTGAAAACAACAGATAAGAAATGTCAAGAAGGTATAAATAAGTCTATGACCATGTAACATTATAAGAAAAACTCAAATTGATTACCGTCTCAGACCTGAGAACTTAGCAATGAAGCAATAACTCCTGTTATCTTCTCTATCCAATCCATTTGATCCAGGGTGCTCTCCGCCTGCAGTAACAAGCAAATTAAAATATGCAAGTTTTGAAACTATATCATACAACTATAGTTTTGCAGAGCTTGTCACTAAAAAGTACTTTCGATAACTAGAAATTATATTTAACATCTAAACTTGCAAAATGATCAGCAACAAGTCACCTGCAAAGTATAATTTTTTGTCGGTGAAATAATCCTGAAGCAAAACCTCAACTTCTCACCGGAACCCAACCCTTTGAATTATAACCTTTTTACAATTGTTAGGTTCTGGTCTAGCACTCTAGATTACATTGAGCCAAGAGGGACCGCACTATGTAAATATTAACCCTTTCTTGTCATAAATATTATATATTACAAGGTTCATCTAAAAAGTAGTGTTGTTGAATATGATATGTCCCATTTAGTGGATTTAGAGACTTCTATACATGGTGCTACCTTCTTTTGTGTTGGGTCTTCAATATTTAGTTGGTTGCTATGAATTTTCTATAATAGGCGAGGTGAAGTGGAGTGGTCCTTTAGTCTTGCCATCTGGACAAAACTTTTGTGTTCAAGTGGTTGGAATAAAAGAGTCTGTTCAAATGTAGCGTTGCACAAACATGTTTAGAAAATGTAGAAGAGTGACTGAACCACTCTCTATGTGGTGGAACGGACAAAATGGCTTTCTTTGGATGACCACATATTTTATTGTTAATGCTTTGGATGACTACATATTTGATTGTTTATGGCATGGAGCCATATACTCTATATTAACTTCTTTAAAGAGTTTTACTGGTTCGCCGTTCTTTAGCTATCAGGAGGATGATGCTACGATTTTTAAGATATTATCCAATCAGTTGGGAGACTATTCCAAACATTTTTGTTCAAGAATCAAAGCACAATGACAGTCTTAGATGTAGAGTTGGATGCAAATGATGATTCCAAAGATGTTGATATTATGAGTACCGGTGGAGAGGGGTGTCTCTTACTGTTAATTTGAAATTGGGCATTATATATATCATTGATATAAGTTTTTTTTTGTTATTTCAGTTGCCACGTGGGATATTTTATTTAATATAATGTGAATAGGAAGTGATCAAAGGGTAAATTATATTTCTGGACTTGTTTCCTTCTTTATACATGCTAACTTTAGTAATCAGCCATTTGTGTAGTTGTACTATTAATCATCAAATTGCACTTTCATATTTGTAAGGATGATGGAATGTCTTCTGTTTCACCTTTGTCAACATCCTTGTCGGTCCTCGTGCTTAGGGTTTTCGACATGGTACTCTCTGTTTAAAAGACACCTATTATATATGCTTGTGAGTGAGGACAGTAAACTGCTAGCGACGTGTCCATTAAATATTTACTTGTCTAATTTTAATTGATATGGTTTTGCAGGTTTTATCATTAGACACCAGTGTATGAGTTGGTTTCAAGCGGCAGTGGTTGCTTTCAAGAACTGTCTTTCTGACCGGTTGGTATGTGGTCGAGATTTGAAGCAAGTGAATAGAAGGTTGTTGGTGCTGGTATGGTTTCATTGTTTATCAAGGATGTGTCTCTATTCATTAGTTGTATTTATTTTGGTGTTATAGCTATGACAACTGATTTTTTATTTTATTTTTATGGTAATAGGTTTTATTTGATTGGAGCTTTAGATTACACATTTGTCCCCATAGCAAAAATTGAGCATTTCACCAATGCATTCCAACCGGCTGTCAGATTAGGATCAAATTTATAATCCAGTCTCTCATTTCCCAAAACATTAAACAAATTCTTGTTGGAATATTTTGAAACATAAGTTTCAGATTGTTTCAACTAAACAATTGCATTAGCAATTTGTTTTTGGTTTATAGTTTCGTTACATCCCGCCGCATTGCGCGGGTACACTACTAGTATATATATATATATATATATATATATATATATATATATATATATATATATATATATATATATATATATATATGCCAAGGAATTTACAACCCTTGTAAATCTTACAATCCATGCAACCCACATCTTAACCGTTGGATTCATGATAAACGGTTATTTTGTTTTTATTTTTTTGATTTTTTTAATTGAAAATATTGGACCCACATGTATTGTAACCGTCGATCATTAATCCAACAGTTAAGAAGTGGGTTGCATGAGTTGTAAGATTTAATTTCATGGGTTGCAAATTAAACTACCCCTATATATATATATATATACATATATAGGGGTTGTTTCATTTGCAACCCTTAAAAAGGTTGCAAACCTTGCAACCCACATCTTAACCGTCGGGTTCATGATCGGCGGTTACAATAGATATAGGGCCCAATATTTTTAATTAAAAAAAACAGAAAATTAAAAATAAAATAACCGTCGATCATGAATTCAACGGTTAAGATGTGGGTTGCAACCTTTTTCCAGGTTGCAAAATATCCTTCCACTACATATATATATATATATATACATATACATATATATATATATAGACTTAAGTTCGCGTGAGACCAAACAGTTTCCGTGAGACCGGTGAGACCAAGCTTTAAAGTATGAAACTTCACACCAAAAAACTGTGAATGTAAAAAAAATCGAACTTTTCATAGGGAAAACACCGTAAATGTTACGTTCACGGTGTTTTTCGCTGTGAATGTTCGTTTTTTTTTACCTTCACAGTGTCTTCACTGTGAAGGTTCGGATATACCTTCACAATCTTTTAGCTGTGAAGGTTTGATTTTTTTTAACTTGGTTTAGGTTTTTTTACCTTCATAGTGTGATTACATTATGAAAGTTCGATTTTTTTTTACCTTCATAGTGTTTCGGTGTGGAGTTTCATGTTTTAAGACTTGGTCTCACACGGTCTCACGGAAACAGCTTGGTCTCACGTGAACCTGACCCTATATATATATATATATATATATATATATATATATATATATATATATATATATAGAGGTTAAATCATATGAGAACCAAAAAAAGATTGAGAACCGATCTAAGCCGTAATTTGGTTTTGATCATGTGGTTTTAATTAAAAGTTGTTTCATTTCTAGTTCATTTCAAAATTGTCATTGCCTTTAATGACCATGGATTAAAATTAATTAATGGTTTAGATTGGTTTTCACGGTTCTCAACCTATTTTTGATTTTCATTTGATTATCGTCATGTATATATATATATATATATATATATATATATATATATATATGGTTGTGTTTGGTAGGAATTCCAAAATTCAGAGACCGTAGGAATACCCCCGTGATTGTTGCACATGTTGTTGAAAATAAAAGAGGGGCATATTTGTCATTTGGCCACTGCATCAGCACTTTCTATTAACATGTGTTAAGATTTTCATGGTTACTGTGTATTACTATAAGTTAAGGTATGTTAAGATGTGTTGAAGTTTTCATATTAATATATACTAGAAGTGTACTCGCACAATGCAGCTAGATACATCACGATTTTAATGTTTTATTTTATTTTCTGTTTTTTGTCGATTTACATTACGATTTTGGATGGTTGTGAGAGAGTAATAATGATTTTTTTTATATAAATTTGTTTAATTTAGACTTAATAATATAATGTAATTTATTTTGGTTTAATAATATAATTTATTTTATAAAATATTTTGTTAGATTTTTTTAATTATATTTTAGATTTTTTATATTTAAAATTTGATTTTTATTTTATATTTAATTATGCTGAGAGTTATTTTAGGGGAGTTAAAGTGGAAAATGATTTTAGGGGAGTTAAAATGGTTAGAGATAATGATTGAAAATTAATAAATAACATTAAATGTAGTACATACAGCTTTAATGATTGTTTTTTAAGTAATTAGCATTAAATAGCGATACATTAAGCTTTAAGACTTGTTTTTAAGAGTTTTTTATGTCATCTTTATAATATAGTATAGATTAAGAGTGTGGGGTATGCTAACTTATATTAATGAATGTTCAGAGTTGTTATGGTGTTTTAATGGATATTCAGGTAGAATGTTTTTATGTTAACTTGTCTTAATATGGTCAGTTTAAGTTATGTTAAACTTTCTGATGGAGGTTAAGATGTGTTAACTTTCGTTTCCGTCGACCAAATTACCATCAACGTTCACCTTAATTGCAATTATGCCACTGTGTCCACCAGGTCCGTCAATTCAAGTGGCACGATTCATCCAAAGGCATTGAGGTAATTCCTACGGTTCTTACCGGAAAAAAAAGGTTCCTACATGATTATGATTATATATATATAATAAATTTAATATAATATTATTTAACATATAAAATATTAAACTTCACTTGCATATAAGTTTCAAGGGATTGTAAATTTAATTTTTTTTTTATTTTTTATGAAAACATGCAAAATGACTGAACTTAGGACAAAAATGAAAAACCCCGTTTCGGAGCCAAATATAAACTAGGTACGATTTTTGACTTATTGAAACACAAGGACAATTATCAGATTTTTGATTTAACCATAGGGACCAAAAGTGGAGTTTGGTCTTAAATTTATGTAGTGCCTTTCACATAAAGAGAATAGAGTAAACTACTATTTTCATCCCTGTGGTTTGATGTTTATAACGATTTTCGTCCCTACTCTTTCAAAACTGCTTTTTAGTCCCTGGTTTCTATTTTCTTCTATTTTCATCCCTCCATCCAATTTTATTAAAACTAAGGGGTTGTTTGTTTTTTTAAAAAAACCTCTTAATGACTCTTAAGTTTGAATCGTTCAGATCTTTTTACACACCACCTCTTATTAATTATAACTAAAATAAGACTTCAGACTTTAGACCTCTTAAAAAACAAACGGCACCTAAGCGTTAATTCATTTAAAAATTGGATAAACAAATTACATATTTGGTCTTTCTGGTATATAAATTTTTACATTTCTTTTACTTTTTCTTTATTTATTGTATTTCATCAAAGACATTTATTTTTCTATTAATTATATTGTATATTTTCATGATTATTATAACTTTAAGAGTGAATTACATATTTGATCCCTGGGGTTTGGTGGTTTTAACACTCTGAGTCCTTAAAATGAAATATTTATGGCTTGCATCCTCGTGGTTTGGATTTCATAACGTGTTTGGTCTCTAAAACTAACTCCATTTGATTTCCAGTCGTTAAAGCCATCATGTGCACTGCACATGATGGGTATATTAGTCATTTTATATTAAGGGACCAAATGTGTTATTTTAGTCTAGATTATATAGTAAGTTACTATTTTAGTCCTTGTGGTTTGTCTTTTTTTTTTTTCCTTTTTTGTCTTTCCTATCTTTTTCATTTTATACCCTTATTACATTAATTAACTAATGATGTTTTTTTTTACTAAAAATACATTAAAATATATATTTCATTTTATAAATTACACCATTAGAAAAGTCTTGTCGAAATTTTAAAAAAGGTTAATTATTTAATATTTTTAAAATTTTACGCAATTTATTCAATATATATGTGCAAATTGGTCTACACTAATCCAAAAAAATAACTTTTCTAAATTAAGTTGTGTTTAAAGTTTTTATCGTTTTTTTTTATTATGTAAGAAACAAAATTGAAATTTATGTATATTTATTAATAAAAAATGTATCATTTTCGTGTATTTTATTTAATTAAATGTGTATCAAATAAAAATAAAACTTTATAATATAGTTATTATTTACTTTTTCAAAATATAAACTAAATTTATCAGAATGAAAAATAAATAACTAATTATCAAGACAAACACTTGTATGTTTTGTTTTGTTTAATACAATTCAATCATATCTGTGTACCAAACCTCACCTTATATGTTTTCATTACAATAAATTTGAGTTTATAATTTTGAAAAGAATAAATAATAATTATATAATAAAGTTTTTTATTTGATACACATTTAATTAAATAAAATACACGAAATGGATACATTTTTTATTAATAAATATAGATAAATTTCAATTTTGTTTCTTACATAAATAAAAAAAAACGATAAAAACTTTAAACACAACTTAATTTAAAAAAGTTAATTTTTTGGATTAGTGTAGACCAATTTGCACACATATATATATATTGAATAAATTGCGTAAAATTTAAAAATATTAAATAATTAATCTTTTTAAAAATGTCGACAAGACTTTTCTAATGGTGTAATTTATAAAATGAAATATATATTTTAATGTATTTTTAGTAAAAAAAATATCATTAGTTAATTAATGTAATAAGGGTATAATGTGAAAAAGATAGGAAAGACAAAGTGAATTTAACAATAAGGCTTGTGTTTGACGTCACGTTAATTTTGTGGCACGTCATGGTCTATTGCATGATTTTTGTAACACCATATTAAAATATCCTTATCCTTTTATTGTCTTACTTTTTGTTTTTAATATATAACTTAATTTAAAATGATGTGTGTTTATGTGTGTGTATGTTTTATTTAAATATTAAACAAATTTGATTAACTAATAAAAAGTAAAAATTAAATGAAAATTTAGAATAATGGGAGTGTATTCAACAAAAATCAATTGATTGTTATAAAATAATACTATTTTTTCGAATTTTATTAAACTTTTTCCAATGATAATTTAAAATAAACTAGAAGCGTACTCGTGCAATGCAGCGAGATACATCACGATTTTAATGTTTCATTTTATTTTTTTATCGATTTACAGTACGATTTTGGATGATTTTGAGAAAGTGATGATGTTTTTTTTTATAAATTTGTTTAATTTAGGCTTAATAATATAATATTTTTTATATAAAAAAATTAAGTATTTTGTTAGAATTCAATTATTATCTTATATATTTTAATGACATCTAGAAAAAAATAACCAATTACATATCTAATAATATAATTAAAACAAAATTATAGTAATATAATATATTAATTAATAGTGATATGTGGAAATGTCTGCATAAAATGAGGGCCCTGTACATACCAAATTGGTGGGTGTTAGAAGTCTGCAGTAATAATATGTATCTTGTACTTTGATACTTATAAATTAAGAGATTTTTAAAATCTTGCATAAAATGATGGTACCTTGTGCCTAATAATTTGTATTTAAGAGTTTTTTATCCGTGCTTTATAATATAGTATAGATAGTATAGATAAAAGGCTTTAATAAATCAATAGATAAAAAATATTAATTTTAGGAGATTTAAACCTAAAGTTTTGAAAAAAAAAATATCATGTATTTATAAATTTTTAATGAAATTATTTGATTATTTTTATAATTAAAGTTATAATAATTATGAAAATATACAATATAATTAATAGAAAAATAAAGGGAAATTAATTAAACTAGCCATTTCAGAAAATCGGCTTGATCTCCTAACCAATCTCTCTCTCAATTTATTAAAATAGCCCATAAGTTCGTGAAATTTGTTCGTATATACGAACACATCCTTAAAACTGATAAATTTGACATATGTTCGTAATATACGTTCGTATATACGAACATAATTTAAAAACTCATTAAAAACTGATACGTTCGTGAAATTCAAATATATTACGAAGATGTAATATATCACGAACTTAAAGTTTAATTTTTAGCCCAATATCGTGAAATGCCTTTGTTATATACGAACCTGAAAGTTACAATTTTGGCCCTTGATCGTGATATACGAACATCAAAACTTAATTCAAATAAAAAAAAGTTACAATTATGGTCCCTTATCTTTGGAACCTAATTCAAAAATATTTACACATTTAACCCAAGTTCTTGATTTGTGAGGGGCCATAATTGAAACTTTGATTTTATTTGAAATATCAAGTTCATGTCCCACGAACATGTGCCAAAATTGTAAATCATTTGATAATTGGGACAAAGTTGAGGGACCCTAATTGTAACTTTCTTAATTTTTTTATAAATTGAGTTCGTGATACACGAACACAAATCACGAACTTGGGTTAAATGTGTAAATATTTTTGAATTAGGTTCCAAAGATAAGGGACCATAATTGTAACTTTTTTTAAAATTTGAATTAATTTTTGATGTTCGTATATCACGATCAAGGGCCAAAATTGTAACTTTCAGGTTCGTATATAACAAAGGCATTTCACGATATTGGGCTAAAAATTAAACTTTAAGTTCGTGATATATTACATCTTCGTAATATATTGGAATTCCACGAACCATTTCACGAACGTATCAGTTTTTAATGAGTTTTTAAATTATGTTCGTATATACGAACGTATATTACGAACATATGTCAAATTTATCAGTTTTAAGGATGTGTTCGTATATACGAACACATTTCACGAACTTATGGGCTATTTTAATAAATTGAGGGAGAGATTGGTTAGGAGATAAAGCCGATTTTCTGAAATGGCTAGTTTAATTAATTTCCCAAAAATAAATGTATTGATGAAATCCAATAAATAAAGAAAAAGTAAAAAAATGTAAACTAAGATAAAAATGTAAAAATTTGTATACCACAAAGACCAAACATGTAGTTTTCTTATTCAATTTTTATAATCAGGGGGGGACAGATTGTCTTTTCCGGTATGGGCCTATGGAGCTAAGGTCTGTACGGTCCAAAATGGGCCATGGGGCCGGAGGACCCCGCCAATAAACCTTTTTTTATTCAATTTTTAAATGAATTAACACTTAATTTTAATAAAGTTGGATGGAGGGATGAAAATTGAAGCAAATTGAAACCATAGAGACTAAAAAAATAATTTTAAAAGACTAGGGACGAAAATCGTTATAAACATCAAATCATAGCAACGAAAATCATAGTTTACTCTAAAGAATAATATAGGTTTGTATTTTAACTGTACTTTTTTCATAAATTATTATTTTTTAATTTATTAGAAAAATTGGGTTAATAACGCATAAGCTAGTTTTTAAAATACCACTTAAAATAATATTTCTACTACAGAAAAATGAAACAGAACAGAACAATAGTAAATAATTATTATAACTTAAAATACCATTTAAATAAATATACGTTTATAATAGAAAAAAAAACATTTATTATACTAAATCCTACTATTTAAAAACTATTTTTTCAATCATTTCCTCGTTCATGAAGACAGATCATTCAACAATTTCAATCAGTTTCAGATGTTTTCTTCCATTTTCTCCTGGTGATGTTCTTAATATTTTACCATGTATTAAAAATACAGTTAGTATTTGATTATAAAATCGTCTTATTAATCAGAATTGACATTAAGTATTAAATATTAATTATTAGTGGTAATACTTTGAATAATAATTCTCATTGATTACTAATTATTTTGAATTATTATTAGTAATTGCTGGTGCATTAATTGATTAGTATTTATTTTATAAAATTCTTAATTATATGCCTAACATGTGAGGGTGAGGGTGATATGTGGAAGCCATTAATGGGGAATATTATGCAATTAATAGACGAAATGCAATGAGATACATGAAAATCATAATAATATCATAAATATGATTTGGAATGCATGAAATGTACGTTAAACATAAGTAATTGGAGTATTATGTTATTACTAGAATTGAGTAAGTTTTTATTATATCTTTTATGTTATTTTCTTTTGTCAATTTAGCTTATCAGCTAGATTTTATTAAATGTGATTAATTTTTCAGGTAATAGTTAGCTTATTATCATACAGTTGGTTTTTCAACTGATGGCTACTTTATCAGTAAATTTGTCAAATACGACTTTAGTTGTGCTAGTAAACTTATTATTTGGTGGTAAACTTTTAGAGTTAATTTATGTTTTTTCATTAAAAATCATTAATTCATATTTAATTACCTTGTTTTAAGTTGTGTTTTCGAGTTTTTTTTTTTCTATTTTTTTTTAAACGAAGGAAATGAAGGGAAAGGGGAGGAAAGTTGGAGATAAAGAAGAAAAAAAAATATTGTGTTCTCGAGTTTTTTTATAGAAGAAAGAAAAATATTGTATATTTTCGTCAAAAAACTTTTTCTCTCAAATGTAAGAGTAAAGGAAAGAAAATTTTTTATAAAATTAAACACATACCCATCAAATAGATTCCACTATAAAATAAACAAAAGAATGACATCTTTCTTTTCCTTTCTCTCTTATTAAAAAACATAAAAATTTATTTTCTTTCCTTTACTTTTAACGATACAAATAAAAAAATTTCCAATCATTTCATTACATTTTTCTTCTTCTTTTTTTTCACTCTCTTTCTTTCTTTTTGTCAGTAGCTAATGAATTTTATCAATAATTTAATATTTGTATTCAATTAAAATTATAATTTTTATGGATGATAATGGCATTTGTTTATAAATGAATTTGACTTTCGTCACCCGAAGCTTTTGTTTATCTTCGTTGAAATATACTTCACGTATTTGACAAATACTTAAAATCCTTTAATACACTATATATTAAGAATAACTCTAAAGGATTCTCTAAAAATAAAAATAAAAATAAAATAAAGAATCAAAATTTAAAATTTAAAAAAAGAATTACATTCAATTTTAACAGCTTTTCAATTTTAAAAATTACAATATTCATTATATTATTAAAATATTTCATACATTTAAGAAAATATATTTGTCTCTCATAAATGTTTAATTTTAAGATTTCTTATTGGTAGAGTATAATAAAAAAAGGTTTCTCTTTCACGGTAATAACTAATATATTGTAATAATCGGTCCCAAGTTAATAAACTTTAAGTTGGGTGGAATTAGGGAAAATCTTAACTCTTGAAGGGGGTTAAGTGTAAATTTTGTATTTGGATATTAGAATAGGGTTTTGGGCTTAATTTGGGGTCGGCCGAAGGAAACAAAAAGGAAGGAGGCTAGAGGCGATTTGGAGAGGAGAAGGGAATCAAAGAGCTTGAAGGTGTGCAATCGATTCTAAGGTAAGATTCAAAACTAAAACTCTCTTCTAGATTATCCTTTGATTCAAATTCTAGAATGGGTTGTTTGTAAGTTTGGGGTTTTGGGAGGTTTATGAATCTGAGAATTTCCTTGAATCTTTATCTCTTTTGGTTTTATGGTATTGATTATGTTTGAGATTAAGGTATTGATTATTATGTTGGGATTAGAAGCTGTGATTGTATGTGGTGGGATTGAAATCGATGAAAGGGGGTGGGTTCGAGAACCCAGAATCGCCCCCGGTCGATGTGAGTATCGGTCGACCAAAAGTCCCGGTCGATGTGCGTATCGGTTGACCAAATTGTCCCGGTCGAAGTGAGTATCGGTCGACCAAATTGTCCCGGTCGATGTGCGTATCGGTCGACCAAATTGTCCCGGTCGATGTGCGTATCGGTCGACCAAATTGTCCCGGTCGAAGTGAGTATCGGTCGACCAAATTGTCCCGGTCGATGTGTTGGTACGGTCGAGGAGTGAGTGACCGGTATGTGTGAGGTCCGGTCGAGGCGGTACCGGTCGCTGTCTAGACCCCGGTCTTGGGCGCCGCTCGGGACGCAGCAAGGGCG
The DNA here is from genome assembly GCA_954870635.1 of Arctium minus. Classification (NCBI taxonomy): domain Eukaryota; kingdom Viridiplantae; phylum Streptophyta; class Magnoliopsida; order Asterales; family Asteraceae; genus Arctium; species Arctium minus. Next base: position 59,836,461 of record OX941093.1, read on the forward strand.
CCGCTCAGAGCGCGGCCCGGGCGCCGCGTGGGGCGCGGCTCGTGCGCCGCTTGGGTCAGCTTGGGGCGAGGCGAGGTCGTAGTCGAGCATCGGTCGGGCAGGTCTCGGTCAGGTCGGGTAGTGCAGTTCAGTCCATACCAGTTTAGAGCTGTGAGTGTTAACTTTTATGTATGTTTTATCCTATCGTGATTATAGGGCCAGTATTAAGAAGATAGAAGGGAAGCTTCGCAAGGATCAGGTGAGTCTTTCTAACTGAACCTTTTGATAGCAAAAGCGAGTGAAGTTAAATTATCTTAAACTTTGATTTTATATGATGGCATGAGTTTTATGGAAGTTATACGCAAGCTTTGATATTATGTTTCTTTAGCACTTACATGCGAGATTTATTTAAATGCTAAAGATGATATTCTTGTTATTATTTTTGTCCAAGTGGAAATGTATGCATACATGGACCTAAGTGAGAAGGCTCAAAGTCGGGGGTGTGGCCCGCCTGTGCTCATACCGGGGGGGGGGGGGTGTCCCGTTTATGCTATATGGGGGGGGGGGGGTGTCCCATCTAAGGCAGTGTGAGTCACAGACACGCCGTCACCTTAGGGTGGCGGTAGTGTGAGCGGAGAAGTTTACTGAAAGATAAGGGTTTTTCCTGGAAGCTGAAAATGGTTCTTTTGTGATAAATTATTGATTGTTTGTTTGATGAGTTAAATATTGTATAAGAGGGGACTCACTACACCTTACGGTCTAACCCTCGCTCTTTTCAAATCTAAAACCTTTTTCAGGTAAAGAGTGGCATATAAGGAGAGGTTGAGTTTTAAGAATTGTTGCGAGCTGAATCTGATTTAGAGGACCTTCATTGTAGATTCTTTAGAGGCGGTGTATTCTCAGTTGTGTACTAGGTTGTCTTTTCGCAAACTTTGTATTTCAGATGTATAATTGGGTCGTTTGGCTTTATTATTTAAATTTAAGTTGCTATCTTGTTGCATCTAAGGTTGGGTTGTTACAGTTGGTATCAGAGCCATAGTTTAAGGGATTTAGGTGACCGGATGGGCCTAAACTTAAACTGTGGAATAGATGGGCACGACTGAGAACTAGGAAGCCTTTAACAATGACCTTGTTCATTGTGAGGCGTGTTAACAATAGTGAGTACTCTCATGTACGGTAAATTCAGAATCGCATCTGGCCAATGCCATTATGAATTTACAGGTACAAGGGCATACTCAATTGTTATTGTTGAAGGGGGGGTCAGGGTAGAGAGTTCTATCCATAGATTGATAGTGTTAGCCTAGCGTGTGGTGGAAGTTCATTTTGGTGGTAAGATTATATCGTTTAGGATGAGTATCGTGTGGGATGTAGATATTTCGGTGAGAAAGGACCTCCTGCATCCATATGGAAGAGAATGAGGATAAGAGGTGAGCTTTTCGCTCTAAGAGAGCTTTCAGTTTGGCAAGGTAGTACGTTGATTAGTAAGAAGCATGTTAATGTTAATCCAAGAATCAAAGGATAGAGATGAGATTTCTAAAGTTGTAGTTAATTGAATGGTGGTTGAGAGATGTTATCAGTGTTGACTGATGATAGGTAGTTAGTAAGGGTCATTAGAATCAAGTCATGGTTGGTAAGTTGGTTGAGGGTAAAGGTGAGGATGCGCATTTTGCGAAATTTTAGCTGCGATTGTAACTGGCACTTGGTCATTCAAGGATGCTGGAAAGCATTGGTGCGGGTAGTAGTGGTATTGTGAGGATCTTGATGGGTTGGTCGGAAGTAGAAAGTCTGAGATGAGCGGTGGTGAGTGCAAGCAGTTGACCTTGTTAGAGTAAATAACCTTCAATGTCATTGAGTCTCATGCATTGTGTGTCAAGCAAATTGCCGGAGTTTTTCATGTCATTTATATCAGATGTGTTAGCGAGTGTGTGTCTTACGAAGTACTTGCTTTGAAAACGTGTCAACGCGTACAAATGTGTGTTTGGGTTGAAAAGACAAGTTTGTGGCGTTGAGTGATAAATTTCGATTTTTGTATGGGTGAATTATTATATGTCTTTCGTAAATGAGTGGACTTTTGTTATAAAAATCAAAACAACATTTGATCGCGTGATTTTATAAGCGAGGTTGGTACAAACTTGGGTCGTCATATTAATAATGAAGAGAGTCGTATGACACACTTAGTGTAAACGATTCTGTAGTAGTTTGTACACTGTGTGGGTAAAGTTCATCGAAAATGATTTCAATTGTGTCAACACCGATGTGGGGTGTGATAAAGAGGAACTGTCGTAGAGTTGAGGTTGAACGATTCTTGAAATCGTTGTGCAGAGCTAGGTCAGAGTTGTGTTGTGTACATTCACGTTTGTTTTAAAATGTAGATATCTTTTAAATTTCCAAATGCGTTAAGAGTTTAAATACTTTTATATATTGTGTGCCATGCATGAAGGCTATAAACTCTCTAGGTCATAGAGAAGGTTGCAATTAGGAATGATGAAAGTTTTGAGAATGGAAGCGTGTAGCTCGATCAAAGGGTAAAAGGTACTTGATGTTGGTATCCTTCTAAGTAAGGGTGGTGAGTAGCGGATGTGTTCAATGATGCGCTGGCATACGAGGTTAAGGATGATGGTATTATAGTGCTATACGCTGGTTCCGAGAGTGGAGATGTGAATGTCGGCAACTGGTTGTGTCGGGAGCAGAGTCTGAAGTAGTAAAGAAAATTTAGCAGTTAACTGCCGCAGTGGAAGAGGTAGAGTTCAGTGGGGGATCCTTGGTAGTCGGAGACATAGCGATAATATTTCATCATCGACTGTTTCTGTGAAATTCAAAAATCATTTCGTGGTGAATGGCGGAATGCTAGAAATGAGGAAGTAGTTATGGATAGTTTTGAGGAGTTTTGTGAGGTAGTGGAGAGTTATTCAGAAAAGGTGTGTATCTAATGCGAAGTTAGATAACATTGTTTGGATCTTACTAAAACGGAAGATATTTAGTTTGGTCAAGTGGTTCCTTACCGATGAAACTTTGAGGGTCACGTGGGAGCGAATTTCAAGTATAGCACAATTGGGAGAGATTGTGCTTTGCGCATGTAAGTCTTAGAGGTGGTATGCTTAATCTTTCAGGTTACTGGAGTTGATTTTAGTAGGTCAAGATGAGCAAACAAGGAGCAATATCCTGTTGGGGTTTGAGGATCATAGTTTTGCAATTTATTCAGGATTCGGGAAAAGACAAGGTCATGAACTGACTCGAAGTCGAATTTTTAATATTATGGCCAGTGAGAAAATGGCGGTATTGGTGTGTGTGTCAAGTGGTCGTAGAGATTTGCAGTTGTTCCGAGATGAAGTAGTAGAGTGATGGTTGTAACCATGGGTTAGTGATGTCTTTAGGACATATTTGGGGGTGCAAATCATTAAAGGAGTAAGGAGTTTCCTTGAGAATATGTTTAAGGCTGTAGTGATTGTTATAGGAGAAGAGTCCTCATCTGAAGATCGATGGAGAGTGATTTGTAAGTGGTAAGTATGTGGTTGGGGGTGTGTGAATGTCGGGTTATTGAGTATTGCTAAATTAGGAATAATTTACAAATGTTGGTTAGCGGTTATCAAAGAGAGGAACTGTATGTTCTGAGTTCCGGCAAGTTTTGGGCGAAGTATCTTATATCCCTAGAATAATTGTTGAAAGTGCCTAACTGCTTAATTCAAGGGGTTGTGTGGTAAATAGAAAATCTGTGGGCATGTTGAAGTATTATTTAGGAGTGAAGGGATTCTAGCAAATTGGGTAATCCTGTTTGATGAGCGAGAATTATGCGGCGCTTTCGAGTAGTGGGTAATGCTTTGGAAGATTTGGGTTGATTATCTCGCGTGAGATTTGTGGATAGTTTGGTGACCAAGCAATTAATGTAAAGGTGAGTCGATACGTTTGGGAATCATCAAGGAATAGAGTAAGCAATTATGGGTGAGCAGCGTGTCTTACGGCTCGGAGAGAGTGAAATATCATGTGGAAATCTGAAATCTGAGAGTAAGAAGATCGGAAAGAGGCACAAAATGTGGAGGTACGTTTTCAGATTCTGCTGTTAGCAAGTTTATAAATCCCTAGCGCGTGTATGAGAGAGAGAGAGAAGATGGCGTTTCGGTGCGGTGTGTGTGTTGATGAATAAAAAAAATCGTGCGGTTGGCCCAAAAGTTCACGCCTCTAATCAGTATGTCGGCCGTTAGAAGTGGGTTGAAGTCTTTAAGGGGGAAGTTAGAGGTGGTGGATGATAGTGCTCGGAACGAAGGACCATAATGTCAGTCTTGGTAATGCATAAAAAGGAGATCCCAAGTGAGACAATTATCCAGTGTTAAACTATTTGGAATAGTTGTATGAGCTTGTCTACTCTATAATGAGCGGGTGAGGTTGGGTTTTATTACGCTTCTAGTTAAGTGATTGTGGATGCTTTGAGAAAGGGAGGTATGCGCCGAATTATTTGGTCAGTTGGAACCGGTAGATTGCGAAGGTTTTGATTTATGGAAGTTTCTACCTAAATGTGAAAAGTTGAAAATATGACGCTGGGGTGATATATATATATATATATATATATATATTAGGCGTGTAAGAATTTGATATTGCCAAGGAGTTAAGATCAATGTGTTTCGAAAAAGGGAGTGCTGCTACGTTCAAGTTATGACCTGCTAAGAGGGGTTGCTTGCGAGAGCAAGTTACATGATGAAGAAACTCGTGATTGTGAGTTGTAGGTGATGTCTGCTGTTGCATCTAAGGTATCGTTGTTGTTGGGTTAAGTCGGAGAGTTGAGTGAGAATTTAGTCAGTAAGGCTTGTAGTCGTGTTGTGACTTCGGCAAAATTCTATCAATTAAGGAAGTGTTGTAATCGAGGGGTAAGTTGAAGGTTGAGTACGACAATGTATCGTTCAGAATGGCTTGGATAATTGAGCGGTACCATTTTCGGTTAGACTGGGAATTATGAGACGTTAGGCAAATGGGGACATTTGTAAAGTTACCAGACTCGCATGGGAAAGTGTGCGATCTTATTCAGAAAGAAATGGAAATTAAGACCTAGATTTGTTGGGCCATTTGTTTCATTAAACGCGTGGGAGAGGTAGGTTTCAATCTTGCTTTGCATGAGGAGTTGCGAAGAGTTCACCCCCACATTTCACGTGTCCAATCTGCAGAAATGTCTGGCGGAGACCGATGTAGTAGTACCGTTAGAGGATAGTCGAGTGGATGAAAAGCTAGCTTGCATCGAAGAACCGGTAGGAATTCTAGACTCTAAGGTAAAGAAGTAAGACATAAAGAGACTAGGTTAGGTAGAGTGCAGTGGAAGTTCCACAAAGGACAAGAGTCAACGCGAGAAGTAGAGGCGGTCATGAAGTCTCAATATCCCCATCTTTTCGAAAAGGGAATTCCGGGGACGAAATTCTTTTGAGGGGAGGATATTGTAATAATCGGTCCCAAGTTAATAAACTTTAAGTTGAGTGGAATTAGGGAAAATCTTAACTCTTGAAGGGGGTTAAGTGTAAATTTTGTATTTGGATATTAGAATAGGGTTTTGGGCTTAATTTGGGGTCGGCCGAAGGAAACAAAAAGGAAGGAGGCTAGAGGCGATTTGGAGAGGAGAAGGGAATCAAAAAGCTTGAAGGTGTGCAATCGATTCTAAGGTAAGATTCAAAACTAAAACTCTCTTCTAGATTATCCTTTGATTCAAATTCTAGAATGGGTTGTTTGTAAGTTTGGGGTTTTGGGAGGTTTATGAATCTGAGAATTTCCTTGAATCTTTATCTCTTTTGGTTTTATGGTATTGATTATGTTTGAGATTAAGGTATTGATTATTATGTTGGGATTAGAAGTTGTGATTGTATGTGGTGGGATTGAAATCGATGAAAGGGGGTGGGTTCGAGAACCCAGAATCGCCCCCGGTCGATGTGAGTATCGGTCGACCAAAAGTCCCGGTCGATGTGCGTATCGGTCGACCAAATTGTCCCGGTCGAAGTGAGTATCGGTCGACCAAATTGTCCCGGTCGATGTGTTGGTCCGGTCGAGGAGTGAGTGACCGGTATGTGTGAGGTCCGGTCGAGGCGGTACCGGTCGCTGTCTAGACCCCGGTCTTGGGCGCCGCTCAGGACGCAGCAAGGGCGCCGCTCGGAGCGCGGCCCGGGCGCCGCGTGGGGCGCGGCTCGTACGCCGCTTGGGTCAGCTTGGGGCGAGGCGACGTCGTAGTCGAGCATCGGTCGGGCAGGTCTCGGTTAGGTCGGGTAGTGCAGTTCAGTCCATACCAGTTTAGAGCTGTGAGTGTTAACTTTTATGTATGTTTTATCCTATCGTGATTATAGGGCCAGTATTAAGAAGATAGAAGGGAAGCTTCGCAAGGATCAGGTGAGTCTTTCTAACTGAACCTTTTGATAGCAAAAGCGAGTGAAGTTAAATTATCTTAAACTTTGATTTTATATGATGGCATGAGTTTTATGGAAGTTATATGCAAGCTTTGATATTATGTTGCTTTAGCACTTACATGCGAGATTTATTTAAATGCTAAAGATGATATTCTTGTTATTATTTTTGTCCAAGTGGAAATGTATGCATACATGGACCTAAGTGAGAAGGCTCAAAGTCGGGGGTGTGGCCCGCCTGTGCTCATACCGGGGGGGGGGGGTGTCCTGATTATGCTATATGGGGGGGGGGTGTCCCATCTAAGGCAGTGTGAGTCACAGACACGCCGTCACCTTAGGGTGGCGGTAGTGTGAGCGGAGAAGTTTACTGAAAGATAAGGGTTTTTCCTGGAAGCTGAAAATGGTTCTTTTGTGATAAATTATTGATTGTTTGTTTGATGAGTTAAATATTGTATAAGAGGGGACTCATTAGACCTTACGGTCTAACCCTCGCTCTTTTCAAATCTAAAACCTTTTTCAGGTAAAGAGTGGCATATAAGGAGCGGTTGAGTTTTAAGAATTGTTGCGAGCTGAAGCTGATTTAGAGGACCTTCATTGTAGATTCTTTAGAGGCGGTGTATTCTCAGTTGTGTATTAGGTTGTCTTTCCGCAAACTTTGTATTTTAGATGTATAATTGGGCCGTTTGGCTTTATTATTTAAATTTAAGTTGCTATCTTGTTGCATCTAAGGTTGGGTTGTTATATATATTTAGGGAGTTCACTAAGGTGTCGTTTGTTTTTTAAGAGGTCTAAAGTCTGAAGTCTTATTTTAGTTATGATTAATAAGATGTGGTGTATAAAAAAGTCTGAATGATTCAGACTTAAGAGTCATTAAGAGGTTTTTAGGAAAAAACAAACAACCCCTAAATTTGAAGATTTTCACACTATTTCTCTTACTTCCTCCATTTTGAAGAAATTTTTGAGAAATCTATTAAAGCAAAAAATTATATAAAATCCTCATTTTCTCCAATTTTTTAAAATATGTTATACTCTAAATTGATAAATTAAGAAGGATTAATTCTTTGACCGCATCAATCAACCATCGATATCAAAATACCCATTTTGGTTGTCCCATCCGAAAGTGCAACATATAAAAGAATAAGACGCAAATAATTTGTTACTTTTTATTATCCAGACAAGTCAATCAACTATCAACAATATAGTCACAAAAGGTCCGACCAAAAAACATACACACATATGTGTATATATAGGGATAGAAAAAAAATTGAAACGATAATACTAACTATTTAAAAAGGTACGAGGACAATAAATCATGTGCAAAATCATATATGATTCGGCATTAAAGGCCAAAAAAATGGACGCGTTGACCGAGACTTAAGTTGTCTGCAAAGTCGCGTGCAATCATATATGATTTTGTACTCGATTCGTTGTTCTTGTGTTTTCTTAAATATATATTGTAGTGAGGGATTCAGAAATTTAGGTGAATAGAGGCACACCTAAGGGTAGGGTGTGCAGAAATTCAATCGATCTAATTAAAACGACCGATCTAGTTAGAACCAACCAATGATGATTGGATATCCAATTGTAATTAGATTGGATATCCAATTGTAATTAGATTGGATCAGATCAAAATTTTCAACATCCAATTTGGATCGGTAGATTCTTGGATGACAGTCCAGAACAGACCAAACTGGTTCGATTATCCATCCAATCATCATCCAATTACTCATTCAAATTATCATTCGACTACCCATTCAATTAATAATTTTTTAGAGGAAAATCAGTAATTAATTTAATATTATATATAATATAATATAATAAAACAATTATTCATCCATTGGATGTCAGATGAATCCAATCCGACTAATATTGGTTGGATCCACTACAATCCAATGGATATCCAATAAGAATATCTAATGGATGGAATCGAACCGATCCAACATCTAATATTGGTTAGATCCACTACAATCCAATGGATGGAACTGAACCGATCCAACATCTAATATTGGTTAGATCCACTACAATCCAATGGATATCCAAAAAGAATATCCAATGGATAGAACCGAACCGATCCAACATCCATTATTCGGTTGGAAAAATCTAACATCCAATGGATGATTGGATCGGTTCGATTCCCCTCACATCCATTCGATGTCAACCGATGAACAACCCTACCTAAGGGTGTAAAAGAATTCTGAAGTCGAATAACCCATCCGAACCAAAACGGTTTTGAGTTATTCGGTTATCAGATTAAATGGTTCTTATTTTCAGTTATTTTTTACTAGTTTGGTTAAATCGAACAACACATTATATTATTATTTTATATTATTTTACATGTATATGAGTTTATTGATATTTGGAGACTAAAAAATGAGGGTAATTGAGAACCCAAGGCCAAAAAGATGTGGGTCTAAGTTAAATAAAGAGAAATATATTTTTGTAGTTTATTTAAGATTTTTGGTTTTTTTGGAAGGGGGGGGGGGGGGGGGGGGTTCCACCTTAATGGAGTGTCACCATCATGAACAATGAACATGAAATTTCACAATATTACTACGAATATAGCGTGGATGTCCGATACATGTGGCGTACTTCATTTACCCCCTTATTAGCTACGAAAGTTAGCTTCACAATCGAACTTGCCCCCAAATTTATATCTATAATTATTTTTACAACTAATGACAGACTTGTAGGTTGAGTTGGATGTGAACAATTTCTTGATTGTTACTCAAATACTTCATAGATGAGTTGATGATAAACAAATTAATCATTATTGTATTACGAATTTTGATATTGAACATCAAATATGTCAAACAGTAAGCACTTTTTTCATTTGTAAAATTTGAACACTACATGAATACATCTAGAGAAGTATATGGTTTTTTTCGGATCTGAAACCTGGGCTTCCAAGTTCGTTTTCAACAAGAAAACTAGGTCCGAATTTTAACTTTTTGGGATGGACCAGGCTTTGAGGTGGAGAAGGCCCTGATCGGGTTTTTCAGACCGAGTTTTTCAGGCTTAATTGGGTTTTTTCGCAGTATGCCTGTCCTAAAAGTTTTGTTTGATCGGGCTTTGAGGGATGGCTTGAACTGGACTGCGAGTTCATAAAACCTGAAGTTTTCGAGCGAGTGTTAAACCGGATTTTGATTTTAACTTATTTATATATCTCTAAGGGGGTGTTTACTTGCAACTTAATAGGGCTTAATGGTCTATATGGCTTATTCGCACAACTCTTTTAGGTTGTTTACTTGCGACTTATTCGCACAACAAATGGCTTAATCGCACATATGGTTTTGTTGTGTTGTCCCCATTTAGCCAAAAAAAATATATCCCTACCCTTATTTATAAAAAAAAACACGCCTCCTTCCTTCTAAATTTAAAACCTGCTTCTTTCCTTCCTTTCATATTCAAAACCCTAGTCCTTCTTCCAGATTCAAAATAACACGCCTCTTCCAAGATTCAACTTTCTTTCCGGATAACAAAAATACTGATTTGCAAACACGCCTCCTATGAAGTCCGATTTTGTTTTCGAATCTGAAGTTTCTGAAGTGATTTCCATTTTGAAGTTCGATCTTGTTTATGAAGTTCGATTTCGATGATTCCATCCTTAAGTTTGTTTTTGGTTTCTAAAGTTCGATTCGTTTTTAGGGGTAAAATGGTCAATTCTGTCATTCAGAACGTTGATTCAGAAAAAAAAAAAAAAAAAAAAAAGGAAACAACAATACATTTTTATCCAGATAGATAAGTTTACCCAAACAGACAAATTTATCCATACAAGACTTAATGTAAAATTTAGTAAACAGCCCCTAAATGCATCTACCAAAGTGGATATTATAAAAAGTAGGGATCCGTGATTTGAGGTTTGGACAAAGGAAGGTGGTCCTTGATATCATGTTTATTATAGATCTTTGTATTTTTGTCTTATATTGGTTTTTTTTTTCTTTTCTTATGATCCATATTTAATTACATACATAATTTGATATTTTTCAAATACATTCTTTTCTGTTATATAAGAAAAATATAATAATGATTTTGCCAAAGTTTTCATATTAAAATTTCTTTTTCATTATTAATTAATTATTTATATTAAAAGATTTGTAATTGAGAACACTCGAATCGACCCACACTATCCTCCAAGAAAATCATGATATTTAAAACATTAACTTTTCTTATAAGTTTTTTAATTGAATACTTTTGCGTTCTTTTTCTATGGGTTATTTTTCTAATTGTGCCTTCATTAATATAAACATAAATATGTTAAATAGGCATAAACTTAGCCACATGTCTAGTCTGGTTTCATTCCGCCATATCAAAACGAGATTAAAATTATTGAACTTTTTGTGGATTTTAATCAAATCGCCTTAGATATCAATGCACAACTCATTTGACAAATTGAATGCATTACATAGACAATTCACACCCAAAATTTTTCATAGTGACATATACTACAACTTGTCAATCCATGATAGTAATAAGTTTATATTGTAGAATACTCGTATTACTAATACATTTATTACTTCAATATACCCCTTAAACTTTTCTTCGATATACATTTCTGTATAACTCAAGTGCCGTAGAATATAACAAGGGTTTTTAAATATTTCGGTTCCTCTCTTATTCAAACCCATTGTCTTGTTTCATCGCATAAAACTTTCGTATTCATATTGACATTTCTCATACTGATGTGATTTCACATTTATAACACATAAACAATGGTTTTTATAATGGTGATTTTTCTATACAATACTAGAAATGTACCATCGCAATGTAGCGGGTTTCTGATTCTGAAATCTAGAACTCGAACCCTCGATCATTATTCATATTTTTTGTTAGTTTTTTTTAATTTTATTTTACGATTTTGAGAAACCTAGATTTAAAACAAAAATATATTTTAGTTTAGTTTAATTATGGTTTTTTATAAAAAATAATAATAAAATATTTTATTACGGGTCAAAAAATGTTTAATTTAAATGATAACTATATTTAAGTTTTTTTATATTTAAAATTAAAAAGATGACACACTTCAATAAAAAAAAAATTAAGGTGTTTTATCTCGAATTTTCTTATATTTATCGGTTAGTTATATCAATAGTTAAAAAATTTAGATATTTTAGAAAATAAAAATAAGTGCTTATCTGCAGTTAGTTACATGAATTCAAACATTGAGCTTTTATAAGTTGTACTTATGTTTAATCAATTTGTACATTTGGATTTTAAGTTATAATGCATAAAAATTAGTTTTTTAAGAGTTTAACTTAAATGCTTTATAATATAGTATAGATATATTAGTTAAAATTCAAAATTACAAGTTAATGAAACATAATTATAACTTATTAAAGTCTCATGTTTTTATTTGTATAACTAACTGCAAATAAACATATTAAATACAGAATAAACACTATGAGATAAACTACCTGATTTATTTTTTATTAAAATATATTATCAATAATTTTAAATATAATAACATAACAAAATAATTTATCATTATTTTTATAAACAGATCATAACTAAAAGTCTAAAAGTAAAATAAATTAAATCTTTATAATAAGTTGTACCAAAGCATTATGAAATTGTAAATTAAGTAATTGACTTTAATTAGTTGTATTTTATGCTTAAAATATTGTAATTAAGAGTTTTTTATATCTCTTTTATAATATAGTATAGATATAGATTACTATATTTAAATCTCATTTCCACTATAACTAATACACCATGTTATATGTTTGATAATTTTCAAAAATCTAATTATTTCAAGAATGAATTTAAACATAATTTATTTTATTGTTTATCGTTATTATTATAGACATTGTTTTACTTATTAACATGAGATAAATCATTTCTAGAGATACTTATTTGACAATATCTAATTAAATAAAATTAGCTTTTTTATTGATATATTATCAAATTATTTATTTAATTATTATATTTTTATATAGATCATTCTAAATTATCTATACTTTGTGAGATCATATATGTCATATTGTATTATCAGTATTTAAAAAATCTTATATCAAGTTTTGTAATTATCTCCCATATCAATATAATATTCGTCAAAAATGGTATATGTTGTCATATTAATAACTAATTTATAATTTATAATACTTATTTAATATTGATATTAATATAATCAACTATAATAACAATTAAAAATCAAAGCTATTTAATTCAATATAAAATCAATACTAAATGTCCAAATAAACGAAAATGTTCGCTTGATGCAAAATTCATTACAAAACAATTTGATCATTAAATTAGTAACTGGTCAAAAAATTTAATAAATAAATTAATTGTTTTAAAATTAAAAAAATATATAATATTTATTCTTTCACTTTATGTCTTTTTGAATGGTGGCATACGGCGGATTTTGGATAAAATATTTTAAAGCAAAAAAAGCAAGTCAAGTGGTTTGTAAGCGACAATTATGGGCATCTTGGTTGCCTTTTTATACACATTTTATTAATACTAGAAGCGTACTCGCGTAATGCAACGAGATACATCACAATTTTAATGTTTCATTTTATTTTTTGTTATTTTATCGATTTAAAGTACGATTTTGGATGATTTTGAAAAAATAATAATGTTTTTTTTACAATTTTTTTTAATTTAAGGTTATAATATAATATTTTTTGTATAAAAAAATCAAGTATTTTGTTATAATTCAATGATTATCTTATATATTTTAATGACATCTAAAAAACATAACCAATTACATATTTAATAATATAATTAAAACAAATTTATAGTAATATAATATATTAATTAATAATGATACATGGAAAGGTCTGCATAAAAGAAAGACCCTGTACATACCAAATTGGTGGGTGTTAGAAGTCTGCAGTAGTAATATGTATCTTGTGCTTTGATACTTGTAAATTAAGAGATTTTTAAAATCTTGCATAAAATGATGGTACCTTGTGCCTAATAATTTGTATTTAAAAGTTTTTTATCTGTGTTTTATAATATAGTATAGACTAGAAATGTCGCACGTACAATATTAGAAATGTAACATGTACAATCCAATATGAAATAATTTAGATTTTAAAGTTGATAATGCAAGCTTTTAAATTTTAATTTTATGTTCCATTCTATTTTTCGTCCTATTCTATTTTATTTTCAAAGGTTTTTGTATAGTTTTGAGAAAATGTGGTAATCATCCGTTGGTTATCAGTTTAATTAAGTATTAGTGTCCTCAATGTTTATCATGTATTTGAACAAATTTATTAATTGGTTTTATGAAGTTTAATGGTAGAATTTTAAGACGTTGTACGCATGAATTAGACACCAGCATGGTGCGAACTAGAGGCCACAGAGGTTGAATGCGAGCCAGGACACTAGCTCACGAGCTCATTTTGAGAGATTGCACGAGAAAGCAGACCAAACGAAATAGAGCACGCGCACGGGAGTGTTAGCTACAAGCTTGGAAAGGGAACACGAGATTAAGCTCGCATGAAACTTGGTCACTACAACCATGATATATATGGGTGATGTAACACCCCATTTTGGGGGCACTTTGTTGTAATCGTCATTTAGTTGTAATAATCTCACTAGGGACTAAAAGTATCAAATGGTGGAAAGTGGTGCATTTGGATATAAGTTTGCTTTTATTTATTTAAAAAGGAAAGTGGATTTGGAAAATATATTTTCTTTGCTTTTCGAAATTCAAATAGATAGGAATCTTGTTATCAAATGAATGAATACATTAGTTTGGAAAAAGATAAGATATTGAGGTGGTGGTCATGGAAGGTGAATATCATGTATGGGCCAATTCTTGATATAAAAACCGATCCCACTGCACCATTCATCTATTTGAGGGGGGGGGGGGTTCAGATAGTAATCGAGTGTTCGTGAAGATCAAGACAAGGTAAGAAGCCTGGGGAGCAACCATTGAAGAGCAAGTGGGTCCATTAATAGCAAAGTATCATGCTCCATCCATATCTTAGAATTCGTATTGGTTAGCAATGTTGTAGTATATAATCATTTTATGATCATTATGTTCAAGGTCAGAGGCCTTAAAGCCATAATGAATTTGTATAAATGAAAGTGTGAGTTTGGGATTAGAACCAATACTATAAAACTCGAAATTAATTCATGGAATGGAATGGTTAATATCATGTTGAGAAATCAGTTAAGAAATGATTGGGATGGGCCACAATTGGGTTACTACGCAAATAGAATGATCATAAGTACTTTAATAATCAATTATTATTGGTTTTGTATGCAGAACATAATTGAAAAAGATGCAGAGTCTGAATGCAAACTTAGGCGCGAGCCTAAGACTTGTGGGACCTAGCGTAGTCACGAGCTCGAGACCTAGTGCATAAAGTCGTTTTTGTCCCCATGGCCCAACCTATTCGACCCGATTGGGTCTGGTTGGCCTGGTTCAACTTGATTCGACTCGTCTTGACCTGTTTGATCTAATTTGATTAAGTATGGTTCAGTTTGACCACGTAGGGTCCAATTTGATTTTGGGTTCACTAATTCGATCTTGTTGACTAGGGTTGACCTTTGGCGGAGCAACGAGTGACTCCTTCATAAGGAGTATTGGTACTTGTGGTGTAGGTTATTCTTCAAAGACAATGAATATAACTAAGATGTGCAATCATGTGAGATTTTGTAAGATTTACAATGGGATACATGTTATTCATAAAATAAAATGTATTTTATGCATGAACGTTTATGTTATGTGAGGTTATAAAGGATGATATGGATAAATGTTATATATTTCTTGTACACATGCTAGATTATTCAACGACTTTATTTCATTACCTATGATTATAATGGACAGTTACACATGTTATAAGAAATGTTTTAGTGGTTAGTATGGTTTCGCTACCTGGATGTAGATTTGAACATTTGGGTGTGTGATATGAGGATCATGATGGCAAGGGTTAAGTAGCTCACTTCTGAACCATTTGGCACTTTAGCTAGTCATAGCATGCGAATATATATAAGGTCTTAAACTTGTTTTTGAAAAAAACTGTTAAAACTGGGAGTATTTCTATTTATAGCAGTGTTATATACACGAGATTTTATTATATGAATGTGATTACTTATGCATGAAACCACAAAATTGACTAGAAAAGGGTAAGAGGATCGACTAGACTGTGAGAATGTTATTAGCTTTCGTTTATTATTTAAAATTCATATGTCTTACTCCGATATGGGATGGGCTATCTTATAGACATTAAGGTATGTTTAGATTTTTGTTGTGGTATTTATTATGGTTTGGATATTTTAGATTCTATATTGATGGTTGTTTAAATAATTATTAAAGATTTACGTATGAATGACGCAACCCCTTTGGAATGGAAAAGAGAGTGTTACAAGTGAGGTCCCAAGAATCTCTAAGGTTGTAACATTCGGAAAATTCCTTGTAAGTAATCTCGGATAAGACTGGTCCCGATACCCTTACATTAATGCTAAGTATTCCTAGTGATTAGTTACAATAACCCCCGAGAACCCCTACTTGATTTCTAAGCCATTTAATGCAAAAACTCGAAAACTACAACAGTCCTGAGTGTGTCGGCTGCAATGACCTGCGACTGTGACATGGGCACTGTCGCCTGTCACAGTCGCATGGGGTGTACCGTAGGGTGCTAAGCCCCTGCGACAATTCCCCTGGGAAAAGTCGTTGGGCAATGTCGCCTGTGTGGTCTGGTGATATGTTTTAAAACTGAACCAGATGCCTCTTTATGGAGAAATTGTTAAAGAAAACGGGAGAGGAGTTCTTGGGGGCGATTTTAGGGAATTCAAACACATTTCTCATTTACTCCAATCATCTTGGTTAGTAACCTTATTTATTGATCATCAAATCTCATCCAAGAGCATTTATTGAAGTATTTAGTCAAGTTCCTCACTCTTCTCCATCAAGTCTTCCACTATCAACATCTAGGGTTTGCTATTTTCTAGGTTTTAATCAAAACCTAGATTGTGAGTTCCTAAACCTTCTCAAAACTAGATACACATTATAATATGCTATTTATGGTTGTCATTTCTTTATACATGGATTATATACATACTATACACCATGGGAACTACTAGTTACATGGGAGTCTTTGACCTAATCTTGATTTAATGATCTATTTGGGGTCCATGGAATGGTAATGATTTTATTATATACTCCTGGATAAAGAATTATAGAATTTGCTTTGTAGTACTTGGTAACTCATTGTGTGGAAAATATGAGCATGTGGAAGCGAAGAAATTGGTTATAAGGCATATGTAGAGATTATGCCTGGAATGATTTTTGCAATAAATCTAAATGTGGTGGCCATGTTTGGTATCGATATTATTATATGAAAATGTTAGTGCTTAAGGCCTACAAATGACATTGTTAGACGAACCAAGTCGGTAGACACTAGGAGGATATAGTCTTGGGTACCACCGTAATGGTATGTACCTAGACCTCCGCCATTCGAGGTAATGCCATGGTTGTAGTCCTCGGATATGTCGGGCCTTTCGGATGTCACTCATGATAGTTAACATCAAGGTGTATCGACTCTTTGGGTGGAACTTGATTGGTGCTATGGGTCTCCCCCATTGACTCCACATTTGGGAATTTCATATTAAATGCTATTCATATATTTCATTTGTTGATCCATTATTACTTGTACAACTCACTAGGCTTTTTGGCCTAACACTTGCTTGGTGTCAATGTGTATCTCAAGTGCTAGTGGAGCCGCACCTAAGAAGGTCTAGGCGGACTTTGGTGAGAGCTTGGGGAAAGTGCTTATGGACGCATTTTTGTGAAGAATTTTATTTGGGTCTATAGACGACACCCTTTTTGTAATCTCATTTCTATTGTAGGAATTAGATTAGATGGTTGTCGTTTATTACATTAAATTACAACCTGTAATTAAAAATGTTATATATATTCCCCTTTTTGGGAGGCTCTTTCTATGACAATTCTATATACCACATGTCCGATTTTCCAGAATTTTGTTATCCCTATTTTTGGGGTGTTACAAAGGTCGCAGCCAAGATCGTCTGGACCCTTTGCCGATCTCATCCCTTTTGACTTACCATTTGTCAACAAATAGTGATTATTGATTAAACGTTCTTTTATGGATATTTTAGAACCAATATCACATCGTGTAAGTGCATGGTTCGGTTCCAACTCACGCAATCACCTCGTTCTTTACACATTCGGCAATGTAGGTAAGCTTTAATGACTCTTTATAACTCTCACCTTTTTAGTTTATGTGATGTATGTACATGCTTTCGTTTATGCATTTGTGTAGTATGCCTAATTGATGAAGAACGGGTTAGAGAGTTAACGGGATTTTTCACAGATCATTAGAAGAGAAAAAACGAGCTTGAAAGAATCTCAAATCATATATCGGAAACTAGAAGGTAGATGCTTACACAACTTATCTCGCGGCTCGGGTCACGTGCCAAGTCGCATGCATGCTGGCAAGTCCCACATGGATTTCTATAGGACTACTATTCGTTTTCTTTAATTATTATTTATTTTGTTTTTCGAAAGAGTTTAGGTTTCCTTACCATTTTAGGATTTCCTTTAGTTAATATCTTATTTGCTTTCCTATTTGGTTTAAGATTAATTTAAGTTTGAATTTTAAATTCTTAGTTTATCTCATAGTTAGTTTAACATATAAATAGCCTTTATTGTTTTCACTTTCAATTCTGTTGTTGATTAATAAATTAAATCTCTTAGAGTTTTATCTCTACTTTTAAGAGTTTTCTTTTATTTTTCGGGTTCTACGCTTGTAAACTCTTATCTTTTTTGGGTTTAGAGGTTTGTCAATTCTTTTTGCATTTTCTTACGGCTTCAGTTGGTATAAGAGCAGGCTTCTGTCTTTTTTTATTATTATTATTAATGGCCGATCCAACTTCCCGCTGCCAAAGTAGACATATCAGAGATGTTGTAGCCATTACCATAGTTGATGTTACAAGTCAATTCAACAGTAACCGTCCCAAACCTCGATAATGACAACCATCGGAGAAGAGACAAGCACGAAGAACCGGTCAGGGTTATGCACGATAGCAACTGTAACCGGGTAATTAGTATTGCCTCTTCCTGCAAAACCACCGAAAAAAGACGAAGACTTACCCGACAAGGTCGAAGACAAAGTTATCCTCATCGTAACAAAATCACAACAAGAAACCTATACCGATCCCAAAGAGACAGCAACAGATTTCGGACTACCGGTCAAAGAAACCGAAGGCGATCCAGTAGAAGACATCCCCGTTGCAACCTATGGCACAAGAAATCAATAAGAGTGATCCCGAAGATGATATTTCCATTATTCTAGCACTTAAATCTCCAGAACAAACATAACCATTTCGACAAACTATTCCTAATAATGTTTTTGTATCCTCCAATGTAACGCCCGAAAAATCCAAGATTGCATGACGAAAGGAAATCGAGCCTAGGAGAGCCTTGGGCGAGAGTGCCCACGACTATGACAAATGTCATAATCGCTTGTTAAGGTTATGGGGATCCGGGAGGCTGCGGTATGCGGGGCCCTCATTTCCTTCTACAACTCGTTTTTGGACGATGTTGGGAAGCTAGGAAGCGATTTTCTCCCCTTCAAACTTCTTCATTCATCAAATCTTCATCTAAGAATAGTTAGATCAATTTTGAGGTCTCAAGTTATGTGATTGGGACATTTATTGTAAGGATTCCAAGCAAGAGTTCAAGATCCAAGTCTTCTTCCTCATCTCTCTAAATTTCTAGGGTTTTATCAAACTCTTGAAGGATTGAAGTTTGTGGTCAAGTTGTGGCCCTAGGAGTGTATGCTTGTGTACACGTTATTTGAGTACGATGTTTCAGTATTGCATTGTATTTGACAAGTCTATCTTCCTTTTATTGGAAATTAGTGTTGAGTTTTTAGTACGACGCGTCCATTGTATTGAACATGTCTGCACAATGTACAATGATGCTTATATCAATATTCTTTATATGCTAACTATGAACACACTATGTTTTGTAATTGACATGTGTCGTATATTCAGGAAACACATACATGATTAATTCGATATTGCTTTTGTTTAGCTTAGTTTCACTTTAGAATGTTTTCATTGTTTTTGTTGTAATAATTAATACGACATTGGATGAACTAATTTGTTTAGACTGCTAATCTTTTAGTTTTTAAGACTCTTGTTTTATTAGTTCAGTTGATAAACAAAGACCTTTTTTTTTTATCAAATCATCAAATTCCCACTCCATGTTGGGAATTTCCTTGTAATTGATCCCACATAGGAAGGGAAAGGAAATTTTGATAGGCTTATATGGCTTGTTCCATATGCCTTATCAAATTGGATCAAAGCCCATCTAATGGGTTTGGGTTGGATTTATAGCTTGGCACATAAATATTTAAATGGTCAAAGATTGGGCCTTGGGGCTCTTGATCTGAATTCGATTTTTCAGACATCATCAGATGTCTCGCGGGTTATCACGCGGGCTGGAAGTCGCGCGGTTCCCGCGTAACTCACTGGATTGATTTTACAGACAGTGACTTACGCGACTTTCACGCGGCCTCTAAGTCGCGAGGCTTCCCGCGTAACTCTCTGTTTGTGTACGACACAGTGACTTGCGTGGATTACGCCGCGGCCTGAAGCCGCGAGCCAAACCGCGGCATTGTGCAGACTCGTGAAAATTCGGTTAAACAACCGAATTAACTGCCAAAACTATATAGATCCGTTTGTTTCCCTCCAAAAATGATACAATCATTTTTCCCACGTTTTTCTCTCTGGTTTCTCTTAATATTCGATCCATGAACGCATAAGAAACTCGACAGATTCTCGTTCTCGTGTAAGAACGTGAATTGATAGTTGTATCCTCGAACGGACGCTCGGACTACGCACGAGTAGGGGCGAAATTCTGTTTGAGAACACTGCACAGCAAGCCTCTATCAATCTTCGATAAATTTGTTGATTTCAAGTAAGTATTGATTCTTATCTTGAAAAAGAATTTCGATATATCTATACATATATCTATACGTATTTGTTTGTTTGTTTATTAGATAATTTTGTGTATTTTGTACGTTAAATATACACAATTTTTCTGTATTCTTGTGGTTCAATAATCTTGGTTCTAACAATCTTAAACATAATTTTGTGATGGATCCTTCATCCATGATAAAGAACCATGTGGAGAAGCCGGAAAAGTTCAAGGGAACGGATTTCCGACGGTGGCAACAAAAGATGTTGTTTTACTTAACAACTCTTCATGTTTCCAACGTTTTGACGGATGACGAACCCACGAATCCACCCGTGAGTCTTGGACAAAATGTTCCTACCGCCGTCCAAACGCAACAATTTCAAAAGGCGGTGGAAAGTTGGAGAAGCAACGAGTATAATTGTCGAAATTATATACTCAATGCTCTCGATGACTCCCTTTATGATATCTACTCGACCTTTAAAACCGTGAGAGAGATATGGGAGTCGTTGGAGAGAAAATATAAAACTGAAGTTGCTTGCTCCAAACGATTTGTGGTAGGAAAATTCCTACACTACAAGATGAGTGATTCGAAATCAATCATCAAACAAGTCGAGGAACTCCAAGTCATTACTCACGAGATGGAAGTGGAAGGTATGGGAATCAATTCTAACTTTTTGGTAGGAGCTATAATTGAGAAGTTGCCTCCTTCTTGGAAGAACTTCAAATTATATCTCAAACATTTAACTGATGAAATGAGTTTTGAACAACTTGTCCTCAAACTTCGAGTTGAGGAGGACAATAGGCTTACTGATAAAGCCGATGCTAGTTCCCTTGAGCCTAATGCAAACATTGTGGCTGCAAGCACATCAAAGGGAAAGTTTCAGAAATTCAAGGGCAAAGGCATTTCCCCTAAACCATCATTCAAGACCTCTCTTGCCCCACAAAAGAAATTTTTCAAAAAACCACATATCCTAAGTTGTTGGGTGTGTGGAAAGCCCGGACATAGGGCTAAAGATTGTAGGCACAAGAGAGATCATGGTGGTGGAAACGGTGGTGGAGGTGCTGGTCCTTCTCACCAAGCAAACATGGCCGATTCTGAAACACAGTTCATCGGAGTGGTGAAGGCAAATGTGGTGACAAATACCGTGGATTGGTGGTATGATACCGGAGCCTCGAGACACATTTGCATCTCTAAAAGCTCATTTGCAACCTATCAAAAAGTTAGTGATGAAGAACCGATGTCAATGGGTAATGCATCGACAGCAAGGGTAGAAGGCAAAGGGAAAGTGATATTGAAGCTCACTTCCGGAAAAGACCTTGTTCTTACAAACGTGCTGCATGTGCCGGACATAAGGAAGAATCTCATTTCTGGTCCTATGTAAAGCAATAAGGGATTCAAGGTAGCATTAGAATCCGACAAGTTTGTAATAACTAAAGGTGGATTGTATGTTGGGAAGGGTTACCTTAGCGAGGGACTCTTCAAGATAAGCTCTGTACATAATGACATTGTAAATATTGATAATAAAATGGCGGGCTCTAGCTCGACTTCTATGTACATGATTGAATCTTCTACTTTATGGCATTCTCGACTTGGGCATGTCAATTTCCGTTGTTTGCAAAGAATGATGAAACTTGGCATGTTACCATCTTGTTCAATGAACAAGAAAACAAAGTGTGAAATTTGCATCGAATCTAAATTCTTTAGTCATCCACATAAATCCGTTGAGAAAAATAATGAAGTGCTTGGTCTAATACATAGTGACTTGTGTGATTATAAAGCAACTCCTACACGTGGGGGAAAGAACTATTACATATCATTTATTGATGATTGCAGCAAATTTTGCTATGTGTATCTAATAAATACCAAAGATGAGGCTTTGAATATGTTTAAGACTTACAAAGCCGAAGTTGAAAACCAACTTGATAAACGGATCAAAATCCTAAGATCCGATAGAGGAGGAGAATATGAATCTAATGACTTTGCAGAATTTTGCTCCTCTCATGGTATTGTACACCAAACAACAGCTCCCTATACTCCTCAACAAAATGGAGTAGCCGTAAGGAAAATCAGGACATTGAAAAACATGATCAACTCTATGTTGATCACATCGGGAGTACCACATAGCTTATGGGGAGAGGCTTGCCTCACCGCAAATATGATATTGAATAGGATCCCTCACAAAAAGAGTAATAAATGTCCATATGAATTATGGAAAGGAAGGTTACCTACCTTTAAAAGAATGAAAGTGTGGGGTTGCTTGGCTAAGGTTCAAGTACCTTTGCCTAAAAGAACGAAACTTGGACCCAAAACCATAGATTGCATCTATCTTGGTCCAGCCAAGAATAGTGCAACCTATAGGTTTCAAGTTCACAAGTCAAATGTCGATGACATACATGTCAATACTATTCTAGAATCTGCGGAAGCAGAATTCTTTGAAGATATTTTTCCTTATATGGACAAAGAGGGTCAATCCTATAATCCAAGGAAAAGGGCATGTGAAGAAACGAGTCATGATGTATTAGATCAACGTGCACAAAACATTCAAGATGATGCTTCTAAGGTCCAACAAGATATGGAACCTAGAAGAAGCAAACGAGGAAGGATAGCCAAAGACCTTGGTCCCTACTATATGACCTTCAATGTGGAAGGTGAACCTTTATCCTATAAGGCCGCCATGGAATCTTCCGAGGCACCTTATTGGGAAGAGGCTATTAATAGTGAGATATATTCAATCATCCAAAACAACACCTGGAAATTGGTTGATCTACCTCCGGGACACAAACCTATTAGCCATAAATGGATCTTTAAAAGGAAACTTAGACCCGATGGTACCATAGAAAAATATAAGGCTAGATTAGTAGCCAAAGGGTATCGTCAAAAGGAAGGTCAAGATTTCTTTGATACCTATTCGCCAGTTACTAGAATCACGTCCATTAGGACTTTGATTGCAATAGCATCAATTCACAATTTGGAAATTCACCAAATGGATGTGAAAACTGCTTTCTTAAACGGCGAGTTAGATGAAGAGATCTATATGCAACAACCTGAAGGGTTTGTTGTCAAAGGTCAAGAACATAAGGTCTGCAAATTGGTGAAGTCCCTCTATGGACTTAAACAAGCACCAAAGCAATGGCATGAAAAGTTTGATAACACATTGTTATCAAATGGCTTCCAAATCAATGAATGTGATAAATGTGTATATGTCAAACAATGCAAAAATGCGTATGTTATTATATGTTTATATGTCGATGATATGTTTATCATGGGAACTAACTTGGATGTAATAAATCAAACCAAGAAGATGTTACACTCCTCATTTGATATGAAAGATATGGGAGTAGCCGACGTTATCCTTGGGATTAGAATTTAAAGAAGTTCTAATGAATACATCCTATCTCAATCCCACTATATTGAGAAAGTTCTCAGAAAATATGGACACTATGATGATAGACCAGTGGTCACTCCGTTTGATCCATCTAGTCACTTGAAGAAAAATCAAGGTGATAGTGTCTCTCAACTTGAATATACTCAAGTGCTTGGTAGTTTAATGTATATTATGAATTGTACTAGACCAGATCTTGCATATTCGGTGAGTAGACTAAGTTGCTATTCACACAATCCTGGAAGAGATCATTGGTTTGCACTAGTAAGAGTGTTGCGATATCTCAAATATACATTGAACTATGGATTGAATTACATGAAATATCCTCCTGTCTTGGAAGGATATTGTGACACCAATTGGATTTCCAACAATTCAGAAAGTAAGTCCACAAGTGGGTATGTATTTACACTTGGTGGAGCAGTAGTGTCTTGGAAATCATCAAAACAAATAGTGAATACACGATCCACAATGGAAGCAGAATTTGTGGCTCTAGATAAAGCGGCTGAAGAATCCGAATGGCTTAAAAACTTTTTGGAAGGGATTCCCTTGTGGCCAAAACCAGTACCAGCCATTTGTATTCACTGTGATAGTATGGCAGCTCTTACAAGAGTAAAGAATCAAATATACAATGGTAAGTCGAGACACATAAGGCGTCGCCATAACACAATTCGGGATTTGCTCAAGAATGGAATCATATATATTGATTATGTGAAGTCAAAGGAAAATATAGCCGATCCTTTGACGAAAGGGCTAAACAGGGAGCAAGTCATATATACATCGAGGGGAATGGGCTTAAAGCCAACTCAATGAGTTATTACCCGGCGGAAACCTAACCTAGCAACATTGGAGATCCCATGGTCTAGGTTCAATAGGCAAACTAGTTGGGGAAAACTCAAGACGTATGACAACACACACTAAGGTATGCGCATTCCTATGATAATCTTTGTGTGTTTCCGTTGACGATAAAGGGTTGAATATTGATTCTTAATAATGCTAATAGCTTTGACAGTGGAACAATACCGAATGTTCTTGATTGGCATTACCTATGTGAGATTGATGTGTGGTCGCATCTATGAGGACCGAGATGGCTAAGTTATCTAAGAATCTCATGAAGAAAGGATACGTTCAAGACCGAAATGAACACAACCGTAAGAGTTACATTATGTGCTAGATATGATGTATGTGATACTTATTGTCTAGATTTACTACAAAATGTGGTTAGTTCAAGACTTTGTTCACTACCCACAAAGTAGATCCGATTTGTACTCACTATGAAAGGTTCAAGTCCAAAAGACACTTTTTCAAATGTATGTCATATCTTATTTCATGGAATATAAAACTATTTGAATATTACTTATTTTCTATTCAAATGTGGGGTATTGTTGGTGTTTGAATAGAAAATGTGGGGTATTGTTGGGAATTGCCTTGTAATTTATCCCACATAGGAAGGGAAAGGAAATTTTGATAGGCTTATATGGCTTGTTCCACATGCCTTATCAAATTGGATCAAAGCCCATCTAATGGGTTTGGGTTGGATTTATAGCTTGGCACATAAATATTTAAATGGTAAAAGATTGGGCCTTGGGGCTCTTGGGGTCTCTTGATCTGAATTCGATTTTTTAGACATCATCAGATGTCTCGCGGGTTATCCGTTTGTTTCCCTCCAAAAACGATACAATCATTTTTCCCACGTTTTTCTCTCTGGTTTCTCTCAATATTCGATCCATGAACGCATAAGAAACTCGACAGATTCTCGTTCTCGTGCAAGAACGTGAATTGATAGTTGTATCCTCGAACGGACGTTCGGACTACGCACGAGTAGGGGCGAAATTCTGTTTAAGGACACTGCACAACAGGCCTCTATCAATCTTCGATAAATTTGTTGATTTCAAGTAAGTATTGATTCTTATCTTGAAAAAGAATTTCGATATATCTATACATATATCTATACGTATTTGTTTGTTTGTTTATTAGATAATTTTGTGTATTTTGTACGTTAAATATACACAATTTTTCTGGATTCTCGTGGTTCAATAATCTTGGTTCTTAACACTCCAAACCTTTATATTAAAAAAAGATTTCTTGGTTTACTCTTAATTTTTTATTGGGTTGTTTTACAAAACTTGAGAGAACTATGAAACCTCTTGATCTTGGTGATGTTTGTAGTTGGATTTCTTAAAAAACAAAACCTAAAAAGGACATGCAACATAAAAAAGGTTTTGGGGTAGAAATTTTTATTAAAAACCAAACTAGTTTTGGAGAGACGTGAGAATAGTTTGTGGATGTGTTGTTACTTCACAATTGTTTTTGGAAGGATGTATGTCAAGTTGTGATTGGTTTGAAGAGATGCTTTGTCTAGTTATAATATATTATTATTATTATTATTATTATTATTATTATTATTATTATTATTATTATATTAAGTACCCATATATTTTCATAAGTCTAAAATAATTTAAAAGTATATGCAAAACATTTAATAAACAACAAATTTTAGTATTTAACACAAAACTTTAGGTAAATCATATAATTTCCAGAATAGATATATATATATATATATATATATATATTGGTACACAATAATTCCTAATTAGTCAGACCAATTATCACAATCAAACCTCTTATCCTAATCGACACCTACCTACAAATTTTAGTAAACAACTCCTTAACCTTTTGTTTTTTTTAAGAATCATGTTGTTTAGTTCGGTTTATAAACAAAAGATTCATGTTTCTAAAACATATGTCTTTAATGATATGAGACTTTGGTATTCATTATTTATGTATTTGATGGTTAAATTATTTGTTTAGCATTTTAAATCCTGCAACACTATCCTAGGGTCTAAAAAGGGTGTTACAGAAATGCACTTTTTACATCCATTTGAAATAGTTTAAAACATTTTTACATTTGTATCCAGAAAACCCATATTTTATGCTTCTCTAAAGCTAGCAAAACAACGAGTGGTGTATGTTCCCTTTAAATAATTTCTAGATTAAATCGAAGTCATACATAACATTACTTCAAGAAAGCACGTTGAGGACTAGGAACATGAACACTAATTAAGCAAAAGTGCTCAACCCTTCAAAGGGTTGAAGGTTGTCGACCTAGACAAACTACTCTTTGTAATTGGCTTCACTAATTGGCTGATTCGAGCTAAATCTTTCGTGGAATAAAACTTTGTTAAATTATCTTATATTTACTGATAAAATAAAATGTAAGACACAAATATGCCTATATATTTTTCAATCCAAAAGTATCAAAGTTTGATGCTCTAACGCTCAAGTGGAATTAGATAAGGATAAAAAGATAGAAGCAAAAGGAGAACATGGACATTAAAGTTCCAACAAGAGTTCAGTGTCATGTCCAAAGGACGATAAGTGTGATGTTACCTTTTTATCCTTTTTAAAATGGTCATGTGCACAACATATGACATCATTTAACATGTATTTGTCATCGGAGTGAATCAAATCTGTAGATGGACCACTTCAAACCTTCTCAAGGTCACCAAAGGGTTTTGTTAACTGTTAACTCTAGCACCTAGGGATGGCAACGGGGCGGGAAATGCAATCCCTGGCCTCGGTCCCCGGCGGGTACAGGGAGTGGAATCCCCTCCCCGCTTTTTCTTGGGCCTATCATCGGTAAATCCCGGACCACCCCCGGTCCGGTTACATTTAAGAATTAAATCGAGTTTTTTTTTAAATAAGTTCGTAAATCGTGATTGTATTAAATGAATGAAGTTAAAAAAAAATTAAAGCACATTTGTCGTAAATAAATTAAGAAAAACATTTAAAAAATAATATTAAAAAAGAATTAGGATTATGTAAATTAATAAAAATATTAGAACATTATATATATTAAATATATACGGGGACGGGGCGGGGCGGGGAATGCATTACCCGGCCCCGGTTTTAGACAATCGGGGATCCCCGGTACCCGGTTTTACGGGGAATCCCCGGCCCCGATGGGGGCAGATAAACCAAGTTCTCCAACAGGTCGGGTACAATTACCATACCTACTAGCACCCAATGACATCAGTAAAGCTACGCATAAACCAATCCAGACACCCATAGCCATAATTACAAAAAATATATACATGAAGGAAAATTATAACAAAATAAAAGTGTAAGTTAATGACTAGCATGGGGACTAAATATGTAGATTAAGCATTAATTAACAATTACCATGGAGTATATCATCATACAAAGATCAAATGGCTATATAAACAACAAGAAACCATTTAACAAAAAGAGGAGGCAAGGAAACGGAGCATTCTTTCTCCCACAAAAACACCAAAAAGCCCCAATTATGGGAGCCGAATTCATCCCAAAACCCAGTGAGAATGAGAATGATTACAATCTCTCCGGCGACTGTGAGACTGCTCCGGTCATTCTCGGCCTCCTGCCGGCGGCCCTAGTTGACCACATAGCAAGGGTTGATTTATCAATCCTCCCCACAATTCCCGGCGAACCTGGTGGTTCTTTTCCCGTACAATCTCTTCCCCTTAGTTTTTTTTTTCTTGAATTCTTTAATTTGTTCAATTCTATAATTGTGGGTTTAGTTGATTAGTTTAGCTTATTAAAATCAAAAACCCATGTAATCAATTGCTTAAATTTCATTGCTTTTTGGGTAAAATTCGATTTTCTTGAATGTGGGAATAAGCACAGATGAAGGGTTTGTGTGGTTTTACTGTGTGAAAAACCAGTGCATTTGTAGTTTGTACGGTACAAGTATGTGAAGCCTGCATGATGGTTTTTCAAGAATCATAGCAAGGGAAACTATTTGGAATTGGTTTAGTTTGAATTTGAGGATGTTTATTGATGTAAGGATTGACTGAATTTGGTGGGTTTTCTTGATTTTTTAAGATCACAGTATGCCAATGACATTTGTTTAAATGATCTTTTGCCTAAAGTTTCCCACTAGATTTGGGATTCTGATATGATTTAAGCATGCTAATTGTTTATAGTTTTATCATCTTTTTGAGGGTTCACTGTTTGACAGAAGACATATAGGTCCCAGAAACTTTAAGCTAGACACAAAGATAGAACTACTTTACCAGAATCTTTGAGAAGATCTTGAAAAAGAAAAAGGACACTTGTTTTACCCATTATACCCACTGCCTAATTCTTGTGGCACTTTTATTGAATACAACAAAATTGTATGAATGTGTGCAAACTTCATGAGTGAATGTGTTAAAAAAAACTAGGGTTCTTGGACTATGTTCATATATACACATTTTGATATCGAGTGTTCTATATGTTATAGTTTCAACTTACCAACATGATCGAACGGTTAACCCCTTTTCTTTTAAGGCGAAGGATCGTGTGAGAAGTTGAGTTAACATGAGAAGCTTGAGAAGTGGATCTGAACCCTTGATCACTTATAATCTCAAACCCACCCATGAATCGCACTTCACAAGGGAATTTATCCGGTGCATCTTATCTCAGTGTATCTCATCCTAACATGCATCCAACGGTTAATAACCACTTCTCACGCTTCTCACGTTAACTCACATTCTCACCGGAACCCAACCCTTTTATTTAAAGGGATAATATGTCTTTTTGTGTTCTTTTATGATGATAAATTTCCATCCTGTTAGAAGTTTTTTTCTTTTTTTTTTTGGGGGGGGGGGGAAGGGTGTCCTAGGCTATGCCTAGACTAATCCCTTCATCAGTCCTGATTAAACCTCAGTGGCCACAATTGTTGTGTACGTTTGGATTCGAACTCTGGACAGATGGGATATTCCACCCTGTTAGAAGCTCTGTTACTAGTTATCTTATGGATTGAAGATACGATGAATTTTCATGGGGATTATGCAAGAAAAAAAAACATCTCTTTTGTAGGTTTCACCTGAAGAGCTAAAAGATATACTTAGGGAGGTCGATACCCATATCCTATCTTCTCCAAATAAACTGCCTCCTGTAAAGACTATAGCCGGGGGTAGTGTCACCAACACCGTTAGAGGCCTTGCAGCGGGATTTGGGATCTCTTGTGGCGTGATTGGAGCCTGTGGGGACGACGAACAAGGTGCCCTGTTCTTGAAAAACATGAGCTTTTACGGTGTAAACATATCGAGATTGAGGGTGAAAGATGAACATACCGGTCAGGTGAGCCTCGTAAAAACGCTCCACAAACACTTCCCTTTAATGTTTTTTTCAACATTAAAATGGATTTTTTTGGGGTGGGAATCGGAAAAGGGATTGACGCATATAAGTGCATGGCACAGTGTGTTTGCTTGGTTGATCCGTTGGGCAATCGTACGATGCGACCCTGCATTTCTACTGCTGCTAAAGTACAGGTGCATTCTAGTTTTTCATATATAATCGTCCGAATTCTTGAAAATTCTTCGTGAAGATAAACGTATGGTTTTTCTATTCAGGCGGGTGAACTAAAGAGGGAGGATTTTAAAGGTTCGAAGGTAATAAAGCATCTATCTTTGAACTAATTGTATCTATCGCGTTTTTCTTGATTAGTAGAACATCATATATAGCTCGGTCTTGGATCAAAATCATGGTATCTCCACGAGACCCCGAGTCAATTTGCTAATTTTCTTTATGTATATTATTTATTTTACAGTGGTTGGTGCTGAGATACAGTATATACAATTTAGAAGTTATTAATGCAGCTATTAAAATTGCCAAACAAGAAGGTCTTCTTATATCCCTCGATTTGGCAAGTTTTGAGGTAAACTTCGATTTGTGTTCTTCGCGCCCTCTCTACATCTTGAAACAAATTCACATGTGAAGAGACATGGTTTGCTTGCTACAGAAGCATGCGTAACTTTTTGATGTCGTCTTACTTAGTTGCATCTAGGAATCGTTCATGGCAGATTCTTTTGAATCTTTCTTAGTTTAACATGTTATTCGATAATTCTATTACGTGGGCAGATGGTTCGAAAATTTAGAAAACCTCTTTTAGAATTACTGGAGTCGGGTAACATAGATCTTTGCTTTGCCAATGAAGATGAAGCCGCTGAACTACTTTTAAGGTGACATTTTTAGTTTGATGTAAATATTACGAGTGAGTTTTTTTCTTTACCTGTTGCAAAGGGTAATTGTGGTCTTTCATGTGTTTGACGTTTGTTATTATTATTGTAGTGGCGAGCAAGTTGCTCGACCCGAGGCTGCACTTGATGTCTTGGGAAAATACTGCCAATGGGCCGTGGTTACGTTAGGCGCAAATGGGTGCATCGCAAGATATAAGAAAGAGGTCAGCCTCCAAATTTTGCACCACCACCACCTCGACATTTACTCTTTGAAATCGTATTCCATTCTAGAAATGTTTTTTGGCAAAATCGGGTCTTCATTACCCCCTTGGAGTAGAGGAAAATTGCGTATATCTTACCCTTCACACCCCACTTCGTGTGGGATTCACTAGGTTGTTGTTTTTTGTAACTGTGGGTGTTTGGGCCAGTTTGCACGTTGCCCGCATCTGACTAATCCCATGGGGTCCTAAAGATAACAGCCAGAAAAATCCTCATTGCGTTCGTTTGGTTTTGGTATTCCATTCTAAAGACGTTCTTTTTATTACGTAAATTTATGAAAAGTTCAGGTTGTGAGAGTTCCGGCTATCGGGCAAACAAAGGCGATTGATGCCACTGGGGCTGGAGACCTTTTTGCCGGTGGATTTTTATACGGGCTGGTGAAAGGATTGTCCCTAGAGGAATGCTGCGTAGTTGGGTCTTGTAGTGGCGGATCCGTGATTCGTTCACTTGGTGGGGAGGTATCGCCGGAAAACTGGCAATGGATGTATAAGCAATTGAAAACCGAAGGCCTCTTGGCTCCTACCGTTGTAAATGATCTTTAAGAAGAGGTATTATGTAATGCCCATGAGATAATATGAACAACAAACCCTTCTTGAATCAAGGTCTAATAGACATTCTTCATGTCCCTAATTTTTGGAATGAAATTTTAAGACTATGATGAAAGACCCATCTTTGATTCCTTTTTAGTTGAGCATTTTGGAATGATTTGGGATGAATTATGAGCAGGATCATCATCATTTGTGTGATATTTTGTCTGTGATGAACACTTGCATATGGTGACAATTTGAATTGTGTATGAATGCAACTGGAGGAACTGTCATGAACTTGACATCAATCAATGTATTTGTTAAAAATGGGTTAGACCTTGCGGTTTGGCTATTTTACAGAATGGATCGGACCGTCAAAAAGGGTCGGATTTGGTTTGGTTTGGTTTGGTTCGGCTGATTTTCGCAGTTCATCGGGTTTTTTCAATACCTCTAATGAAATGAAAGTTATTGATATATGATTGATCAGATGATTATTAAGGAACTACAGCTTTCTACATGAGTTCATGAGACTGTTTTCGGTCTCGCCAATCATGTACCGAAAGGTTTCCCCCCGTTTAGTGCGTGTTTGTAAACAAAGTTCGGAACTCGCCTTTGATCTTGTTGCTGTTGTTGTTTCTTGGTAACCATTGGTATTCGGGTGAATTTGTGTGCACCTTGACTAAAGCCACAACTTATTTTAATGTGGAAATCAGGGCATATTTCATGAGCTGACATAGAAGTCAAAGCAAACTGAGGAATTCATCCTGTGGGATTCAAACCTGAATATGTCATGTATTTGAGCAACGTCACCCTGCATTTTTGCCACTTGAGCTACACGTCCGAGGGTTGCATCTTGTATGATATTACAGTATCTATGCTATATATATATATATAGGGTCCCCTTCTTTTATTAACCAATCTCAACTTACTAAAATCGACGGTTCACAATTAATTGATTTTTCATTTTAAATAAAAAAATCCAAAACGATTGATAATAAACATTGCATATATGCACAAGGGTATTTTAGTAAAAATACCATCCCATTTATTTAGGGAAACATGCTATACCAAAAACGAACCCCAACTAATTAGGTATTTCTTCCCCAAGATAGATTTAACATATCCAAACCTCACACGCATACCAAAAACAAACCCCATCTAATTAGGGATTTATTAAGAAGTCCAAATATATGGTAAAATTTTGAGTCCATGGTGTTTTGGTCATTTAAATTTTCCCTAAAATTCCAATAATATTCATAACATATTAGGCTGACTTGAATATGTGCATACAGTGCATATGTGTACACGTGCATATGGATAGTCAATGCATATGTGCACATTTTAAATACAACATCAATAACACTTATGGTGTTATGTGCATACAGTTCATGTTCATATGTGCAGACTTGCATTATTGTGAAATTTGGATTCCGTGTTATTCCAACATGTGCATATGTGCACATACCAACAATAAACGAGCATACAGTATGCACTTCTTTACTTTTTAATTATGATAAACATTGTCAAATGAATAATGTTTATATGCATACTGTAAAAAACAACATACCTATACTCAAAAACATATTCTTACTGTATGCATAATGTTGAAAAAAATTACGGATGCTTTTACCGGTATTCGATTTTGGATATAGTGAACTAGTAGATGGGCGATTACCGAAATTGGTTTCGTCGAGTGATATGTCATCAAGTCCGGTAGAATTACCGAACTCTTGGGATAACCCCGTATTCAAAAATTGAACAGTCTCGTTATGACGGCGGAACGGGAGATCGTCTTGAGTTTCAAAAATTGATTCCAACATGTTCTCATTATCGAGAACATACGTTATTCGACTGTCGCTCATTGGGCTAATCACTCGAAACAAGAACGCTCCAACGAATTTATTTCACAACGGTTGAGAATAAAAAAAAATTAGAACCGTGGAAAAAATGTGCAGATGTAATGTTGAATTTTGCTAAAAATAAGGAAGAAGATGACTATTATAGATAAGATCTAGTTTTAATTTTAAATTATTCTAATTTTAATTTTAAATTGATAATTATCAAAATAAAGAAATCCATAAAATATGGAAATACATTTATTAGGCGTGTAACAAGAATTTCCGGTTTTACCCCTTTGAGAATTAATAGGATAGACAATCTAGGATGATTCTGATTGGTTGAAAATTGGTTAACACCAATGTCTTGGTTAACAAATGAATGAGCCTCTATATATATATATATATATATATATATATATATATATATATATATATATAGCCTTATGTTCATTTGAGAAATGGTAAATATATGAGAAATAGAGAAGTAATCCTAGCCATTCATATGGTCAAGATCGGATTTGACTGGTCAAATATTGCGGCTTTGACTGGTCAGAAGTTGCGGCTATTCCAAAAATAGAAGGACACTTTCGTAATTTTTACAAAATACACGGGCTGTGTTCATATATGAACATGTATAATTCACATATGAATTATATGTTCATATATGAATCAGTGTAATTCACATCTGAACTCTTTTAACTGATTCATATATGAACATTTGTGATTCATATATGAACTAATTAACAGATTCTCATATGAACTAATTAACTGATTAACAGATTCATATATGAACTTTTGTGATTCATATATGAACTAATTAACTGATTCTCATATGAACGTATAGTTCATTTGTGAATCATATAGGTTCATATATGAACTCATCCCGCGTATTTTACGAAACTACCCCTCTACCTTATATAGACCATGCAAGGAATTATCCGGTGCTTCGCGGTCAAAGCCGCAAATGTTGACCAGATAAATAGCTAAGATTATTTCTCTATTTCTTATACATTTACCATTTCTCAAATGAATTTTTCCATATATATATACATATATATATATAGTGGAAGGATATTTTGCAACCCTGAAAAATGTTGCAACTCTTGCAACCCACATCTTAACCGTTGGATTCATGATCGACGGTTACAATTGATATGAGTAATTTAATATATATATATATATCGATTTTTATTTGTTCTTTGGTTGTTTTGAAGAGATTTTGATAAAGTAAAAACATATTGTAAACAAACTTTCTTTGATTTGATATTAATACAAAACTTTCTTCTCTCCCATATAATGGGATGTATTTTATTAAATTACTCGTGAAATTAAAGAATGAAAGATAGTCGAGGGACTATTTTTGTAACATCGTTGTATCTGACTGAAATGGTAGATTTGTCATGCATGGGCTTGGAGATTTTTGGATTTAGAATTTGGGTTCCAATGTGTGGCCCAACGTATACACAACACAAATTCAAATTTTGATTATTGCAACAAGGGCCGTTGTTAGTGTAGAAAAGTAACCACTTATGTTTTGACCCGTGAGATAAATTTTATTATAATTTAATGGGTGTGATATATATTTGAATGAATGAGAATAGTAAATATTTTTTGGAACCGGAGAATCACCTATTTTATTTAGTATTTATTATGGATATCGTGATAGAATATCGTCATTTGACAAGTACTCTTGGATATTCATCATAAATACTACATGAAATAGGCGGTTCTCCAACTTTCAATATATTTAAGCTTCTCGTTTGAATTTGCCCCGGATAAGCTATATTTTTTGTAACAACCCACTTTTGGTCTTGATTATGTTTGAATTCAAATGTGTAAATAGTGGTGCTGGTGCCATCAATAAATATTGATTGATCATATATTTATTTTAGAGTTTTATGATCTAGAATATCCTTTTTTCTGTTTGATATTCTTTGAAAATTCTAGATTTGAAGTTAAGCATTGAATCTATTAATTAAAAATAACTGATTTAAGACACATGTTAATGGAGTTAAGAAGGAGGAAGTCTTAAGGCCATTTATTTGATAAACATGGTGTGGTCATGTTACTGTTGGAAAACAGAGGAGAAATCAAGAAGATTAAAACTTGTTTTTGTGTTTAACTCATGATTAGTGGCACATTATGTTATATACACATGTGAAAGTTGTTATACAAAAAGAATGAGTTTAATTTGGAGTGAAGATGAGTAATTTGGGGTTCAATCAGTAAAACAGTAGAATCCAAAAACACATAGTACAGTATGTGCAAGTTGCATTTGGGAATTGGCACAACCATGCAAGAACTTCCCTTGATTTGCCACATTGTGTGGAGTTTGGCACAACTGTGTGGCATTAGTGAATCATTTGGCACGACCATAATTGCTTTGAGGGACATGGTCGTGCAATAAATGGTTGGGGCACGTTTGAGTTCTTGGTGTGGTTACTTGACGTTGTCATATGTAATACTTAGCAGTTGACTTTAGTGCATGTATTGTAATAATAGTAGTTATTAATCCATAAATAGTTATCAAAGTTACACTACCAGAAGAATTTCATGTGCTTTACACCGGATGTATGTTTATGTATGAACCAATATTATCGGCAAGTTCAATATGCATTATATGTGTTGAGTATCATGCACTTTTCAAAAAGCTAGTAAGAACTCATGTGAATTGTAATAATAAAATATTTTTCATGTGCTTTAATCAATATATTGGACGGGATCACGATAATAGTTTCGTTTGCACAAATCATTGAAAATGTTAGTGCACGAAATATGTCAGGATTATGAAGTGTACAGTTTAATAAATTTGGTTCCATACACTTATACCGACACAGTATGTAATCGTTCAGTCCTTCTAACGATGACATATGATATATCGTCAACATAGAATTTATAAAGCACGAGTTATTTGTTATAACTTTAAATTTTTATTAAAAAAGCATGGGTCCACATTTTGGACAATTACATATAAAAAAATATTCTTTTTTTAAACATATCAAAGGTTTTAATAAACAAACATTAACATTTGAAAAGTTAATCACAATGGACAAATATTCAAATATAAAACAATCTCAAAAACTTGAAAGCAAACTTGTTGGGCCCAATTCATGGGCTAGTAGGGCAGTCCAAATTTGAATCCAATATTCACCAAAGCTAAAGCAAAAGTATTGCTTTGGGAAATGGTGCCACACAAGCTTTATGATACTATAATACTATTATCCTCTTCATTAACAAATAAAGGAAAAAAAGAAGAATAAAATTTAAGGAAATTTGTTTCAAATATTACTTAGTGGTCATTTATCAAAATGCTTACCGGTAATAGTTATCATCTTTACTTATCTTATTAGATAACATTTTTGGTCAAAATAAATTGTTGGCAAACAGTTTTTACTCGGGGAGCATTTTTTTTACTCAGGGAGCGTTTACATGATAAGTGTCTTCTTCCTCACTTACAGGGTAAGATTCTCGGTCCTCTCCATGCCTCTTATTGGGTAAGATTCTTGTTTCTAGGTTGTTGGTAAGCGTCTTTTACTCGGTGAGCGCTTACCGGGTAAGTGTCTTCTCCCTTACTTACAGGGTAAGATTCTCGGTCCTTCCATGCCTCTTATTGGGTAATATTCTTGGTTCTTGTCATGCCTAAGTGATACCCGATAAGCGTTTGGTAAACAACCACTTAGTAAACAAAATTGACTTAGTAAATTTGATGATTGTTTTAGTTTTTATGTAGTTTTTTTAAGTTGGTGTAACCAAGCTTCCATTATTTTCTTTCATACGAATTTGATTAGGATAAATGGGTTTTGAGACTACATAGCGTTGGTAGATTTTGAAAAGCACGTAATCATAACATTACTTGACAACTTGACGTTCAGGTCATCGATAGTTACAAGATCGACCATTTAGTGGTCGAGATGGGTGAGAAATAGGAAGTATTGGAAGTTTGTTTCATTAAATGGAAAAAGAAATCGTTACACTAAATATGAATTAAGACAAATTTCATTACATTTTGATTTATTTTGATGGTAAACAAAAAGAAATCAAAAGTAGTTTATTTGACCAAATCAATTACGAGTTTTGGTCCTGAAATTTATAGTTAATATACATGTTTGATCAATTAATTGTTTTTGCACACGGTATTCTGAATTTATGATACCATATTAATCAAGTCTTTAAGCTTGATATTTTATATAAAATAATAACACGTACATGTTACATGCATTATAGTTTGATACATGGCAGTATTGGCCAAACCCGAGGACTATGTCAGTTATTGATGGCAATACATATTTGAAGGTGAAGACGGGGGAGAGGATGGTTGGGATGGTACTGGTATTGATATTTAATAAGTTGTTATGTGGATGGGTGGAGCGGTCAAATTGTCGATAAGGTAATCGCAACAACCGATTATGTATAAGCATTTGTCACTGTTGACGTTTTAATCCCAAAGGATTATCGGTCCAACAACATCTGAATAACCAGTAGATAGTAGGGATAAAACTCTCTTGTCCCAAATTATCATGTTTCATTCATGTTCACCAATCACATGAATATACGTCATCGGAGAGAGAATATAAACTTAAATTAAATTAAATAAAAAATATATAAAATATGATGTGTCTTAATTTCATTGGTCGAACAGGAATGAGACATGTGATTTTGGGAGAGGAGATTTTTATTCAGATATTAAGCTCACTAAAGGTTAGAAGTTCGATGATAAATATATAAATGCTTTGTTTTATATAGATATTATCTATACTATATTATAAAGCATGGATAAAAAACTATTAAAAACAATTGTTAAAGCTTAATGTACAACTATTTAATGTTGATTGCTTAAAATCTCTTAAAAACAACCATTAAAGTTTTATGTATTACATTTAATACTATTTATTAACTTTCAATCATTATCTGTAACTACTTTAACTCCCCAAAAATCACTCCCCATTTCAATCCCTAAAATCAATCCCTGCATAATTAAATACAAGATAAAAATCAAATTTTAAATATAAAAAATCTAAAATATAATTAAGAAAATCTAACAGAATATTTAATGTTTATTTTTAAAAAAACATTATATTATTATTAAATTATCGAAGAAACTCTTAAAAACAAGTTTTTATGCATTAATTACTGTTTATTGATACACATTACTTAAAATTCAAGATTACAAGAAATGATACACGATTACAAATTTCTAAAGCTATATGTTTGAATTCATAACTAACTAATAAACATAATCAAAACATTATAAACATCTTAATTTAAATATAAAAATTTAAAATATATAAGATAATCATTGAATTCTAACAAAATACTTAATTTTTTTTATATAAAAAACATTATATTATTAAGCTTAAATTAAAAAAATTATAAAAAAAACTATTATCACTCTCTCAAAACCATTTAAAATCGTACCGTAAATCAACAAAAAATAAAAAAAAATATTAAAATTATGATGTATCTCGCTGCTTGCACGAATACGCTTCTAGTGTACTTTAAAAAAAGTATTATAAGTTTGAATGTGGGGTTGGTTAATTGTGCATTTTTAGATTTAAAAGTAAAATCAATAATTCTTTCAAAAAAAAAAAGTAAAATCAATAATTATTAACTGATGATAGTACTTTGTAGTAGAATTATTTTTTATTTAAATATTTTCTAAAGTATTAAATTATATTATAATATATCACGTAATTTTCAAATCATTGTCAACTAATTGTTGATTAATCATTATTTTTTTGATTAAAACATTTGATTTATTCAATAATATTATTAAATGTTTGTGGGGCTTTTCATAAATATTCTGCCAATTCATCATATATCACTAATTTATGTTCAATTATTTTTTTTCCTTTTCCTTTTCATTTTTATTTATTTATCTAGAATATAAAAATTCACATGTCTTAGATAAAATCTTTTAAATAATTTGTTTTGAAATATATTTTTGAACTTTTGTCAAACTTAATTTGTTCATCAGCTAACTTATTATTTATTAGTCACGAGCTAACTTATCAATCATCAGCTAGCTTAAAATTGAGACTGATAAGCTAGTTTATCAACTAGTTTGCAAAACGTAGCCTTAGTGATAGTTTATTATACGTTTTGAAAATGAGTTTCTAATTATCGCGACTTGATATAAAGTACTAATAATCACTTTTATAATGTTTAGGCAACATGTTTCCATTTATGGTTATCTAATTATTTAATGGTGAAATATTTCCATATTAGTTGGAATAAAACAAACTACTAAATCATAAGGTAAAATTATTTATATAACCTTACTTTATCTATTACTATTTTCTTTAAACAATCAAAATATATTAAACACTTAAAAGCCAACATCGTTGAATCAAATCAAAGCATATAAGAAGTAGCTTAGAGAACATCTTTTAATTTTTTTTTTTATCAAAATGATTATTACAATTTTAATTTGTAGAAAATTAGAAACAATTCCATATGTCATCTCTTCTACCATGTTATACTATTAGTAATTATCTGATTCTAATATTTCAATATTACACAATCATTTTAAACAAACATTAATTGTTTAACAAAATTATCTCAATATTAATCAAATTTATATGAACTAGTGTTGATAAACTGTCGGTGATTTTAGTGTCATCAAATATTTTGGTGTAATTGTGATTTACTTGAGATCGATTAAGACGATAAGGTAAACATACGTAAGTTAGAAGGTGCGGAGTGCACACTTACAAATGTTACCTTTATTATCTTAAAGAGGGGTTGAAGTTCTAAAGGACTTAGAAATTTATTTTAAGTCGTGTTTTTAGCAATTATAAAGGCTATCGATGAAAATCTGAAGGCTATCGCTGAAAATCGGTCGCTGATAGTTGATTGTTGTCGCTGATATCTGTCACTGAAAGCTGAAGACTGTCGCCGAAAGCTGTCAGCTGTCGCGAAAAAGTTGTTGTCCATAACTTGAATTCGGTTGTAACTGCCTTTTGACCTTATCCATTAATGGTTATAAGCATTATATAACGTCTAACCGCCTATAACCGTCGATCTCTCATTTAATTATGTAATTTGAGAATCTAGGTATAAATATATCTCTTTTTCACAACCTTTGAAAAAAAAACCCTTAAGAATTATCCCAATACAAAGTTCGTGAAGTCAAGGCTTATAGGGTCGAATTTTTGTATTTGGAAAGTGCTTTCCAACACGATTCTTAAGTATATCCGGTATCGATACCATCTCTAAGTTACACAATTCCTAACCTAAACTATGAAATAAAACAATCCTGATAGTGGACAAAAAGCTTTTAGCATGAAAATATTGAAATTTTAATACGAAAGCGTCATTGTCTATTTTTAGGTGGTTCTATCTTTGTGGTGTTCGTGTTTCGCTTTGGTCTCTCTTTTTGTTTGTTATTATTTTGTTTTGTCCTTGTTTAGGGTTGGTGTCCTCTGTACTTTGGGGCCTTTTTAATGGCATCTTATAGAAGGTTTAGGTGAGTTTTATATAATTATATCTAAACTTTGAATGTTTTTTTGTTTTTTTTAATAGTAGTAACTGTTTTTTAAAAAGTATTCGGAATATGAAAAATATAAAATGATTACTAGATTTTAATGGTTTATTTAATTCTGCATCTTCAAAAGTATTTATTAGTTATATGTCATATTTTTATAATTAAATAAATATATTGTTTTCGGTCATTTTTTTTATCATATTAAATAATACTTATGACATACAATTTAGGACAAAAGGGCAAATGAAAGAATAACTCGTCTAGTAATTTTGTAAAACTAAATAACAATAATAATATATAGAAATTAATTTAATTTAAATATAAGGTTATGCAATTAAATTTTCTAGTGCAAATGTTTTTAGAATAATCATACAAACTTAATTATGCATTTAATCATATTACCTTAAGTAATTAATTAATTAGAAGAGTCTTGCAATTTTTATTTAAGCAATACAAACAAAGAATGTCTATAATTATTCTAATAAAGTATTTAATAAAATAAAATTATAGGATTAATAAATATAGGTCTAATATGAATATGTTAAAATAAATTATTATGATAAATTAGATAATCTATGAAAATTATATTTTAAAAAATGATATTAAATTAAATTACATTATGATAAGAATTAATTAAGAAACAAGGATCATTTATCAAACTCTTACCAGGTTATAAGTGTTTATCCGCAATAGTCATCATTTTCATTTATTTTATAGGATAACATTCTCATCCATGGATTGATGCGCTTACAGGGTAAAAGTGATCACCCTCACTTACCGCACCGGGTAAGACTCTCAATATATCTTCCTTTTACCGGGTAAGATTTTCGATCATTGTTATGTTCACCTAGTAAGGTAATTGAATCGGTAAACACTTACCGAGATAAGTCTTTAGTAAACGCCCCCTAAATCTCTCAATTGGACTTTTTATATAACACTTCTTTTTCAAAAGGTTATCCATTGTTTTATGAATGAATTTTATAGGATCTGATTTTATCATCATATATATATATATATATAGGCGAAAGATCTTGTGAGAAATTGGGGTTAACGTAAGAAGCTTGAGAAGTAGATCTGAATCGTTGATCACTTTTAATCAAATGTCCTCCCATAAATTGCGGCTTACAGTTATAAGTGAATTGATCTGGTACATCTTATATCGGTATCTCATCCTAATGTGCATCAATTTCTCATTCAACAGTTTATAATCACTTCTCATACTTTCCACATTAACCTTTAACAAATATCATGATTACAAAAAAAATAAAAGTAACAAATATCACGTTAACCTTAAATGTATATGATGTTGAATTCGAATATTATTAATTTTGAACGGCCAAATAACAAATATCATGATTACAAAAAAATAAAAATAAATAAATTTATGAATGAGATAACAGCTGTGTCCTGTATATGATATAGCCGTTTAATCAAAAATGTTGTGGGGGTCTACCAAAAATGAATCCTGGCAATGATTCTCCAATAATTCCAAAAGTTAATAATTATTAAAAGAGTAAACTACAGGTTTGGTCCCTATGATTTGCCAATTGTAACGGTTTTCTTTCCTATAGTTTCGAAACTATAAGTTGGCTACCGTGGTTTGTAAAAATGATCGAATTTGGTACCTTTTTCTAACGGTCAATAACTTCTATCTATTATCGTTAAGTGAAAGCCATTTTCGTCTTACCAAGATAATCCAAACTTTGTGAACCACTCTACATCTTTGTTTGATTTGATCAATGGTTATTAGCGGTGGCGAAACATAATAAATGTAATAAATGAGGTGATTCTTTGTTATGAAATTTGTGAACTGAGGGTAAAAAGGTAAACTTATTCCCAATCGAAATTATATGAAACGGTCCACAATTCTCGGAATCTCTCATTTCCACCTAGTTTTTTCAATCACTTGTTTATAATACCAATTTTTATTTAATAT
This sequence comes from Arctium minus, assembly GCA_954870635.1. Taxonomy (NCBI): domain Eukaryota; kingdom Viridiplantae; phylum Streptophyta; class Magnoliopsida; order Asterales; family Asteraceae; genus Arctium; species Arctium minus. Next base: position 59,879,134 of record OX941093.1, read on the forward strand.
TTGGCATTGATCAATTTGTGGATTTCATATGATTGTATATATAGGGTTGGGTTTAAGGTTTAGGATTTCATATCGTTGATCACTTCTCACGCTTCTCACGTTAACCTCAACTTCTCATACGATTCTTCGCCTATATATATATATATAATTATAATATAACATTGTTTCATATGTACGAATGAAAATGAAGTATGTTTCGTATATGAATAATGGTGATATAATGTTCATATGTGTACATTGTTTCAAATATGAACAAAGTTTCATATATGAGATTTATTAGTGAACCAATAATCAAAATCCAAACCTCAAAATCAAATTTAAAATTAACATTAAACCCAAGTCCAAACCCTAATTGAACCTATAAAGAATCAAAATCCTGACTAAGCCAACAATCGACGAACCTAATCGAAACCAAAATTCAATTCCAAACCATAATCGAGAACAAGAGGAGAAGAATAAGTGGCCACACAAGATGTTAGGTAGAGGAGAACGGTAAACAATGATCGAGAACAGGGGGAGACGAGGTGGTGGCCACCATTAACACGAAGAGGGAGAGAGAGAGAGAGAGAGAGAGAGAGAGAGAGGAGACCAAAGTTAGTGTCCGTGTGCGTTTATACAGGGGGACAACTCACTAGAGAAGATGGAAATGATGGATGGATGATTTACCAGTGAACGAAGGGGAACCGAAGAGTTGCAACGAAATCCTGTAAAACTTGCAACAAACTCACACGATGGTTGATTTCTATAGTGGTGGTTGATTTCTTGCCAATATGTGGTTGTGATATCCAGTAAACTAGTGAAGAGACGGTCACTCTGTAGTCGGGGATATCCGGTGGAGAGACAATAGGTGGGAGGGAGATTTTTGGGTGGGGATCTCTCGAAGGGTGCATATTATATACAATTCATATATATATATGTATATATATATATATATGTATATGTATCATATAAGTAAAAAATAATATAATATAGTGACCAATATTTATTTTTTAAAAGGAAATTGATAGAAAAGTGGAAAAAGACTACAATGCTTCTCATTTAACGCCTTTTTAACGGTGTTAGATGGAGGGACTAAATCTGAGCATTTTTATAAACCAAGATAGTTAAATTCAAGTTTCAAAACCGTAGGGACAAAAAAGGTTACAATCGAAAAACCACAGGGAAAAAGAGAAATTTAAATGGAGCATTTAGAATTTTGTGAAATAATCAACTAGTTTTATTTGATCGATTATTTTATTTGAATATAAGTGGGTTTACGAAAATACCACTTCAGCCCCTCCAACAACGTTAATGTTTCCCACCAACCACGCTATGTTAAACGCGTTCCTCACCTCCTTATCTATTCTTTCATTTTATTATTATTATTACAGTTAATTACTGATTTGGTCTTTGTGGTTTGTTATGTTTTACAAAAATGGTCCCTAAACTTCATTTATTACAAATTATGACTCGTTGTATGTGGTTTTAACAAACTGATCTCTCATACAAACGACCATCCGCTTCATCCTTTAGAACTAAGGGCAGTTCCGTCATTTTACTATTTTCCTTTCAACATTGTTTTATACCTATTTTGACTTTTTCTTATTTTTGTAAAAACCCCAAAACTATAAGGACTAAATACATAAATAACTTTAATATATATATATATAGAGAGAGAGAGAGAAGTGATTTCATTTAAAAACCACATTTATAATGAAAACTTTGCAACTCATCTAACCACCATAGATTGTATCAATCAAGGGTCAAGATTTATTTGAGTTATTTATGTTAATAAAAGTTAAAAATTAATATTTTTAATTGTTGAAAATATCTAGGAAGGACAAAATCATCCAAAATCAATTAATATATTTTTAATTAATTACAAAACCTTCCATATTAATATTTTTAATTAATGATAATTAATATTTTTATTTAAGGAAAGTTAAACGTAAATTAATGTTTATTTTATCAACAATAATTAATATTTTTAAATATAAAATCAATTTCATTTGTGATAAACCAAATAAGTTATGGCAGTGAAACTGTTTCATAAATTAAATTTAACATGTTTCATGAGTTGTTTCATCAATTGCATCGAAAAAGATATATCTCTGAAACAATTTCATCAATTATATCAACAGTTTCATCAATTGCATCAAAAATGATGAATCCAGGAAACAATTTTATCAATTCTCAATATATTCATTTTTACATTAAATTATAATCATCAAATTTGTATCATTCGTTAATATACCGATGAAGAAAGTTTAGATGCAAATAATACTCCATCCGTCCCAAAATAAATTTCCACAATGAAAAAGGCACACAGTTTTAGGAATGTGTAATTATTACACTTTTTGATAAACCAAAGTACAATTTTACCCTTAATTATAGAGAGAGAAATTTTATCCATCACATAATTAAGGGTATAATGGGAAAGTGTAAATTTACTTTTGAAAATGGACACTTATTTTGGGACAAACAAAAATAGTAATGTAGACACTTATTTTGGGATGGAGGGAGTAATAATAAAAAATTTGGATGCAAATATTAATGAAATTTGCAAATTTTTTAGAAAAATAGATAAATATAAACTCCTCCTTAAGTTCAAAATCGGATATTATTTATAATAGAAAATTTTGTTTTTTACATAAAGAAAAAAATAATCTATTCCAAAATAACTCAAAATCATATAAACAAAATAATCTATCCTAAAATAACTCAAAATCATAACTTCCATTTATAAACCGTTTCAAACCAATTTACCAATACACCCTCTAATTAAATAAAAAGGAAAATAAATAAAAATTCATTGATTGGTTAAACTAGGTGTGTAAAGTTTGCAATATAACAGTGGTTTTCAAATGATCGCTCCCCTATATATATATATATATATATATATATATATATATATATATATATAGAGAGAGAGAGAGAGAGAGAGAGAGATGTTCATTTGAGAAATGGTAAATGTATGAGAAATAAATAAGTAATCTTAGTCATTCATCTGGTCAACATTTGCGACTTTGACCGCGAAGTACCGGATAATTCCTTGCATGGTCTATATTAGGTAGAGGGGTAGTTTCGTAAAATACGTGGGATGGGTTCATATATGAACCTATATGATTCACATATGAACTATACGTTCATATGTGAATCAATTAATTTGTTCATATATGAATCACAAAAGTTCATATATGAATCTGTTAATTAGTTCAACTGATTCATATATGAACTTACAGTTAATTAGTTCATATGTGAATTAGTTAATTAGTTCATATATGAATCACAAAAGTTCATATATGAGTCAGTTAAAAGAGTTTAGATGAGAATTACACTGATTTACATATGAACATATAGTTCATATGTGAATTATACAGATTCATATATGAACACAACCCGTGTATTTTGTAAAAATTACAAAAGTGTCCTTCTATTTTTGGAATAGCTGCAACTTTTGACCAATCAACATCAAAATATTTGACCAGTCTAATCCGATCTTGACCGTATGAATGGCTAGAATTACTTCTCTATTTCTCATAAATTTACCATTTATCAAATGAACCTAAGGCTATATATATATATATATATATATATATACACACACACACACCTATACATACCTATGATCACAGGGACGTTGTCCCTAAAGTATTACTTCGGTGAACACCCCCTCTCACGTCACAACACGAACCTACCCCATCCCACTGGTGACCTTCTCCGATGACAACCATCGGTGCAACCTCCCCCGGTGACAAGTGACAACCACCTTTGTATGCCTCTCTCCTCCTTCATATCTTCTCTACTTTTTTCCTTTCTACATAACATACACGGACACACAAACAATTACATGTGAATATTGTGAACTAGGTGTATTCTCGGTCCGATTTTGATTGTTTAAACCCCCACCCCCCAAATCACAAGCCAAACCGCAATGGCGAGACGCAATGGTGATTTAGAAAAATTTCCAAACCGAGCGGTTTGGCTGCAAGTGGCCAAATCGGTCAAACAGACCATAAAAATGTAGTATTGTCTAACCCGTTTAGGCAGTTTTTGCCTCTTACAAACTCTAACTAAAAAAACATAACATATATATTCAAAATGAAATTTCTACCAATATAACATTATTAAATCCTCTAATGTTTTACCTATCGGATCCTCCTATTCGCTTCAAGAGAATTTCGGGTAAAAGTCGAGATTTCAGGCTCTGGACAGGTAGAACGACTATGCCCGACAACTGTGACAATGTCACTGTCGCCGAGGGCACAGTCGCAAGGGAGAGAGGCATCGGTACGTTCCAGGCGACTATGGTCGCGATTGTGCCACAAGGCACTGTCGCGGGGTCGGGGGTAGTCTCGGTACAAGTCTGGCGATAGGGCACTATCGCGTGGCACAATCGTGCGCGGTCATCAGGGCCCTTAAATGCCCGATTTTCCAGCCTTCTCCTCATTTTCTCACTTCTTCCTCTTCACCTTTCTCTCCCAAATCGTTTCCCCACTTCCCATTACAAACCTTAACTCATTTTGAGGCCATTTCCTTGGGTTTTAAGGTGTTTCTTCATCATTAAATCTTGTGACTTCAACCTCAAGTGCTAGATCAAGTGTTCTTCCTCATTTCTTGAGATTTCTAGGTTTTGGGGTTTTGCTCAAAATCTAAGAGGTGAGTCCATCCTACTATTTTAGGAATATAATAAGGATTTTGATTTGGAAAATGATTTGTCCCAATAAATTCATGTTTTAAGTTGATATTGTGTTTGAAGAGTGTGTTGCATAAATGTCGTGTAAATGCGTTTTATTATTTGGGGACGGTTATTTGTTGGTCAAAAGGACTTTGAGCACTTTAGCTCAGTTTCGATTTAAAAGGGTATTGGAGACACTTGTCTTGTTTTAATGGCTCAATGTAGATCCCGTTTATGATTTACATCTTAATGCATCTTGTTGCATATTAATGATAATTACATGCTCGAGTGCGTTGGTCATTTATGTGTAGTCATGTAATGTTAGACTGTGTTGCATTGGATCCATAGGCACGTAAGTCAGTCTTTATTTGATGGTCAATTGGGTATTTCGGGGTTGGACTCCGGGACCCATGTTTTATGACCTGAACCTTTCAAGTGTACACTAGGAGGGCTGAGTCTGGTTGTGCCATTGTGTTGAAGGGCATTTAGGGCCTCCGCTGCTTGTAGGTAATGCCTTGGAGGTAGTTCTTAAGTGTGCCGGGCTTTCGGGGTGGAATTCATGCTAATGTTCACCAAGGTCAGCTGTCTCTTTGGGTGTAACTTGAAAGGAGTCGTAGGGGCACTTAGGCTTTTATGTCGTGAAGTGTAATACGATTAATGTTGTATGAGTGACATACTTTTGTGTTCCTCCACTCTCAATGGATACGGGTCACCCCCTTGTCGGCCAACAGTATTTTGGATATTATAATGTACATGCTTTGATATTTGGATTTTATTTCATTTTATGGTCGCGTGAGTATTGAGTTTTGGTTCCATGTGTTTCGGTGGCATATTATATTTATATGAATTATTTTCCCATGAATTATGAGTTGCGTTTTATGACTCATCCGTGTTTGGATGTCTTGCATAATGGAGTTTTATTACCGTTTACATTATTGGGAAGTTCGATACGTTTTCACGGTTTGAGTGAGTTTTGAGTTGCATCACTTCATAAGGAATGTTTTGTATTGGGACGTTCATCTTAAAAAGGGGTGTTGTTGGAAAACAAGTAGTTTTCATAATAAAAGCAAACTGTGTTAAAAGATTATTGTAGCACCCCGAATTTTAGACCTCTTTGTAAAATAATTACTTTAAGTTTATGTTCAAGAGTTCTCCTTCATGGTTTTTGAATCTGGGTGAAAACGGGTCGAATCGTCGGGTTTCGACAGATGAAGGGGTTTCGGCGACTGTGACAATGTCACTATCGCATGGGCAATATCGCGAGAGAGTTTGAGGCCACGGTACATATGGCGCGATTGTGACCGGCGATAGTGCCATGGTCACAATCGCGATGTCAAGGTCGCGAGAGTGGGGGAGGTCTCGGTACAGTTGCCGCGACTGTGCCCGCGATTGTGCCAAGGGCACTATCGCGTGGGCACTATCGCGCGCGATGTCCAGACGACCAAACTCTCATTTAATGCCATTTTTAGGGTTTAGATCATTAATTGAAGTTGCAGCTCCTTGAAGACGTTTTCACACACTAAAGGTGCGATTTTCACACACACTCTTCCCTTTCTCTCTTCATTAATTGATAGGTGGGTAAATCATTAATGGTTGGTGATTCTTAGGGTCTTGAGTCCTTAGGAGTTACTCTTTCAAGATCAAAGGGTGGAAGTCTCAAATCCTATTCATTCCTCATTTCTAGGGTTTGTTCATTTAACCTCTAGGTAAGTTTCCTTAACTTATGTACATTCATACTTACTCCATTATTTGTTATATGAAATTTATGAAATGCATGATATTGACCTAAAAACTAGGGTTTTACTTATCTTCAATAAATGAGGTTTTTGGGGTTGGTAGAAGTGTTTAAACATATTGTGGAGTGCTAGTTACAAGTCTCATAGAAATGGGCAAATCATGGTGTAGGTTTATAACTTTACATATTGAAAAGTCAAATGCCTAAATTCTTATCAGCAGTTAGAGTCATTATACTAGTTGGGGATTTATATGTGGCTAAATGGGTTGTAGTTTCTTATGGTGATTATGTAATAAGCATGATCACATTATTTGGGCCGATAACATGTTTACATGAAGATTGTCATCTCTAATTGTTCATAACTCTTGTTGGAAGTCCTATGTCTATTTCCTTGTGCACGAGGATTTAGATGGTATGCGTAGTATATTGCATGTTTATTGCCTTGGGCATTGCGAGTGGACAATAGGGGACAGCCGGACGCAAGTCCCTTAGTTGGAACTCGACTAGATTGGATAGGCACCGTTGCCTGTAAGACCTTGAGGTGTAACCCGACGGGGTAAGCGCTAGAGGCAGAGACGGTTTGAGGATTGTGATGTCCGACGTGGCATGGGAAATAGAACTGGGGTTGGACGGTGAAATCCAATCTACATCGCGGGTTATACCATTTTATTTGGAAAATATCTATGTTATTAATGTACAGGAATTTTAAATGTTCCAATTGAGAGGTTTTGGCGTTGACTTCAATGCATGGGCACCGGTATCATTTAATTAGTGTTCTCATTTACATTATAACTACTATCGGCGCAATAACCGTTAGACTTCGTTCTAACACTTGTGTTCATGTTTAAATGGTTCACAGGTTCCGCTAGTGGTGCGACTTGCGAGTAGGGCCCCTTGATTCGTCGGGATCGCACTTAGGATTCTTCCGTGGACCGGGATTTTTGGGAAATCGAGAAAGAGTGTTTTGAAGTCATCGTGACACCCACTTTAATCTAGTCGTTAATTGTTCTAGATTGAATAGGTTGTCATGTTTATGTCTTATTTATTCCGCTACTTCATTATATAACTACCCCGACTCTATCGGGTTTTAGTCGTCATGTTTACAGGTTTTTGGATTCGTCTTATTTTAGGCGTTATATTGCAGAAATTTTAAGTTTTATTTTACTCAAATTTTTAGCGTGTTACAATTATGATTTAATTTACATTATTTCCTTTAAAGATATATTTATTCACGTTGAAAACTCTTGAACTCAGTAGGTGTTAGCCTAACCTTTTATTTGTCGGCATGTGCATCAGGTCCCGGTTGGGTATGGTACTAGCGACACTGTGCAGAGTTGAGTACTAGTTATGTGCACGAGCGAGAGTAGCTTGGTGAAGCCTTCCACAGTTATCTTGGGAATATCAATTTGTATTTGGGTTTAGTAACACCCGACCTTTAATTAGTCTTGTGTAAGTCTCTATTCATTGTGTTGATGGTTAATTTTAGAATCATATTTCAAGTATGAACTTGTCGTAAGAGATTCTATCTTTTTGAGGTATTATTGAAAATTTTAAATTAGTCCCTCTTTCCAAATTTGAGGGTGTTACATGTAGAAGGGGGGTTGAATACAATACACAAATTTTTTCTCTTAATTTAATTCTTTATTGATATAAAATAAAGAACTACATATAGAAAACTTTTAAGATTGTTGCGGAAAGAATAAATAAAACTATTCTAACAATCTTTCACAAAGTAACAAGAAAACTTAAACACAACTTGAATACACAAATATTAAAGCTATGAAGTTTGAGAGAGAGCAAGGTTGCCAACTTTTTGCTTGAGTGCACTGAGATCTCTTTTCAAAAGTGTAACTTGCATGGAGAAGTTCTTCACCTTTAAGTACCACCTTGTGCATTAAATGTTGATAACACTTGTCATCTTGGTATTAGATATCAGATATTTCTTACAAAAAGGATAAAGTATTTGATGTGACCTATCAAAGAGCAAAGTTGACCTTTGAACTTTGAGAAGACGACACTTGAAAATAGTATACAATATAGACATCCTTTTTTCTGAACTTTTGGAGAATGTCTTCGCCATTTCATAACTCAAGTGAAGATCTTCTATGTTATAAGTGTAACACCCCGAATCTTGGTTACGTATTTATAGCGTTAAGACTTCTAACCTTAAGAGTGTCGTAAGTCTTGGTGTACTAGTGTGTAACACCCTGAATTTTGGGGTTGGGTGAGAAGTTGACCGTTACCCAAAGTTCAGGGGGGTTATTTGTAACTTGGGTTATATAAATACAAATCAAATCTGAGATATTTTCAAAATATCTCATTTGGTCTGATTCTTGTTTAAGAAGCCAGAGAGAAGTGAAGAGCAGGAGAAAAGCAGTGTTGAAGTGGTTGATCGATTCGGACAAATCAAGGTACGAATCTAGCTTAATACTTTGATCTGAATGCTTTTAGCCGTGTAGAATCTCGTTGTGAAGGTTTTAAACCGTTCCATTTTGAGATCTGAGTATTTCTCATTTTGGATCTGGGTTTTGTATCTCCGACTGTTCTTGGCGAACAAGACGACCGGATGTGCAAAGGACCGGACGAATGCACTCGACCGGAAACCCCTTTCGACCGGTGAGATGCATTCGACCAGAACCCTTTCGACCGGTGAGACCCATTTGACCGGTATGGGTTTGACCGGTATGGGTTTGACCGGAGTGTTGTCTTCGACCGAAACCCCTTTCGACCGGTAGTGCCTTCGACCGGTTTAGGTTCTGCTCGTTGTTAGCTTCTGTTTTTTTTCTTTTGAGTTATAGTCAGGTAGCAGGAGAGTTATCTGTGTTTCGACTTACCGATTCTTTCGGTGTTGTCATAGGTAGCATTCGTTAGGGAGAAGGAAACTGAGGTGAGTTCCTACTAACTTTTCTAAACTGTTATATATGTCAAAGATTGTGTTTTTAACTCCTACATATCTCTACGTTTTCGGATTGTCCGTTTATTTCATTTTGATGTAACTTGGGGTTTTGAGATATCTTAGGGTTCCTGAAACGCTTTTGACTAAAATGATGGATTTCACCTTGTTGAAGTAAAATAATGTTTTACTTGCCCAGTGTGTGGCTTATTCGAAAGAATGTATATAAACTGGATTTATGATTATCTTTCTTACCAGCAGTTGGTCTGGAAAATGACATTTTGAAATATAAATGTGTTGGAAGCTATTTATCTAGCTTTGTTGGTCACACGAAATATTGTGACAAGTCATGACTATACTAGTGGATCCCTAGGTATCGAGTCGGCTTATGGCTGGGAAGGATATGCCCCTTCCGTTGTAGTTAGATACATTTGATCCTCGGGGGCAACTTAGGTACGGTTATGTGAGACCGGATCCTAGCCATGGGTCAAATGTAGTCTAATGAACGAGTATGACATGGTTCCTTGGGGGCCCTCCCTCACATCGTAGTACGGACCGAAGCATTCGTGGCCATGGTTCCATGTATTTAGCTCATAACTCGGATTTGTGGCTTACTTCGTGTTCCACTATAATCCTTGGTAAATCGGGTAATCCCCGTCATCGAAAGATGTGTTTTGGACCGGTTGTCCATTTATTATCAAGAACTGTATTTTGCTCAACCAAACCTTTGAAAGGATTTACTTGTTACATTTGTCAATATCTCTTGAGATTTATGAACTGTATGTTCTCACTAGGCTTAAAGCCTAACACTTTTTCTCAAATGATTTGTATAACAGGTTTCCCTTAGCGGTGGGCTGCCGGGGTTTTGAGAGACGAGTTTGGTCTCGAGGCTTTTGGGAGATGACTAGTATTGTATCTGGGCATTTGTTAAGTCCCATTCTTTTGGTAAATTATGGATTGTCAGCTGATGTAATCTTGATATAGGTATCTAGATTAGTTCGTTGATGAACCCTATATCTGTTCAGGTTTTGTAAAGTCTTAAGGACTGACTCCCTTGATGGGAGGTTTATATCAATACGATCGTCATGTTGCCAGTTTTTTTTCCAGGTTTTAATTTACTCTGATTTTTAGGGTGTTACAAGTTGGTATCAGAGCTCTAGTTTAAGCGAACTAGGCATGAATGTAAGATGTCTAGACTTAGACTGAGTATACTAAGAATTGATCCGCGAGATTTGGGTAGAACTTCTAAGTTGGGTTAGTCTTAGAGTCGACGGAAAGTACGTTTATCAGGCGTTGTAGTGGTGGTGACAAGAACCGTTATGCGTTATATGTTCATAATTTCACTTAGCTAATGTTATTATGAGGATATTGTACGTAAGAGTGCTTGAATTGCTGTTAATATGACAATTGGTAATGTGGTAGTACGTTTTCCTTTCGAGTTTTCCTACCTCTTTCTTATCTCTTTCTCTGCTCGGTGTAGCAGTTCAGTATGGTAGGTACGTGCGGAAGACCGCGTACGCGTGTTGATGGTCTAGAAGCGACAACCTCTACAGTGGGTCAACCGGAAGGAGTTGAGGTTGTTGTACGACCACCTGTTCAGCCAAGGCTAGGTGGGGGGCCAGAGGTCATTCCGCGAGTAGACCTGGCTTCGTCCCACCCAGTCATCGGGGATGCTAATCCCCAGTCCGAGTTGTTGGCTAGCGTGATGTTGGCAATGAGGGAAGAGATGGCAAAGCAGCAAGAGTTTCTGCTGAAAGTAATGGAGGACCGCGATGTGAACAATCGGAGAAGTGAGACGGTTGTGGAGAACGTCGTAGCGGGTTCTGGAGGCGATGGTACGGGGGTCGGGGCTGAAGAGCGCAGGATTGTTGGTACTCCGGGAAATAGGAAAAGTTGTTCCTACAAGTCCTTTCTGAGCTGCAGACCGCCAGAGTTCTTTGGTTCTGATGACCCGGCCGTGTGTGTAAAGTGGATCCGAGCGGTTGAGCAAGCTTTTGGCTCTTCCGAGTGCGGAGATGACCAAAGAGTGCGGTTCGGTACCCAACTGCTGAGGGATACTGCGCTCATTTGGTGGAATGTCATCCAATCCACCCTATCTCCTGTAGTGTTGGCTCAGTTGTCTTGGGCCGAGTTCAAGAAGAAGTTGTTAGAAGAATTCTGCAACGAAAGAACGATGGACCGAATTGAAAAAGAATTCCGGTCTCTGGTAAAGGGAAGCCTGACGGTGAGGGAGTATACCCGTCAGTTCATGGAGAAGCTTGGTCTGGTGGGGGCAGCGCAGAGAAAGACAAGATGAAAGCATATCTCAATGGCTTACCAGCGGACATGCAATCTATGGTCCACAATTCCAAAGCTTCCAACCTCCGAGAGATGGTCGAGGAAGATCAGTTCATGGAAGAAATGTTCGCGAGAAGCAAATCTGAGAAAGCAGTAGTGGTGTCTGATAAGAGGAAGTGGGAGAGCAGTTCAGTACCTTCCAAGCGGGCCCGACCTTTTGTCGGAAACCGCAATTTCAACAGTCATCAAGAAGCAAAGTGGTGCCCGAAGTGTCGAACCAAACACCACGGTAACTGTAACTCCACTTCTAGATTCTGCTTCAAGTGTGGTAAGAATGACCACACCGCCCGTGACTGTTCTGTCGTGGGGATGGTTTGCTACGAGTGTAAGGCACCAGGGCATGTGAAGAGAGATTGCCCGAAGCTCAAGTAGGGTAGTGCGGCGTCAAAGAAGGAGAACCCTCCGAGGGTTCCGGGTCGAGCTTTTATGATGACGGCCGAAGAGGCCAGGGCATCCGCTGATGTGGTATCGGGTACTTTTCTTATAAACTTTGTACCTGCTCGTATTTTATTCGATACGGGTGCTAGTTTCTCTTTCGTATCTGAATTGTTCCGTCAGAAAATTGCTATGCCCACTACTAGTCTTGAGGATGCATTAGTGGTAGAAATAGCAGATGGTAGAGAAGTTCTGATCCACGAAGTTCTGAAGCAGTGTACTCTTAGTATCGAAGGGAGAGAATTCCCGATCGATCTACTGCCGATGTTAATCGGGGGTTTTGATGTTGTGGTCGGCATGGATTGGTTGTCAAACAATCAGGCCGAGATCATATGTTCCAAGAAGTTGATTCGACTTCCCAACCCCTCTGGCGAAGTCGTTGTCATCTATGGTGAAAAGAGAAAGGGTGAAGTGGCAATAATCACAATGGCAAAGGCACGCAAGTGCTTAGTAAAAGGATGTTCGTCTTTCCTAGCCTATGTGATCGATGCCAAGTTAGAGAAATCAAAGCTAGAAGATGTAAAGATCGTGCGTGAGTTTCCAGATGTATTTCCGGACGACTTGCCCGGGTTGCCACCCGATCGTCAGGTAGAGTTTCGGATTGATCTTGTGCCTGGAGCAACACCGATCGCTAAAGCACCTTACCGTTTAGCGCCATCGGAGATGCAAGAGATGGTGGCACAACTCCAAGAGCTATTGGAGAAAGGCTTTATAAGACCGAGTTCATCACCTTGGGGAGCTCCGGTCTTATTTGTCAAAAAGAAGTATGGCACAATGAGAATGTGCATTGACTATCGTGAGTTGAATAAAGCTACAGTAAAGAACAGATATCCGCTTCCGAGAATAGACGACTTGTTCGATCAACTTCAAGGAGCGGGATGTTTTTCTAAAATCGACTTACGATCGGGTTATCACCAAGTGAAGGTAAGAGAAGAAGATGTTCCGAAGACAGCTTTCAGAACGCGTTACGGCCATTACGAGTTTCTTGTAATGCCTTTTCGCCTGACAAACACACCAGCAGTGTTTATGGACTTGATGAATAGAGTGTGCCGACCATTCCTCGACAAGTCGGTCACTGTATTCATTGATGACATACTCGTGTACTCCAAGAGTGAGACAGAGCACGAGCAACATCTACGTGAAGTTCTGGAGGTGTTGAGAAAAGAAAGGTTGTACGCCAAGTTTTCCAAGTGCGACTTTTGGCTTAAAGAAGTACATTTTATGGGTCACGTAGTCACTCGGGACGGAGTGAAAGTAGACCCCTCCAAGATTGAAGCTATGATGAATTGGGAGCCTCCTAAGAGTCCGTCCGAGATCCGAAGTTTCTTGGGTCTGGCGGGATACTACAGGAGATTTATCCAAGACTTTTCAAAGATCGCTTCTTCCTTGACAGTTCTGAATCAGAAGAATGTGAAGTTCGAATGGACCGAAACCCAAGAGAAGGCGTTCCGGATCCTTCAAAAGAAGTTGTGTGAAGCTCCGATCTTGACGTTACCTGAAGGGTCGGAAGATTTCGTGGTTTACAGCGACGCTTCAAAGATGGGACTGGGTTGTGTGTTGATGCAACGAGGCAAGGTCATCGCTTATGCCTCGAGGCAGCTCAAAATACACGAGCAGAATTATCCAACCCATGATCTGGAGTTAGCGGCGGTGGTGTTCACCTTGAAGCTTTGGCGACATTACCTCTACGGCACGAAATGCACTCTTTACACGGATCACAAGAGCCTGAAGTATGTCTTTGACCAGAAAGAGCTGAATATGAGGCAAAGGCGGTGGCTCGAGTTGCTTAAAGATTACGACTGTGAATTGCTTTACCATCCCGGTAAGGCGAACGTGGTGGCCGATGCGCAAAGTCGGAAGGACTATAGCGGGAGTATTCAGACTACCCATTCGAGAATCGAGCTAGTGTCTAGTCTTGTTGAGAAGATCAAGACATCGCAGGTAGAAGCACTGTTGGAAAAGAATCTCAAAGAGGAAATCATGACAAAACATCGTTTACTCTTAACGGATGATAGCCGTGGAGTGAAACTGTTCAACGGTCGTGTGTGGGTTCCCAAGATTGGGGGTAACCGTGAGCTGTTGCTAGAAGATGCTCACAAGTCCAAGTATTCCATTCATCCGAGAAGTACAAAGATGTACAGGGACTTGAAGTTTCACTATTGGTGGTCGGTAATGAAGCTTGATGTGGCGCGTTACGTTGAACGTTGTGTGACGTGTTCGCAAGTCAAGGCCGAACATCAGCGACCGTATGGGAGTCTTCGAAGTGGGATCATATCACCATGGACTTCGTAACGAAGTTGCCTAAAACCCTTCGAGGTCACGATACCATTTGGGTGATAGTTGATAGATTGACAAAGAGCGCTCACTTCTTGCCTATGCGCGAGACTTTACCGATGGATAAGTTGGCAAAGCTTTATATCGATGAGGTGGTCTCGAGGCATGTGATACCATTGTCGATCGTGTCGGATCGCGATAGTCGGTTCACTTCGAACTTCTGGGATGGGTTTCAGAAAGAGCTTGGTACACGAGTTAAGTTGAGTACGGCTTACCATCCACAGACCGACGGGCAGAGCGAGCGAACGATCCAAACCTTGGAAGACATGTTGAGGTCTTGTGTCATCGATTTCGGGGGTAGTTGGGACTCTCACCTGCCTTTGGTGGAGTTTGCTTACAACAATAGCTACCACTCGAGTATTGGGATGGCACCTTTCGAATCATTGTATGGGCGAAAGTGTCGGACTCCAGTGTGCTGGCTTGAAGCGGGAGAAAAGTAGTTCGTCGGGCCTGAAATCGTGCAAGAGACTGCCGATAAGGTCAAGTGCATTCGTGAAAGAATGAAAGTGGCTCAGGATCGTCAGAAAAGCTATGCCGATAAGAAGAGGCGACCGATGGAATTCCAAGTAGGCGACCGCGTTATGCTTAAGGTGTCGCCGTGGAAGAGCATTATACGGTTCGGAAAACGTGGGAAGCTGAGTCCCCGTTTCCTCGGACCTTTCAAAGTACTTAAGCGGGTGGGTTTGCAAGCCTATCAGTTGGAATTGCCACCGGAGTTGAGCAGAATACACAACACATTTCATGTTTGCTACCTCCGAAAATGTTTGGCGGTAGAAGACAGCGTCATTCCCCTTTCAGAGTTAAGGGTAGACGAAGGTAACCGTTGTGTGGAAGAACCCGACGCCATCTTAGAGAGAAAGTCTAAGAAGTTGCGTCACAAAGAAGTCACTTTGGTCAAGGTGCAGTGGAAGCATCACCGGGGAGCAAATGTGACTTGGGAATCTGAAGAGGATATGAAGCGTAGATATCCTCATCTCTTTGTATAGTTGGATTTCGGGGACGAAATCATTCCCAAGTTGGGGAGGATTGTAACACCCTGAATTTTGGGGTTGGGTGAGAAGTTGACCGTTACCCAAAGTTCAGGGGGGTTATTTGTAACTTGGGTTATATAAATACAAATCAAATCTGAGATATTTTCAAAATATCTCATTTGGTCTGATTCTTGTTTGAGAAGCCAGAGAGAAGTGAAGAGCAGGAGAAAAACAGTGTTGAAGTGGTTGATCGATTCGGACAAATCAAGGTACGAATCTAGCTTAATACTTTGATCTGAATGCTTTTAGCCGTGTAGAATCTCGTTGTGAAGGTTTTAAACCGTTCCATTTTGAGATCTGAGTATTTCTCATTTTGGATCTGGGTTTTGTATCTCCGACTGTTCTTGGCGAACAAGACGACCGGATGTGCAAAGGACCGGACGAATGCACTCGACCGGAAACCCCTTTCGACCGGTGAGATGCATTCGACCAGAACCCTTTCGACCGGTGAGACCCATTTGACCGGTATGGGTTTGACCGGTATGGGTTTGACCGGAGTGTTGTCTTCGACCGAAACCCCTTTCGACCGGTAGTGCCTTCGACCGGTTTAGGTTCTGCTCGTTGTTAGCTTCTGTTTTTTTTCTTTTGAGTTATAGTCAGGTAGCAGGAGAGTTATCTGTGTTTCGACTTACCGATTCTTTCGGTGTTGTCATAGGTAGCATTCGTTAGGGAGAAGGAAACTGAGGTGAGTTCCTACTAACTTTTCTAAACTGTTATATATGTCAAAGATTGTGTTTTTAACTCCTACATATCTCTACGTTTTCGGATTGTCCGTTTATTTCATTTTGATGTAACTTGGGGTTTTGAGATATCTTAGGGTTCCTGAAACGCTTTTGACTAAAATGATGGATTTCACCTTGTTGAAGTAAAATAATGTTTTACTTGCCCAGTGTGTGGCTTATTCGAAAGAATGTATATAAACTGGATTTATGATTATCTTTCTTACCAGCAGTTGGTCTGGAAAATGACATTTTGAAATATAAATGTGTTGGAAGCTATTTATCTAGCTTTGTTGGTCACACGAAATATTGTGACAAGTCATGACTATACTAGTGGATCCCTAGGTATCGAGTCGGCTTATGGCTGGGAAGGATATGCCCCTTCCGTTGTAGTTAGATACATTTGATCCTCGGGGGCAACTTAGGTACGGTTATGTGAGACCGGATCCTAGCCATGGGTCAAATGTAGTCTAATGAACGAGTATGACATGGTTCCTTGGGGGCCCTCCCTCACATCGTAGTACGGACCGAAGCATTCGTGGCCATGGTTCCATGTATTTAGCTCATAACTCGGATTTGTGGCTTACTTCGTGTTCCACTATAATCCTTGGTAAATCGGGTAATCCCCGTCATCGAAAGATGTGTTTTGGACCGGTTGTCCATTTATTATCAAGAACTGTATTTTGCTCAACCAAACCTTTGAAAGGATTTACTTGTTACATTTGTCAATATCTCTTGAGATTTATGAACTGTATGTTCTCACTAGGCTTAAAGCCTAACACTTTTTCTCAAATGATTTGTACAACAGGTTTCCCTTAGCGGTGGGCTGCCGGGGTTTTGAGAGACGAGTTTGGTCTCGAGGCTTTTGGGAGATGACTAGTATTGTATCTGGGCATTTGTTAAGTCCCATTCTTTTGGTGAATTATGGATTGTCAGCTGATGTAATCTTGATATAGGTATCTAGATTAGTTCGTTGATGAACCCTATATCTGTTCAGGTTTTGTAAAGTCTTAAGGACTGACTCCCTTGATGGGAGGTTTATATCAATACGATCGTCATGTTGCCAGGTTTTTTTCCAGGTTTTAATTTACTCTGATTTTTAGGGTGTTACATAGTGTTTAACATTCGTCGTTAGTACCCCGTTTGGTAACTGGTGAGAATTTGGTTTTGGTTGATGTTGGGCTTAATACAGTGGATCCCGCGAGTTACACGCGACTTGTAGTCGCAACACAAACCGCGTAACCCACTGTTGGGTTTTGAATTCAGGGACACGGGCGACTTATGCCGCGGGTTGAAGCCGCGGCATAACCCGCGGGAGTCCCCTGGCCGATCTTATACGACTTCTCCTTCATTTCTCCTCATTTTACTTCAATCTAACCTCATTTCTCTCTCTCTCAACCCTCATAAATTCTCCCATCCGATTTTAGGGATTCAACCACCACAATCTATCCCATTTATTGCTAGTAGTTGGGGTCTTTGATCAAGATTTCAAGTTGAGCATTTAACCACCATTGTCATCCTCTTCAAGTTCAGATCTAGGGTTTGGGTTTCCTCCAAAAACCCACTTGGTGAGTTATTCCTTCTTAAATGCTCTAGTATTTGATTATTTCCATGACTTTATCTCACACTACTTCTATGTGCTACTTGGTGAGTTTTATAACCTAATAGTTGGTATTCTTGACTTTATGAACCCAATGGGGGCAAGTATGTTTAGTAGATCTTGATAATCTCTTTGGTAGTAACTATGTGGATCATATGTTCTAGATTTCATGCTTATATGTTGAGTTCATGAGGAAACTACTAATGTCATGATTTAATCCAACTGCTGATAACTTTATGAAGGAATGAGGTAATGATAATGGGTGGATATATTTACATGTATGAAATTATGAGGACCATGATTTATGAGGAATATGGAAGTAAATATTTTATACGTGGAAGAGAGGTGTATATAATGTGTTATTTATTTAACAAATGTGTATCACCTGATGAGTATGTGGCACTACTCCTTGTGCACGAAGAGGTAGTAGCCTAATGTATGAATTTTGCATTAACCACGGTGTGTTACTAGCGAGTAGGCAATAAGGGATCTCGTATCCTTAAGGTGTAACTCGTCTAGAATATGGATAGGCAATAATGTCCGTAAGACCTTGAGGTGTAACTCGACGGAGTAGGCAATAAGGGCAGTAAATATGGTCTGAGGTTGTGATGTCGTTATGGCATGGGAACTAAGATCGGGGCATGAGGTGTAATCAATTACCATCGCGGGCAATCCCACTTTCGAGTAAATATCGCCCCGATGGAAGCGGGTCTCCCCCGTAAAACAAGAGGTATTTCTTGTATGTTTATATTCAGGTTTGAGGAACTGATGGCGGAGATTTGTTCCGCGCGAGGCAGAGGAGTTCGATAACATGAGTATGGTTTTATAATGTCATGTCTATTATCTGCATATTTATGGGATCTCACTAGGCTTCGTCCTAACACTTGTTGTGGTTGTTGTTTCCTCACAAATCCTAATCGTGGAGGAATTTAGGATGTCGGCTTGGCTACCGGGCACATAGGAGATCTTGAAGTGCCGGACTTTTGGGGGAATTTTGTGAAGAGAGTTCTTATCGACTTAGCAACGCTCGTATTAATCTAGATTTAAATCAATCTTAGATTAAGTAGGTCGTTGTAGTATTGACGTCCCATTATTTTGTTGCAACCTTATGATGCAAACTAACCCGGTTTTATAGGGTTTTAGCTTTATTGATTTTTGGGTGAACATCCTTTGGTTATATCTTTTAAGCAGGTGTTTTGGACCCTTCGTATTCTAGACGTCATATTGCCGAATTTACAAACATATTTTATATGTTAAATTTTTAGAGTGTTACAATAAGAGGTTTCCACCTTTTTGTCAGAAGTAGGTGGATAAAAAGGATACTATCCGATTTATGGAGATAAAATTGGCTAGAAGAGGGTCCTGTCGAATTGAAGGGTTGTAATTCGGTACGTAGGACACTAGCCGACTGGAGAGAGATAAATCGACAGGTAGGATACTCGCCGATGGAGGGAGAGGTAAATCGATAGGTAGGTAGCTTAGTGAGGTTGGAAGTTTATCTTGATCCGCATCTGAAGATTTACTTCTTGCTGATTTTGGTTGGTCTTCGACTTTACCGATATTTTAAAGCATGACTAAGCTATTACAAAAAGAACCTTAAAATAATCTAAGTACAAAGGATGTTCAAATATTACAGGTATGAATTGATACACCGAAAGGGAGGTCATTTTCATATCTTTGATGACCCAACACTTCTTTTCACCCTCAACCCTCATCCTTATCTTGGGTTTATTTTTGTATGACGTGGGAGTAAAGGAGGTATTCTTGAGGGCTTTGCAACTCAGATCTGGAAGTCTAGCTAGAGGATCTCAAGTCTTCACCAATTGAGGCTAGAGGTTGGGAATCCAGGTTTAATTTAACCTAGCAAGGGCGGGTTCAAGTTGTTTTGTGAAAACTATGTACATGCCAAAAATATGTTCATTTTGAAGTATTAATGTGTTTTACTTGCTGTTTATCAAATATGTAGATTTTTTTGGTGATTTTTGCATATTTGGTACATTTGATTTTATAAATCTTGTGAAATACTCATATTTGGGATTTATGGACATTTTGATAAATAGATCACGAGTTTAGGTTATTTTGATGATTTATCTTAATGAATGAGGAATATTTGGTGAAAATGCATTTTAGTGTATTTGTTTTGGAAAATGCATATTGTTGGGTTATGGGACATTCTGAAATACAAATGGTATGATTCTAATTGGAAAACAATTTGTCCCAACCAGTGATGGGTTTTTGGGTTAATCATGTCTTTGGAGCATGTGTTTGCATAAACATTGGTTAAATACATTTTTATTATTTAAGATGACTTTTATTGAATAGTCAATTGAATTATTGAGATTTTGACTCGGTTTTGACTTAGATGAGTTTTGGGGACATTTGTCTAGTTTAACTTGCTCAATGTTGAGCTTTGAAATGAGATACACTATTATCTATACTATATTACAAAGATGACATAAAAAACTCTTAAAAACAAGTCTTAAAGCTTAATGTACCGCTATTTAATGCTAATTACTTAAAAAACAACCATAAAAACTGTATGTACTACATTTAATGTTATTCATTAATTTTCAATCATTATCTCTAACCATTTTAACTCCTCTAAAATCATTTCCCACTTTAACTCCCCTAAAATAACTCTCAGCATATTTTAGATATAAAAAATCTAAAATATAATTAAAAAATCTTACATAATATTTTATAAAAAAAATTATATTATTAAACCAAAATAAATTACATTATATTATTAAGTTTAAATTAAACAAATTTATATAAAAAAATCATTATCACTCTCTCACAACCATCCAAAATCGTAATGTAAATCGACAAAAAAACAGAAAATAAAATGAAACATTAAAATCGTGATGTATCTAGCTGCATTGCGCGAGTACACTTCTAGTGGCATATTTATTTGGAATTTACACGTTTTAAGTGTGTTGATCATTCAAATAGGAGTCATGTGATTTAGACTGTAACACAATTGATCCATAGGCATATGAGTCATTTTGTTGGTTTGGAAAATGGGATCGTTATCCCTGCTTTGTAGCTAGGATTAGCGGAGGACTCAAGGTACAAACCATAGGTGGTTGAACTTGATGAACATGTGATCCATAGCGGAGGACTCAAGTACGGACCATGGATGGTTGAACTTGACAACCGTGTGATTCGTATTGGAGCACTCAAGTTATATACCGTGGGTGGTTGAACTTGATGACCGTGAGGCCATAGTGATTATTATTTCTAGTGAGCGAGTATATCTATGATCAGCGAATGACTCAATCTATAGACCGTGGGTAGTTAAACTTGATGACTATATGATCTATAGTGGAACTCTTTAATGTAGATATGTGGCTTACCTTATGCTTCACGACATTCGATGGATACGAGTCTCTCCCGTCACCGAAAGGTGTTATTTTTGGATACATGTATTATCCATGTTTTCGATATTGTTTTGGGTATAAAGTGTATCCATAATTTACGATATTAATTATTGAACTTTATTTATGTTTTGGTGCTTGGATAATAGTGTTTTATCCATGTTTTCTATATTTGGTTATTAAACTCTATTCATGTTTTAGGTGAGTATTGAGCTTTGGTTTTATGATAAAGTGGACACTTTGATCATCGAGTTTTCATCATGAAAAATGGTGGGTTTAGGGGAAATATATTGTTTTACATTAAATACATTTCATTTTGGGAGATTGTGATTTAAATAGAATTCTTCGAGTTTTATCATTTTATATTAAATATGAAAACTCTTGAACTCACCAGACGTTAAGACTAACTTTTTTTTATTTGTCGGCATATGAATCAGGTCCTCGTTGGGGAATGCTTCTAGTGACACCGTGAAGAGTCGAGTGTTGGTTAGAGGCAGGAAGAGGAATTAGCTAATTGGAGACTTCTTTCGTACCTTGGAGATGACGATAGTTATTGGATTATAGTAACATATGTCACCAATCTAGACTTTGTGTAAGGTTTGGATTATTATTGTTTGATGTTAAATTCTAGATTGCCATTATAGGTAATCAAGTGTAGACATTTAGAAAGGTATTTATTCCTTATTTGATGTTTGTTTAGAAATTTTAAATTAATCTCTCTTTCCAAATTTGAGGGTGTTACAGTGTTCAACAACACAAACATAAGAGGGTGTTCAAGGGGAGGGAACCAACGGGGAAGGGGTCGAGATTTGGAGGCACCGTAAGGGCCGAGTGAACTCTGATGGTTACACAGGGGTGTTCATCTTCTTCAATTTGTATTTAGGTTTCCTAATTTTGGGATTTTCTTCAATTTGACTATGTGGTTTATATAATTAATAAATAGAATATTTATTTTATTATATTAATTAGAAGGTTTCTCTTTTAAAGAAAAATAAAGGAAAAGTGCAAAAAAACTAAAAAGCCCCTAACGTAACTGGTTTTTCTAACGGCCGTTAGAAGGAGAGATCAAATCCAGTCGTTTTTGCATACCATTATGGTCAATTTGTAATTTCAATACTGTATAGGAACCAAAAGTGTTATAACCACTAAACCACAAGGATCAAATTTGTAGTTTACTCTATTACTAACAAACCGTTAATATTATAAAACTTTTGACACAAATTCGCATATACTAAAAAAAAATCAAAATTACTACAAAATTTTAAAGCCTTAATGGAGGCTTCTCTTATTTCTTTTATATATATATATATATTGATAAACAACACATCATATTCTTAATTAGTTTAAAATTATAACCATTTATACATGGATAAATGCACTTCAATTAACATAAATCCTGTGAAGTGCATTTTATATTAAGGCATTGTTTGGCAAACTAGCTTATAAACTAGCTGGTAGCTGATAAGCTAGATTTTCAAAACGCTACTATGACATTGTTTGGCAAAAAAAAACTAATTTTTTTAGGTACATGTTCGGATGACCATAAGCTAGTTTTTCAATAAACTAGCTTATGGTCTTTCAAACATATACCAGGAAAAAATAAGCTAGTTTTTTTTGCCAAACATAGCCTAAAGGTTAAAAAAATACATCGACACGACATGGAAATTCACACGTCTCGACAACAATAAAAAAATCCCATTACACCTTCCTCCCCGTATTCTTTTTACCAATATTTTTTTAATTAATTTAATTATATATATAATTTAGTAAAAAATATAATGATAAATTATGTTGGCAAATGAAACGAAGGTGAATAATTTCGATTACATCAATACTATTAGGCATCGTTTGACAAAAATAATCTAGTTTATAAGTTAGTTTATAAGCTAGTTTATTTTTATAATATATGTTTGAAGGGAAATAAGTTAGCTGATAAGCTAACTTATTGATAAACTACTTGGAATAACTTATAAAATTTTTTTTGTGACTTTTTCTAATTATACATTTAATAATATTACTTATTATTTATCATCTATTAATTATAAATAAATTTTAATTATTAAAAATTAAGTATTAGTCCAATTGATTTTATTTTTTGATGTTAATTTTTAATTATTTAAAATTATTGTTAATCATATCAATTGATTTTATATTATTATTTTTTGAATATTAGTTAATATATTTTTGTTATCAATCACTATTATTTTTTAATTATTATTCAATTATAAATTTTATTCATATTATATGTAATGGTTATTTAAAATCATAAGTTAATATATATTTTTTCTAAAATTTGTTTTAATAAATTCAAAATTTATAGTATATATAATAATAAATTTAAATTCTTTTAATTAACATATGATATTATTTAATTTTTTTTACTATCTTGTTTGTATTAATTAACATATTCTATTACTATAAGTTTGTTTTAATTATATTATGAAATATTATAATTGATTATTATTTTCAGGATATCTTGTTTGTAATAAATTTAAACTATAAGTTTGTTTTATATGTTTATCAACTATTTTTTGTCAAACATAACTTATACATCAACTAGCTTATCAATCATTAGCTATAAGTTAGTTTATCTGTCACCAACTAGTTTGTCAAACATAACCTTAATATCACAATCTCTTTCTATTTAAATATGTCAAATCTTTTGTATTTGTTTAGTTTATGTAAAACTGCTTATTCATCATGTTTTTTAATAAAATAAAATATAGCTAATTTGTATATCCTTACCAATATTACTTAGGCCATGTCTAATGACAAATAAACTTTCTTATTTTTTTAATTTAATAAAGAAAATTATTGGATAATCATAAATTAGCTTCTGAAAAATTATTTTATAAAATTTATTGATTTTTTTAAGTTGTTGTAATTATATAATTTATACTTTATATAAATACCTGTTATTTTTCTTTTATTATTATTTTATATTGTATTTTAGTTTTTACCGAACATTACTATTTTATGAGCTAGTTTATAAGGTAAGAGCATCTTCAACAATTTTGTTAAAATTTTTCAAAATGAATAATTAAAAGTCAAAATCTAATTTTTTTTTTTACATTAGACTCTAATATATTCTCAATTTTGAAGATTATAACATATAAAATATCCAATACATTTAAAAAGAAATTTATATTTTTTAAATATTTAATTTCAAGTCCTCTTATTGGAGAAAATAGTAAAAATCATTTATTTTTATTAAGCAATTATTTTTAGGAAGTTTTCTTATATAATTTACCATATATGTTCACATATGCATTTTTTAAAATATGTACACATGAAATTTCCTTAATTTTTCATTCTTATTTTTCACAATATTTAACATTAATTCTTATTTGAACCGGTCACTATGAATATAAGTACTAAATTACTTGATTAATTATAAGAAACAATCAATTGTCGGATGAAGGATGAAGACCTTAACTTTGATAAGTCTAGAAATTATCCTTGCGGTTTTCATTTTACTTCGAAAATGGTCGCTAGTCGTTAACTTTCTTTATTTTATTCGTTAGACCGAAAGGACATTTCAATCTATTTATCTAAATCTTTACTTTTCTTTTGAAAAATAAATAATATTTTATTTCATATTTTGTTTTCAATTTTATCATAAAATTACTTCTCAATCTAAAATTTGATATTCTTTAAAAGAAAATATATAATAATATTTTAATTATAAAAAGAAAGCTAAATATTTCGATAAAAAGACCAAAATGTCTCCGAGTTTAAGAGCATTTCCAATGCAAGTTTCTTATAAGTAAAAAATGCAACAACTTGTAGAAACTAGCATCATGGAGTGTTCTTATAAGAGCATCTCCAACAGCTATGCTAAAACAGAAAAAATGATTTTTTTGTATTTTTTTTGCTACAACAGCTATGCTATATCATATGCTAAAATAGAGAAAAAAAAGATAGAGAATGTAAAAATCTTCAAATCTGGAGAAATCTTTAAAATTCTATATTTAAGAGAGAAATACTATTAAATTCTTTTTCACTAATAGGAGATATTGAAGTTGTGTGTTTAATAGAGATAAATAATATTTTATTAAATTATTGAATATTTTAATAATATAATTGATGATAAAATGCTAAAATAAAGTAGTTGTTGGAGTTGGATATAATTTTTTTTAGAGATTTTAATTTTTTATACTTTATTTTAGAAAAATACCTTAATTCTAATTATGAAGTTTGTGACATGTGACATTTTCCTTATTTTTTTTTAATTTTATTTTGCTGACTTCAGGTTCCATTTTTAGAATTTTCTCTAAGCCTTGAGGACCATAATTGAATATTTTTGAAGACAACTGGGATGGGATGGAATGGAATGTAGAAAATTCCAGTTATACCCCTGTGGTCTTCCTCCTTCATCCGATTTGTCCCGTCTCTGCAGCATTTCCTCTGCACCTTTCACAAATTCCAAAATAAAACAATCATACAAAAAAAAAACATTCATAAAAACAAAATCTTCAATAAACCCTAGACCTTCAATCCTCTTCAATGGAGTCTCTCTCACGTCCTCTTCACTCCAGAAAACTATCCAATGCTACCAGCTTCTCAGCCAAAAACGCCTACCATGGCGTTTTTTCCGGCCACCGTCACAACTACGCCGGACCTCCAGGTATTGACGTTCAAGACTACCGTGAAATTTTTGCTACTTCTTCTTCAATTCCGGTGCTTGATCTTTCAACCTTAGGAGAACCGGCTGATGCTTCGAGTTTAAGTTCAAACACTCGGAGTTCTAAGCCGGATTACTGTAAGATTTTCGGTGGATTTCGTGACGAAGAGGTTGCTGTTTCTTACGAAGAATTATTTGCTTGCGACAAAGCTAGGTGAGTTTTTTATGTTCTGTTTACGCGTTTTTTAGAAAAAAAGTTGTCGTTATTGTTGTTTGATTGAAACAGAGGCTTCCTCATTTTATTCTTGCTGTTATTTTTCTATATGTGAACGGCAGTTTTGGCAATGGCGATGGTGCTTCATGTGTCAAAATTTGTAGTTTACGCGAAAATGGGACGTTTTGGCTCTTATGATAGCTTGGCCGAAAATTCTAAGTGTAGAATATACCGGACCAAAAGTTAATGCTTGGGGCTTCTGTCGATTCTTCGATTCAGATTTTATCTACCACCCACACACAATCATATGTGCCCTTCCATCTTTCTATTTAATTTTTTCTTTTTGTAGAGATGCACTTTATAAATTGTTTGGTTGAGTAGAGGCTTAATGTGGAAATTTAAGATTCTGTCAAGCGGAGTTGGAGGTTTAGCTTAAATATCATCTAAATTGGGCTAGACAAGATTTTCGTTAAATCTCATTGAGCTATGCGATAGAATCCGTACATCAATAAGTATTTGATCTCAAACTAGTTGGGACCTGGGCGTGTAACAGAAGATTGGTAAGAGTTTGAAAATTTTGGGCAGAAGATCCAGAAATTTTGTATATTTTGCTTTAATCACGCCACTTGCATATAACTTGCTCATGAAGGCCTACTTCTTGATCAATCTTTCTTTCTTCTTTTTTGTTTTTCTTAAAGGATAAACACACACACACACACCAGCCTCTACTGAGTATTGAAATCCCCGACTCGAGATTATTTCAAATGGGTTGGTACCTTCGGTGCACCATTGGTCCAAATGTGCATTCGCTATGTTGTCAAATTAGTGTATTATACAAGTTGTTTATCATGACGAATTTGTTTGGAGGCTGAGAGGAATAATGTTAAGAATGATTATGTAGTGGAAGGCCATGATCATTAAAGAGAAGTGCGTAGAACTGGAAGTTTGAGCTTGTTTGATGGTTAAAATTTCCACATTCACAATTTTATCATGATATTGATTTGCTCAGAAGTTGTAATTTTTGTGCGTATTTTTGGCTTATTTAATCTGCTGGCCCTTTTGGCAACAAACAGTCTTTTCAGATGTTCAAAACGACAAGTGTAATATTTCGAATTTTTTACATTATCAGAGAGTCTAGAATCTTGCATTATGAATGGGTCATTCTTGATACATCGGGACATAATGTAGTCTTTATTGACCATGCTTGAACTTTTGTGCAATTCCGTTCCTGTTCGACTGTTTTAGCTTCGATGGTTACCTATTTTCTAAGAGGCTGGGAACTTCTCCTTAGTTTCTATACTAGCAGAATCGTAGGATGCCCATAGTGGGAAGCTAATCCTAAATTAGAATCTCTGTTTGTAGTTTACTCAACTTGTGATTCTGTGGCATATTCCAGTGTGCATAAAGCCTAATAATGTCAGTTCTGGCGTTATTGCAAGATAGTCCATTACCATCAGTCTCAAGCTTATATCTTCACCGGAGAGCATGCTTCTTAATTTAGAAAGTTTCATTATCTTTTGCATTTTCCTTGTATGATATATTCTCGTCCCCTATTCTTATAACAATTTCCCTTTTTAGTAGTTTGTTTTGTACCTCCAAATATTCTTTAGTTCAAAGTGATGTATATTGCTATCAGGTCGTAACCTTTTCCTCTGTTAATATTTTTTAGGGCTCCCTCATCGACAAGATCAACTTCTCAAGATTCAGATGATTTGTCTTATCGATCTTCTGATACCTTGAAGCAGTTTAACATGTCATATCACAAGATCAGCCCAAAAAGTAAAGATGGGTTAGATGGGACGAGACATGTCACACAATTACATGCTATACCTGGATTTACTTGTTTTATTGATGAAGCAGCTCCCCCACCAAAGATGGAAGCCAAGAAGCACAAATCCTCAGCAGTTGATGTTAGTGTAGATTCCAGTAAAGAGGGTTTTGCCGAGAAACAACCTTCGGAAAATGCTGTCAGAAGAAAAAGTAAACCTCATCCTGGCAAATCCTTCTCTGAAGATAAATTTTCGAAAACATTTGAGATAGGTCTCAAACCGCATCCCTCCACAGTATTGCCGCCTTCAGCTTCGTCGACCAACGTAGATAATCACAAAACTTATTCTAAGATATCAACTGCTATAAATTCTGAATCATGTAAAACTGATGCTTCTGAAAGTGCTGATGCCAGATTTTCACCTACATATTTTCATGAGGAACTTGATGTCAATTCAGCCGCTGCTGCTTCTGCAGCTGCTCTGAGAAAAGCCATAGAGAAGGCTCAAGAAAGTATACGGATTGCAAAAGAATCAGTTGGCAGAAAGAAGAAAGGTCTTCGGAGATTTTCAAGTAAAAGCGTCAAAGAGAGCTTCAAAGTTGATGGTAGAAGGGAGGATGTAACAGCAGGTGAAGAACATAAATGCAAAGATGAAGTGGGAGGGGTATTTGAAAGAGTTGCTGCTCCATCACAGGCTTTTCCTGATTTGGGAAGGAATCGTAAATATGGTGGCACCGTAGTTTTTCCAGATTTCTTGGACGGTGAGAAACTTTTTGTTGCCAAGAAGGTTATAGATGAAATGAACGGGAAAATTTCAGAATCAACTAAAGAATGCTCGATACCGATACAGTCTCCTAACATATTTAAAGATAGTACGATTGTTTCTAATTCTAAACAAGTCACAAGTGAAACAGAATCCCGACCTCTTGATTCAGCTGCAAAAGACGAACACTTGACCTTGTCTTCCGAAGCAGTTGATACTGAAAATAGCAGGACTGACACACCGGACTTTGTGCATGCAGATCAAACAAATAACATATCTGTAGATGATTATGAAGGCAAAATCAAGCAAACCAAACCCACCGCTGGTGTGTTGGAACACCAGGGTGTTGTGAAAGAACCAGAATCAGTTGAAAGAGCTTATGAACTAGAGGAAGTCGGAAAACAAGATGCTGTTAGAATAGCACAAGGGTGGGAAGGGGGAGAAGGTACACTAAAATCAGCTCTGTTTTTGCATGAAGGCAGGGAAAACGATACATGTGCGGCTCCACAGGAGGATGGAGCATCTGCACAGAGACCACAAGGTTTCCTTAAAACAGTAGAAGATGACAAGTCCAGAGAATCACTGGAGAATAAGGAAGAGGTAGGACCAAGTAATTCCCACGAATTAGCTAAGGGATCAGACAACTTAACTGCTCAAGAAGTGGAAGATGAGAAGAAGGAATCCCAAGAGTCTAATCAAAATGATAATGTGAAGGGATTGAATGAAACATTAGGGTTATTGGAAAATGAGAAACAAGAGGTTCTTGAACAAGAACATGTTGAGAACTTCGAAAATGAAGAGATGCATAGAAAGAAGAATAATGAAGCAAGTGACGAGGGGATTAAGGAGGCTTCTCAATGGCTTGAAAGTGAGAATGAATCCAAAGATGACCAAAAAACTAAAAGCCACAAGGAAGTAGAAAGCAGAGAGATGTTTTATGATGTTTGTGAGCTGGAAACGAAGGATAGTGCGCAAACTCGTGTCAATAGCATAGAAGAAATTGACGTGACTCTGCAAGACGATTGTGAGATGAAACATGAAGATAATCACACAGGTGAAAGAAAGAGGGAAAATTTGGATGAAGCATGTGATCATAAATTTGATGAGAACTCGTCAGGTGACGATAGTCTTACAGAAGAGACTGATAATGTAGATGATACACAAGAGTCCTGGGAAATTAATATGAACAACAAGAATGTGGAAACAACTCAAGAGGCTGATGATGTTGGAAGCAGCCCAGTTCATGTTACAGAAGCTTCCTGTGAATTCCAAGTAGAAGACACAGAAGCAATAAAAGGAGTAGATGCATTGGAAGGAGAGTTCTTTGAAAAGACTTCTAGTGATCAAACTATCTCTGATGACAATGAGGATGAATGTGAAATGAAATATGACAATCTGGCAGATCTTGGTTCAGCTGACACTGGTTTCGGTCAAAATGAAACTGAAGAGGTTGATGTACGATCTGAATCATCTTCAGGTACTGTACGTGGTGTGGAGGAAGAGGCTGACGAATCTAACAGAGAAAAGAATACTATTGATGAAGAGAAAATTGTTCCTAGGGAGGAAAAAGAAAGCAATATCCTACTGCCTCATAAGGAAATGCCTAGAGTTGGAAGTATAAATGAAATCAAAGCATCTAAAGAACCTCGAGTGTCAAATGAGACAGAAAAATCCATGGATGTCACCGAGGAGATCAGAACAAGCCAATATAGAGAAAAAGAAGACAAAATTGGGGAAACTGGGGGAAGGAAATTGGCAGGAAAAGAGCACCGCAAAAAGTGGCACGAAATTGATGAAGTGACTGCCAGAGAAAGGGAGCGTGAGAAAAATAGGTTGGCTGTTGACAGAGCAATCCGTGAAGCTCGTGAGCGTGCCTTTGCTGAAACCCGTGAGAGAGCTGAACGTGCTGCTGTTGAAAAAGCTACCGAGGAAGTTCGAAAAAGAATGATGGCTGATGCCCGAGAAAAGGCTGCAAAAGCTTCTGTTGGAACAAAATCATCTTCTGAGAGAACTGCACAGTCCAAGCTTAGAGCAGAGCGTGCTGCAGTAGAGCGAGCCACATCAG
Source organism: Arctium minus (assembly GCA_954870635.1). Taxonomy (NCBI): domain Eukaryota; kingdom Viridiplantae; phylum Streptophyta; class Magnoliopsida; order Asterales; family Asteraceae; genus Arctium; species Arctium minus. The sequence goes on from OX941093.1 coordinate 59,909,686, forward strand.
AAGCTCGCCAACGAGCTTTAGAGAAGGCAATTTCTCAGAAGAGTGTTTCTGAGGCAGGGGTACAATCTATTCTAGCTATTATCGTTATTATTTTAATATTGATATTATTGTGAGAATGAACCCCATTGATTACTCTTGAAAAGAGCCCTTAGGAGAGAGAAGGGGGGAGGAGGTGTTCCAACATACATTGGGGAGAAAGGGTCCAAGTCCAGCCGGATTACCCCAGAGTGTCGAGCCCCTAGATAATTTCCAAAAAAGAGCCCTTGGTAGAAAAAGGGGGTTCCAACATATATTGGGAAGAAATGGTCCATATTTAGTCAGATTTCCCTACAGTGTCGGTAGTGGTAGACCTTGGTTCTGATACCATGTGAGAATATGTGGAACCCCACAGATTACTTTCCAAAAGAATTCTTGAGGAGAGAAGGGAGGGGGGACTGCGGGTCCAAATTTAGCCGATGCGGGACTCAAACAATTATTGTGGTTTTGTTTTTTTGATTCATTTTAAGGTTGTATATATATCAGTAGCATTCGGAAGACTGACCTACAAAAGCCCTTGCAGGATTTACACAGTTCAAATGGAACAAGTACTGAATCCGCTCTGAGAAGTAAAGCAAAACTAGAAAAGCACAACAGGATCATGGAAAATGTGGTATGTGTTGCTTTGGTCCATAATTCAATCACAGATTCATCATAAATATGTCCAAAAATACTCATTAATTTGCTGGTTTCTTTTAGGCTAAAGCGCTTGCAGAAAAAGAGAAGCGTGATCTACTTGCTCAAAAGGAACAAGCTGAAAGAAATGTAATTACCGTCAATCAAATAGAAATGACGTACCAGTTTTTGATGCATTATTTTTGTCTTACGTTTTGGTATCCAATTGTATTTCAGCGATTAGCAGAAAATCTTGATGCTGATATCAAAAGGTGGTCAAGCGGGAAAGAAGGGAACTTGCGTGCATTGCTTTCAACACTACAATATGTATGTACAATCTTTAATTAAACCAAAAACTCATGCTTGCGTATGATAATCTCATTTCTAGGTCTAACAAACAGTTCCCCACAACAATGTTGTTTGTTTTTTAAGAGGAGCTGAACTCTGAAGTCTTATTTCACTTCTTATTGATAAGAGTGGTAGTGAAGTCTGAAAGCAGATTCAAAAAGATTATTTGTTTTTGTAAATTGATAAATGTCTGAATGTGTGTAATCGGGGTTGAACATCTTAGCCGGAGGTTTTGAACTAAATTGTTGAACTTGCAGATTCTTGGACCTGACAGCGGTTGGCAAGCAGTTTCACTGACAGAGATCATAAGCTCTAGTGCTGTAAAGAAAGCTTACAGGAAAGCTACACTTTGTGTTCATCCCGACAAGCTGCAACAACGGGGGGCAAGCGTTCAGCACAAGTATATATGCGAAAAGGTTTTTGATCTTTTAAAGGTATGCAATTCATCTTCAGTTCTTCCCTCATTATTACAATATACATATTTGCTGGCTGTGTACATTCCAAGCAGGCTAAAAAATAATTAGCATAGCATAAAATAGAACAAAAATCAATTATAAAAAGTACGGTTTAAGTGGTTTTTTGCAACACCCAAGTGTTTTTTTCCTCCTTTTCTGCTTCTGTTACCAAAAATCTAAAGGATAAACCAAAGGGGTTCGAGCTTGCAACCTGTAATGCCACATGCAATGACATTAGGTTGCAACAATTTTCCGTGAACTTAGGGAAGCACACATCAAGTTAATGAGGATGCACACTCTTCGAATCCGACAATTTGGGATAGTTGATTTATTCATGTATTATGTCGACAGGCGGCTTGGAATAGATTCAACTCTGAGGAGAGATAGCAGCCTCATACTTTCAGGTAAGAGGTTTTCATCACCTTGATTGAAAGTTGGAAGAAGGTGGTGGTGTTGATGGTGGCGGTGGCGGTGGTGGTGGCATTGGAATTGGTGGTAGCTTAATATTATTGAAGAACCATAGTTTCTTTAGTAGAAAAAGAAAAGAGAAAAAAGAGTTCAGTGCAGTGCGGTATATGATTTCTCATGTGTCGCGCGACATGGACATGACCGTGTACGTGAGAAGTTACTATACCGTAATTTGACATTGAACTAATCTATTGATGGTATAAATGTCTTCTATGAAGTTATATAAATGGAGTTTCCCCTTTCTTTTCCATATCTAATTGAAGTAGGATGTCATTTGTGTTTATTATAGGTGTTCACGGTCCGGTTCGGTTGGTTTGAGATGTAAAATCTTGCCCGGATTGGTAAAATCAGATTTGACAAAATTTCAAAACATAAACTTGTTCGTAATAACTCATAAAATACATAATGCAATTTAATGTACGCAAAAAAATAAAGAGATTAATAAATAGAAGAATTGCACTGTGATTTAAAGTCTTTCAGACCTCTTGTCCTACTCCACTTTTCGGTAGATATATCAGGTATGCTCAAGTGATCGTCAACCACGTATTAAGGGGCTGTTTGACAGTTATTGAATGGTTTGGTGGAGAATGATTAGTAAACTCTTATGATATAGTGCAAAATGAAATATGGTTGTTTGGTAATTGTTTAGAATGAAATCAGGGTACTGAATGGTTAAGGAAGGCCCATGATACAAATCATTCGGGGGGTTTTAGAACCATTAAGAGACAAGACTTTTTTTTACCAAACAAAATTCACCTCTTAGCGATTTAGAGGTTGCCTCTTAATTGAACTATTAAGAGGTAAACAAACAATCCCTAAATGTAGCTTGTTAACTGTCAAAATGTGTTCTTCAAGGTGTATCTTATAGGGGTGAGCATCGGAACTGGGTACCCGTTTTTGGAACCGAAACCGCTCCGGAACTGTTGGTTCCAGAACCGGAACCGATGCGATTGGTTCCGATTCCTAAAATACGGAACCGATTAAGACTGATTCTGGTTCTGGTTCTCAGATACCCGTTGGGTACCCGTCGGAACCGGTTCCAGGACCGGGTACCCGGTCCCGATGGGTACCTAGAACCGGAACTGACGGGTACCCGCTGTTTTTTTATAATTATTTTATATGTTTAAAAAAACTATTACCATTTAGGGTTCCTTTCATTTCACGATTCTCAAATTCACATTACAATTACACACTTTCAATTATACATGCTTCCGCCTCCCAAATCACGATTATTTGACGTGAAAAATGTAATGAAAGTCGTTTTATTACGGTCAAAACTCGAGAGTGTCTAATTTGTTTATGTAATAGTTAGTTTTTGTCGGATTAGTTTTCACCATTTGTTGTATTTATTACTTAAAGTTAGTATTTTGTTGTTTGCACTAGACTTAAAAATTTAAAATTACCTTTTTATTGTATTAAATGTTAGAATTTAAAAAAAAATTGTAACCGGGTACCCGGAACCGGAACTGGTCCCAACGGTTTGGTTCCGGTTCCAAAAAATAGAGAACCGATGCAAGCGGTTCCGGTTCCTTCATTCCAGGAACCGCCGGTTCCGGTTCCATGAAATATAGGCGGGTACCCGGTTATGCTCACCCCTAGCTATCTTAATATACATGTTTTTGCACTAAAAATGTCTCGTTCAAAGTTCCTAGCGAATAACGATCCTTCTTAATTTTATAGTTCAAAAATACAACTTTGAAAGATTGAAGTTACGGGAAAGTCCGTGTTGATCCTACATAGACATCTGCATCGAAAAAGACAATTTCTTAGGGGTGTAAATAGGTCAGGTTGGGTTGGGTTCGAGTTCAACCTATTTATTAATTGGGTTGAAAATCTCAACCCAACCCAACCTGTTTAATTAAATGGGTTGAGATTTTCAATCCAACCCAACCTGTTGGGTTGATGGGTTGGTAGCGGGTTGACCTGTTTATGATTATCTCAACCCAACCTGTTAAATAAATGGGTTGAACCTGAGTTGACCCATTTAATTTTAAAATTGTAAATGAAATTAAAATGCTTAAACCACTTCATTCCATGACAAATACACAACAACAAAGTCAAATAAATTGTTCGAAGTTTAATAAAACACAATCATAAAGTAAAATAAATAGTTTAAAGTTTCCCACAACCACAAAGTTAAATAAATCATAGTTCCAAAAAAGTTTCTAAGTAACTCGACTTGCACTTTCATCGACTCCAATTTCACTCTCAGTATTACTTTAACGTCGGCGGCGTATTAGGGAAGAGGGAGGAGAGGAGGCTGGAAGCGTATGGCGTTTCAAAATAGAAATAAGATTTACTGATTTAGTCGATTAGGGTTTTCAACTTTCAAATTTCAATATAGAAATTATTTTTTAATCTTTAAGAATTATATTAAAAATATTAATTGTATTAAATATTGATTAATAATTAAAAATAAAATATTAGGTGATATTATAAATGGGTTAGAACCAGGTTGTAAATGAGTTAGAAACAAGTTGTAAATTGGTCGAAATCAGGTTGTAAATGGGTCGAAATCAGGTTGAAAATTTCAACCCAACCCAAACCCAATTAATTAATGGGTTAGACGGGTTGACCCATTTAACTTAAATGGGTTGAAATTCTCAACCCAACATGCTAAATTTGGGTTGGGTTAGCGGGTTGGGTCACTTTTTGTCACCCCTACAATTTCTTCTGCTTTTTGCGGGTTCCAAAACTACAGAGTTAAGAGTGAAAATTGCAAATGTTTTTGTATCCCATTTGAATAATTTGATTCTATCGTGTCTAACTGAATAAGATATGTGAATCCATTGCTAAAAAGAGCATCTCTCCCCCATTAAAAGCATGTTTTTTTTTTCTAATCTTAGCCGTTCTGAGTGTTTGACATCCTTAAAAATGTTTGCGATAGTTCCAACACCTAAAACCGAAACACATCTAGATAAATTACTATACATCTTAAGTAGGTGTAACTACTTCTTAATTTATTAAATTTGTAGCTTAATATATCATTTACATTGACTAAACCTCGACCCTCAATAAGCTACTTAACAAACTAAGCATACCGCATAATTTGGCAATAAACCGTATTGTATCAATTCTACGTCTCAACCTACAAAAAACCGATTAATCTGTTTGTGCATATGTTCTTGACTAATAATTCTTCAAATGCACTTTTCTTAGAAATACAACTTAAATTCATCTTCTAAAACGCATCACAAACACCAATTTTATCATTTTAACACAAGTACGATAAAAAAAAAATTACCTTCCGTAACCATACAAGCAGCCAAACCAAAAAATAAGAGCTCTAAACCACAAGCTAGACATAACCGTACGATTTGACTATTTCAAACTAGATTGAAACGCAAAACTGCACAAACCGCAAAAAAACAGTGCGATTTGCTCTTGTTCGACCATTTCTCACATTCCAATGATTTTTTTGAACATACCTATTTGATGTGTCTTTAAAAATTCATTCCCCAAAAATAGATATTTCCTGTTCAACCTATAGATATAGACCAAATAAATGTGGTTTTTCAAAATATGGATTAAATGAAAATACGTTTATTTTTAATGTAACTTATCCAAACTAGATATAGAGATATCCGACAATTGAAGAATAGAGTCAGATTTATACGAGAACGGTAACCAAATAATAGAATAATAAATCGGTCAAATCACATCTGGTTTTTCAAAATATGCCCGTGCACCTTTTGCGTTTTCCATTCTGGTATTTTTCGTGCTATTATTTGGTTACTGTTCTCGTTTGAAGCTCTCTCTCTTAAAGAATATAACCACATATATGATTATGAAATTTGTAAATATATTATGGTAAAAGAAGATTGCCAAACGTTCATAGGTTTGAGAACTTGAACAAAACATTAAACGTGGAGCCCGATGGAAACAATATCTTTACTGAGTCCATTTGATTTGGTTTTTAATTTTTACAACACTACTCCTGCAAATTATATATTGAATTTGTTTGATTTGGTTTAGTTTTTAATTTGAACGAAGCAATTTTCAATTCTACGGTCAAAGGACACGCATGTGTAGACTTCTTGACAGATCATGCCATGAATGTTTTCGAACCAATGGAGGAAAGTGGCCGGCGGTGGTGTAGAGCTATAGCTATAAGGAGAGAATAGATACTAATACCAAAATGTTTGATCATCTTAATTTAATATGTTGACCATACTTTTAAAGATTTATACTCCGAATTCTAAATACAATTCAAATTAACTGATAAATTAGATGACAATATAAGTAATGAAAAAACACGAGACAAGTAATGAGTAATCGAAATGGCCAAAAAAGAACATGAGATAAGTAACGAAATACGAAACAATCTACCGCTTATTGACAAGGGCAAGAATATCAGTGATACTGAACAAACGCTATCCTACCCCTACGTATGTGGATACTAAACCCAATTAAGATACCTCGACTACATGTGTTTAAAGAAACTACATGTATTCTACATCTCGAAACAAGTTAAGCTTTTTTATTAATCCCCTAGTTCATGCTACAAAGCACTTATGGTAATCGAGAGATCTAACCGCTAGACACGTACTAATCGTTTTCTACACGATGGTTCCGTCTTTAATGGTCGCGTTCTTGAGGATGACGGTTATCCCAGATCTGATGTAGAATCCCTCATCCGATCGGTCTGCTTCTTCGACACCATCTCTGTTTGCAATCACTACATCTTTTCCGATCCTTGCGTTCTTATCAATTATGCAATTCCTAAATTAAAAAAAAAGATGATTAGAAACCAAATGGTCATTGTGGTACCCCGGTTGCTGGTAGCCTAGGAGTTCAAGGGTTCAAACCTCAACGAAGGTGAGGAGTGTGTGAATATTTTCCGCATATAAACATTATACTAGTTTTTTTTTTGAAAAGCATTATACTAGTTTTTTTTGAAAAGCATTATACTAGTTATATATACCGAACGAACACGAACGGAGACTTGTTCATGTTTGTTCGTTTAACTTAACCGAACAAATGAACGAACACAAAAGGTAAACAAACGAATATTTTTATGTTCATGTTCGTTCGTTAAGAAAATATGTTTAGTTAAACGAACGTGAACGAACGAACATAAATGAACGAACACAAATGAACAAAAAACAACCACCGTTACTCATCGTTTTCGTTTGTAAACAATAACATAACAAAATGAAAAACCGGATAAACTTAAGAGGTATATAAAAGGAATTCTAAAGAATTAATTTAATTAATGATTTTACATCTTAATGTCATAATATGTAAATATATTTATATGTATAAACAAACATAAACGAACATAAATGAACGAATATTAATGAACATTAACGAATATAATTGAACGAACGTTCACGAACATAAATGAATGAACGAGACCATTGTTCATGTTCGTTCATTTAACTAAACGAACAGAAGATGTGTTCATGTTCGTTCATTTATTAAATAAACGAACATAAACGAACTTCCTGTCGAACGTTCACGAATGATTCGCTGAACGTTCGGTTCGTTTACTGTAACATCCCAAAATTTCAAGTAAGTATCACGCCTTAACCATTTGTTATTTTCAACTCTTCTTGAGCGGTAGAGGTTTTATGGTGGTATTTATTTCTTGCCTTAACGTGCTTAATATCAAGATTAGGGATATTTCCATCGTGGGTCAAATCCTTTAGAGTTGAATCGGGTCAAGTTCAGAAATCGAGCAATTTGGGGGTCCCTGGGCGAGAATGTCCGACGAGAATGCCCTTGGCATTCTCACATGTCATAGTCGCGGGAAGGGGGCAACCCCGCGGTACAGTTTGGACGAGTATGCCCTGGGCATACTTGCGTGTCACAATCGCGCGAAGCAGGATGAATGCGGTACAGATTGGACGAGAATGCTCGACAAGTATGCCAAGGGCATACTCGCATGTCAAGGTCGCGGTCGGGCTCCAACCCAATAAATGCTTCATACTCGATTTATTAGTTCATTTTATCTTTTGGGAGCTTGTGATAGGGCGATTTTACTTGTTGCAAGGTAGGTTTCTACTTCCCTCTTCATTCATTACACTTGGGAGGATCATTAAAGTCTTTTGTGTTGATAATTTAGGGTTGGTGAGCATTGATTAAGGGTTCTAGTGGTTAAAGCTTCAAGAGATTTCCTCATCTCTCTCTAGTTCATCCAACCTATGTTATAAAACCTAACAAAGTGAGTACATTCACATTTTTAAACTGCATACATGTTAAAATTCTTGTATTTTAAACTCCTACATACCCCTAACTATGTGATTTTGATTTTGGTAAACTTTTGACCTAAACTTCATATTAGGAGACTTTGGGGTTTTGGGTGTTTATAAAAGTGTTTGGAGATGTATTTGGACTATGAATAAAGGATGTTTATGGTATCTCCACATTTCATTACCATTACCCTTGCTTTTATAGGATTTTGATGAACCCAATCAAAATTAGGGTTTGAAAAGGTTTGGATTTTTGGATCAAAGACATGTGTTATGGTTACTATTATTGATACAAGTTTTATAATGGTATATGGTGGATTTTGGTACTATGTGAACTTTCACCCACTAGTTTGATGAGTTGTTTATGGGTGTGGTTTGGTATCAAATTTAGTATACATAAATCAATATTGTTATAATGGGATGTGATTTGGTATTGGTCTTAGTGAAATGGATCCATAGGCACGGTGTCTTAATGTTTCGTTCTTTAGACATTGACTTCCCCATTTTGGCAGGGAATAGGCATCAGATCACCATGGTAAGTAAGGTGGGGGTGTATACGGTCGGACAACGTCCCATGGGTAATAAGACGTAATTCCATTGTGCATAAGTTCTCGTTTTGGAACATCTCAACTCTCAAGATATAGACCCAGAGGGGTTGAAGTTGAGATCTCATGGGCAATAGACTTAGAGTAGTTGAGCTCATTGAGTAAACTGATATATGAATTATGATGTGTTTTAGTTATTGTTGGTGCCTATCTTAACGACTATATTCTTGATTTCCGCAAGTTATATTTCTATGTTCTTATTTTATGTTCATTCGATAAATGTTTGTTCTCACTAGGCTTTAGCCTAACATTTTTTTCTTAAATTGACGTATATGTCAGGTCATCTTGGCGGCGGGGCTTCTTGGGATTGAGTGGACGACCAAGTGGTCGAGAGTTAGCATTTTTGGAGAAGTATAGACTGGCGTACTTTGTTTTGTTGGGAATTCTTCTAGAAGGATAGCAACACTCGTCCGTAATCTGAATTAGTTTGATTTAGATTAGTAGATTGTCGACTTATATCTTTTAATTTATCATGGGTTTGTAAACGCCTTACTATTTCCCCTCTTTAGGGTGATTTACTTATTTATAGGATGTCACTTTCAACACTTTCCGCATTTATTCAGGTTTAAATTGACCCCCATTTTTAGGGTGTTATATTTACGGCCCTAGTTGTAACCTATGCAATGCAACGAGATGCAATATTTTATTTTAACCGAGAAAAGGAAATTAATGAAATTTCTCATTAAAAAGAATAACTCGAAATTTATGGTTAATTTGAAGACCTTGTAGAAAAACGGCTATCAATATTGAAATCAAATTAAATATTATAAAACTCTAGTTTTTTTGGTATAATTTGTTTAATTAAAAATTTATTTATAATTTAAATATTTTAGACTTATAAAAAAAATGTAATTTATTTTAGTCTTAATGATTAATTTTTTTACAAAGATAATAATGGAGTGTTTATTTATAGAATGAATTACGGATTTGGTCCCCATCGTATGTTGAAAATTATGACTAGCGTCCATAAACTCAAAATTTTATGGATATAGTCTCCGTGGTTGTCATTTTCTTATGACTAAGGTCCCTATCACTAATGGTCGTTCACCAAATTCGTTAATCCAGTTAACTCAAGGGTCGTATTGGTCTTTTTACGCCCTTTTTTTGTCTTTTTCCTATTAAAGATAAAAATATATATTATATAATATAAAATATATACACACGCAACGCAAACATAGAAGCAAAAATAAGACGTCGTCGACTCCTTCTCCGGGGAAGCCTTACCCATCGGTGGGCCCTCTTATGCAACATCTCCCCATCACCCCTGGCCTCATAGTCACTGTCACGTGCAACCATCTCCGCTTTTGGAAAGCCACATCCCGCATCTCGAAACCCACAACCCCTTTTTAGGATTGATTTTAGTTGATGTAGGTTTTCCTCTTTTTTTGTCAACCGAGGAGCCTTAGCATATCATTTTTTTTTCTTTTTTTTGGGTACACCGTGATTATCACCTACTACTATAGGGGTGTTTCATGTAGATTTGGGGGAGGTTGGGTTTTGAGGTTTCATTGGGGATAGGGGTGTTCCATCGGAGATGGGGGCTTTCGGGTTTCGAGGTTTCCCAGAAAAGCCACAAGGAGGGGAAGGGGGAGCTCTGTGGTGGAGGAGGTGAGAAGGGAGGTGGTAGTGATGGCGGTTAAGTCACCAGTGACGTCCCTTTGTTCTTCGTTTGTGTATGCATTTTGTGTGAGAATATATATATATATATATATGGGTTAAATCTAGTGATGACAAAAAAAGGTTAAAGGACTTGAGGATTAATCAAATCCATTGATTAGAATAGGTCAAGGGTCATTAAAAGAAAAACATATTGGTAATAAAATAAAAAATAAGGGTAGATTTGTCAATTTGCAAGGGCATGTAAAGGGTTTTATGGATATTTTATATTAAAAGTAAATTGTGGATGCCAAATAACATTTTAAATCAGTTAATTTTTTTTCATCTTCAATCTTCTTCAAACGTATCTGATGGATATTTTCTTTATTCAACAAAAACCCTACCACCATCACGATTCCATGCCCGACGAGATTTTCTTCGACGGAAAAATCATTCGGACACTGATCAAACAACATCCACTACCGCCACCACAATCACCATCGCTAAACCAAAATCAACTGCTGCCGATGGAGGAGGAACAAATAACTCATCAAAATCCTTTTGGGGATTTAAGAGAAGTAGCAATTGTGACAATGGGTACTCCCGAAGTTTATGCCCGATTCGGCGATTCCTGTGTTATCTCGAAGCAATTCCGCTGAATGATCCACAAGCACAAAACGACCATCGTCCTCAAAAGAAGGTTTTACTCATAAACATCATCATAATTTCTAGAAGCCTCCATTAAGGAAATCGAGATCTCCGAAGCTCCATAAACCACCGCGATAACGATGCCGTCGCTGTCTTCCGACGAACTGATATTCGAATTAGAATCATCGTCTTCATCTCCTTCTAGTTTCTTGATGTTTTGGGGATTGATTCAAGGGAGCCTCCGTATCGGATGATTCGTCGTAGTTATCTAGGGTTTCCGGCTCCATATCATTTGCTAAAATGGATCAAAAGAAATTTGTGTTTGATTTCATGTGATGAATTGTGTTAGGTTTCATGAGGTGAAATAGATTATAGATGAAATTTGTGTTAGGTTTCATCACGTGAAATAGGTTATAGATAAATTTTGTGTTTGATTTCATATGGTGAATTAATTTATACATGAACATTATGTTTGGATTTCATTAGGTGAAATAGCATATTTACGAAAATTGTGATTTATTTCATCTGGTGAAATAAGGTTAGTATGTGTTTCATATGGTGAATCTGTGTGTTTCATCTGATTGTGTGTTTCATCTGATGAATGAATCTATATGTTTCATTTGGTGAATTTTATTACCAAAATGACGATTATGCCATTTTTTTTAATGAAAAACAGAATTCAATTAAAACCATAGGATCAAAACCAAATTAAGGCTTAGATCGGTCCTCACGGTTCTCAACCTTTTTGTGGTTCTCATTTGATTACCGTCCTATATATATATATATATATAGTTTCCTAATATGAATAAAACAAAAGAACAAGGGCATTTTCGTCTTTTAATCCATGAGTTAATGAATTTCTTTAACGACCATTACTGAGAGGGACCATAGTCATAAGAACATGACAACCGCAGGGACCATATCCATAATTATTTGAATTTAGGGACGCTAGTCATAATTTTCAACATACCACGAGGACCAAATCCATAATTCACTCATTATATTAATATTATTTAATGATTATTCTATATTTAAACGTGTTTATTAGTTGATTTTATAGAGTTCAAAAGTTTAAGAAATTATACATATGTAGGGGTGTAAATGAGACGAGACAACTTGCGAGCTACTCAAGATCGACTCGGTCAAAACTCGGTCAACACTTAACTCGAATAGGCTCGACTTGAACTCGAGCTCGACTCGATATACTAACGAGTCGAGGACCTGATACTCGACTCGATAAGCTCGTGAGATACTCGATAAGCAAAATAATAATAATAATAATTAGTCATATTATTTTAATTTAATTGATAATAATAATAATAGTAGTAATAATAATAATAATAAAAAAACTCAAGTTTTTTGAACTTTTTTTTGTTTGGAAAATGATGGTGTAAAAGACATGGGTAAACTATTGATGGTGTGTCTAATCCATCCCACATTGGCGGGATATAGAACACAATGCTTTGAACTCCACTATATATAGACATTTTTCTCCATTGTTTTACATCTTTTGCCTTTGTTAAATGGCTTGAGCCTAAGGGCTTGAGCCTATGTAGGGGTATAAATGAGACGAGACAACTGGCGAGCTACTCGAGATTGACTCACTCGAGATCGATTCGGTCAAAACTCGACTCGAATAGGCTCGACTCGACTCGATATACTAACGAGTTGAGTCGAGTATAATGATACTCGAGCTCGACTCGCATCATTTACACCCCTATACATATGCAGTAATTACCTGTAAACTAGAAATTTAAAAGATATGCATCACTGAACGGTGCATAATAATCATAAGTTATTTTTAAGACATTGATTTGAATGCTTTATAATATAGTATAAATATTTTAAACAAAAGATTGATTATAAATATAACTCATAACGTGTACATTAATTATGGCAGAGGAAAGGAATGCGTACATGATTTTGGTGTTTTCTCCAACACCAATCGGAACTTTTCCGTTTGCTATCAGAGCCGCGACCTCGGAATCCGTTTGGTAGTAGTCTGCACCCATCATCATGGTATCCTGACAAAAGGGCAAATACGTCATTTAACAACGTCGAAACGAAACGGTTCGATCTTGCGGGTCTTTTGGTCACGATAACGTTACCTTAAGCTGGACGCCTTGGTCGAGACAGGATCGAATACCGACAACCGAGTGTTGGACGCTACAATCTCGCAAGAAGCAACCATGCGAAATGATTGCATCGATTATCTGGAAACCGAACACAATTTGAAATGAGAAACGGACGAATAATTCGACACCGAAAACAGATAAAGCTTACCAGCAGCATACCCTGCATCTTTCGACTTTGGTAGGTGGCAAAAATCTTGGCGACGTGAAGAACGGAGTCTTTGGATCTTTGATATCGAACTTCGGAAACTGCCCATGAGAAAACCGACACACCGTTAGCTAACCGTTTAAAACCACTGGTGCTGCGTGAAAAGATGGTCGGTCAGATTTGGTTCGACTGACCTGTTCAGTAAGAGCTAAGTTTGCATCGAAGAAAGACTTTATGGTACCGATATCCTCCCAATAATCGTTGAATAGATATGCCTAAAAGAACAACACAACGACCCATAACTTGAGGGTTCAAGATTTGAAGTACAAATTTTAGTAATATCGGCTATGTTTGGCAAACTAGCTGATAAGCTAGCCCTAAGCTGAAAAGCTAGCTGTTGGCTAATAGTTAGCTGATAGCTGAAAAACTAGCTATTGGCTAATAAGTTAGCTGATAGCCGGAAAGCTAGCTATTGGCTAATAAGTTAACATATAGTTGTTGGCTCATAAGATAGCTGATAAGCTAGCTGTTGGGTTAATAGTTACCTGATAGCTGAAAAGCTAGCTATTGGCTAATAAGTTAGCTGATAGCCGGAAAGCTAGCTCTTGGCTAATAAGTTAACATATAGCTGAAAAGCTCGCTGTTGGCTGATAAACTGACTAAATAAGTTAATAGCTGAACTTTAAAATGTAAGGTAAGTCTCACTTGGACATTGTGGTCCGCAACTGCACACGGAATTATTTCGGAGCCAAAGTCGTTGCTCGAAGGGTACTTCCACCGCAAAAGTTTTAGCAAGACTTCAGTTCTGAATACGTAAACCCCCATTGATGCAATGTACGGGTTTCTCAAGGCCTCGTCCTCGGATAATCCAAGAAGACGGGTGTCGACTTGCTGAAAATACATCACATAGCAGCAGCTAATATTAGACAAAACAATAACCCGAAAAAATCCAAAAAAAAAAATGATACGAATTTCAACACCGAGATATAGTTTATTTGACCATTAAAAGTCTGAGTAGTTTATCGGCTAACAGCTAACTTTTCAGCCAACAAGTAGTACAAAGCAACTAAATCACCCTCTATCCAATCTTTAAGAAACGAAGGGACAATTTAGGAAACATCGAATGTATCCTAACGTTAGATTTCGAAACGGGATCTTTTTCGGACATCAAGAAGCAAATATATAATAACTTTGAGATCACCGTAAAGTATTCACCATTGATTTTAGCAAGTTTCCCTTTGGTTTCTCGGCAAAATTCACTATTCGCCCGGTCTCGTCAATTTTCATCAGTCCGTAGTCAGACGCTCGGCTACAAAGCAAAACAAGAGAAATCAGCCCTAACGACAATAAAAAAACGCTACCCAATTTCATACCTTAAAGGCTTAAAATCGAAAAAAGGAAAAAAAAAATTAAGTCTGAGGCAAAACGTCGAATAAATTCTTTACCACATACCTATGATCCATCGGAATGCAAGAAACCGTTATATCGGCATTCGTGTCAACATGTTTCTGCACATACCATTTTCAAAATCAATACCCGAATATAGGGTCGGGGGTCCCACGAGACTCAGAGGTTGGTTTCGAGAAGACCCCTACTTGCATAAAAGGAAAAAATATATATATATAGTATAGAATTGTGATGCGTAAAATTTATGTCGACTCGAAGCACCTGAACAAAGTCCATATAGTCCATTCGATAAAGATGATCGCCAGATAGTATTAATATGTTCTCAACATTTTTGGTCTTAGCATCCTACAATTAAATCATATGGGAGCGGATTAAGTAAACGGACTACATTACTATAAACGTATCATGAAAACAAACGTTCGAGAATACAAGTGATGACCTCGAACACCCATATAAATTGGCGCACGGCATCTGCTGTTCCTTGAAACCATTTCTTTCCTGCTTCTCCGGGAGTTTGAGTGGCGGCCAGAACCTGAACCCCATACGATTTTGGTTAAGACCATGATCGATTGATCGAACTTATGAAAACAAATCAATTTAACTTGTGTCTGACAAATTAGCCGATAGCTGAAAAGCCAACTTTTTGACTAATAAATTTATGTTTGATAAAAACTAGAAGACAATGTAAAATGACTTAGAAGAACACGTGGGAAAATTACCCTCCAACATAAAAGGGGCAAAATTGGAAAAGTAAAAAAAAAGTCCCGGGATCTTCTTAAAAAGCTATAGAATACTTAATGGGACTTTATGAGAATAAATCCTATCTAAAAGCGTTACCATAAGTTGTTATAATGAATTCCGGCAACATAACAAGTTCTATCTATGAAGTTGGACAACTTAATAGGACACAAAAAGTAAATCGGTTTATATGACGCTCTTGAAACCATTGATGTATATATATATATATATGAGAAAACCAAGTATTGGACAGTTATAGAGAAATTAAGGTAGAAAGTGTAAGTTATATATATATACCTCGACAAATCCATGGCCAAAACTCATGCCATTTCCAAAGTTATAAGTTCGAGCCAAGTGACGATTGAGTGAAAATGAATTAAATTGTGTCAAGATGAAGATCTTTCTTATGCCACTGTTAATGCAATTACTCATGGGTACATCAATAAGTCTGTAACATCCACCAATTGGAACCTGCATAATATATATATTAATTCCACTAGTTTTCAATCACTAGAAAACTTGTTAAAACCATATATAATCTATGATGGATTATTATCTTTAATGATAATTTTTGTGACTATTCATATTAAATGTTGTTACAGATATTCATAAAATAGGTGGTTCCCAACTTTATGATGAATAATGTGATAAAATATATTCATGATGAATATTATGATAGAGATCGAAAAGGTGTTGCCGGAAATGTTGCTGCTTTGTCCGCACCCTTAAGAGGGTATGGAGCCGCGCTGGTAAAATTCACAAAAATAGGTGGTTTCAGGTACCACCGTTTTTGTGAGTATTTATGATAAAATATTCATAATGAATTTCATCACAGATTTTCACAAAATAGGCGGTTCGTGGGTTTCTAAATATTTTAGGACCCATAAACCACATTTTTATGAATATTCATGACGAATAAAGTCAACAAATATTTATGATGAATATCGTGTCAGATATTCATGAAATATGTGATTCATGGGATCTTAAACACCTTTTTTCGTGAGTATTCACGATGAATATATAACATGATAAAATATTTAAAATATTCATAATGAATGTCGTAACATATTTAAAATAGGTGGTTTCCACATTTTTTTTTTGATGAATAACGTGATAAAATATTATCGATGAATGTCGTGATAGATGTTCACAAAATAGGCGGTTCCTGGGTAGTGGATACCACCATTTTTGTGATAATTTGTGATAAAATCTATATAATGAATATGAATGCAGTGACAGATATTCACAAAATAGTTGGTTCCTGGATTTCTAAATATTTTAGGACCCACGAACCACCAATTTTGTGAATATTCATAATACCGTGTCAAATATTCGCAAAATACGATGTTCCTGAAATTCCCAAAATATTTAATTAAAAACTAATGATCATCTAAATTTAGAAAGATTTCACTTACAGCTGGTTTAGCTCTTTCTCTAGTAAGAGGAAACAATCGAGTTCCTGCACCTCCACCCAAAATTATCGAAGCTACCGTTTTAGGGTCCACTGTTCGTTCATCCAACAATGGCATATCAAATGTCTGCAAAAAAAAAAAAAAGATAGATTTTTTTTCAAAACTCAATCTTGTAATGCTTAAATTCAATCAAATCCATATATATTTGCTTACCAACATCTCATCAATGGGTGATTTAAGAACAGAATGAACAACTCCAACTTTCTTCATCTTTCTGCTTTGAGTTCTTGAACTTTTACAAAAACGCAATGCAGCACGATCCATCTTCCTTCCGTAGAACCCGTTTTCGATACAATCTAAACCTTTTCCAACATGCACATTTGGGTTCAAAGTAACACAACAAGAATCCATCTTTTTTCAAAAGGGTAAAACTCCAAGATTTCAAATTCAAGATTTTAGATTTTTGCAGCAAAAAAAAGAAGAGTGATTTCACACTACATAAAGCTACTTTTTCTGTTTGTAGATCCCAATACACTAAAGAAATGACATTTGACTCAAATTGTAAGCAAAAAACTTATGACATTTAATCAAATTGTAATCAATATATATATATATATATATGTATCTATATTATATATAAACTAATACATGTAATCATTCTATCATTTTGTAGACAAAACCTCAAATTTTCCGAGGTTTTATGAAGCAGAAAGAAGAGGATCTTGAGAAAGATTTGATGTAAAGAGAATTGTTAATGCATTAAAAAAGGGTTGGATCTGATTGATTAAACATAACAGAGAATGAATGTATGAATAAGAAAATGTGGAGGTTTGAAAGAGTAAGAGTGAGAACGAAAAACCCTCTTGTGAAAAGGCTACACGTGTGTAAATCCATGATTCATGTCTAGTTTAATTTTAAGTGAGTTACAAATATGGTCCCTTGACTATGTGTCGGTACGTATTCAGTCCCTCTTTTTTAACTTGAAGTTACGGTAACCGAAGATGTATAGATGAAGGAGGTCTAGTCTTTGGGGGGTAAATAACCCTGTTCTAACCAATTTTTTTGTTTCATAGATTGTGGTCAAACTTCAGATTAATTATATGCACTGATAGGGGTGCTCAAAAACCCGACCAACCCGATCAACCCAACCCAACGTGAAATAACTCAAACCGAAGCAACTCGATGTCTAATCGAGTTATAATTTCTTCAAACCGTAGATATTGGGTTACTTCTATTTGAACCCAACCCAACCCGATAAACCCGATATCATTTTATTTATTGGATTTAATATGATTGTTGAATCTTTATTAATATGTACATTAGACAATTACACCATTAGGTATCCTCTTCATATACGTATATTTTCAATCTATTTTTTATCTCTATATAACTCATTTGTATATATGTTCAATAACTGGGAACACATACACACACACACACACATATATATATTTACCTAAGATTTAAGAAGAATGGATAAGTTGTATCAAATGGTTGATAATGACAAAGAAATTATGAATAGACTAGAAAAACAAGTTAGGAAAATATTTTGATGTACCAAAATACCAACCCAACCAACCCCGTATGGTTTGGGTTGAGTTGGGTTGCACTTCGGTTTGGTTTTGGTTGAGTTGAAAATTTTCAAATAGCAAGCATTGAGTTGGGTTGATCAAATGCCTTCAACCCGATCAACCTAACCCATAATATGCAATGACATATTGGATTTATCATGTGTATCAATCCTTTTGTATCAAAATAAAAGCTCTATAGCAAGCTATTACATCCTAATGTAATATTGAAATAAAAAGTTCAAGGTTCCAAGTTATTAGAGTTAGGGGTGAGCATCGGAAGCGGGTATCCGCCTTTAGAACCGGAACCGCTTCGGAACTTCCGGTTCTGGAACCGGAACCGATGTGATTGGTTCCGGTTCCTAAAATATGGAACCGATTGGGACCGGTTCCGGTTCTCATTTTTTTGGAACCGTTACCCGCTGGGTACCCGTCGGGACCGGTTCCGGGACCGGGTACCCGCTATTTTTTTAATAAAATATATATTTTTTATTTATAAAAATATAATAAACTACCTTTTAGTGAAGCATCGTTTGTAGTATTTATCAACATCAACTAATTTTAATGACGTGAAGTATTTCGGAAGCACCGTTTGTAGTATTTATTTGTTTTATAAGCACCGTTTGCAATATTTATTTGTTTTGTAAACATCGTTTGTAATATTTATTAGTTTTAAGTTTTTATCTTATTAGTTTTCACGTTTGTGGTACTTATTTCTTTACGTTTGGACTTTCTAATATAATTAATATTACCTTTTTATAATATGAATGATAAAAAAAAATTTAAAAATTAGACGGTGGGTACCCGGTACCGGAACCGGAATCGGCGGTTCCGGTTCCGGTTCCCAAATATAAAGAACCGGTGTAACTGGTTCCGGTTTCTTCATTCCAGAACCGTTGGTTCCGGTTCCGAGAATTTTAGGCGGGTACCCGCCTTTGCTCACCCCTAATTAGAGTGAGCAATTTCGATCTTTAGTGTTTTCTTTTAAATGGTTCTATTGAAGTAGTATTTGGGTTAACAAACATAATCCAAAGATGAAGATGTAATAAAATAATTATTCATGTAGAAAACATTATCGTAAAGTTAAAAACTAAAGGGACATAATGTAACATTAAGAAATAGTGAAGGGACCATTTCGTAATTTACCAGCATACCCGAAAAGAGACACATGGGGGTACGCAGGGTTCAATGCCGGAAGGTAAATAGGAGAAGGATCCGTCTAGAATCAAACACCTTTTTCTTAAGATAGAGGCTTAATATTTACTCTTTTTACTTATTAATTAGTATAAATAGTTTTGATCCCGTGTATTACACAGAGTAATTTAAAAAATTAAATCATGTCAGAAAATTATCTTACAGATATGAATGATCATCGAAAGTATGCTACTACTTTTTCAAGCTTTTTTTCCCTTTTTTTGCAGTTGGTTACAAAATGTCATTGTTTTAAGCAGTTTTTACAAATGATGTTTTACAAAAAATTAATAAAAAATATGAATAAATATTAAGAATTTATAAAACAAAATTTATAATAGAACGTAAATGAAATTATGGAAAAATACATAGTTAAAATTGATATGAAATTGCAAAAAAGAAAAGCACAACAATTTAGTGATTATTTGTATTAAATCTCATACTAATTTTAACAAATCTCATACTAATCACGACACATTAATTCGTATATATTTATGATATTTAATAATATAATTAAATACAAATGTATTCAATATTGGACTCATTTCGAAGGTATTGACGAATCAATTACAATGATATAATTTGTAAAAAATAAAAATGTTTTTAATGCATTTTAGTTCATATATATTATTTATGTTAATATGATAAGAGTCTAAAATGAAAAATAAAAAAAGTAAGGAATTAAAAGTAAACTACATACCTAATTATAAGGGTAGTAAATATAAGGTATAAATTAAAAAAATTGAATTAAGGAAAGATTTAAGAATGAATGTGAATGTGCTAAATGAACTTATAATGTAAAATACGTCCAGATACATGTTTAGGCGGGAAAATGAAAAAATGGGCTCACCAGAAGGCGACACGTGTCATTCTAGTTACTTATTTATTATATATATAGATTCATGGGTTATGTTTTCACATATTTTTATACTCCTCTTTATAGATGTTATCGAGATCTTTTGAATCTGTATATATTTTATATATAATATATTATCTTATGTTATGTCTTTGATCATAACTCAATTTTAACCTAATACCTAGTTGGGTTTTTGTGCACTAATAAATCATTATTCGCTATTGTACAAGTATTCCGAGGAGATATATGAAATAATTGTAATGAGAAAGTGGGTGTTGCAAGATACAATCGAAAGATCAAATGAAGATCATAACTCACGACAAGCATCGAAAGATCAAATGGAGATCGTTCCAAGTGACACACGACATAAGAGCATGATCAAATATAAGTAAACTTGCGATTGAACAAGTAAAGATACTTCATAAGGAACCTGCGATTAGTGCAAACAGCAAACCTGTTGATAGATTTAGGTCTTGCGACTGGGCAAGTCGTAACCTGTTAGTTGATCAAATCTAAGCATTTATAAATAAAGCCAAATAAGATTCAACCAAACTCTTTATGACGTGAAGGAACGAATGCGAATGTTGCACTTAGAAAACAGAGCAAGGTTTTTATGGATGAGGCAAAGTTTTAACCTCAAGTCCATAGATCGTACGACTGGTCGTGAAATGATCGTGAACCATAAGTGTAGTCGAATGATCGACCGATCCTACAACGAAATAACTTTAGAATGGGTTGTTGGCTAGGCCAACGACTCTCCGATGCTTAAGTCAATAATGGTTGAAGAAGATACCGCATTCCAACTTCAAGGGATGTCACGACCGTCGAGGGTTTGCAATCGATAAGCTCCTTTTTTCTGACAACCTCGGTTATTCGATACATACCTTCCCATTTGATGGATAGCTTACCTGAACATGGTTCTTGAGTGTTTTGAAACACACGTCGTAAGACATAATTACCTTCTTGAAAGATCTTGCTCTTGACATTCTTATTGAAATGTCGTTCAACCAATTGTTTTTGTGAAGCCATTTTGATTAGTGTCGGCTCCCGAAATTCTTCCAATGCGTCAATGTCATAACTTAGGTCGACTAAGTTGTGATAGACCGACGTGTGTCGTGAGGTCAGAATTTGAGTCTCGACAGGCAAGACTGCTTCGCAACCATAGACCAGAGAGAAAGGAGTTTGTCCTGTAGATGTACGAGGTGTCGTACGATTGGCCCAAAAAATTGTCGGAAGTTCTTCGACCCACTTGCCTTTTGCTGCCTTGAGTCTTTTCTTGATCGAATTGATGATTGTTTTGTTTGGGTTTAACTCCTTGGTAAGGTTCCTGTTCTCCTAAGTCCTTCTCCTATGTTTTTATGTTACAATTTGGGCTTAAAAGCCCAATTTCTTTATCAATTATCTCCTAAAATAGGTCCAAATAAGCTAATTGTTTTGTATTTTGTAATTTAGACCCAAAAGAAAAGAAAATAATTGAGGCCCATGCTGCTATCCATGAATCCCAAGTCTGGAAAATAAGGAAGCGGGAGAAGGCGACAATCAATTGAGAGGCAGACCCCCGCGTTGATCTCCACGTGCCTGGAGCCGCGCCAGGAGCAGCGCCAAACACTATTCAAGACCATCCAGACCTCAGCGCGGGTCACCGCGTGCCCTGAGCCGCGCCACCGGCCGCGCCAAATCCACCCATGATGGAGGTAGTGAAAAAGGAGATTCTTAAACTCCTTGACGCAGGTATTATCTACTCAATCTCTGATAGCAAATGGGTAAGTCCCGTTCAGGTAGTACCCAAAAAGACGAGTTTAACTGTGGTAAAGAACACCGAAGGTGAATCGGTGCCTACTTGAATCCAAAATGGATGGAAAGTATGCATCGACTATATGAGGTTAAATTCATCTAATCGTAAAGATCACTTTCTGCTACCTTTTATTGATCAAATGCTTGAGCGGTTAGCGGGTAAATCTCACTACTGTTGTCTTGATGGCTATTCGGGTTTCCACCAAATCGCGGTAGCATCGGAGGATCAAGAGAAGACTACTTTTACATGCCCATTCGATACGTTTGCCTATAGGCGTATGCCTTTCGGCCTTTGTAACGCACCCGCTACTTTTCAGCGATGCATGGTAAGTATATTCTCTGAATATGTTGAAAATATTATTGAGGTTTTTATGAATGATTTCACTATTTATGGTAATTCGTTTGATGAGTGTTTGAACAATTTGACCAAAATACTGAAAAGATGCATCGAGACTAACCTTGTTTTGAATTATGAAAATGTCATTTTATGGTTAGTCGTGGTCTTATTTTGGGTCACATTGTTTCAAAGAAGGGTATAGAGGTAGATAGAGCTAAAATTGATGTTATTAAAACTCTACCTTACCCTACCTGTGTTAGGGAAGTTCGGTCTTTCCTTGGCCATGAAGGTTTCTATCGAAGGTTCATAAAGGACTTTTCGAAGATTACCCGACCATTGTGTTGTTTTCTATAAAAGGACGTGGACTTCCACTTTGATGTAGCGTGCAAGAAGGCATTCGATGAGCTGAAAGAAAAGTTAACTTCTGCTCCAATTACATGAACACCATGGCATGAATGACTGTGGTTTGCATGAATAATTTTGATTGACAAACTTGAGACAACTTTTGTGAGATTTGCTAATTTTATAGACTAAATATGCACCTGTAAGATTTTTGAGCCATGATTGAACACTATTTTCAATCTTACTTTCTTTGTGTGTGCATTGCATCTTCCATGTGCATTTCACTCTAGAACTTGTGTTAGGACTCTTCAAGATTGTATTTAGGCAATACTAGTGTGGAAATGAAAGCGGCCATCTTTGATGATATTTTTAAACCATTTAGCCTAAAAGCCAACCTCTACATATGAATCCCTTTTGATCACCCACTTTGATCCTAATTACCCAATTTTGTTGTCTTTACACCACATATCAACCCCTTAGCCAAACACGTCTCCTACCGGATTTTTGGGAATGAACTTGTGCATTTTTTGTTAGTTAGACTCCTTGTAAGCAAGAAGTGTAACCCAAAGAAAAAGAAAAAAAAAGAAGAAAAAGAAAAGGGCACAAAGCAAAAAGCAAAAAAAATGTATATTAAAAAGCAAAAAGACAATAATTTGGAGACCAATATAGAAAAGAAATACCATTGTCTCTGTAATGTGCCTAGCTCAATAAGAGCTTGAAATGAAGCAAAAATCTCATTGCTTGGGTGTGTAAAGTAGAGGAGTAAACACTATTGTGCACGGTTTTATTTCCAAAAGACCCACTTTTAGTCACTTGACCATATTTTTCCCCACCTTGACCCTTAGCCAAGTTACAACCCGGTTAAAACGAGCTTTTGATCCGCACTAAGTGTTAGCCATTAACAATGGAGAATCAAGATCTAATTTGAGCTTATGGTAGTGTATGTGCATGTGAATTTGATGCAAGGAGTGTAAACACTTACCCCTTTTGGAGTGAATTGAGCAAATATACTAGTTTTATACCCTTCGTGAGGAGTATGTGAAATTAGTTTATCTTCATCTTGGGTTTGTCTTGTTTGTTAGTTATTGCTATGCTAGTCAAACTACATTCTCATGAAATGCTATGAATTTTTATGAAAACTCGAAATCAACTCATGAGTCGTGTATTGTGCTAAAATCTTAGTAATTGCCCGAGGATGGTCAAAGTTTTTGGTGTGGGGATATTTTGATAGATATGTTTTTATGTTACAATTTGGGCTTAAAACCCAATTATCTTTATAAATTATCTCCTAAAATAGGTCCAAATAAGCTAATTGTTTTGTATTTTGTAATTTAGGCCCAAAAGAAAAGAAAAGAGTTGAGGCCCATGCTGCTATCCATGAAGCCCAAGTCTGAAAAAGAAGGAAGCGAGAGAAGGCGACAATCGATTGAGAGGCAGACCCCCGCACTGATCTCCGCGCGCCCGGAGCCGCGCCAAACACTGTTCGAGACCATCCAGACCTCCGTGCGGGTAACCGCGCGCCCTGAGCCGCGCCACCGGCCGCGCCAAACACTGTTCGATTTATATTCCGTCTCCGCGCGAGTCTTCGCGCGATCATACCCGCGCCTGCAGCAACGAACGACCCAAAATCGTGTTTTTTTTATTTTTGAACGATTATCATCTTGGGAGGTATAAATACTCTTCATAACTGTCGATTGAAAAGGGGAATCGATTTTTTTGGAGCGAAATAGACGAA
Source organism: Arctium minus (assembly GCA_954870635.1). Taxonomy (NCBI): domain Eukaryota; kingdom Viridiplantae; phylum Streptophyta; class Magnoliopsida; order Asterales; family Asteraceae; genus Arctium; species Arctium minus. The sequence continues at coordinate 59,934,311 of OX941093.1, forward strand.
ACGCAATAGCAAGAAAGTCGATTTGGGAGCAATTTCATCATCGATTTCGGTATTTTTCTTGAACATTTCGTTTTTGGTAACCCTAGTTTAGCCATGTGTGGCTAAGTTCTACATTCCAACATTGGTTTGTTTTAGATTTTGATGCTTTTCACTTTGATATTTCGTTGTAATTGATTGGGACAAGTTTATTTGTTTAATTTCTAGGTTAAATGTTAATTTCATATGAATGTTAATTGATTTGGCCAATTAGTTGATGTTCTTGTGAATTCTTGTTAGTCAAAATCTTAGATACGTAATTGTCTTTGAGTTTTGATATAGTAACAATGGAACTCTTTTGATTTCGATAAGGTTTTTAATTTGAGTTCTTGAATTCATTCAATCAAAGTGATAATTAAGCCGAGCTTATGTGCTTAATTCTTTGAGTCGGTGTTTTCCTTTTCGTTAATGCTAATCACACCTGGAACATTAAGAGCTTGTTCATTGTTTCATTTGTAGTTAAGATTTATCTAAAAAGCTTGTTTTAGCTAATGTCAATTTGGTGAAAACTAAGGTTGTCAGAGCTCGTTGGTAACCATAGTCGGCTTAAGCTTGTTCTAACTTTTACATTAGCGAAATCAAGGATGGGTGTTAGCATCATCATCGAGAACAAACTAATGTTGGGTTTTTAATTTTGATTGCATTTTTATAATTTCGTTGATTCGTATGTTAGTTTAAAATCAATCCACCCCCCCCCCCCTTTTGCAATTTAATTTTATAATTCGTATTTGTGTGTGAATTATCCGGTCGTAATAAGTTGAACCGAGTCCCTGTGGATTCGACCTGACTTACCACTGTCATAATTTTAACTGCTGATAAGGGTTTAGTTGGTTAATTATTATTTGGTGGACTCGGCATCCGTCAGTGTACTATCTCTATGGGTATTCGGGAATGTTGAGGATGTTGTGGTTTGTTCGTAAAGTCGTATGTTTGGAGTTTTTCGTTTCCATATTAGGTGTCAACTTTAAATCTTTTTGGGGATCGACTCAGTACAAACCGACTTGTCCTTTGGAGGCCATTGATCTTTAGAATGTTTGGAAATAGCCCCATTGGATTATGAGAAATGTTAGCCTCATGGTGGTGGAACTTAAAGGAAGATATATGTTGGTAATTAAGTATTGATCCGTACGATTTTCCTTGATCTGGTGAATTTTGGGCATTTTTTGGGTTGATGGTGGTAATTGGAATACGAATTCAGAATCGGGTTGAGCTGGAATGATCTAATCAGTGGGAAGTTGAAGTCACAAACTACCCTTGAGGTAGTACGTGTCGCCTAAGGTTGGGAGGCGACCGAGATCGCATGGTTAAGAATCTATCCAATAAGGTTTGATGTTCACTCTAGTATGAGTGTGTCGTATCAAAGTAGATATGGGGTGTGAGTGTCTTTACAAAATTCAGTGTGGCAGTTTCGTCAGGAAGTTAATGGGTTTTAGCTCAAGAATGAAATAGATCAGAGACAACCCCTCGGAAAGGGGAGTGGTCGTTTTGGGAGAATGACATCATTGTGGTATATGTTATGTTGGGTCTTTGGGGACAGAGGGAATCCAATAAGTGCTAAGGGTGGTAATGGAATATCTTGGGTGAGAAATAGATTTCGAGGACGAAATCGTGTTAAGGTTGGGAGGATTGTAATAACCGGATTTTTGTGGTAATTTCTAGTCCACGTCTTTTCTCCTATGTCCTTTTTCCTTATGGGTTTAACTCCTTGGTAAGGTTCCTTTCCGAGTTGTGGTTCGATTTAGGGGTGTATTGGACTCGAAAGGTCATTTTTGGGGCTCGAGCTGGTCGGGGCAACAGTGCCCGCGACAGTGACAGAAGTCACTATCGCCATGTCATTCTCGCGGGGGTTGTACCACCCGTGGTACACTCCAGGCGATAGTGCCATGCGAGAGTGACCAAAGTCACAATCGCTAGGCACAGTCGCTAGCGGAGAAGTGCCCACGGTACCTTCTTCGCGAGAGTGCCCTGGCGAGAGTGCCCTGGGCACAATCTCCGGGCACTATCGCCATCGACCCCTGGTTACTTTAAATCCCGAATTTTCAGCCTCTTTCATTTGTTATCTTCACCCACTTCACTCTTCTCTCCTAAGAACCGAACCCTCACCCTAAAAGTCAGATTTTGGAGCTTCTAAGGTGCTTTCCCGTGTGTTGTAAAGAGATTCTTCACAATCAAAGTGGGGATTTAGAAGCAAGGCTGTGAAACTCTTCATTTCATCCCATTTCAAGAAATTCCAAGTTTCTAGGGTTTCATCAACCTATCTCCCATCTTTTAAAGAACTTGTGTTTGATGTCATAGCAGTAACCCTAAAGGTTTATTGTTGGTGGATACAAGTGGTGGATAAGGTAACTTCTCTTTTCTTCATTCTTGGAAATTTGGGTTTTGATATAATTTGGGATCTTTAGGTAAAAATGTTTGGGAAATGATTCTAATAGATTGAATATGGATATTTATGGTTGGACACTTGTGGATCTAGGTTTTTGGAAGATTTGCTTGTGGATTCGAATTTCTTCAAGGAAGCTCAAGTTGGGGTAAAATCTAGATTTAGCCTAAATCTAGCAAGGTAAGTTCAAGTTGATTTGTGAAAACGTTGTACATGCCAAAATGTCCATTTTAAAGTATTTATGTGTTTTCCATGAAATTGTCAACTGTGGACTTATTTGGTAACTTTTGATTATTTGAAGTGTTTAGTTTATTAAACTTTATAAAACACCCACATTTGGGATTTTTGGACATTTTGTTAAATGTGTCATAAATGAACGTGTTTTGATGATTTATTGCATAAATGGATATTTGGTCAAAAATGCATTTTTAGTGTTTATCGGGTTTTATGCATCATTCATGTAATGGGACGTTTTGAAAGTAAGAGTGTGTGAGTCCTTTGGGTTGGGTCATTCCCGACCTTTGGAACATTTTAGAAATAATAATCATTTTGGGTTTTGGGCCGAAGGCCAATGGCGATTTGAGAAACAAATATTTTGAGGAAAGATGTAATTTGGTTTATGTAACCATATTGTCTCTCTTGTTTTAGCCAAACGTCTATTAAGCCTTTTGGGGCATGATTTGTACTCGGTTGAGTCTTTGGAACATTTGTTCAGTTTTGGTAGCTCGTTAAGGAGCATTGGACATATGGTGTACTTAGTTGCATCTTATTTGAGAGTTACATGTTTTGAATGCGTTTGTTCATTCGTTTGAGTCATGTAACATTTTAGACTGTAATGCATTGGATCTGTAGGCATATGAGTCAGTCGGTTGGTTTAGTTGGGGACTTTATCCCCGTTTTGGGACTGGAAATTGTTTATGGCAAGCGGGAGCTCGAGGTATAGATCGTGGGTGGTTGAACTCGATAACTGTGTAACCTTTATTGAAGGGCTCGAGGTATAGATCGTGGGTGGTTGAACTCGATGCCCATTTGTAATCCAGACTAGTTACTCATCGTGGAACTTAGTGTCCGCGTTTGAAGTCTAGTGAGTGGTCCCCAAGTCATGTTTTTATGGAAGCTTGTGGTGGTGCTCTGCAGAGCCGTATACGGAGCTAAGTCTTGCGGTGGTGCCCATGGTGAGCCGGATACGGGGACTTGTGGCTTTTGTGGTGACACTCATCTAGAGGTCGAGTAGACACTAGGGTCATTTGGGTATCTTTCGGTGGTTGCTCGGTAGGGAGCCATATACGGGGATCCATGACTCTATGTGAAGCTCGAGAACATTGATAAGTGGCTTAACTTTGTGTGCCCGCCACTTTCGATGGAATTCGGGTCTCCCCCGTCACCGAAAGGTGTTGTGTTTGGGTATTGTGTTTTATTATCCATGTTTTCGGTGATGTCTTGTTTATGTGGGTTTTTACCCCTGGTTTATAAGTTGAGTATTATGCCCCACCCGTATTTTGGGTGTTTCGGGATATAAAGTTTTATCCGCGCTTCATAAATTGGGAGTCCGCTTTCTATTCTCGTTTTGAGTGAGTTTTGGGTTAAATTTAATTTATGAAAGAACGTGTTATATTGGGATCTTGGTCCTTAAAACATTTTGGTTTGGAAAACGTTTATGTTGGTGTCTCCTTCGTCTAAAATGCATATTATTGGAAAACGAGTCGTTTTCACATTTGAAGCATATCATTTGAAAGATTTTGATTTCAATTGCATTCTTCCTTCTTATCGATATATTTATTAATGTTGAAAACCCTTGAACTCACTAGGCGTTAGCCTAACCTTTTTATTTGTCGGCATGTGCAACAGGCTTCGTTGGGAATAGTTCTAGTGACACTATGAAGAGAGGAGTGCTAGTTGCGTGCTCGGAGGCTGATTAGCTTGTTGAAGTCTTCCGCATTTGTTTTGGGAGGAGCAACTTGTGTTTGGGGTTAAGTAACACTCGACTTCGGTTTAGTACTTGTTTATTATTAGAGTTTATATTTGTTGAGGTTAGTTATAGAATTTTTTTAACTTGAGGTATTCTGAGTTTGAATTGTATGAGGGAGTTTTGTTCCTTATATTATTATTATTATACCGAAATTTTAATTAGTTGCTCTTACCAAATTTGAGGATGTTACAATTCGTTCAGTAAGTCGCTGGACTTCTTTAAAGTTACTCGGGGACTTAATATCCATGATCGCCTTTATTTGGTCGGGATTGGTCTCAATCCCTCGACGGGTGACCATGTATCTCAAGAATTTTCCTGCACTTACTCCGAATGAGCATTTTGTTGGATTGAGCTTCATGTGATACTTTTTGAGAATATCGAATGACTGCCTCAAGTGATCGATATGATCGATTGCCTGTTTTGATTTAACCAACATGTCGTCGATGTATACTTCCATAGTGTCGCCAAGACGCTCTTTGAACATCCTGTTGACCAGTCTCTGGTATGTTGATCCCGCATTCTTAAGACCAAAAGGCATGACCTTATAATAGTAGATCCCTTTGTCTGTCATGAATGTTGTCTTCTCTTGATCGTCACGATGCACCAAGATTTGATTATATCCCGAATATGCGTCCATGAATGTGAGTAGCTCGTGACCAGCAGTTGCGTTGACCATGGCATCAATGTGGGGTAATGGGAATGGGTCTTTAGGACAAGCCTTGTTAAGATCTGTGAAGTCCATGCAAACCCTCCACTTTCCGTTTTTCTTTTGTACGACTACGACGTTGGCCAGCCAGTCGGGATATTTCACTTCCCTGATTTTTCCTGTCTTGAGCAAGTTATCAACTTCGTCGTTGATTACTTTGTTGCGTTCTGGAGCGAATTTATGACACTTCTGTTTAATAGGTTTAAATGAGGGATCGACGTTGAGTTGATGAGATATGACCTTTGGGTCGATGCCAACCATATCTTCATGCGTCCAAGAGAAACAATCGGCATATTCCTGCAAGAAAGAAATTAGCAATTTATTTAAAATAGGGTCGAGGGATGTACCGATGTAAACTACTCTGTCAGGTTTCCCCTGATCTAGGACGACTTCATCTAGTCGACAGTCATCAGCAGTTTCAGGATTTGCCTGGTTCTGTAATTGCTAGATATTTTGCTTTCTAGGCTTCATCGAAACTTTATAGCACTCACGAGCAATCTTTTTCTCACTCTTGACTTCCTGGACGCCCCAAGCTGTTGGAAACTTGACTGTCTGATGATATGTCGAGGGCACAACCTTCATGTCGTGAATCTAAGGTCGCCCTAGGATAACGTTGTATGCTGACGAGCAGTCAATGACGTTGAACTTGGTCTGCTTGTTGACCCCTTTAGCGAATACTGGGAGAATGATTTCCCCGATGGTGTTAGCTATGTCTCCATTGAAGCCCACAAGGAGAGTCGAACGTCGTACAATTTCTGACTTGTCAATTCCCATAGCCTTGATTGTGCTAAGGATGATGATATTGCCAGAACTCCCTCCGTCGACCAGGATCCTCTTGGTCGAGCAACTTCCAATCATAAGTTGAATGATCAGGCCATTGTGATGTTTCTGCCATTGCTCACTGAGATCCTCCTGATCGAAAGTGATGTGCATGGCTTCCAACTCCATCTCGTGTTTTGGTTGTGACGATCGTGAGACAGGGAGTTCTTCAAGTCCTCGACTAGCATGTCGCTTAGCTGCCGAGTAGGTTAATCCACATATGTCGGAACCTCCAATCACACAATTAACGACCTTTGCATGTTCGGGCGAAGCTGGTCGTACGATTGTGCCTAAAAAATTTTGCAGGTGGCCTTTTGGTACGAGCCAAGCCAATTATCGTCGTAAGGCGTTGCAATCATCCGTCACGTGGCCATGGTCGCTATGAAAGTCACACCATTTGGATTTGTCTTTCTTAGCGTCGCCTCTTTCACTCTTCGGAGGCCATTTGACGTTGGTTTGGACATTTTTAGAGCTTCAACCACCTCTTTAAATGTTCCTTTGAATCCGTAAGATGAAATCTTAGGATACTGGGGGAACTTGTTTGTTGGAATACTTTTCTTCTTGTCAAATCTCACGTTCGAGATCTGTTTGGACGTCTCGACCTTGGAAGTCGATCTATCCTTGAAGTCCGGTTTCTTGACGCTCAATGCTTTCCTGTCATTAGAGTTTTTGTGATGGAAGGCCGCATCATCCTCTACCCGCATGTAGGCTAATGTCCGAGCTCGAACGTCTTCAAAGTTTTCCGGCGGATACTTTGTCAGATCCATATACAAGTCTGAACCGTCGTTGAGACCCCACTTGTAAGCCTCAATCGCAGTACGAAGGTCACAATTTCGTATGCTGATCATCTCAAAATTGAAGCAATTGAAGTAGTTTCGAACTGATTCGCCTATCTTCTGAGTGATGTAATAGAGATCACTGGTATGCTTTTCCATTTTGCGACTACTAGCAAACTGGTGAAAGAATTGGTTGACTAGTTCTATGAAATTGCCAATGGACTTGGTCGCATGCTAATCAACCATTGAAGTGCAACACTTGTGAGGGTCGCACCAAAGCTCTTGCACATGCAGACCTTTTGATACTGATGGGGTATCAAAACAGTCCACAACAACTGTTTATACTGTGCGATATGCTCGGTCGGATCACTGATTCCAGAATACTTCGAAGTGAACGTCGGGATGTTGTACTTTTTTGGGACGTCGACCATGGCGATTTCGCCAATGAAGGGTGATACTTGAAACCAGTCTTTGGTTCAATGTCCACAAGTACAGCAGCTCCTTGAAGCTTTGCAAGTAACGACAACATCTTTTCATTATGTTCTTCTAACTGCTTCAATCGTCGTGTGACAAGATCGTCTAGATTGAAGCCATTGCTGGTAGGGAGCGAGACTGGCATGAATCCAGAGTCTTGAGATGTTACACCTGCATTAGGAAAAAACGCATTGCAATACGATGCCTCTCCAGCGTCGCCATTGATTGGTGTGTGCATGTGGGGCACGAACATCGATGGAAACATTGTTGTTGGCAGTGGCATCGCTGGAATCGTCGGGATAGAGAAAGTGGCAACTCCGGTAGCTGCTCCAGTATCTTGCGTCGGTCTGAGGTATGGAGGCAGTGGCGGTTGAACACCGGCAAAAGGCATGTAAAAAGGTGGTCTTGGACCATACTGAGGCCCAAACTGGTTTCTCACGTTTTGATTCCTCATTGCTGAGAGTTCTTCAACTGCTCTGCGATTTTGCTCATCCAGAGCGTTAATACGGTTGCGAGCAGCATCAAGTTTCATCCATATTTGATCAATGATATGGGCTTAAGTTCCCTGAGCTTCCATGATACTGCTAGTCAAAAAAGTTGCACTGAAACTGTTAGTAAGCCGCACTCTTTGTCGAAGTTTTTTATCTAGCTGGGGCCCCACGGTCGGCGCCAAACTGTTAATGCCAAAAGTTGTCCAAAGGAAGATCTAAGGTCGGTGTGGAGCTTTAACAACTAAAGTAATCGATCGATCGACAAATCGTATGACTGAGAATAAAAGTAAATGAAAGACAGAGAATTTGGTGACGCGGAAAACCCTATCGAGGGTAAAAATTGCGGAAGATAGCAGAGATCGTCAAGTGCACTACGGACGTCAAACTAGGACGTCGTCCTTTAGAAGGAGTGATCGAAAGTACAAATGACAATACAATAAAAAGCAAATAAATCGTGCATTTATGTTGTTCGTCGTGCGATGGAACACTTCGTCGAGAGTTCTTGCTTGAGAGAAGCTTAGTTGAGTGATCTTGAGCACTACGTAGGTATGATGAGTTCAGATGTCTCGAATGGTTCTTCGGGCCTTGTATATATAACTTTTGGTCTTCATAAATGTGCATTAAATGCCCAATGGTCTTGATAATGATTGACATTGATGGAGCTCGTCCGTTATATCCGTTGGTCATTATGTGCTTTAAACCTGTAATAAAGGATTCATAAATAAAAAACAGTCGTATGTAATAAATGATAAGTAATCGTTAGTTACGTTATAAAGGTCGTAGGATATAAGCTTATCGAGAGGTTCCTTCTGGTCGTGGACGTGAGAAACTCTCGACTGTCGTCATGAGGGACGACCATGACTCCCGATGTGTGTGATCGTCAAGACCTTATCTTAATACGAGAATGGTCCTTAGATTAGGGACGTTTAGTTTCTTTACGTCGGCCGTGACTTGTGAAATTTTACCTAAACAGTGAGTTTTTGGTGCAATTTAACACATCTATAACATGTTATAGTAGATTATAGATCCTAATGTGTATGATATATATGTAAGTACCCTTATAAGTATCAGTCTAGTTTTAGTTTACCACACACAACCTGGTGAGTTTTCATGTCACTTATAAAACGAAATACATATTTAGTTTATTTTCAAAATAATTAAAATGTTAATTATATGGTTTTAAACTATTTTAACGTGCTAAAAATAGTTTGATCTATCAACTATACTAGTTTCAAAAATAGAGTTTGTTTAGACTTTAGTGATTCAAAAAAAAATTGAACTCAAGACCAAACCTAAACAAGTCGAGTCTAATAGGCCCAAAGAGGACCATTAATCATCTTTCGGTCCCTAATTCCCATTGTTTTTATAGAAGCCCAACTAAGGATCGGGCTGGAGAGTAAGCCCGATTATAATGATGAAAACAATAGCTCATAAATCATAAAAGTTTAGAGTAAATTAATGATTGGTTCTTGTGGTTTACACAACATCACATTGTGTGTCCCTAAATTAAAATAATTATGTAAAATGTCATTGTGATTTATATTTCCACACGTCTTTGGTCCCTGTGCCCTAACAATGTTAGATGATTCTGTCAAGTAGGTTAATTTGGAGGGCAATTGATAACCCTCATTTCTTAGTGTTATTTGTCCCATTTTTAAACCTGTTTCACCCCTTTTACCATTCTAAAGACCCATCTGAGTTTTTTCCTTTTTTTTGGTCCAAATCATCCATAAAGTCAAGAAATAGCTTTAAAATCGGATTTTGGACGTTGGGAACAATTGTCGCAAGTTACCACTGTGATGAGTATAGGCTGGAAATCTTCTTAGTGATTTTATTGCCAAGTTTATGAAGACTGGTAGGTTTGGGCTGGGTCAAGGCTGAAATCTTTCATGAAAATGAGGAGGATGAAGAACAAGAGGGATGAAGACAAGTTTAAAATAAGACAAATGTTGAAAAGTCACTTTCACCCCTCAAATCCCTTTCACCTTTTCCACTATATGAAGAAGCTTGGGGTTGACATTTGAAACACACCATTGAAGCATCAAACACTTTAAATTTCAAGTTTTTAGTTGAGTTTTAGTTTGCTCTTGTATTTCTTAGAATTAATTTTTGCACTTTAATTTCGTCACCATTGTGTTGAGTATGTGACCACAGTGGAAATTTTCAGATTAATGCAATTTAGTTTCATCATTACTTTTCTTTTGTTATGTCTTTAATTATGATTAGTAGCTAAACCCCCCTTTGGGTGCAGGTGTGAGCCAAACCCGAGAGGTTAAAATGTAACACTTGGGTGTTACCGCATTTGGCTAACTTCTCGGTTTGGTCATCCAAGTTGAAGCTTCATCTCAACACGGACAAGACAATCATTTGTGTGTATTGATATTAGATCTTAGACCTCGAGAGGGGGGAATCCGAATACGTCTTGGGTGATGCAAGGAGGTTTGATAAAATCTTCAATAATCGCATAGAGATATGGATTTTTGCATAATCGAACTAAGGTCCAGATGTCGGTCTAGTTGGTGTGTCATAGAGATTTACGCATCTCTCCTTACTGGTGGGGCTAAGATCTTCGAGATCTACTTAGTGAGATTGGTAAACCGAAAGTTAGTATTTGTGGAAACTTTATAATAAAACCGTAATTGCAACCTATACGACGTAGCTTCGAGAGGAGGAAATCATGTAGGGTCATATTGTGACCGGTTTTGTTAACCATTTAAGTTATTATTATATTCTCAGGGAAAACTTACACCCGTACCCGCTTTTACATGCTTGTTAAATTGATTCGCTAAAATTCTCTATAAATCAACCAACTTATTAAACTCTAACTTTGCACCGGAATTTCATGAAAATCTCATATTCTTAGTGGTCCAATCCTCGTGGATACGATATTTGGTCTTTACCATTATATTACTTGTGAAGCAAACGCAATATGTGGTGTATACTTATGCCATTATTGTGCCACATGTTACATGTGTACATTTTTGCTATAAGCAATTTAGTCATTTCATATATTTTTTTAATTTCTTATTAAACATTAAAGGACCAAGAATGTAATCTACTTCTTTGTTTATACATGGCCCCACCCAATCCCACCCTTCGACAACCCCCCCTCTCTCCTTTCTCTACTCTTTCCAATAATATATGGGGTAGGCTAATGGCACCCCTAAGGGTTGCTAATGACACCCATAAGACTATAAATTATCATTACTTTAGTTTTTTTTTTGTCATTTTGCTGTCTTTTTATTTACAATATTTTTATTTTTATTTTTTTTATCTTTTATTTATTTGTATTATATTATTAATAAATATTATATATATATATTATAAAAAATGAAAGTAATAAAGAATTTTATTTATTTATAGTATATTATTAATAATTTTTATATATATTATAAAAAATGTAAAGTAATAGGTACAATCAGATAGAGCCTACCAAACACTATTTCCTTTCAATTTTCGGTAACAGGAGGAAAAATTATGGTCCCTGCATTTGGTTCACGAGGGAAGATGGCCGGAAAAAAGGATGATTACATGACATAGAATTGAGGTTGGGATTAGGGCCGGGTCACGAAACTTAGATAGAGAGGGAGGGGGAGAGGGAGAGAGAAAGAGAGAAGAAATGTGAAACATTAGTATGATAAATTCTTGCACACACACACACACATATATATACACACACACATATCTATATTACCTTATAATACATTTACATCAAACTCTTAATTACAACTCACAATGCATAGAGTACAATCATTTTATGCATAAATTTAAAAAACTATGAATTACAACTAACAAGGCATATTGTACAAGTTACTGCTGCATTGTTTTAACCCCTACCACTTTGGTAAGTGCAAAGTTCCCTTTATCTGTGCAAAGCTCTCCTTCTTTCTTGTATCAGTATTTCACAACCTGTCCTCTCGGTTTGCTTCCAGATAAACTTTCAAAATTCAAAATTCAAACTTGAGTCTCCAAACTTTATCCCGCTGCTTCTTCTTTCTACTCTCACAATTTCAGTTTCTCTGGAATTTGAATTTCTCTCTCGATATTACGAATTTTTTAGGTATGAAAAGTTAACTTTTGTTGCTTAATTGTGGGAAGTTGTCTCCATTATACATTTACTTCTCTAGCTATCTATCAAGGATGTTGGGTTAACATTAGTAGCGACAAGCACAATAATATTTGTAGACCTTTCTTGGACTCCAGGATACATTATTCAAGCTAAGCACCTTGCTCACAAAATTGGTCAGGTAAAAGAACGTTCTTTAAATTTTATGCAAGTTAATCCAGTAAATTTTATGCATTGGCTTGAGTTCTTCTGATTTTTTAATCGAACCTTGGTGTCAACTGGAACACCTTTCAGGAAAATAGTTTTATTCAAGCATCAAGTTTTTGCTAATTTTCGATTTCTACTTGCAAGATGTTATGTTTTTGGTTTTTGTTGATATGTATGGCTGTTTGTTTTTTATTGGCTATCTTTTTGCAGGTGTCAATAGTGAATGCATACTATCTCTAGCAAATGACAAAGTGAGTTTTGATCTTAGTATTGGTGCTCATGAACTATTTGTTATAATGTCAAAGTGAGTTTGCTTTTGTGATTTTTGGTTTATGATGTCAAGTGTGTTAGTTAAGCATTATTTTAGTGTCAGAACTGATTTTTGGTTTTGGTTTATGTGGGTTTTATGTTAGTGTCGGAATTGATTTTTGGTTTTGGTTTATGTGGATTGTGGTTTTGGTTTATGTGGGTTATGGGTTTTGGTTCAACAATAAATAGACCGAACACAATGATATACCTGATGAAGAATGAACAAACCATCGCTTGTTGTGCTTGCTGCTGTTCTTCAGGGACTACTATGATAGACTGTTACTTCAGAGATGATTTCAGATGTTATGTGGTCACTACTGCAACCCGATGTTGCCATAGATGATTTAAGAAGGTAAACATCCTCGTACCTTCCCCTATATATTTAGGTAAACATCCCCACATTCAGGTAAACATCTTCACATCTTCCCTTGTATATTCATAAGCAAATCCAAATTCCCTTGAGTGTATACTTGAGTGATAAAGTAGATGGCATGAACTCTACTATTCATATTTGATTTTACTTAGCCTTATGTCTTATTTATTAGTTTTTAATATACAACTTGATTTAAATTGCTTAGTATGTAATATTGCTAAAAGAAGAAGAAAAATAACCCAATTTGCTCATTTAAATTTGGTATAAAGGAAGTATCATGTTTAGATTTTCTATCATTAGCGAACAGGTTGTGAAGGCGGATGACTGTGTTGGTCCAGAGGTTGAAAAGTTGGTGGCTACTGGCTTCATTTGATGATGGTTTTGCAATTTGCAATATTGAACAGCAGGGTTGTGTTCAATTCATGAGCAAATCCATGGTGACCATCAATTTTTTATGGTTTAATTTTATATCATGTTATAACTTATACCAACTGCAAATCCATGGTGACCATAATTTTTTATGGTTCAGATGGTTCAAGAAGTTCGTCTGGATAGCGTAATCAAGTGGGATACTCTTGATCGATTAGTGTGTAGCTGCACCTGTGTCGGTATAGCTGCAATTACGTGTCTTTTGGGACATCGTGGATCGATATTTTTCTCCTCTCCTGCTTTGCGGCCGCGTTTTGCTGTCGTGTTTAACTTGTTGTCGAGGCTGTAGTCGTGTTGTGTGGTTGGTATTTGCTAGACAGCAGCTGTCGGTTGTCGTTAGGTGCAGTTCGGAAGTCACAGGTGTTCGGCTCGGTGTACGTCGATGCTGTTTGGTGCTGCTATGCTTGGTCGTTTGTTGCTAGTTCTTTTTTGGGCTGTGGCTCTGAGTTTGCCGCGGTCCTGTTTGTTTGTTTTCTTGCTGTTTTGGTTGGTATTTTGTTTGGTTTGCCTCTGGCAAGCCTTGTTTTTTTCGGCTGTGTTAGGGCGTTTGTCCGGTTTCTGTGTTTTGTTCTTTCTGTTCTGGTTGTATAAAGTTGCTTGCCTTTCAAAAAAAATCTTAGTATTAAAGTGATCTAAAATGTTGTTTTGGGTGGGGATTTGAACCGTACTGTTGCTAAGAAGATTAATCAGAAGTTTTTTTTTTTGAATTTTAGCTGCAGAGATGAGATTATAAAGTGGCCTTCTAATCACTTTTTGCTTGATGCTGAAGAGTGAAGATTTGCTTGTGTCTGGAAGTTGGGCTGACATTGTAAAGAAGAAATTTCAGAACATTTAGAACATAAGCAATTTAGGATAAAAAATTATTGTAAATTAACTCCAAACTATAAGTGAAACTATTGGTACAAATTAGTTATATACATGTTTTTTTTTAATATTTGGTCGATTAAATGTATAAAGTATAATGTCAATAATAATCGAGATTGATATCATTGCAATTTTATTGTGTCTAAGGCATAATCTCGAATTATTTTGGTAAGCTGTTGTGCTAATTTTATATTTTTGATTTATTACATCCCGCCGTTTTGCGCGGGTAGACTGCTAGTATATATATATATATATGCATCTAATATATAACACCCTGAATTCTGGAAATAACAACTTATTTAAAATTTTCTAAATACATCAATAAATAAATCATCTACAACCACAAATTAAGATTTAACCTCAATACGACCATTCATTCTATACAAAAGTCTATAATAAGGACGGGTGCTACTAAAACCCCATAATAGTTACTATCTCAAACGTTGCGGAAGACTTCACCAACTACTTACATTTGCACAAAGTTAAGGCTCAACTCTTCATAGGATTGCTAGGACCAACTCCCAACCTTGAAACCTGATGCACATGCCGACAAATAAAAAGGTTAGGCTTAACGTCTAGTGAGCTCAAGAGTTTTTCAGCATTTATAAAATAATCGTTTAGAAAAGAAAGGATGCGGTTAAAGTTATAGTCCTTCAATATGATACGCCTTACATGTGAAAACGACTCATTTTCCAATATTATGCATTTTAGACAAAGAACACCAATTTGGACATTTTCCAAACCAAACTACTACAAAGATGATAATACCAATGTAAGCCGCCCATTCATAAATTAGCTTTAACCCAAAACTCACTCAAAGCGTAAATATAGATTGAACTCTCCATTTATGAAGATACGGTTAAACCTTATATCCCAAAACACCTCAAAACACGGGTGGGGAATAATACTCAATCCATAAAACAAGGGTAAAACCCAATTATACAAAACGTCACCGAAACTTGGATAATAAAACTCAATACCCAAAAACAACACCTTTCGGTGACGGGGGATTCCCGATTCCATAAAATGTGACGGTCCACAAAGTAAGCCCATTTTATGTTGTTATGACTAGTCATATAAACAAAAGTACACACAAGAGATGTCAGGCTTAGTAGCTTTAAACGTACACCCACGGAAACTCGAGTTCAACCCCGTCGGGTTCCTATGTCGAGCCCCTCATCCAATATCGTAATACTTGAGCACGAAGGACTTATACCTCAATCCGGTACCTTAACGTGCAGCACGAAGGACTTACATCTCAATCCGATACCTAACGTTCCTCGACATGGAAAACTAGTCGTCCCAATGCCGGAACGATAATAAATCACATACGGGGTCATGACTCCCAAATTCACCAAATAAGCCAAATAATGCGCATAAGGCCCAACAAGGCTCGAAGTCGAGCTACCAAAACTGGACAATTGTCCAAAAATTCATCGAAATGAAAATACCAAGCCGCAGGCTTAGCACCCATTGACTCATTGATAAATGAAGTAAAATACGATAAAACGCACTCGACCAACGGACACGCAAACACAACGACTAAAAGTAAGATTAGTTCAAACCTCAACATTAGTTGAGGTACCCATTTTCCAAATGAACTATTACTATCATATTTTCCAAATGCCTCATAACACAAAATATGCATTTTCCAAATTTAACCGCTGATAAAAATGAAAATCATGAAGTGAGACTATAAACGCTCTTTCAAGTACCTCTCATAAAAATGCAAGTAACACTTTATAAAACACTCCATTTCATGATAATACATAAAACCCGACAAACATGTAAAAGTGTATTTCTTTGACCAAAGATCTATTTATGAAATAAGACCTCAAAACACATTCATTTGTAACACATTTATCAAAATGCCCCAAAAATCCCAAATGTGAGTATTATACAAAGTTTGTAAAGTTAGATACTTCAAATAATCAAAGATCGACAAATAACCCAACATTTGATAATTTCATGTAAAACACATAAACACTTTAAAATGGACATTTTGGCATGTACACCGTTTTCACAAATCAACTTGAACTCACCTTGCTAGATTTAGGCTAAATCTAGATTTTCCCCAACTAGAGCTCCTTTGAAGAACACTTGGATTCTCAAGACCAAACTTCCAAAACCTAAATCCATACATATTCAACTATAAATATACATAATCAACCACAAAGAATCATTCCCCAAACATTTTATACCAAAATCCGACAAGTGTGGCAAGAACCCTAATTTTGACCCAAAACTCCCAAAATTATCCAAACCGAAATTTAGAGAAATCGACGAACATCGTAGAGGAAAGCACACAGTTGATGAAGATATGTTGGTCGATGAGGACATTACACTCGATTATAATGCTGCATATTTTACTTCCGATGAGATGCATGATAAAGAAATCACCCAGATATCAGATGATTTTGTAAAGGAAGATTTCGACAATGATGTTGTTGATGAAGCAAACGTGGATGACGACAATTGTAACAGAGTATTTTTTTAATGTGTGATTTGTATTTCATATGTGCAAATTGTAAGGGCGCGTTTGGTTTGCGGGATTGGAATGGAATGGATTGAATTTCAAGGAGGGATTTAGATTTGGAAGGATTTGGATTTGGGGGGATTTGGATTTGAATTTGGATGGATTTGAAATCCATCATGCTTTAGAATCCATCAGGATTTGGATTTCAAATCCAGACTCATTGCAAAGGATTTTGAAATCCATCAGGTAAGGGATTTTTAAATGGTCAACGGATTTCAAATCCGGTCAACGAAATCCATTCCTACAAACCAAACGCAGGATTGGAATGGATTTGAAATCCAAATCCCTCCAAATCCATTCCAATTCCGCAAACCAAACGCGACCTAAGAGTTTTTTTTATTGTGTGTTGTGTATTTCATATGTGCAAATTGTAAGAGATTTTTTTTTATTGTGTGTTGTGTATTTCATATGTGCAAATTGTAAGAGAGTGTTTTTATTTTATTTTATTGTGTGTTGTGTATTTCATATGTGCAATTGTTGAAGAAGAAGATATCGAGATCAATTTGATATTTGAAGATATATGTAATGATTCATTGTGGATTAATCAAAATATTAGAGCCAATTTGATATTTGAAAATTCATATAACTGCATATATGAACATTCATATTTGCACAGAATCGTATATGAACATTCATATATGATACTGGTATGAAATTAATGCACATATGCTTTAAAATGAAATTCATGCACATATGCATAGAATCATATATGAACCTTCATATATGATACTGGTATGAAATTCATGCACATATGCTTTAAAATGAAGTTTATGCACATATGCGCGGAATCATATACGAACATTCATATATGATACTGGTATGAAATTCATGCACATTCAAATGAAGTTTTAACATGATATTGCACGTTCCAACAAATGCATTATGTATAAACTTCATTTTAAATAATGCATATTTGGGTGATTAAGGAAACTCCTACATTTCCTTAATCACCCAAATATGCATTATTCCTATTCTACCATTTCTGTGTGTGTATGAATTTCACTTATGCAAACAATGTTTAACATATTTACACTTTCTACCCAAATTAATCTTGACCATTGGACTATATAATTAATGGTCATGATTGGTCTGTAAGGGTTGTAAGATATGCAAGGTTTATATATGAAGGGCCCTATATATATATATATAGAGAGAGAGAGAGAGAGAGAGGAAGGATCATGCGAGAGGCTAAACATTTTGCGAGAAGTGTTATATCATATATGATTACACGACCTGTGGGTGTGCTTAATCATATATGATTAAACGTTTACGCATTGCCAATATAACATGTGTTTAATCATATATGTTTAAGTTTGTGTATCATATATGATTAAACAATTCTCGCCTTCTCACAAAATGTTTAGCTTCTCGTTTGAACTTGCCCCTATATATATATATATAAGATGCGTTTCTTTTGCAACCCAAGCAATTTGTACAAACTATGCAAACCACTATATTAGGAAACAATAGATATATTTATGGATAATGATTATGATTAATTAATAATGATTGTGATATATATGGAAAATGTTAAGTTTATTCATTATAATCATGAGTTTAAATTAGGAAATGTTAAGTTTATTCATTATAATCATGATTTTAAATTAGGAAACACAATAAAATCATATATTCATTATACTTGATGAACGACTAAGATTAGTTTGCATAGTTTGTACAAACTGCTTGGGTTGCAAAAGAAACACACCCTATATATATATATATATATATATATAGAGAGAGAGAGAGAGAGAGAGAGGAAAGTTCATATGAAACCTTTAAAAGGTTTCTAAATGATTATCTCTCTCTCTCTCTCTCTCTCTCTCTCTATATATATATATATATATATATATATATATATATAGAGAGAGAGAGAGAGAGAGAGGAAAGTTCAAATGAAAACTCATATTTCATTGTGCACGTGAGGACAAATCTCAACCACTCGATCTCGTTTGATCCAACAACTCATATTAAATAGAGTTTTTAATTTTAAAATGCTTAGGGGTAAAAATGGAATAAAATTTAAACACACGCCTACCATATTTGACTTTTTATTTTCTTTTTTAATTAAATTTTTTTACCCAATTAAAGTTTAAAATAAATTATCTTAAAAATTACTAATATTTTAATAAAACAAATTACATCAAAAAAACCAGAATTTCGTACTCTTCGATATGACATCTATCTCGATATAGTTATTTTGTTGTTTTAACCGTTTTTTACGTGAAATGTTATATATGCGTTATATTCATTATGAATATGTATGTGCGTTCAAGTTTGTATAACACCTCAACACTGTAAGTATGTAATTCGACATCACCTTCTTCAACACTTTCTTCAACATTGTAAGACATCGCGTTCTTCAGCACCGTAACCCAACACCCATCGAGACGAATCGAGAACCTATCGAGTAATTCGATTGTGAACCGGGGAACAAAAGAGAGTGTGTCACGTCTCCACACCTTCACAGACCATTCATGTATTATTCATCATGAATAATGTATCATTCAGGATGAATAAATCAACATTCAGGGTGAATAATACACGATTCATTAATTCGTGTATTAGTCATCCTGAATATTGTATTATTCATCATGAATAATGAATGAACGTTCACATTTGTTATTCATACTGAATGTGGGACATCCGGGGATGCGTAAACATATTCATAATGAATTAAACCAAATTTCGGTTGTGAATTGAGAAACAAAAGAGAGTGCGCCATGTGTCTACACCTTCACGGGTTATTCATATATTATTCATCATGAATAATGTACCATTCAGGATGAATAATACAACATTATGGGTGAATAATACATGATTCATGATGAATAATACATGAATCATGAATTCGTGTATTATTATTCATCTTGAATGTTGTATTATTCATCTTGAATATTGTAATATTCATCATGAATAGTGAATGAACGTTCACCTTTGTTATACATACTGAATGTGGACACTCGGGGACGTGCATACATATTCATAATGAATATAACACATATATAGAATTTCACGTAAAAACAGTTAAAACAAAATAACAACTATATCGAGATTGATGGCATATCGACGACCACGAAATTCTCGTTTTTTGATGTAATTTGTTTGATTAAAATATTAGTTTATTTTAAGATAATTTATTTTAAACTTTAAGGGGTAAAAATTTTAATTAAAAAATAAAATAAAGTCAAACAAGGTATACGCTGATTCAAATTTTCAATTTTGTCCTTAATCATTTCTCAATTAATCTTATTATGTTTTAACCATTGATTAGTTTTCTAAGTTTTGATCAATGGTTAAGATTTGTCCTCATGTGCACAATAAAAAATGAGTCACCCCTATATATATATTATATATATATATATATATATATATATATAGAGAGAGAGAGTCGGGTTCAAACGAGAATGATATCTATTTAAAAGAACAATAGAATAATTCTGGACCAATCATTTTATTAAATAATACCTTAAATAAAACTTTCTTAAAAGTCACTTAAAACGGAATATATGTGTAACACCTCAAAAATTGGGATAAACAAAAATTTCCATAAAAGGGAAACATGATAATCAAATATGTCATAGCATGAGCTCTTCCCAAAAAGGGAGACAATAACGCCTGTTAAAATTACAAGTTTGTAATGAATAACAATCTAAGGGAACACAACCCTTTAATCTAAATCCTAACTAGGAACAAGATTAATACAAGTTGTGATCCAATCCAAAAATAAGGTTTTTAAGCAAAGCGTCCCAAAAATGTCCCCAAGCTCGCATCTAAGGCATCTATACCTTATTGGCGGTCGCGCCGCTAAAACCTGAGATACATCTCAAACCAAACAAGTGTTAGGCCAAACGAGCCTAGTGAGTTGTACAAAAGCATGGCATGATGTTCGATAAACATGAAATAACATAATTAATGACTCGGTCCACATGGTCATACTGGAATCAATGAGGGAGATCCATCACACCAATGAGTTTTACCTCAAGTAAATATACCTTGATGTTTAGTTCATATGAACAACATCCCAAAGGCCCGACACACCGTCCTGGTGGCGGGGGCATTAGGTGCATACCGTCCCGGTGGCACCTAAGGCTACATCCTCCTGGCACATACTCACGGTTCCTCCAACATACATATATATATATATATATATATATTTCATTTCCATACATATCTCGCATCAACAAGATATATACACATATTAACCATCCCTATACATATCTCGCATCGACAAGATACATATATAAGGATTTGCATCACTTCAATCCCATGTTAGGCCCAAAACACCCAAGCATGTAGGTTTAACAATAATCTTCACATAATCCATGATATTAACCATCATAACCAATAATAACAATGTTAAGAACACAATGACTCCATATATAACTCAATAGTCAAAACCCCCAAATACTCATGAAAAATAGCATTTAGGTCAAACTTATCAGGTGATCAGATTTGTGCATACATAACAAGTAGTACAAGTAAACACTTAAGATATGTATCTCATTTAAAGATTTTGGTAAAGAAAACTCACAATCTAGGTTTTATAGCAAAACCCTAGAAAACTTGGAAGAACCCTAGAAAACTTGGATGAAGAAGATGATCTTGAAGCTTGAAAGTTGAAACCTTGGGTTGAAATCTTTGCTTGGAGGTTGCTTGATTCTTGCAATAAATGAGGAAGATTGGTGGTTGAAAGGGTTAGGGTTCGGTTTTGGGAGGGAGTAAATGAAGAGAGAGTTTGAGAGAAAAGATATTGAGGAGTAAATGAGAAATGGGGCTAAAAACTTTATTAAATCCGTCAGACAAATATCGCGGGTTGTGCCGCGGGTGTAACCCGCGTGAAAAGTCGCGAGACTCACTGCCTTACCCGCGGACAGTGCATTTCGCGGTTTGTGTCGCGGGTGTAACTCGCATGACAAGTCGCGAGAACCACTGTTTCTTGCCCCTTTTTCCTTGAATCAAAATTCAGAGTGTTACAATCCTCCCCACCTAATAAGGATTTCATCCCCGAAATCACGACTGATCAAACAACTGAGGGTACCTCTTTTCATATCTTCCTCTGACTCCCACGTCACGTTCGTTCCCCGATGATGTTTCTATTGGACCTTTACCAAAGTCACTTCCTTGTGTCGTAATTGTTTCGTCTTAGCCTCTAGTATGGCTTCCGACTCCTCCACGCATCGGTTGTCATTGTCCACCCAAATCTCTGATAACGGTATAATGCTCTCCTCTTCCGGCAAGCATTTACGAAGGTAGCATACGTGAAAGGTAGGGTGGATCCCGTTCATCTCCGGTGGTAATTCTAGTCTATAAGCTTGGAGCCCAATCTTTTCCAAAATTGTGAAGGGTCCAAGGAAACGAGGACTAAGTTTCCCGCGCTTCCCGAACCGAATGATCCCCTTCCATGGTGACACCTTCAACATGACCCGTTATCCTACTTGGAACTCGACCGATCTCCTTTTCTTATCCGCGTAGCTCTTTTGATGATCTTGCGCCGCTTTCAAACGTTCTCGAATGCCTTTGACCTTGTCCGTCGTCGCTTGAACTATCTCCGGTTCTGCAAACTGCTTTTCTCCCACCTCGAGCCAACACACCGGGGTCCTACATTTTCGCCCATAGAGTGCCTCGAATGGTGCCATCCCAATGCTCGAGTGATAACTATTGTTGTAAGTGAATTCCACTAACGGCAAGTGGGAATCCCAGCTTCCTCCAAAGTCTATGACGCAAGACCGAAGCATGTCCTCAAGAGTTTGGATGGTCCTTTCGCTTTGTCCGTCGGTTTGAGGATGATAGGCCATGCTCAACTTGACTATCGTACCCAATTCCCTTTGCAATCCATCCCAAAACTTAGAGGTGAACCGACTATCCCGATCCGAAACTATGGATAGTGGAACACCGTGCCGCGATATCACCTCATCTATGTATAACTTGGCCAATTTATCCATGGGCAACGTCTCCCGCATTGCTAAAAAGTGTGCGCTCTTCGTGAGTCGATATACTACCACCCAAATAGTATCGTGACCTTATAAGGTCTTCGGTAATTTGGTGACGAAGTCCATTGTGATGTGTTCCCACTTCCATTCTGTAACACCCCCGATTTCGAAAGGTATCGTTTCAAGTTAATACCGAAATCGGTAATTTTAAGGGAAAAATAAGATATAAGGTTTTGGATTTTAATCCTAGATTTTATAGTCCTGATGGATGGGGGATTCAATTACGAGTCCAACGGTTCTTTCCAGAGCAAAATCGGAGCTATAACGAAAAAGTTATGGCCAAAATATTGAACGGGTGGAAAACCGGGCGGACAGTGCCTTACGCGACTTGTGTCGCGTCTTAGAGTCAACCCCGCGACTTTTGGGAGAGAGGGCGACTTATGCCGCGACTTAAGGTCGCGGCATAACCCACGAAACACACTGTCAGGTCAAAACTCGACCTTTCAACCCTCAAGCCTCATTTTCTCTCAAACAAACCCTAAATCTCTTCCCCTTTTCTCTCCCAAACCGGCCCCTAAACCCAAAATCGAACCCTAACCCATTTCTAGGGTTTTTCCTCCTTAAACCACATGAATCTTCATCATCTATCTATTTGAGATCATGAACCACCTTCATCTTCATGTTCTTCACCAAGTTCTTGGTGGTTTCGTCTAAACCTTTCACCATTTGAAGATTGGAAGCTTATGGTTCGTTTTGGAGATCTACAAGTGTTTTGGTTGGTGATTCAATCTATTGGTTGAGGTAATCTTCTCCTTCTTCAAGTATGGGAATTTAGGGTTTTTGGTATAAGATGAAAAGTTCATGTAAATGTTTGGGGAACATTTCTAAAAGGGTTGAATATGATTATTTATGGTTGGAAATGTGTGGATCTAGGTTTTGGAAGAATCGTGCTTGTGGATTCAAGTATCTTCAAGGAAAGCTCTAGGTGGGTTAAAATATAGATTTTAGCCTAAATCTAGCAAGGTGAGTTCAAGTTGATTTGTGAAAATGTTGTACATGCCAAAATGTTTATTTTAAAGCATTTATGTGTTTTACATGAAATTAACAACTGTTGAGTTATTTGGTAACTTTTGGTTATTTGAAGTATTTGTGTTAGTGTATTATTGTATCCAAGATTTAATAGGAAAAGTCAAGCCAAGAAATGTCAACAAAGTCTAATGTAATTGTAAGTCAATATGATGTTTAGGCTTATGAGAGTTTCTTATCAAGTAGTTTAGCTTTGTGAGAGAAGTACAACTTGAGAGCTTAAGTACTTGAGAGTTTGAGAGGTTTCTTATTCAAGTTACTTGAGTGTTTCATATCCTTGGTATAAATAGGATATGACTTGTTAATTGTTGTAAGAGCTTTACATTGTCATATTAATGAATACGACACTTTCTCTCTCTACTCTCTCTCTAAGATCATAAACTGTTATATCATTGAATCTTGATTGAGAGTGTTTGAAGTGCTTGATTTGAATCTGGGAAATACATTTACAATTTGGCTTATTAAACCTTGTAAAATACCATATTTGGGATTTTTGGGCATTTTGATAAATAAGTCATAAACGATAGTGTTTTAATGATTTATTGCGTAAATGGATTTTTGGTTATAAATGCATTTTAGTGCTTGTTGGGTTTTTATGCAGCATTCATATAAATGGGCAATTTGAAAATAAGAGTACGTGAGTCCTTGGGATGAGTTATTCCCGACCTTGGGAACATTTTGGAAATAATAACCTTTTTAGGTTTTGGGCCGAAGGCCATTGATGATTTGAAAAATAAAGATTTTGGGGAAAGATTTAATTTGGTTTATATAACCATATTGGCTCTCGTAGTTTAGCCAATCGTATGTTAATCCTTTTGGGGTTTGATTTGTACTCTATTGAGTCTTTGGAATATTTGTTCCGTTTTGTTAGCTCGTTAAGGAGCCTTGGACGTATGGTGTACTTAGTTGCATCTTATTTGAGAGTTACATGTTTTGAATGCGTTTTTTCATTCTTTTGAGTCATGTAACGTTTTAGATTATAATGCATGGATCCATAGGCATATGAGTCAGTTGGTTAGTAGGGACTTTATCCCCGTTTCGGGACTGGACATTATTTATGGCTAGCGGGAGCTCGAGGTACAGATCGTGAGTGGTTGAACTCGATAACCGCGTAACCTTTATTGGAGGGCTCGAGGTACAGATCGTGGGTGGTTGAACTCGATAACCGCGTAACCTTTATTGGAGGGCTCGAGGTACAGATCGTGGGTGGTTGAACTCGATGCCCGTTTGTCGTCCAGTATGGTTACTCATCGTGGAATTTAGTGTCCGCGTTTGAATTCTAGTGAGTGGTCCCCAAGTCATGTGGTTGATTATGTAAGCTTGCGGTGGTGCTCTGCAGAGCCGTATACGGAGCTAAGTCTTGCGGTAGTAGCTCAGATGAGCCAGATACGGGGACTTGTGGTTTTGGTTGTGACACTCATTAGTGGTCGAGTAGACACTAGGATCAGTGGTGTCTTGCGGTGGTAGCTCAGAGGAGCCGGATACGGGGAACCATGGTCTTATGTGAAGCTCGAGAACATTGATAAGTGGCTTAACTTTGTGTGTCCGCCACTTTCGATGGACTTCAGGTATCCCCCGTCACCGAAAGGTGTTGTTTTTGGGTATTGAGTTTTATTATCCAAGTTTTCGGTGACGTTTTATATAAGTGGATTTTATTCTTGAGTTATGGGTTGAGTATTGTGCCCCACCCGTGTTTTGGGTGTTTCGGGATATAAAGTTTTAACCGCATTTTCATAAATGGAGAGTTCGATTTCTATTCACGTTTTGAGTAAGTGTTGGATTGTTTTACTTCATGAAATAACGTTTGGCGTTGAGACGTCCATTTATAAATTGCATAATATTGGAAACGGACCGCTCTCATATTTAAAGTAATTCATTTTAAAGGATCATGATTTAAGTTGCATTATTTCCGTTTAATGGTTTTTATAATCATGATGAAAACTCTTGAACTCACTAGGCGTTAGCCTAACCCTTTTTATTTATCGGCATGTATAACAGGTATCGGTTGGGAATAGCTCTATTAACACTGTGCTGAGAGGAGTGCTAGATGTGTGATCGAGAAGTGGTTATCTTAGTGAAGTCTTTCGCACTTGTTTCGGGAAGAGCAACTTGTGTTTGAGGATTAAGTAGCACCCGACTTGGTTTAGTCTTTGGGTATTAATGGAGTTTGAATTTGTTTTAGATTAAATAGAAAGTCTTATTTTGGAGATTTACCTTTTACTTGATGTAATATTGAAATTTTAATTAGTTGCTCTTACCAAATTTTGAGGGTGTTACAAGTTGGTATCAGAGCTTAAGTTTGAGAGAATTGGGTGTTGATTTTTGGATGCCTAGACTCAAACTAGCGTAATTTTAAGTGATTGAATGTGAGATTGCACATTTAGGCACTTTAAGATCGGATGATTCGAGGTGGTTGAAGTCACTAGGAACGGGAGTCACGCCGAAAATGGCAAGGATGATCATGTACAGTACGTACATAATAGCACCTGGCCAGTGTTATGGTGAACCTACGAGTTACGTGTGTATGCTTGAACTGCCTTGGTATGATAACCGTTGGGGTAGTGAAGCAATTTCTATATGGGTAGCCATTAGAAGGAGCTGATGATTTTAGTATTCGTTACTTGGAGTAACGGTAAGCATGGTGATTGCATTAAGTGGACAGTTCCGAGTCAGATTGATTGGTTGGATTAGAACCATAGACTTTTGGAACTAATGATATTTCGAGGAGAAATTATGAGGTGAACCTATGAAATCCTTGATCTTCGCTTTAAGATGTTGAGCATCTGGATGACGATAGTGTAACTGAGAAATCGAGGAGCGTGGGTTCCAAGTGTTGAGTGCCGATCAAATTCATGCATGAAATGTATATCTGGAATAAATTACATTAATTATTTCTCATGTTTCTAAATCGTCATGTGGGTTAAATTGCAAATCTTGAAGCAATGTTTTAGCACACACAAGGTTTTGAACCATGATTTCGGGCATGTACAAAATTGTTTTATGACATGAGGTTTCAAAACGTTGTTGAAGATTTTCTTTATTCATATTGTTGTCCAACGTTATTTCGGGTTTTGCGATATGCATATTTTGTTGTTGTTTGGGGACTTGGATAAGTAACTGCGGTTTACGACTTTAACATTGGATCTCCTCCACGTATGTTAAGGTTTTGGACGAAAGTTATCTCCCATTATTTTGGTGATTGAATTTTATTGAGAATTTTAATTCATACGATTTTGTGGATTTAATGAGATAGATTTAATGGCGTCAAGTGGTATTGTTTTCCTTGAGCTTTGTGTGAGTTGCATATAGCATGCATACATGTCCATTTGGAATTTTAGTCATAGTGTTTTAGCTAACACTTTAGCCCAATGAGAGCATATTACTATTTGTCTTTGAACTTGAAACAGACATAAGTTATTTTATGTTTTAAACAAAGTGCATGCACATGTCACCTCACTCGTTTTGCGGAGTAATTGCCGCATGCAAGTTTTGTTGCGGAATTCTTGAGAGTTTGATATCATGAAAATGTTGTTTTGGGTTTTGCAAACATTTTATTTGTATGTCCTAAAGTTGGGAATCAAACTAAATTACTCCTACGTTTAATCAAATTGCATGTATATGCCTTTACTAAGCTTTGGGGAATTTTATTTCATGACATTGCATGGTTAAATGTGGATTCTTGGGATTTGATTTAGTAAATACCCCCTATGCAGTTTTGCACAAACGTTTTGTTATACACTGTTTCAGTACATAAAACTACTTTTCATACGTGACACAACTTTATACATGTTGGGAACACAGCGGTTCCTTTGAAAAAGGTTGTTAAAATATCTTTTGTTGGTGTCAGTATCACCTTGATTATTGCTTAAATATTTTCTGAAATAGTTTTACGCGTGCGGCGGTTGTGGCCACTCAGTATACCTACCGAGTAAAAGGTAGTAAATTTTATTTGTATGAACAACCGTTATAAAGTTTTTACATGTAGAGATTTTATAAAAGTTCAAATTGGCATAGTAGATTGAAAAACCTTGAACTCATTAGAGCTATAGATGTAAGCCCTTGTTCGAGGTCGTGAATTAGGACTGAAAGAGTCCTCGAAGTTTGAGGCGTTAGCCTTGTGCTTTCTCCCAGTCAGTTAAGTAATGATCTTTATGCTCCGTTAAACCTTTGGGTTAAAACCGTGTGTGGTTGTTTGGGTATGGGTGGTTTTGAATTTGTGGGCCATTGGTATGGCGACATAGTATGTGTCGGTGGTGTGCCACCTTATGAGGTATTGGTGAATAATAATGATATTATGATTGACTAATAGAGCGATATGATTTGGAGTTTAGATTTCGCGAGTAGGTGTCAACTATATTCGACATTGCAATTTGGGAACGAAATGTTTGGTGGTATATCCACGTTTGCGAATAGCCACTCTGAGATTAGGTGTCGACGTTTGGTTTTGAGGACAATGACTGTTGGTGTGCCTCAGTGTACTTCCGTCAGATTTGGTGTGTCTGCAGGGCAAGCAGTAACCTTAAGGAAATTAGATGTTGATAAGTAGGAATCAATCATTGGTGTTTCGATGATTGTCATGACTTTCGTCGATTTAGCCATCGATGCTTGAGTGCATGACGGGAGTTGTGTAACCTTGGAGTTCGGGATAAACGAATATTTGTATAGTGCGTTGGTACGTTTCTGGAGGAAACATCAGACCAATGTTAGGATCTATGGAAGTTTGGGAGCCTTTGCGGACATCGTGACTGTGTCAGCTTTGAGGAACGGATTTAAGGTTGTGTTGGATTAGAACAAACTAATCGTTAGGAAGTTTCGTGAAAAGACAAAAACTCTTTGGTGGTAATGATCATTGGAGATATTTGGTGAGAATGTCGAGGGTGACTTTAAGTACAAATCGATTATTGAGGAGACCTTGATGCGTCGTAATCAGAAGTATCTAAGGGAATAGTTTGATTGGGGTATTCTTGGTGGAAATGATTAGGTAAGGTCGCAAGTTGCTCTTGAGGCAGTATGGGCAACATAAGGTTGGGAAGCAACCGATATTTAATGTTAAGAAAGTGATTAAGCAAAGACTCAACGTTCATCCCGGCAAGGAGAAGCTGAAAGGAATGCTGAAAGCCAAGCTAGTGTGTTCAAAAGGATCTGAAATGGCCAGAATTGTGATAAGAAGGACAATCAATCAAAGTCTGGGACTGGATCCAAATTTGGGCAACTAAGATGAAGTTTTGAAAGCATCTTGAAGATCATATCTGAAGAACTTGACTTCTCTTCCTAAAAGTCAAGTTAGGGGGAGATAGTTGGGAATTTAAGATTTGTTCAAGTATGGTTAATGCTGCTAGTATATCATGATTACTACTGCTAGTAGATTTAATACTGCTTGAAAAGTTAGTGCTGCTACTTCAATAGTTAGTACTGCTTGGAGAGTTAGTACTGCTAGTAGTTAGTACTGCTAAGGGATTACTACTGTCAACATGATTAATATTGCTGAGGAGTTTAATGCTGCTGAAAATGGTTAATACTTCTGAAGAAGATTAGTGCTGCTTATGAGATGAAGACTCAGTATGGAATGAAGACAGCTGTATAGAAGTCTTGCTAAAGTAAAGAAGATAATTATGGAATGAAGATCAATTGTATTTTGATAATTATCTTGTAATATGTCTTGTATAAATAGTATAGAAGTTTTTGATAGAATTAACTTTTGATTGATAAGTCTTTAGAGAGAGAGAATTAACCTCAAAGTTTATAATCCTAGTTCTAGATAAGTAGAATTCATCTTGGTGATCCTGTTCATCAAGATTGAGGTTTTGTTTGAAAGCTTGTAACTTTAATCATTCAATAAAGTTTACAAGTTGTGATTTCAGTTTTACTGTTCCATTGATAGTTGAATATTAAAGTGTTTTTCTGCAACTTCTTTAATATTGTTTCTGAGTGTTATTATTCTTGTTAAGAATTAGATCCTGACAAGTGGTATCAGAGCAAAGTATTCTCAGAAACCTTCATTCATCATGGACAATACAGGCGAATCAAACAGTACTTTTGTCTCAAAGGTTCCCATGCTCAAACCTAATGAGTTTGACATGTGGAAAATTCGAATCAAGCAGTACATCCTCCTTATAGACTGTTCTATGTGGGACATTGTTGAGAATAGTCCCTCTGCTGAAGGTAAAATTGGACAAGATGGCAGAAGACCACCTCCAAAAACTGATGGTGAGAAGAAAGTCAGACAGTTGGAGATGAAAGCCTTAAGCACCCTGCTTTTGGCCATTCCTAATGAGTATCAACATCAGTTTCAACACTGTACAGATGCTCAGATTCTATGGAATGCTTTAGAGAAGAGATTTGCTGGCACCAAGAGCACTAAGAGGAATCAAAGGGATATTCTCAAGCAGCAATATGAGAATTTTACATCTTCAAAGAATGAGTCTATGACTCAAACTTTTGACAGATTCAATAAGTTGATTGGTGAATTGGCTACAGTTGGAGTCCAGATGGAACAAGATGATGTCAACCGAAAGTTCCTCAGATCTCTTGGAGATGAATGGACCATGTACACTGTTTCATTAAGACAGAATGACTTATTAGAAGAAAAGGAACTGGATGATCTGTACAATGATCTAAGAGTGTTTGAATCTGAGGTGGAAGCAAAGAAGAAGCCTACTAGATATGTTCATAATGCTGCACTCCTATCAGCATCAATTGATTCTACTGCTAACCCTGAATCAGTTAATGCTGCCTGTGGAGTAAATCAAGAAAAAGGCAATGAATCTATTTTTGAAGCCTTTCTTTCTAGCCATGGTAACTCTTCTTTAATCAATGATGAATTGGAGCAACTTCATCCTGATGATCTTGAAGAGATGGATATCAAATGGCAGATGGTCATGCTTTCTATGAGGGTGAAGAAATTCATCAAGAGGACTGGGAGGAACAACTTCTCCCAAAGAAGAGAAGATGGAGCAGGCTTTGATAAGTCAAAGGTGGAATGCTACAAGTGTCATATGAAGGGACACTTTGCCAGGGAATGCAGAAGTGGAGTGTCTCACAACAGCCACCAACAAGCACAGACTGGAAGCTTCAACCAGAACAGAAACTCTGCTGAAGCTCTTGTTTCTCAACAAGGAATGGGGTTTGACTGGAGTGATCAAGCAGAAGAGGCCATTCAAAATCAAGCTCTCATGGCAGAGGTATCTGATCTCCCAACTGAGGTACTTTCTAATCTCTGTTCTCAAACTTGCATAAACACTGTTAAAAGGTACAGGGATCACAACCAGAATATGAGTGATGACCTTAAGAGGTTAGAAAAGGATAGAAAAGACTATGTGAGAATTGTTGAAAGGTTTGAGGAACAAATCAAAGGTTTCCAAGACAAGGAACTTCAACACACATATGATACAAATTACTGGAAGTGGGAGAAGAATGATCTATAAATCCAACTGACAAAGTCTAAGGACGAAAATGAAAAGTTGAGAGGAGAACTAGACAAGGTTAAGCTAGATGTGGAAAAGTTTTCATATGCTTCTAAAGCCATGGATTCAATTCTAAAGGTCCAAATCCATGATAAGCTTAAACCAGGAATTGGGTACAATACCACACCACCACCATACAACAACAACTACATCCCTCCTAAATCAGACTTGCTAGAGACCAAGGATAGGAAGGACTTGCATGTGAGAGCCACTAAGATAAATCCTTTAGATGAAGTAGTTGTTAAGGACAAGACTGAGAAAGAAGCTGGAAAGGGTAAGGATAATAATGTGAATGTTGAGATTCCCTTAGAAAATAACATTCTTACCAATGAGGGTGGTGGAAGGGATTGGGTCAAATCTGATGGTGTAGAGAAGACTGAGGGAAAGTCCAAAAAGGTTCATTACAAGCAGACTACAGTTGTGAATCCTGTTCCTTGCAAACAGTGTGCATGTAATAAATCTGAGCCCCTAAAACAGGATAAAAGGAGGGGAAATCAAAGAAATTGGAATAATCAGTGGGCTCAGAAACAAGGAGTTGATCTGAGTAGAATCATCAGACCAAAACCTTGTTTCATATGTGGCAAATTGAATCATCTTGCTAAGCACTGTTATTTTAATCCTATGAACCAAAGGATAAATTTTCAAAGATCTGTGCAAAAACCCTTTGGTTATAGGAAGAATGAAAGGAACCATGTGGCTAAGAAAACTGTTAAATCTAAAAGCCACATGAAGAAAAAGACTGTAAGAGAGAATGTCAAGATGTGGGTTCCCAAAAGCACTAAAAATGTTAGTACTGCTACCACAAATAGTGTTGCTAACAAAGATAGTGTTGCCAGAAGCAATACTACTGCTATCAATGTTAGTGCTGCTGAGGGTATTAGTACCTCTAAAACTAACATTGTTAGTACTTCTGCAAATGTTAATACTGCTAACTCTATTAGTGCTTCTAACAAGGTTAGTACTGCTAAACCTGCTAGTGCTGCTAACTCTGTTAGTACCTCTAAAATTAGTACTGCTTCTAGTGTTTGTGCTTTTAGACCAATCATCTTGACAAAATACTCCAGTCAAGAGGATTCTAAATTTAAAAATCTCATCAAAAAGGAGTGTAAGTACTTTGATGAGAAAGGGAGGCCCAAAACCACTTTGGCTTGGGTTCCCAGTCAATACTAATTGATTTATCTAATGTACAGGGCAACCAACAGCTCAAGGGAAAGAGCATTTGGCATGTTGATAGTGGTTGCTCTAGGCACATGACAGGGAACATGGATTGCCTCAAGAATTTCAAGAAAATTGATGGAGGACATGTTGCCTTTGGTAATACTCCAGATGGAGGTAAGATTAGTGGTAAGGGTGATGTAACAAAAGGTAAGATGACCTTTGAGGATGTTTTCTATGTTGAGCAGTTAAGGTACAACCCGTTAAGTGTATCACAGGTTTGTGACAAAAAGCATAGTATATTATTCACGTGATTCAGAATGCATTATCCTTGCTCCTGGATTCAAGGTAGTTGATGAAAAGATGATACTACTAAGAACTCCCAGAAAGGATAATGTCTATTGTTTGGATATGGAAAATGTTTCAACTGATTCATTCCTAAACTGTCTTGTTTCAAAAGCATCTTTGGATGAATCATCACTTTGGCACAGAAGGATGTGTCACATGAACTTTAAAACAATGAATAAACTTGTTAAAAACAACCTTGTAAGAGGTTTGCCTTCAAAAGTCTTTTCATG
Organism: Arctium minus; assembly: GCA_954870635.1. Taxonomy (NCBI): domain Eukaryota; kingdom Viridiplantae; phylum Streptophyta; class Magnoliopsida; order Asterales; family Asteraceae; genus Arctium; species Arctium minus. Next base: position 59,966,958 of record OX941093.1, read on the forward strand.
TGATGATCATTGTGTTGCTTGTCTCAAAGGCAAACAACACAAAACTTCTCATAAGTCCAAAGAAGTGAACACAATTTCTTCTTCTCTTCAGTTGTTGCATATGGATCTGTTTGGTCCTACAAATGTTATGAGTATAGGTAAGAAATCATACTGCTTAGTGATTGTTGATGATTACTCTAAATTTACTTGGGTATATTTTCTAAGGACTAAGGATGAGACAAGTGGACTGATCAAATCCTTTATTCTAAGAATTGAAAACCAAACAAATCAAAAGGTAAAAGTCATTAGGTCAGACAATGGTACTGAATTTAAAAATCTTGACCTAAACACCTTTTGTGAGGAAAAAGGAATTGAGAGGCAATACAGTGCTCCTAGGACTCCACAACAAAATGGTGTTGCTGAGAGAAGGAATAGGACACTGATTGAAGCTGTTAGATCTCTGTTAGCTGATTCAAAACTTCCAATTACTTTCTGGGCTGAAGCAGTTAATACTGCTTGCTATGTCCAAAACAGAGTTCTAGTAGTCAAGCCTAAAAACAAGACACCATATGAGCTTTTAAATAAAAGAAAACCATTTATTGGATTTTTCAAACCTTTTGGGTGTTCTTGTACCATTCTCAATACCAAAACTCACTTAGGAAAGTTTGATAGCAAAGCAGATGATGGTTTTCTTGTTGGTTACTCATCTCAGAGTAAGGCCTACAGAGTATTTAATTCTTCTTCTAGAATAATTGAGGAAAGTGACAATGTCAAATGCAATGAGAACACACCAAATCCTATTGGTTCAGGTCCTCAGTGGTTATTTGACATTGATTCACTAACTAACTCTTTGGGTTTCAGTAGTGATGATCATGCAGGATCAGGAAGTAGAGGATCAGGGGAAGAACAAGTACAACATATTATTCCTCAGTTTGTGATCTTTCCATCACATACAATGGACCCTGTTGAAATCTGTGAAAAAGAGGTTGTTGCTGAACCAATTCAGAGTGAAGAAGAAAGAAGAGATGAGGATATTTCAGAGCATGAAGAGCCAGAAGCAGCTGATGTGATTCCCTTAGCTGACTTAAATGATTCAAATTTAGATGTGGGAATTAATGAAGAACCTAGTCTTCAGACAAGAACTCAGAAGAATCATCCTCCTGAGCTGGTAATAGGAGACATCTCTTCTCCTATGATGACTAGGAATCAAAGCAGACTTCAAGATTTGCAGGATCAGCAGCATACAGTACTCTCTTGCTTTCTATCCCAGATTGAGCCTAAGAAGGCTTATGAAGCAATGAAAGATTCAAGTTGGATAGAATCCATGCAAGAAGAGTTGCTACAGTTCAAATTGCAAGATGTTTGGGACTTGGTGGACCTTCCTAAAGGTCATAGAGCAATTGGCACCAAGTGGATTTTCAGAAATAAAAAGGATGAGAGAGGAATAGTAACCAGGAACAAAGCAAGGCTAGTGGCACAAGGGTACACTCAGGAAGAAGGTATAGACTATGAGGAAGTCTTTGCTCCAGTTGCAAGGGTAGAGGCCATTAGGCTGTTTCTAGCCTATGCCTCATATATGCAGTTCAAGGTATACCAGATGGATGTGAAGAGTGCCTTTCTATATGGAACAATTGATGAAGAAGTATATATCTGTCAGCCCCCTGGATTTGAGAATCCATCATATCCTGACAGAGTATACAAACTGAAGAAAGCTCTCTATGGTCTACATCAAGCCCCAAGAGCATGGTATGATACTCTGTCTACCTATCTCTTGGAAAATGGGTTTGAAAGAGGAATAATTGACAAAACCCTTTTCATTAGAAGAAGTAAGAAGGACATTCTACTTGTTCAGATCTATGTGGATGACATCATCTTTGGATCCACAAAAGATCAGATGTGTAGAGACTTTGAAGAGTTGATGCACAAGAGCTTCAAAATGAGTTCAATGGGTGAACTTACTTTCTTCCTTGGGCTTCAAGTGAAACAGTAGAAAGATGGAATTTTCATAAGCCAATCAAAGTATGTGAAAGACATCCTTGATAAGTATGGTTTATCAGACTCAAAGCCAGCCAACACACCTATGGAAACACACAAATAGATCACTGCTGATCTTGAGGGGGAGGATGTTGATGTCCATCTTTATAGATCAATGATTGGATCTCTCATGTATCTCACAGCCTCAAGACCAGATATCATGTTTCCAGTGTGTGTGTGTGCCAGATTCCAAGTCAAGCCAAAGCAGTCACATCTTCAAGCTGTTAAGAGGATTTTCAGATATTTAAGAGGGCAACCTAGATTAGGTCTTTGGTATCCTTATGAATCTACTTTTGACTTGATTGCATATTCAGACAGTGACTTGGGTGGTGCTAATATGGATAGAAAGTCTACTTCAGGGGGATGTCAGCTTTTAGGTGCAAGACTAGTATCTTGGCAGTGTAAGAAACAAACCACCGTGTCCCTATCCACAACAGAAGATGAGTACATTGCTTCTGCAAGTTGTTGCTCTCAGGTTCTATGGATTCAGAATCAAATGCTGGACTATGGGGTAACCTTTCTTCACACTCCAATCTTCATTGACAATAGCAGTGCTATTAGCATTGTTAACAATCCAGTCAAGCACTCCAAAACAAAGCACATTGAAATCAGGTATCACTTTATTAGAGACTGCAATGAAAATATGCTTATTCAAGTTGCTAAAGTTCATACTGACAACCAGTTTGCTGATCTATTCACTAAAGCTTTTGATGTGGGAAGATTCACTTTCTTGATCACAAGTGTGGGCAAGATCAACTATGAATGAGCTCAAGTTTAAAAAGTGATTGTATACCTGTTATTTGTTTGTTTTTTAGTGCTACTAATCATCTTTCTCAGGAAGTTCATCACCTTGCTCAGACTAACACAAGCTTCAACAGAGTAAGTATAGTTAATGCTGCCAGTGCAGTCTTAATGCTGCCAGTGCAAAGTTACTACTTCAGGTATCAGTTAATACTGCTAGTTCGTTAATACTGCTAGTGGTTAATACTGCTCTCAATTAATATTGCTCTCAGTTAATACTGCTTTCAGTTAATACTACTAGTTAGTTAATACTGCTAGTGGTTAATACTGTTAGTTAGTTAATACTGCTAGTGGTTAATACTGCTCTCAGTTAATACTGCTAGTTAGTTAATACTACTAGTTAGTTAATACTGCTAGATGGTTAATACTGCTTCTTTCCCGAATCATATAAATAACCTTTTTGCCCGCCTAAAAGCTCATAACGACTCTTTGAATATTGTTCATCTTCTCTCTAACCTTTTTCTCTCAAGCAACCAGTGAGTTTTAGTCAAGACTCCTCAAGCTCGATGGCATCAATGGCGTTTATTGATGAACACAACGAGATCGCAATGCTTCAAAAGCCTAATCAGGCTGCTGGATTTCATCAAATAGTCAATTTTCTCAAGTCCAACCATATAGCTATTGCTCTTACAGTGTCACCATCAATCTACATCGAGCACCAGAAGCAATTTTGGGCCAATGCCACCGCTGTTACTGAAAATGGTGTGCAGGTTATCAAGACAAGGGTGTGTGAGAAACCCTTGACAGTTTCTGAAGAGGTCATTCGCATCAGTCTACGACTAGACGATGCCTCAGGTATTACATCTATCTCTAATGATGATCTGTTTTCCAATCTTACAAGAATGGGGTATGGAGGCCCATTGGGTGTTTTTAAGTTCTCCAAAGCCAAATTTTCTCCCCAATGGCGTTTTCTTGTTCATACCCTTATGCACTGTATTTCTAGAAAAACTACTGGATAGAGTGAGTTCAGTAGTACCATTGCTTATGCTTTCGTCTGTTTGTCCACTGCCAGAAAATATAATTTCTCAAAAATGATTTTCAATGACCTTGTGGCAAACTTGGAGAATAAAAAGAGTTTCTATATGTATCCAAGATTTTTCCAGGCAGTTATCACCACTGAATTGACGGATATGCCTCAATTTGATGAGGTATATGTACCTAAAATCCCCAAGGGCAAGGTCTTTTCAAATATGAAGAGATCTGCCATGGACTCAGAAGGAGTTGACACCCCATTGTTATCTACAATGATGGTGGTGTCCCACAATCAAGAAGGTATGGAATCAGGGTCAGGGCCCTCACTAGACCATCCCACTAAGAGCCAATCCCAACCTTCAATTACTATATCAATCCCTCAGTCCCTTCTTCAAAAACCAACTTCACCCATCACCCATACTTACATAAGGAAAAAGGTAAAGAAGGCTTCTTATCTTCTTGTACCTTCACTCACAAAGCCTTTAAGCCCTCTAATGGAGAATTCTCCATTAGAGTATTTATAGGGAAACCACAAAGGTGTCTCCCAACCTCAAGGAGGTGCTCACTGAGGAGATGCATGAGCATATGGGTGAGAAGGCTGCCACTACTCCTGCTAGCACAAAGGAGGTCAGTGGTAACATCAATAAGACCTTCCCCATGGCAACTTTGAATGAGAAATCATTCAAAGGTCCCAGGTGCCAAGAACCCAAGGGGGTAGCAGGTGCTTCTGCTAGGCAGAAGACCTCTACTACTAAAAGATCCAAGGATCCATCTAGGGTGGTAAACACACCCAAAGGAGGTGATGACAGATATAACTACCAAGAATTGATAGATACAATGGGCAACATTAATCTAGATGTCATCAAACAAGGAGCAGAAATAGAGGAGATGAAATTGGTAATTTTGTCTCAACAAGTGCAGATTACCAAATTGAAGAAGCTAGTGAAAAAGTTGGTGCAGAAAAGAAAAAGAAAACAGTATGTCCTGAAGAAGAGGGGAGATGCTTTCAAAAAGGGGGAGAAACAAGATGATGGAAAGAAACAAGATCATGGGGAGAATCTCAGTCCTAGTGGTATGGAAGCACAATTTGAGGGGGAGCAGAATAGGGAAGCAGAGAACAAAGAAGCAGAAACTTGTAAAGAGGCAGAAACTGTTAAACAAGCAGCAGTAACTGAAAAAGCTCAAGCAGCAGTAACAGGGCTATCTGTTGAAGAATTAGAGATTGCAAAAACAATGGTAAAAGCTAAGAATGACACTCCCAAGGCTGCTCAAAAGGCCAAGGGAGTGGTCATTAAAGAAGGAGGTCTTAAGCAGAAAAGCAAAGAAATAGTGAGGCAGATTTGAAGAAGAAAGGAAAGGCTAAGATGGTTGAACCTGAACAACTTTTAAAGCAACAGAAACAGATAGAGCTAGATGAAGAAGTGGCAAAACAGCTTCAAGCAGAGATGGAAAAGGAGGAACAAATTCAATCAGAAAAGGACAGAGAGCTTGCACTGAATATGGCTAAAAAGCTCAATGAAGAATATCAAAAGAGTTTGAAAGCTGCAACTGAGGCTAAGAAAAGTATAGTAAAAGCAACCAAGCACAGACTGCCTTCAAAGATTCAGAAAAGACAACCCTCTAAGACCTATCTGGCTAATCAAGAAAGGAGAAAGATGATAAACTTCCTGAAAGGAGCTCTTGGAGTTCCTGAAGGAATGTTTACTAACATGGCCTATGGTAGGATAGAGGAGTTGTATTCAAAGGAGATGGCTAAGCTTCAAGGGGATTCCTCTCAAAGGGAAGAAGCTGAAAGAAGAATGAAAGAGAGACATGATCTCAACATCCAACAACCCTTCCCTGAGGAAACCACTCCTTCAAAAGAAAAGGCTGAAAAGAAGGAAGAGAATGTTGCTGTGGAAGTCAAATCTGCAAAGAGAGTAAAGACCATAGCTTCCAAGAAACAGTCCAAAAAGCCAAGGGTTGATGAAGTAGAAAAGGAGACAGAACCATCTGTTGCAGATCATACAGAGCAAACAAGTCAAAGTGCACAACAACCAAATCAATCTGATGAGCATGTTGGTCTTTACATGACTTTAATAGAACCAGTACAAGCTGTTCCCATTTTTGTGAAGGCACCAGAAATCATCTTTTGGGATATTCTGAAGGACAACAGAAAGGATTACTTCAGACTCAAAAGAGTTGGTGACTTTTTTGAAGTATATACAAAGTGATTAGAAGTTGTTCCAGGGCTGACTTAGAAGAAATGCATAAGGTGGGAATAAAGCTATATGAGCCTGTTTTGAAAGGAACTGAAGAAAGTCTACTAAAAGTTGCTATGGAATACTTGTGTATGATGTTTGAACCAGAAAAAGTGGTGTACAGGATCAAGGATTTGCATCATGAGTATGGGTTCAAAAGGATTGATCAGTGGATGCTCTTTGAAAACTGTGGTGTCTACATGATCACAATAGATAACTGCTATCATGAGTATTTTCTAGTGGACAAGGTGTATGATCATAGCAAGGAGAAGCTGAAAGGAATGCTGAAAGCCAAGCTAGTGTGTTCAAAAGGATCTGAAATGGCCAGAATTGTGATAAGAAGGACAATCAATCAAAGTCTGGGACTGGATCCAAATTTGGGCAACTAAGATGAAGTTTTGAAAGCATCTTGAAGATCATATCTGAAGAACTTGACTTCTCTTCCTAAAAGTCAAGTTAGGGGGAGATAGTTGGGAATTTAAGATTTGTTCAAGTATGGTTAATGTTGCTAGTATATCATGATTACTACTGCTAGTAGATTTAATACTGCTTGAAAAGTTAGTGCTGCTACTTCAATAGTTAGTACTGCTTGGAGAGTTAGTACTGCTAGTAGTTAGTACTGCTAAGGGATTACTACTGTCAACATGATTAATACTGCTGAGGAGTTTAATGCTGTTAAAAATGGTTAATACTTCTGAAGAAGATTAGTGATGCTTATGAGATGAAGACTCAGTATGGAATGAAGACAGCTGTATAGAAGTCTTGCTAAAGTAAAGAAGATAATTATGGAATGAAGATCAATTGTATTTTGATAATTATCTTGTAATATGTCTTGTATAAATAGTATAGAAGTTTTTGATAGAATTAACTTTTGATTGATAAGTCTTTAGAGAGAGAGAATTAACCTCAAGGTTTATAATCCTAGTTCTAGAGAAGTAGAATTTGTCTTGGTGAGCCTGTTCATCAAGATTGAGGTTTTGTTTGAAAGCTTGTAACTTTAATCATTCAATAAAGTTTACAAGTTGTGATTTCAGTTTGACTGTTCCATTGATAGTTGAATATTAAAGTGTTTTTCCGCAACTTCTTTAATATTGTTTCTGAGTGTTATTATTCTTGTTAAGAATTAGATCCTGACAATGGGTGAGTTATATCGAACGTTGAGGTAGAGTTTGCGATGGCTCGTTAAGAGAAACGCGGTGACAAACTAACCGGAATGTAATCGGGTTCGTGAAAGCATTCCTTTTTTATAGGAAGTCAATCGATCTTGCCAAGTGCGATATTGGGTGCTTGATGGGTTCCAGATTTCGAGGACAAAATCTCTTTTAAGGTTGGGAGGATTGTAACACCCCCGATTTCGAAAGGTATCGTTTCAAGTTAATACCGAAATCGGTAATTTTAAGGGAAAAATAAGATATAAAGTTTTGTATTTGAATCCTAGATTTTATAGTCTTGATGGATGAGGGATTCAATTACGAGTCCAACGGTTCTTTCCGGAGCAAAATCGGAGCTATAACGAAGAAGTTATGGCCAAACAGTGAACGGGTGGAAAACCGAGCGGACAGTGCCTTACGCGACTTGTGCCACGGCTTAGAGTCAACCCCGCGACTTTTGGGAGATCGGGAGACTTATGCCGCGACTTAAGGTCACGGCATAACCCACGAAACACACTGTCAGGTCAAAACTCGACCTTTCAGCCCTCAAGCCTCATTTTCTCTCAAACAAACCCTAAATCTCTTCCCCTTTTCTGTCCTAAACCGGCCCCTAAACCCAAAATCGAACCCTAACCCATTTCTAGGGTTTTTCCTCCTTAAACCACATGAATCTTCATCATCTATCTAGTTGAGATCATGAACCACCTTCATCTTCATCTTCTTCACCAAGTTCTTAGGGGTTTCGTCTAAACCTTTCACCATTTGAAGATTGGAAGCTTATGGTTCGTTTTGGAGATCTACAAGTGTTTTGGTTGGTGATTTAAGCTATTGGTTGAGGTAATCTTCTCCTTCTTCAAGTATGGGAATTTAGGGTTTTTGGTAAAAGATGAAAAGTTCATGTAAATATTTGGGGAACATTTCTAAAAGGGTTGAATATGATTATTTATGGTTGGAAATGTGTGGATCTAGGTTTTGGAAGAATCGTGCTTGTGGATTCAAGTTTCTTCAAGGAAAGCTCTAAGTGGGGTAAAATCTAGATTTTAGCCTAAATCTAGCAAGGTGAGTTCAAGTTGATTTGTGAAAATGTTGTACATGCCAAAATGTTTATTTTAAAGCATTTATGTGTTTTACATGAAATTATCAACCGTTGAGTTATTTGGTAACTTTTGGTTATTTGAAGTATTTGGCTTATTAAACCTTGTAAAATACCACATTTGGGATTTTTAGGCATTTTGATAAATAAGTCATAAACGATAGTGTTTTAATGATTTATTGCGTAAATCGATTTTTGGTTATAAATGCATTTTAGTGCTTGTTGGGTTTTTATGCAACATTCATATAAATGGGCAATTTGAAAATAAGAGTACGTTAGTCCTTGGGATGAGTAATTCCCGACCTTGGGAACATTTTGGAAATAATAACCTTTTTAGGTTTTGGGCCGAAGGCCATTGATGATTTGAGAAATAAAGATTTTGGGGAAAGATTTAATTTGGTTTATATAACCATATTGGCTCTCGTAGTTTAGCCAATCGTATGTTAAGCCTTTTGGGGTTTGATTTGTACTCTATTGAGTCTTTGGAATATTTGTTCCGTTTTGTTAGCTCGTTAAGGAGCCTTGGACGTATGGTGTACTTAGTTGCATCTTATTTGAGAGTTACATGTTTTGAATGCGTTAGTTCATTCTTTTGAGTCATGTAACGTTTTAGATTATAATGCATGGATCCATAGGCATATGAGTCAGTTGGTTAGTAGGGACTTTATCCCCGTTTCGGGACTGGACATTATTTATGGCTAGCGGGAGCTCGAGGTACAGATCGTGAGTGGTTGAACTCGATAACCGCGTAACCTTTATTGGAGGGCTCGAGGTACAGATCGTGGGTGGTTGAACTCGATGCCCGTTTGCCGTCCAGTATGGTTACTCATCGTGGAATTTAGTGTCCGCGTTTGAATTCTAGTGAGTGGTCCCCAAGTCATGTGGTTGATTATGTAAGCTTGCGGTGGTGCTCTGCAGAGCCGTATACGGAGCTAAGTCTTGCGGTGGTAGCTCAGATGAGCCAGATACGGGGACTTGTGGCTTTGGTTGTGACACTCATTAGAGGTCGAGTAGACACTAGGATCAGTGGTGTCTTGCGGTGGTAGCTCAGAGGAGTCGGATACGGGGAACCATGGTCTTATGTGAAGCTCGAGAACATTGATAAGTGGCTTAACTTTGTGTGCCCGCCACTTTCGATGGAATTTGGTTATCCCCCGTCACCGAAAGGTGTTGTTTTTGGATATTGAGTTTTATTATCCAAGTTTTCGGTGACGTTTTATATAAGTGGATTTTATTCTTGAGTTATGGGTTGAGTATTATGCCCCACCCGTGTTTTGGGTGTTTCGGGATATAAAGTTTTAACCGCATTTTCATAAATGGATAGTTCGATTTCTATTCACGTTTTGAGTAAGTGTTGGATTGTTTTACTTCATGAAATAACGTTTGGCTTTGATACGTCCATTTATAAATTGCATAATATTGGAAACGGTCCGCTCTCATATTTAAAGTAATTCATTTTAAAGGATCATGATTTAAGTTGCATTATTTTCGTTTAATGGTTTTTATAATCATGATGAAAACTCTTGAACTCACTAGGCGTTAGCCTAACCCTTTTTATTTATCGGCATGTGCAACAGGTATTGGTTGGGAATAGCTCTATTAACATTGTGCTGAGAGGAGTGCTAGATGTGTGCTCGAGAAGTGGTTATTTTAGTGAAGTATTCCGCCCTTGTTTCGGGAAGAGCAACTTGTGTTTGAGGATTAAGTAGCACCCGACTTGGTTTAGTCTTTGGGTATTAATGGAGTTTGAATTTGTTTGAGATTAAATAGAAAGTCTTATTTTGGAGATTTACCTTTTACTTGATGTAATATTGAAATTTTAATTAGTTGCTCTTACCAAATTTTGAGGGTGTTACACATTCTAGGATGGCCAAAGGTTGTAAACTTCCATAAGGCCTTTGATGTCCCGCCTTGACTTGAAGGCATGTGACGCACCTCTCCACGTACTTGGCTACGTCGAGCTTCATTACCGGCCACCAATAATGAAGTTTCAAGTCCCTGTACATCTTGGTACTACCGGGATGTATGGAGTACTTGGTCTTGTGAGCTTCCGCCAAAAGTAGCTCTCGATTGCCTCCAATTCTCGGTACCCAAATCCTCCCTTGGAAAAGTTTAAGGCCGCGACTATCTTCCGTTAATGTTTCACGTTGTTTCACCATGACTTCGTCTTTAAGGTTTTCCTCTCGAAGTGCCTCAACTTGACTCCTCTTGATATCCTCCACTAGACTCGACTTTACGTCAATTCTAGTAAGAGTTATTTTGGCTTCACCCCCGTAACTCTTTTGGATCAAAGCATCCACCACTACATTGGTCTTACCGGGATGGTATAACAACTCACAGTCATAATCCTTCAAAAGTTCTAACCACATTCGTTGCCGCACGTTGAGGTCCTTTTGGTCAAAGATGTACTTCAAGCTTTTATGGTCGGTATATAGGGTACACTTCGTCCCATAAAGGTAATGTCGCCAAAGCTTTAAGGAAAATACCACTGCCGCTAGTTCCAAATCGTGCGTAGGGTAATTCTTCTCGTGATCCTTGAGTTGTCGTGAAGTGTACGCGATCACTTTTCCCCTTTGCATCAATACACAACCAAGACCCAATTTAGAGGCGTCGCTATACACCACAAAGTCTTCGGAACCTTCGGGTAAGGACAGGACCGGTGCTTCGCATAATTTTCTTTGGAGGGTCCGGAAGGCCCTCTCTTGAGTTTCGGTCCACAAGAGCTTAACATTATTTCTTGTCAGCGACGTGAGCGGAGAGGCGATCTTCGAGAAGTCTTGAATAAATCGTCGGTAGTAGCCAGCCAAACCCAAGAAATTCCTTATCTCTGATGGACTCGTCGGTGGTTCCCAATTCATCATTGCCTCGATCTTTGTCGGATCCACCTTTACCCCATCCTTCGACACCACGTGGCCCAAGAACTGGACTTCTTGTAACCAAAATTCGCACTTCGAAAACTTTGAGAACAACTTTTCCTTTCGAAGGACTTCCAAAACCTCTCGCAAGTGTTGTCGGTGCTCCGCTTCGTCACGAAAGTAAATCAGAATATCGTCTATGAAGACTATGACAGATCTGTCCAATAAAGGTCGACATACACGGTTCATCAAGTCCATGAAGACGGTCGGTGCATTAGTTAACCCAAAAGGCATGACTAAGAATTCGTAGTGGCCATATCTAGTCCGGAACACCGTCTTTGGAATATCGCTCTCCTTCACCCTTATTTGATGGTAACCCGATCACAAGTCTATCTTAGAGAAGCATCCCGCTCCTTGGAGTTGATCGAAGAGGTCTTCGATCCGGGGAAGCAGATACTTATTCTTCACAGTGACCTTGTTGAGTTCGCAGTAGTCGATGCACATCCGCATCGACCCGTCCTTCTTCTTCACAAATAGGACTGGAGCTCCTCACGGCGACGAGCTCGGTCGTATAAATCCCTTCTCGTGAAGTTCTTGAAGCTGCGTCATCATTTCTTGCATTTCTGTCGGGGCTAGACGGTAAGGAGCACGAGCTATCGGAGCTGCTCCCGGAGTGAGGTCGATGTGGAACTCTACTTGTCGCTCCGGTGGTAGTCCGGGTAGGTCTTCCGGAAAGACGTCTGGGTATTCTCGCACCACGTCCACATCTTCTACCTTCCTATTTTCCAACTTCGCGTCGATTACGTAGGCCAAATACGATGCACATCCCTTGGCTAGGCTCTTTCGTGCCTTAAGGGACGAGATAATCATATTGGCTTTTCGGTTCTTTTCCCTGTAGATAATCACCTCGCCACCAAACGACAAGGGTACTCTAATCAGCTTTTTGGAACAGAAAATACCGGCATCATTCTTAGATAACCAATCCATCCCGACGATTACGTCAAATCCCCCGATGTCCGCCGGTAACAAGTCTATTACAAAAGACTCACCATCTAAACTTAAGGTACACCCAAAGTAGCATTCCCGAACTATCAACTGTTCCCCGTTGGCTACCTCTACTACTAACGCATCACACAATAAACTAGGAGGTGTAGTGAAATTCTTCCAGAAAGATGAAGATACAAATGATCGGTTCGCACCCGAATCAAATAAAACACGGGTAGGTAGAGAGTTTACTAAGAACGTACCTGACACTACATCTGCCGTCTCCCTCACCTCATCGGCCGTCATTTGGAAGGCCCGACTTGGCACCTTCGGTTGGGTTTCTTTCTTCGGTATTGATACACCTGGAGCTCCTTGACGACCCATTGCTAGCTTCGGGCAATTCCGCTTGAAGTGCCCCGGTTCTTTACACTCATAACAGACTCCCGACCGGGAATAGCAATCCTTACTCGAGTGCCCTTTCCGACCACAGTTGGAACATTCGATGGAGTTGGGCAAGGATCTCTGACTGCAGGGCCCGAAATGTTTACTCTTACACCTAGAGCACCATTGTGCCTCGTGTTTTGGCCCTACACTCCTTCCCTCGATGAAGGGTTTGGATGGTCGCACGGGCCCGGTCGGCCCTTCCCATTTCCTCTTCTCTCCTTGTTGCTTCCTTTCCTCCTTGTCTTCCATCACGTCATCCTCTACCTGCTGGGATGCCTCGATCACATCTTGCAAGGTGGTTTTGTGGGCGTTTCTCACGTCCGTCTTCATATTCGCCGGTAACCCCCTCACAAACCACTTTATCTTCGCCTTTTCATCTCTTGCCACATGCTTCACTAGGCTGAGCTTGTCCATAAATTGCTTCGCATAGTCGACAATGGTCAGATTTCCCTTCTTTAGATTTCGGAACTCTTCTTCTATCTTATCGAGTGCCCTTGCATTGCAAAATTTCTCCATAAGCTTCTTCTTGAAGGTTGGCCAAGTTAGCTTGGCCAAAACCTCCGGCATCAGCACCCTTCTAGTGACGTTCCACCAAGTCAGCGCGTCCCCTCGGAGTAGTTGGGTCGTAAACTTGACCCGTTGAGTATCCACGCACTCACTCGCCTTGAAAGCCATTTCTACTTCTTGAATCCATTTCATACACGAAAGCGGGTCAGTTGTCCCGGAAAATTCCGGAGCTCGGCTATATAGGAATGACTTGAAGGAACAACCCCCTTCCTTCTTCTTCTCGGCCCAGATAGCATGTTCTTCCGTCCCAACTGCATTATCAGCTCCGCCCGATCCCATCACTGCATTGTCCCCCACTGTCTCATGTCTCCGATTGCTTGCATCCCTGTCTTCCAAGACTTTCATCAATTTCTCGTCCCGTTTGTCCATCGCGGAATTCATCATCTGCATAATGCTTGCCAGTAGAACTGACTAACGGTCCGCTTCTTGGATGACCGGATCCTCGGTTACGAAGTTTACTTGAGGAATTTCGTCTACGATCCCCACCAGAATTCTAGGAATCAGTGGAATAACTTGGTTTACTGTCGGGTTTGCTTGCCTCGTAGTTCCCGGGGCGGTCACACTTGCCTCATTCGCATCATCAGCCGCTCCAACCCGACTCCTTGTGTTTACCATGGTGAACTGTCACACACGATAAGAGTCGTACCGGTTAATTCTTTAAAAGATAAACGGTTCCATACGTACTACTACAAGGATTAATCTTCATAACAACAATTTCAAGCATGCTCACGTAATCATAAATTCAGAACAACACTGGCCAAGTGAGATTGTGAACGTATTTTACATAAGAACTCTCGTTGTCATCGTCATAAATTTCAATCAATGCAATTCCGTAATCCTAATACTCTCCCCACCTAGAGATGCCCTACCCATATGGACAGTGTTACTAAATGCTCAACCAGCTTAAGTCTAGGTATGCTACAGTCGACACCTAGTTCACTTAAACTAGAGCTCTGATACCAACTTGTAACACCCCAAAAATTGGGATAAACAAAAATTTCCATAAAAGGGAAACATGATAATCAAATATGCCATAACATGAGCTCTTCCCAAAAAGGGAGACAATAACGCATGTTAAAATTACAAGTTTGTAATGAATAACAATCTAAGGGAACACAACCCTTTAATCTAAATCCTAACTAGGAACAAGATTAATACAAGTTGTGATCCAATCCAAAAATAAGCTTTCTAAGAAAAGCGTCCCAAAAATGTCCCCAATCTCGCATCTAAGGCATTTATACCTTCTTGGCGGTCGTGCCGCTAAAACCTGAGATACATCTCAAACCAAACAAGTGTTAGGCCAAACGGGCCTAGTGAGTTGTACAAAAGCATGGCATGATGTTCGATAAACATGAAATAGCATAATTAACGACTCGGTCCACATGGTCATATTGGAATCAATGGGGGAGATCCATCACACCAATGAGTTTTACCTCAAGTAAATATACCTTGATGTTTAGTTCGTATGAACAACATCCCAAAGGCCCGGCACACCGTCTCGGTGGCGGGGGCATTAGGCGCATACCGTCCCGGTGGCACCTAAGGCTACATCCTTCTGGCACATACTCACGGTTCCTCCAACATATATATATATATATATATATATATATTCATTTCCATACATATCTCGCATCAACAAGATATATACACATATTAACCATCCCTATACATATCCCCCATTAACAAGATACATATATAAGGATTTGCATGACTTCAATCCCATGTTAGGCCCAAAACACCCAAGCATGTAGGTTTAACAATAATCTTCACATAATCCATGATATTAACCATCATAACCAATAATAACAATGTTAACAACACAATGACTCCATATATAACTCAATAGTCAAAACCCCCAAATACTCATGAAAAATAGCATTTACGTCAAACTTATCAGGTGATCAGATTTGTGCATACATAACAAGTAGTACAAGTAAACACTTAAGATATGTATCCTATTTAAAGATTTTGGTAAAGAAAACTCACAATCTAGATTTTATAGCAAACCCCTAGAAAACTTGGAAGAACCCTAGAAAACTTGGATGAAGAAGATGATCTTAAAGCTTGAAACCTTGGGTTGAAATCTTTGCTTGGAGGTTGTTTGATTCTTGCAATAAATGAGGAAGATTGGTAGTTGAAAGGGTTAGGGTTTGGTTTTGGGAGGGAGTAAATGAAGAGAGAGTTTGAGAGAAAAGAGATTGAGGAGTAAATGAGAAATGGGGCTGAAAACTTTATTAAATCCGTCAGACAAATCTCGCGGGTTGTGCCGCGGGTGTAACCCGCGTGAAAAGTCGCGAGACTCACTGTCTTACCCGCGGACAGTGCATTTCGCGGTTTGTGTCGCTGGTGTAACTCGCGTGACAAGTCGGAAGAACCACTGTTTCTTGTCCCTTTTTCCTTGAATCAAAATTCAGAGTGTTACAATATGTCATTTGTTGTATACATATTATATATGGAAACTCATTTATTTTTATATAGATTATGTAACAAATTTAATTAAGGTACTTATTCATAAAATTTTTAATAATTTTTACAACATTAAAATAAAGGGAAATTAATTAAAGTAGTCATTTCAAAATATCGGGTTTACCTCCTAGCCATTCTCTCCCTTATTTTATTAAAATAGCCATTAGGTTCGTGAAAGGAGTTCGTACTTTGAAGTCAAAAGTTTGATCCATATTCGTGATATGTGTTTTTATATACGGACTAAACTTAAAAACTCATAAAAAATGAATTCGTAAAAGAGTTCGTGGAAGAAATTTACCTTTTTGGCCCCTGTTCGTGAATCTCCTAATATACTAACCACATTTCTAAAAAAATAAGAAAGTTACAATTTTGACCCCTCATTTTTGGAAAATAATTAAAGTATGTTACATTTTTGGCCCCACTTCATGGCATGTTCTTGATATATGTAACATACTTTAATTATTTTCCAAAGATGAGGGACCAAAATTGTAACTTTCTTTTTTTTTTTCCTTCAGAAATGTTGTTCGTATATTAGGAGATTACGATGAGGGGCCAAATGTGTAAATTCTAGGTTCGTATATGAGGAGATTCACGAACAGGGGCCAAAAAGATAAATTTCTTTACCTCTTTAATTTTTTCCACGAACCCTTTTACGAACTGATTTTTTTAATGAATTTTTAAGTTTAGTTCGTATATACGAACACATATCACGAACATTGATCAAACTTTTGACTTCAAAGGAGGAGTTCGTATATACGAACTCATTTCACGAACCTAATGGCTATTTTAATAAATTAAGGGAGGAAATTGCTAGTTTAATTAATTTCTCTAAAATAAACGTGATTTAGTTTTTCATTTTAAATATTTATTTTTATTGAATTAGTTTATTTAAGAATTTTTGACAATTTTTCTCAAAAATCACATGTAATATCCATAATTAGTCGATATTATTTTCCTAAAAAAGACTCACTTATTTTCTTTTATGTATCATTATGTGATCTTATACATTTTAAATGTGTTTTGCTACAAATCACATATGATTCTGTTTTCATTATTTTTTTTTCAATTTTTAATTTGAATCATTGTTTTCCAAATTTTAAATCATATATGATTAGGAAAACATTTTTAAAAAAAATAATTCATTTTGAATCACATGTGATTTAGATGAAAATTACTAATTATGTTTTGAAATACATGTAATCTTATACATTAATTTTAATTGTGTTTTGCTACAGATCACATATGGTTTTGTTTTCATTATTTTTTTTCAATGTTTAATTTGAATGATTGGTTTTCAAATTTTAAATCACATATAATTAAGAAAACATTTTGAAAAAAAAATCATTATTAATGAAAAATTATGAATTACGTTTTGAAGTACATGTGATCTTATACATTAATTTCAATTGTGTTTTACTACACATCACATTTGATTCTGTTTTCATTATTTTTTCTTTTTAATGTTTAATTTGAATTTTTGTTTTTCAAATTTTAAATCACATATGATTAGGGAAAAAAAATTAATTCATTATGAATCACATGTGATTTTTATACAAATTTGTAATTTTTTAAATATTACTTTAAATAAAAAAGAATTCTTTAGATGAAAATTAAATATGCTTATTTTAAATGAATTAATTAAAAAAATTATTTAATAAAAAATTAAATCATATTAAATTTACAAATATGCTAAAAGTAGAATCTTAAATGAATACCTAAAATAACTTTTATATAACTAAATTACTTTTATACCTTTATTTATTTATTTTTAGAATTAATTATTTAATAAAATGATTGGCATATAATTATTCTCTTATTCTTTTAAATAGTTATTATTCTCGTTTGATCCTCCCTCTCTCTATATATATAATTATATATTTATATAAAACAAAAAATAATAATAATGGTATTTCCAAACGCACTCCACTCTATTTTCCAAACGCACTCCACTCTATGTAATTATTATTATGACTTTATTAATTTAAGATGTGTAATCATTATTCTTTTTATATTTTTTTTCTTTAATATGTTTTTCCAAAGGGAATTTAATTGGGCAAATTGCATTGAAAGGTAACCTACTTTGTTTTAATTCCTATTTTAGGTAACGTACTTCAAAAAGTTCTATTTTGTTTAACCCTTAACCGGTTACCATATTGACATGGCAAATGACGTGGCTTCCAACTCAACGCTATTTGATGACGTGGTTGTGACATGGATCATTTTACTATTTTTCTTATTTTGCTTTAAAAAAAATAATGTTATATTATATTTATATATTATATATTATAAATTAAAATTAAAATTTTCGCTTGAATGCATAGGACTTGGAAAAAGCCTCAATATTCATCAATCATCAGAACCTCATCTTCAACATCATCCACCACCACCACCCATTAAACATTTAAAGTTTTAAACCCAAAACGTTATTCAGATTCAACCCCAAATTCTTTTGAACATTCATACAAAAACATTCAACTTTAAATCTGATTCAAACCTAAAAAAAAATCAAACATTCATACAATATTCAAGGCTAAATCAGATCCAAACTCAAAATGAAACCCATATAAACATTCAAAACTCAAAAACCTGAATCTACGACAAGAACATTAATACAAATTCATATCCAAAGAACATTCATACAAAACATTAAAAAACAATTACAAATAGACATAAATGTTGTTGTCTTCAAGAGGCTTGAATCTAGATCTGCCTTCGAGACATGGAAGCCAAACTCGTCGCCATCAAAAACCAAACTCGAAAACCAGATCTCCTTCAGAACCAAACGCAAAAACCGGATTCGAAAGCCAAAACCAGATCTGCTAGAATCGAAAACCAAACCATCTGGATAATGGATCTCTCATTTTGGTGTTTTGGAGCATAAAATGATAAAACATAGTGGAGATCCCTCTCTGTCTTTCTCTTGATGAACACCAAACCAAAAAATCTAACTCATCTGATATTGAAAATGAAAATACGAAATCAAAATGGATTTGTTAATTTTTGTGTTGTGAGAGAGGGGGAGAAAGGTGAAAAGTCTCCAAATAGGGTTGGAATCTTCTTGAAGATTGATCTCTCCTAATACATTCAAAGATTTTTTTTTTCATTTTTATTTATAATATATAAATATAATATAACATTATTTTAATTTTTTTTTAAAGCAAAATAAGAAAAATAGTAAAATGATCCATGTCACAATCACGTCATCAAATAGCGTTGAGTTGGAAGCCACGTCATTTGTCATGTCAATATGGTAACCGGTTAAGGGTTAAACTGGTCACCCAGGTACCTAAGTGTTTGAAACTTTACATCTTAAGTACCAAAACAGAACTTTTAAAAGTATGTTACCTAAAATAGAAATTAAAAGAAAGTAGGTTACCTTTTTATGCAATTTTCCCAATTTAATTAAAATACCCAAATTTTAAAAACTGGTTACTAAAATGCCCAAAATCTTGATTTTTTTGCCAAAATACCCAATAACCCCGCGTTTTTGGACCGCGTTTATAAAAAACACGGGTTAATGTTTTTGGTCCGTGTTTATAAAAAAACGAGGGATTAGTCCGCGTTATATGACAAAAACAAGGGGTTGAGCCAAAAAAACGAGGGGTTCGGGTTGCCTGGAATTGCTTTTTTATTTATTTAACTTATAATTACATCTTTGGTCCCTATATTCTTTTGATATGTTTACTTTATACCTTTTAGTTTATATTTTTCATTTTATATTTTTATCATATTAACACATATAATCGTGTATTTCCTAAAATACGTTAAAAAAATACTTTTTAATTTTAACAAGTTGCACCATTATAATCGCCTCTTCGATATCTTCGAAATGAGTCCAATATTGAATATTTTTTAAGTTAATTATTTTATTATATATATATATATATATATATACTACATAAAAATACCGTGTTCGTTTATGTTCGTTCATTAAGAGTTAACGAACGTAAACGAACGAAAACAATGAATAAAAAACAACCACCGTTAATCATCATTTAGTTTGTAAACAGTAATCATCATTTCGTTCATTAGACGTATATGAATGAATATATAGAGCGTACTCGTACTCGTACTCGTAAATACGTTGACATATGATAATATAATTAAATCAAAAAAATATTCAATATTGGGCCCATTTCGAAGGTATTGACGGGACGATTAAAATGGTATAACTTGTTAAAATTAAAAAAGATTGTTTAACGTATTTTAGTTAATATACGATTATATGTGTTATTATAATAAAAATGTAAAAATGAAAAATATAAAACTAAAAAGTATAAAGTAAACATATCAAAACAATATACGGACCAAAGATGTAATTATAAGTTAAATAATTAGAAAAGCAATTCGACCCCGCGTTTTTTTCCAACCAACCCCTCGTTTTTGCGACTCAACCCCTCGTTTTTGTCATATAACGCGGACCAATCCCTCGTTTCTATTATAAACACGGACCAAAAACATTAACCCCGTGTTTTTTATAAACGCGGCCAAAAACGCGGAGTTATTGGGTATTTTGGCAAAAAAATCAAGATTTTGGGTATTTTAGTAACCGGTTTTTAAAATTTGGGTAGAAAAATACATATATAAAGAATTTAAAAAAATCATTATTTGTATTAATATATATATATATGTTATACTAATAATAATTATATAATTATTATATAATCATTTCTAAAGAAATAAACTTTCGCTTAAAACAATAAAATCTTGTTCCAAAACATAACATGATTAGTATATATAAAAATTAATTTTTAACAACTAATTCGCTATATTTACAAAAGTTTTTTGAGTTGGTTTGAGTTTCTTATAGAATTCTAGACGTGACATATATATGGTTTGCCATCCAGCT
Organism: Arctium minus; assembly: GCA_954870635.1. Lineage (NCBI taxonomy): Eukaryota > Viridiplantae > Streptophyta > Magnoliopsida > Asterales > Asteraceae > Arctium > Arctium minus. The sequence goes on from OX941093.1 coordinate 59,987,393, forward strand.
GCTGACGGGATTTTGTTACGGATCCATAATGCTAAAATGGGAGGCATTGGGTACTCTCCTTCTAACTGGACCATCACATAATGATTGTTGTTTACGTGTGAAATTGTAAAGACCCGATGGTATTGAAACTCTTCGGGACCTTTCCAGAGAGGAAAACAAGTCATAGAGCCTCTATTGGTTAAAAGGTGAAGGATCACACCAAACCTGTTGGCTATCAATATACCTGTCTCAGGCATAGTCATCCAGTGTTGCTTCGGTGCTGGAGATTCCTCAAAAGACAACGAAGTAAGTATTTCATCGATTCCATAGAAAACTGTAGAGTATGCCGCATATGAACTCATTAACTCGTCCAATAATTCATGACGAACATAGAGTCATTGGTCTTCGCCATACCCGAGACAAACAGCTATTGATCGGAAACCACAATTCCCATCACCCCTTACATCTTGTATATTCGTGATGTATGGATGAAAGATTTCTGGAATTTGCTTCAACAATAAACTATGTCCCTCCGGCAGTATCTCGTTTAGGACAATCTGGTGTGAACATTGGCCTAGGTGGTTCCTCGTTCAAGTCCATGAAGGATGAGCTATACCTAGGTGGTTCATCGTTCACGTCCATGAAGAATGAGCTATGCCTAGGTGGTTCCTCGTTCAAGTCCATGAAGCATGAGCTATGCGTAGGTGGTTCCTCGTTCAAGTCCATGAAGCATGAGCTATGCGTAGGTGGTTCCTCGTTCAAGTCCATGAAGCATGAGCTATGCGTAGGTGGTTCCTCGTTCAAGTCCATGAAGCATGAGCTATACCTAGGTGGTTCCTCGTTCAAGTCCGTGAAGGATGAGTTACGCCTAGGTGGTTCCTCGTTAAAGTCCATGAAGAATGAACTATGTCTAGGCAGTTCTTGATTCAAGTCCGAACAACTGTATTTGTGAGGAACTTGAGTTTGATGATGAACACATTTCACTTTTGGGCATCCACGAGTGTTCTTCTTGACCGAAGGTTCACCAATCAAATTTTTTGATGGATCCATTATCCCCCTCAACTTTCTTAAAAAACTGGATTTGCCATGATCCGGTTGATTGTTGAATATTTCTTTAAACCTTTACATATCATGATCACAGTTAAGATCACCATATTCCACAGATATAGAAGGCGACAAATCAAGCGGAAAACGGAAATTATTGAATGTAATTGTAAAAAATTCTAGTAATAATAAAACCGGTGAATTTCAAATTAGAACCGTATTGATTCAAGCGGAAAACGGAAATTATTTACCGAAATCTTCGACTAACAAATAATCCAAAACATCATAACACCCAACACACATACGTAAATCAAATGCAGAAATTAAAGGAGAAAGACATACCGTATTTACGTGGAAACCCCAAAACGGGAAAAACTACGGGCGTAGGAGATCACCGAGAAATTCACTATCACGATATTTGAGTATAATGCTTGGAATGAAATTACAATGGAGAAATCGAAAACCCTTAGTCTAAATCTCTAGTTTCATATCAATTCTAGAGAGAGAGATGTATTTGTTTAGAGAAAGTGGGTGAGAAAAACCATATATATTGCAAATGAAACTACATTGAAGAGAAAAAACAAAATGAAGTTTGCATGAAATGTCTTTCAAAACACATTGGCTAGTGTGAGTTTGCATGAGATGTCTTTAAAAACATATTGGTTAGTGTGAGTGGTTAGTGTGAGTTTCAGGTGAGTATGCAACACCCTTGTTTTTTTTAAAGAAAACCATGGGCTGAAAACCATGGATTTTTTAATAAATATTACATTAATAATATAATTTTATATCTCATTTATTACAAAGATATAGAATAAATATTATAGTTATTTTATATATATATTTTTTTCTTTGTATTAAAATTTAAGATTAAATTAATATGTTTTTCTAAAAGAAAAATACAAATACAAAGAATTAAAAAAATCATTATTTGTATTAATATATATATATATATTATACTAATAATAATTATATAATCATTTCAATTTTGTTTAAATTAATAAAGTTATATAATTATAATAACAATAATTACATAGATTTTAATAAAGTTATACCAATAAAGTAATAAAATAATAAGTCAAAGTGGACAATAGGTATGATTACATGATTTTCATAACCTATTAATGTAGAGTGGAGTACATATGGCAACACCCAAATAATAATATGGCTCAAGCTAATGACACACTCATGATTGCTAGTGGCACCCCTAAGATTAAAACCATCATTATTTTTTTTTTTCATATTTTGTCATTTTGTTGTTGTTTCATACATATATATATTTCTTTTTTTCTATTTTATTTATTTGTATTAGACTACCCACATCCAGAATCCAATCCGATCTTTATTAAAAAATTAATTTCTCTCTCTTCCACCTACCCAATCTCTAATTCAATCCAATCTCATATTTTTTAACATTTATCAGTGATCCAATTCAATCTCAAATATTCTTTAAAAAATATTTATTTTTAATATTTTATCATATCTATTATTTTTTTTCTTTTTCTTTTTGCATATAAAAAATAGATTTTTAAACTATTTGATACTTTAAATCATAATCTTAATTAAAAAAGTGTATAATTGAAAATAATTAAAACAAATTACAAAAAGAAATACAGAATTACATATCTAAAAGACATAAATGACATAATTAATTATTAGTGCTGAATTTTTGCCATATATGCTCAATCAAATCATTTTTTAGAGCATTATGTGCTTCTCTATCACGAAGTTGTTCTCTATTAGCCATATAACTGGCTAGGTTTCCAATTCGGTCAGTAGAGAATCTGAACGGTTGACCATCATCTTATGTATAGCTTTCGGGTTGTCAATTGGTGGGCATATCATTAAGAAATTCAGCTGGATCATAATAATGGAGGTTTATCTCTCGCTCGTCTTCAACTATCATATTATGCAGAATGATACAAGCAATCATAATCCGTCCCATATTATCTTTGTCCCAAACAAGACATGGGTGTCGAATAAATGCAAAACGAGCTTGTAGAACTCCAAATGCTCGTTCAACATCTTTTCTGGCAGACTCTTGACATTGAGTGAACAACTTGTGTTTCTCGATAGTGGGAAACATAATTGACTTGATAAATGTAGACCATGAAGGATATATGACATCTGTGAGATAATATGCCCTGTCGTTTTCGCGACCATTCACGATGTAACTAACTTTTGGTGCTCGACCTGTCAATACATCATCAAAAACAGATGATCGATGAAGTACATTAATATCATTTAACGAACCCGGTGTTCCAAAGAAAGTGTGCCATATCCATAAATCATATGATGCAACGACTTCTAAAATCATTGTTGGCTTTCCACTTCTTCCGGCATATTGTCCATCCCATGCGCTCGGACAATTTTTTCATTCCCAATGCATGCAGTCAATACTACCTATCATACCTGGGAATCCACGTTGATCTCCAGCATGGAGTAATCTTGACAAATCATCGTTGTTAGGCTTTCGGAGGTACTCATCACCGAAACATGAGATGACACCATCTACGAAGTTCATGAGAGCATTCCTTGTTGTGGTTGCACAAATTCTCAAATATTCGTCAATTGCGTCTACTGATGTGCCATACGCCAACACCCTCATGGCTCTGGTACATTTTTGCAATGGTGAAAGACTCTGTCTACCTGTGGCATCACATCTTCGTTGAAAATATTCATCATTAGCAGTCACAACATCAACTATACGATAGAATAAAGGCCTTCTCATTCGAAATCTTCTCTGGAAGATTGCGTTATCATACGTCGTTGGTCATTTCTATGCCTTTCGTTTATCTTTTGAGTGGAATGTGTTGTACTTTCGAGCCTTGAAATCGACCCATGAGAGAATCTCGAGTTTTGAGCATTTTTGGGGCTTAGAACAAGTCGCGCGAGAGTGACTCGCGAAAGTGACATGTGTCACTATTGCTTGGCACAATCGTCGAGGATGCACCAAACTCGCGGTACATTCCCCGCGAGAGTGACTCGCGATAGTGACAGTGTCACTATCGCCGGGTAAGATCGCAAGCAGGGTCTGAGGGTTAAATTGGACAGCTCCGAAAACTATTTCATTTATCTGATTTGGGGTTGTATTCAATACGATTTTTCTCTCAAATTTTGGTAAGGTTTCATCCTCAATTTTCCTCCTTCCTCATTAACTCCTTCAACAACCTCTATCCTTATGCATTAAAGATCTTGTCTAGGTTTTCATAAGTGATCTTGGTGAAGAATCTCCATCTTCAAAGATCTTGTCTAGGTGAGCACATTCAACTCTTTTAAACCTTATACACATCAAATCTAGACTTTTGAACCTATCATCGTCTCCTTGTTTACAGTATGTTGTTTAAAAGAATTTAACCTAAAAATGGGTTTTTGGAGATTTTAGGGTTCTAACTATTTTCAACTAAAAGGAAGGGTTTCATCTTATATAATGCAAAATAAAGCTTTACTTGCACATTTATGTGGGTTACTTGAAGGAACGTATATAATCTCCTTTTTTTATGATTTTCATTCTTATCAGCAGTTAAACATGGAAATGCATTTTTGGAAATAAATGGTATTGAGGACTATTTGTTTAACTATAGTTGGTCACAAATGAAATTGTGACAAGTCTAGACTATTACTAGTGGATCCATAGGTATTGAGTCGATTTATGTTTGGGATGTTTTCCCCTTTGTAGCTAGTTGAGACATTGGGTCCTAGGAGGCAATTTGGTACGGTTATGTGGGACCGGTTACTAGCCATGAACCGTAAATGTTATCCTAGTGAACGAGTATGACTTGGTTCCTCGGGTGCCCTCCCCCACATCTTAGTATGGACCGGCGTTGTTCGTGACCATAGTTTCAAGTACTTAGCTCATAACTCGGATTGTGGCTTACTTTTGTGTTCCGCTACAATCCTTGGTAAATTGAGTCTTCCCCATCATCGCAAGATGTAATTTTGGACCGAAAGGTCCTTATGTGGCTAATATTTCAATTGTAAACTCAACTCTCTTGAAAACATTTCATTTTGTTACAATTAGTCTATGTTTCCCTTTAATTTATAAAATGTATGTTCTCACTAGGCTTTAAGCTTAACACTTTTTCTCAAATGATGTGTATAAAGGTTCCTTTAGCAGTGGGTTGCCAAAGGTTTGAGTGACGAGCGCGGGCTTGAGGCATTTTGAGATGATTAGATGTTTGGTGATTTGGGCGTTAAATCGATCTCCTTATTTTGGTGAATTTGGGTTGACAACCGATGTAATCTAGATAGTACATGTTTAGATTAGTTTGTTGTTGATTTCCATTTCCGATCGCAGGTTTTATAAATGCTTTATACATTTACCCTATTTGGGTGGTTTATTCCAAATACAAACGTCATATTGCCAAATTTTCAAAAATTTAAATTACTCTAAAATTTAGGGTGTTACAAGTTGGTATCAGAGCTCTAGTTTAAGTGAACTAGGCATGAATGTTGGATGTCTAGACTTAGAATGGGAAAGTTAAGTGAAGATTGGTGAGTTGGGTAGAATTTCTAAGATGTGTTGGCCTTAGAGTCGACGGAAACAATGTTTATCAAGCGTCGTGGCGATGGTAACGAGAACCCTTATGTATCATATGTTCATAATCTCACTTAGCTAATGTTATTATGAGGATGTCTTACGTGAGTGTGCTTGAAATATTGTTATTATGACAATTGGTAATGTGGTAGTACGTTTTCCTTCGTGTTTAATCCTATCTCTCTCTTACTCCTTCCTTCTCGTGTGTAGCAGATCAAGATGGTTAGTACGCGTGGTAGACCGCGTACACGAGTGGAGGGTGTCGAGGAGACAACCTTAACTGCTGATCAACCAGAGAGGGTTGAGGTCGTCGTGGGCCCATCTACACAACCAATGTTAGGCGGAGGGCCTGAGGTTATTCCACGGGTGAAGCTATAGCCAAACAGCAAGAGTTCCTACTGAAGGTGATCGAGGATCATGATGTGAGCAATCGGAGGAATGAGACGATTGCGGAGAATATTGAGGTAATTGGATCCGGTGGTACGGGTCATGCGAATCGAACTGAGGAACCAATAACAGTTGAGGCGAGGCAAGGCAAGAGAGATTGCTCATACAAGACCTTTCTATGTTGTATACCACCGGAATTTTCTGGTTCTGAAGACCCGGTAGCATACATAAAATGGATTCAAGGAATCGAGCAAGCCTTCGGCTCATCTAAGTGTGGGGATGATCAAAAAGTGAGGTTCAGTTCTCAGATGCTCAGGGACACGACTCTCACTTGGTGGAACGTCACCCAGTCCACCCTCTCCCCTACTGTTTTGGCTCAGTTGACTTAGGCCGAGTTCAAGAAGAAAATATTAGAGGAGTACTACAGTGAGAGGGCTTTGTAACGCATCGAAGCAGAGTTACGATCACTAGAGGAAGGAAACTTGACGGTGAGGGAGTATACCCGTCAATTCATGGAGAAGTTGGGGTCGGTGGGGCATGTGGCCCCAACAGAAAAAAAAGAAGATCAAGGCCTACCTTAAGGGAATGTCGGCGGACATGATGTCCATGGTCCGCAACTCTAAGGCTTTTAACCTTCGCGAGACGATAGACGAAGCCCAGTTTATGGAAGAGGTTTACGCAAGGGGAAAACCAGAGAAAGCGGTGGTGGTCGGAGACAAGAGAAAATGGGAAGGCAATTCCGTACCACCTAAGAGGACTCGACCTTTCGTTGGGAATAGAAACTTCAACAATTATCCAGAAGCTAGATGGTGCCAGAAGTGCCGAAGCAAGCACCATGGCAACTGTAACACCACTTCTCAATCTTGTGTTTAGTGCGGTAAGTCTGATCATGCCACCCGAGATTTCCCGATCAGAGGGCTTATCTACTTCAAATGCAAGGCACCGGGGCATATGAAGAGGGATTGCTCGAAGCTCAAGTCGGGTAGCGTGCCAGAGAAGAGAGTGAACCCACCTAGGGTTCCGAGTCGAGTTTTTCAGATGACGGCCGATGAGGCCAAGGCATCCATCGATGTCGTATCGGGTACGTTTCTTCTAAACTCCGTACCTGCTCGTGTACTGTTCGATTCGGGTGTCAGTTTTCACTTTTATATCTGAGTCGTTTCATCAGAGACTTGATGTGCCCATTAAAAGACTAGAGAACGCATTAGTGGTAGAGATAGCAAATGGTAATCAAGTTCTAATCCGCGATGTTCTGAGGAAGTGTACTCTCGGAATCGAAGGGAAAGAATTCCTGATCGATTTGATGTCGATGTTTATTGGAGGTTTTGATGTGGTGATCGGCATGGATTGGTTGGCGAACAATCATGTCGAGATCGTATGCTCCAAGAAACTAATCCGACTTCCCAATCCTAGTGGGGATGTGCTTGTGATTTATGGCGAGAAGAAGAAAGGCGAGGTGGCAATCATCACCATGGCTAAGGTGCACAAATTCTTGGTGAAAGGATGCTCATCTTTCCTAGCCTACGTGATCGACGCCAAGCCCGAGAAATTAAAGCTTGAAGATGTGAAGATAGTGCGTGAGTTTCCCAACGTCTTTCCGGACGACTTTCTCGGGTTACCACCCAACCGTCAAGTGGAGTTCCGGATTGATCTCGTGCCGGGAGCAGTTCCTATTGCTAGATCCCCTTACCGGTTGGCGCCATCGGAGATGTAAGAGATGATGGCTCAACTCCAAGAGCTTTTGGAAAAGGGTTTCATTAGACCGAGCTCGTCGCCTTGGGGAGCTCCATTCTTGTTTGTCAAGAAGAAGGATAGCACGATGAGAATGTGCATCGATTACCGTGCGTTGAACAAGGCAACGGTGAAGAACAAGTACCCGCTTCCGAGGATAGACGACTTGTTCGACCAACTCCAAGGAGCGGGGTGTTCCTCCAAGATCGACTTACGTTCGGGATACCACCAAGTGAAGGTGAGGGGAGAAGACGTCTCGAAAACGGTCTTTAGAACGCGTTACGGTCATTACGAATTCCACGTAATGTCGTTTGGCCTAACGAACGCACCGACGGTGTTTATGGATTTGATGAATAGAGTGTGTCGACCGTTCCTCGACAAGTCGGTCATCGTATTCATTGATGACATATTTGTGTATTCCAAGAGCGAGTTGGAACACGAGCAACACCTTCATGAAGTTCTAGAAGTGTTGAAAAAAGAAAGATTGTACGCCAAATTTTCCAAATGCGATTTTTGGCTTGAAGAGGTGCAATTCTTGGGTCACGTTGTCACTCGAGACGGAGTGAAAGTGGACCCCTCCAAAATTGAAGCCATGATGAATTGGGAACCTCCCAAGAGTCCGTCTGAAATCCGAAGCTTCTTAGGTTTAGCGGGATATTATTGGAGATTCATCCAAGACTTCTCCAAAATCGCTTCTTCCTTGACGGCTTTAACTCGGAAGAATGTGAAGTTCGTTTAGACCGAAACGCAGGAAAAGGCGTTCCGGACTTTACAAAAGAAGTTGTGTGAAGCTCCCATCTTGTAACTACCCGAAGGGTCGGAAGACTTCGTGGTCTATAGCGACGCTTCGAAAATGGGATTAGGATGCGTTTTGATGCAAAGAGGCAAGGTGATCACCTACGCCTCGAGTCAGCTCAAAATTCACAAGAATAATTATCCTACCCACGATTTGGAGTTAGCGGCGGTGGTGGTGTTCGCCTTGAAGCTTTGGCGGCATTACCTCTATGGCACGAAATGTACACTCTACACGGATCATAAGAGTCTAAAATATGTCTTTGATCAAAAAGAGTTAAACATGAGGCAAAGACGGTGGCTCGAGTTGCTTAAGGATTACGATTGTGAGTTGCTTTACCATCCCGGTAAGGCGAACGTAGTAGCCGATGCGTTAAGTCGGAAGGACTATAGCGGAAGTATTCGTGCTACCCTTTCAAGAATAGAGTTAGTGTCAAGCCTTATTGAGAAGATCAAGACATCTAAAGTAGAATCCTTGTTGGAAGAAAATCTCAAAGATGAAGTTATGACGAAGCAACGTTTGCTCTTAAAGGAAGATAGTCGTGGGGTGAAATTGTTCAACGGTCGTGTATGGGTGCCCAAAGTTGGGGGCAACCGGGAACTACTTCTTGAGGATGCCCACAAGTCCAAGTATTTCATTCATCCGGGAAGTACAAAGATGTACCGGGATTTGAAGTTACATTATTGGTGGCTGGTAATGAAACATGATGTGGCGCGTTACGTAGAGCGTTGTGTGACGTGCTTACAAGTGAAAGTCGAACATCAACGACCGTATGGGAGTCTTCAGCCCTTAGAGATCCCAAAGTGGAAGTGGGAGCATATTACCATGGACTTCGTGACAAAGTTGCCGAAAACTCTTCGAGGTCACGATACCATTTGGGTAATAGTCGATCGGTTGACTAAGAGCGCTCACTTCCTGGCTATGCGCGAAACCTTATCGATGGACAAGTTAGCAAAACTCTACATCGATGAAGTAGTCTCGAGGCATGGGGTACCCTTGTCGATCGTGTCAGATCGCGATAGTCCGTTCACTTCAAATTTTTGGTATGGTTTTCAGAAGGAGCTTGGTACACGAGTAAATTGAGTATGACTTACCATCCACAAACCGACGGTCAAAGCGAGAGAACGATCCAAAAGCTTGAAGACATGCTAACGTCTTGTGTTATCGACTTTGTTAGCGCACAGATCTATTGGATTCAAGATCATCCAATCTGAAGATCCAATCTGAAGCTAATGTCGGAAAGTCGACTCTCGATATTAAGTCTAATGTTAGTTTGTAATAAAATGTCAAAGTTAATTATTGTATTTTATATTATTATAATATTCCTAAATATCTATTTGTTAAGATATTTTAGGATATTATTTTGTTAAGATATTATATTTTTGTTAGATTAGATGTTAGGTGAGATAAGATCAGATCTCAGATCAGATCTCAGATCAAATCTCACACAATCTCAACACAACACACAACACATCAAGATCAGAGAGAAAAGAGAGAGAGTTTTTATTTCAAGAACATCAACCTTGTAATCGATCGTTTGTAATCTAAACAGGTTGGTTTATCTATCTCTTTGTTGTTTGATTATCTCGTAACGACCGTATTCAATCACACGGACTCACAATTGGTATTAGAGCTGAAACCAGATCAAAATCAAACTTTTAGAAACTCTCTGTGTTCTTCAGTTTTTAAAGAACATTGTTCAATTGATCAATCTTTCAAACATTGGTTGTTTTTAAAATCAGGAAGTTGTAACCTGTTGTAGAAGGGTAGTCGATCATTGTGTCAAAGTTTGGAGCTGTAAAAACGTTTCTAGGTAGGTGTATTTGGGATTTACAGGGCCGATTTAACAAAGAAGAAACGCACCCCGGTCGAAATCCATCGAAATATATCGGTCCACATTACCGGTCGACACACCGGTTTGCACCATCAACTGGTCGCGCAAATCTACCTTTGCGCCACTCAGTATACCGGTCACAGCTCCATACCGGTCGAAGGTACACTCCGGTCACAATTCATTACCGGTCGAAATACTCTTTACCGGTCGAAATACACAACACCGGTCAAGCACCATACCGGTCAACACATCTATACCGGTCGACACATCTATACCGGTAGTAGGTCGCAAGCAACATTCCGGTCGACATCAAGTCCGGTCAAGACCCCGGTCGACATTATACCGGTCGTAACTCCGGTCGAAGCATTTATCCGGTCAACATCTTACCGATCAAACTCCTATTTTGCGCCAACAACTAGTCGCGCAAACCTCAATTCGCGCTATCAACTACTCACGCGAAACTCACTTTTGCGCCATCAACTTCTAGCGCAAATCTCATTTTGCTCGACCTTCTACTCGTGCAAAGTTCCAATTCGCGCGACCCGCTTCTCGCGCAAAACTCTTTTGCGCCAGCTTCTTCAAACGCAAGGTTTGACTTTTGCGCCACCTTCAAGTAGCGCAAACTTGTGCTTTTTCTCCAGTTCCAGACTTAGTCAAATTATTCAGTTATTTATCTGATTTTTTCTGGACTAACGCTCAATACAAGTTCTTATTGCATACTAAACAGAACAGGATGACATCAAGAGAAGCCCTAACTATCGGAACTGACACAAAGCCACCAGTACTCTTCAGAGGAGAATATGAACAGTGGAAAGATCGGTTCATGGACTTCATAGAAAGACATGATTTGGGTACATTAATCAGGAAATCTTTAGAAGAAGGAGTTATGCCACCTGTTTGCGAGACTCGTACAGAGGGAACTGTGGAGATACCATATCAACTTAAGTTTGATGATCTCGAAGGTGATGCACTCACGAGAGCAAAAGCTGATAGATTAGCAAAGTCTTTCATTCTTCAAGGCATTACTATTGAAATATACGTGAAGATAGACAGCTACAAAGCCACAGGTAAACAGATGTGGGATCAACTAGAGAAAATGATGCTTGGTTCAAAAGTTGGAAACCAACTCAAGATATCCAACTGCCTCAACAACTATGAAGAATTCAAAGGCAGAGTTGGAGAATCTCTAGAAGAAACATATGACAGATTTGTGACCTTGCTGAATGAGTTAAGCAAGAATAAGGTCAATAAAACACAGATCGAGTTGAATGTCAAATTCCTTAGCATCCTTCAGCCTGCATGGAAAAGATTTACAAGACAGATGAAGCAAATCAAAGATCTGAACGATATTCCACTTCACGAGGTGTATGAAACCCTCAAGCAGAATGAGGAAGAGGTGGATGAGATCATGGATGAGAAGAGACAGACTAAGAAGACAGTTGATGATTCAATTGCTCTTGTTGTGAAAAAGAAGAAGAAGAAGATGATCTTGTCTGAATCAGATGATGTTGAAAGTGAAGCGAACTCTGACTCCGACGACTGTGAACAACTAAAGCAGGCTATGCTTATGTTGACTAAGGCTTTTCAAAAGAAGTTCTACAAAAAGCCGAGCTCGAACAGTCAGAGGTATTCATCTGGTCCAAGCAACTATGTTCACAAGGAGAGGTTTGAAGGAAAGAGACTCGAAGAAAAGAGGTTAGAAGAAAGGAAGCCTGAAGAGAAAAGGTTTAAAGCAGTAGAGATCAATCAACCAGAACCTCCAAAGTGCTACAACTGTGGTAGACTTGGACATTTTGCCAAAGACTTCGGAAGACCCAAAGTCCGGAACTCCGACTACTACAAGAACAAAATGCTTCTAGCCAAGCAGAAGGAAGCCGGAAAGGCATTGATGGCAGAAGATGAGTTCTGGCTAGATCAGTCATACCAAGAAGATGAGAATGAAGAGAAGGAAGAGACAACACATCTATGCTTCATGGGCAAGCTGGAAATAGAAGATGAAGCTGATTCCGATGAAGATAAAGAGGTATGTGATTTAACTGAATCTGATTTCTTAAATGTGAAAAGGGTGTTATTAATGACAAAGACCAGTCAATACAGAAACTTAGCAATGACCTTGCTGAGAATAAAGTATTGATTGAGATTTTACATACAAACAATGACACCAGCGCAAAAGGAAAGACCATAATTCTTAAAGAGAATACTGAAACAAAGTCTAAATTGAAAAGGAGTGAGTTTGATTTCAAAGAGCTTACGAAATTGCATTCTTCAACTTCCAAAGAAAATGAATCTTTACTTGAAAAATTAAAAGCTTTGGAAAAGAAGTTATACTCATTGGATCAATCTGAACAAACCATTCATCTAAACAAACCCAAAGAGAATAAAGAAAGTTGGGTTATTGGATACGAGAATCCACACTACCTTAAAAAGGGTAAATCTGAAGTGCCTGCACTTTATGATTTTACATTTATGAAACTTTCTCGACGATACCCAGACCTTAAAGTTTTCTGGACTGGACTGTCTAAAGAGGATGAAGCCAAGGAAACCGAAAAACGAAAGAACTTATCTAAAGTTCATCTTCCATTTCGTTATGCGAAGTTGAATAATAGCTATAATGATGATCCTAAATATCAATCAAAATCTCTTTCAAATGACTTCTTTCAGAGTTATTCTGTAAAAGAAATGGAGGCTAAGCCTATTGAAGGTAAACTTTACGTTCCTCCTCTCGTTTTGGAAAGTAAAATTTCTGAACTTGAGAAATCTTTAGCAGACGAAAGACTTTTCATTGATATTGAACAAAACGTGTTTTCAACTGTGCTTAAAAATAATGTTCTTTCTAAATCAACAACGGCTTCAAAATCTGGTGATTTGTTTGGTTCAACTGATGGAGGGTATGATTTTTTAAACTCGAATGGTGTTTTGGATGATTGTTTTGATCAATTTGATTTTAGTGCTAAACTTCCTAACCATTCGTCTTTTGTTGTGAATTCATTTGGATTATACAGTATATTTGTGAAAGGCAAATCATCAATGAAAGTTGATGAAACAGTTTCTGTGAAAACTAAGAATGCGAAAGGTAAGAAGAAATCTCAACATTCACAGAAACCGATCACTACTGGTAAGCCAAAGAAGAAGCATTCGTTTGTTTCTCAAAAATCTAACTCATCAGTTTCAAATATTTCAGATCTGAGCACGAAAAAGCCAGGAGTTAAATCTGAATGGAAACCAAAACAGGAGATTAACGAGACTGCTAAATCTTTTTTGAATGTTGCTTGTATAAAACCAAAACTTGTCGATTCTCGCAAGAAATATTCCGTACAGCAATTATTCCAGTTATCTCAATCTACTAGAAAATTTTCAAATTATGGTAGATATGATCATGCTTCTCGTAAAGATCCTGATGTTTGGTTTGGCACATATCATGTACACTCTCATCATCATTATTCTTCATTTGATTCTAAAACGCAAAGCGGACCCAAATTTCATTGGGTGCCAAAATCGTTTGCTAACACAGTTGGATCCAAATGGAAATGGATACCAAAGAAAAAGGATGATTCTGTGTTGCAGGTACCTACTGTCAAGGGGGAGTAGAAGAACGATGGTTCTTGAGTAAATCAGCTCAAGACCCGGACATCAGTGTCAAAGAGGCTTTTGAACACAACAGTTCAAAACCCGAACTTAAATGTCAAGATGGTGGCTTCTAAGTAAATCAGCTTAGAACCCGTACTTCAACGAAGAATGACTTCTAAACACAACAGTTTAGGACTCGTACTTCAATTATATAAATACCTTACTTCCGAGCTGATATGAGAGTGTACTCCAATACTCAAATGAGGAAATCAACCATTAAGGGGGAGTACATATTTGTCTGAAATTTTATGCATATTTTTTCAATGATAATTTTTTCAAATGCATAATTTCAGGGGGAGTATGGATATGACTTTTGATTATTTCTTATCAGAACTCGTACTTTCATTGTTTTTCTGCTTTTTGTCATTTTAATTTAAGTGAATAAATTTGCTTTGACTATGACATAAGACTTTTGCAGTTTTTGAGAAATGTTTACAAGATCATATCTTTATGACTTTAAGCTTAGCTTCATGAGATGTAAGATCGCACGTAAAGGTATAATCCTTTATCTTAATCTCATATATGGATGAAAGAAGGATAACTTTCATTCATTGAAAACATTGTTCTTAAATGTTCAAACCACTTCCCGAGTCTTATTCTGATTTCATGATTTGGAAGTGTGACTTTAAATGTTTTCAAGATCTACATTGTGCTTTAACTGATATAGTTAAACCATTCTAAGCATCACATGCTTTCTAGGAAAACATGATTTCATTGTGCTAGGACTTAACACAACTTCTACGGATACATGTTAACCAGTGTTTCCTACCCAAGAAGTTAATCCATAGTGATGGAGTGTGAGAACTCGACAAGAAATGAGTGTAGATTGTGTGATGAGGTATACAGAAAATTAGAGTGAGCTTAATGTTTAAAAGAAAGAGGGTGTGAGAACAGAGTTAAAAGAATATCAGAACTCTGCACCAACTTTTTCTGAGTCGGGCAGCCAAAATTTCTAATGTTTCACAATTCTTTGGTGAACATTATTGAAACAGTTAACTAGCCCATGCCAACTCTTGATCAAACCTCACCAACTACTCATTTTCTTCTTAACAAGAAAGTGTTTCACATTTTCAAAGGGGAAGCAGCACATTTGCTATCTGATTTTCATTTGGAAAATCTGGATATTGAAAAGAAGATAGTCTGCCCCACCTTCACACTTCAATCATGCACATTGAGTCTATGTTTAACTTACTGTTGTCTCAGTGGTTTACACAATTTTGAGCCTAATAAGCAATCATCCGTGCTTAATTCTTTCTATCACTTGCATGAACACACAAGGAATTTGTTTCTTTGTCATAACGTTCATAGAAATTGCCTTTGTGGTGTTTCGATGATTGAATGGAAGCCCTGGGGGAGTGACCATCAAAAAGCTCCTTACCAATGTGTATTCGTTACACACAGTGACTTAGTGTTACTGACAGGCATTTTAACTGATTCATTTGTTGATTCAGGTGTTACACGATTATTTTGTCTGGATTTGCACGAATCAAAGGCTCCAAATGAAAGACATTTCTTACACAGAGTTTTGATGAAATCGTTTCTCTATTCATCAAAAAGGGGGAGAACCAAAAGCTTGAAGAAATGTCCATTCCATTACAAGATTAAATAAGAGAAAAGCTAACCAAGAAATGCGATAGATCAAAGTATTCTGAAGACATGCTGATTTTAGAGAAATTTTCTTTGAAGATACTTTGCTAAAGCATTATGAGCTAAAACCTGGAGATTATTACATATGGAAGACAAAGAAGGAGATTGCATCTTCTGAGCTGAAAAAGAAGACTGGATTGCTAAAATCTTTTTAGTAATGATCTTGATCCAAAGGGGGGAGATTGTTAGCGCACAGATCTATTGGATTCAAGATCATCCAATCTGAAGATCCAATCTGAAACTAATGTCGGAAAGTCGACTCTCGATATTAAGTCTAATATTAGTTTGTAATAAAATGTCAAAGTTAATTATTGTATTTTATATTATTATAATATTCCTAAATATCTATTTGTTAAGATATTTTAGGATATTATTTTGTTAAGATATTATATTTTTGTTAGATTAGATGTTAGGTGAGATAAGATCAGATCTGAGATCAAATCTCACACAATCTCAACACAACACACAACACATCAAGATCAAAGAGAAAAGAGAGAGAGTTTTTATTTCAAGAACATCAACCTTGTAATCGATCGTTTGTAATCTAAACAGGTTGGTTTATCTATCTCTTTGTTGTTTGATTATCTGATAACGATCGTGTTCAATCACACGGACTCACAGACTTCGGGGGTGGTTGGGACTCTCACCTACCTTTGGTGGAGTTTGCTTATAATAACAGCTACCACTCGAGTATCGGAATGGCACCGTTTGAAGCCTTATACGGGCGGAAGTGCATAACTCTTGTGTGTTGGCTGGAAGCAGGAGAGAAACAATTCGCGGGACCCGAAATTGTGCAAGAGACAGCCGATAAAGTTAAAGGCATTCGGGAGCGGTTGAAAGCGGCTCAGGATCGGCAAAAGAGCTATGCCGATAAGAAGAGGCGGCCGATGGAGTTTCAAGTGGGCGACCGCGTGATGCTTAAAGTGTCGTCATGGAAGGGCATTATCCGGTTCAGAAAACGTGGAAAGTTGAGCCCTCGTTTCCTTGGACCATTCAAAGTGCTTAAGCGTGTACGTTTGCAAGCCTACCGATTGGAAATTCCGCCGGAAATGAGCGGGATTCACAACACGTTCCATATCTGTTACCTTCGGAAGTGTTTGGCGGAAGAAGAGAGCATCATGCCTCTTTCCGAGATAAGAGTGGACGAAAGTAATCGACGTGTGGAGGAACCCGATGCTATCCTAGAAAGGAAGTCTAAGAAAATGTGTCACAAGGAGGTCACCATGGTCAAGGTGCGATGGAGGCACCATCGTGGGGCCAATGTGACATGGAAGGTCGAGGAGGACATGAAGCGGAAATACCCTCACTTGTTCGGTTGATCAAGATTTTGAGGACGAAATCATTTCCAAGTCGGGGAGGATTGTAACAACCGGAATTTTTTCAAAGTAAGTTTTTGTGCTTCGTTGGTCATTTCTCCACCTTTCGTTTATCTTTTGAGTGGAATGTGTTGTACTTTCGAGCCTTGAAATCGACCCATGAGAGAATCTCGAGTTTTGAGCATTTTTGGGGCTCAGAACAAGTCGTGCGAGAGTGACTCGCGATAGTGACATGTATCATTATCGCTTGGCACAATCACCGAGGATGCACCAAACTCGCGGTACATTCCCCGCGAGAGTGACTCGTGATAGTGACAATGTCACTATCACCGGGCAAGATCGCGAGCAGGATCTGAGGGTTAAATTGGACAGCTCCGAAAATTATTTCATTTATCTGATTTGGGGTTGCATTCAATACAATTTTTCTTTCAAGTTTTGGTAAGGTTTCATCCTCCATTTTCCTCCCTCCTCATTAACTCCTTCAACAACCTCTATCCTTATGCATTAAAGATCATGTCTAGGTTTTCATAAGTGTTCTTGGTGAAGAATCTCCATCTTCAAAGTGCAAGTCTCATTCTCCATTTCTAGGGTTCTCGGTTTTAGGTTGAAACTAAAATCACAAGGTGAGCACATTCAACTCTTTTAAACCTTATACACATCAAATCTAGACTTTTGAACCTATCATCATCTCCTTGTTTACATTATGTTGTTTAAAAGAATTTAACCTAAAAATGGGTTTTTGGAGATTTTAGGGTTCTTACTATTTTCAACTAAAAGGAAGGGTTTCATCTTATATAATGCAAAATAAAGCTTTATTTCCACATTTATGTGGGTTACTTGAAGGAACGTATATAATCTCTTTTTTTATGATTTTCATTCTTATCAGCAGTTAAACTTGGAAATACATTTTTGGAAATAAATGGTATTGAGGACTATTTGTTTAACTATAGTTGGTCACAAATGAAATTGTGACAAGTCTAGACTATTACAAATGGATCCATAGGTATTGAGTCGACTTATGTTTGGGATGTTTTCCCCTTTGTAGCTAGTTGAGACATTGGGTCCTCGGAGGCAATTTGGTACGGTTATGTGGGACCGTGTAACACCCTCAATTCTGGAAATAACAACTAATTTAAAATTTTCTAAATACATCAATAAATGATTCATATACAATCACAGTTTAAGGTTTAACCTCAACACACACAATTTAATCTCTACATATAGTCTATAACAAGGACGGGTACTACTAAAACCCAATGATAGTCACTATCTCAAAACTGCGGAAGAATTCACCAAATATTTACCCTTGTGAAAAAAAACTAAAGCACATCTCTTCATAGTACTGCTAGAACCAAACCCCCAACTGGAACCTGATACACATGCCGAAAAATAAAAAGGTTAGGCTTAACGCCTAATGAGCTCAAGAGTTTTCAACATATATAAATTAATCGTTTAAAAAGGAAGAATGCGATTAAAATCATAATCTTTAAAAATGATATGCTACACTTATGAAAACGACTCGTTTACCAATAATTATGCATTTTAAACGAAAAAGACACCGAGTGAATCGTTAACCTAACCAAACCAAACTGTTTTAAAAGCGAAGATCCCAATATAAAACGTTCTTTCGTAAATTTAAGTTCAATCCAAAACTTGCTCAAAAGGAAAAGAGAGAGAGAGGACTCCCAATTTTATAAAACGCGGGTAACATTTTTTATTTCGGGATACGCAAGACACGGGTGGGACATGACACACGCAACTTTTTATCCATTGATGAAAACCCTTATAAATAAATATCACCGTGAACACGGACATTAGTCCCAATACTCACACAACCATAAAACGAAATGAATCAAATATCGAAACGTGGAAACGACGTATTCCATTCAAACCTTAATATACGTGGGGGAAACCCAATATTAAGGCCATCATTACCGTCGACCGCACAAAAACCAAAGTTGATAAGATGCGACATTAACATTTAAAAAATACCGCAGATCGATGACGGGAGACCCGTATACATTTAGAGTAGTTTCAAGTAGGCCGCCCATACAACTTACTTGCATGTCATCTCAACGTTTCCATCTTGGGTGGCGAGAACACGTAAATGGGGCCACCCGTGATGTTATTAGATTTCACCACATATCCTGGTCCTAGTTCCCATACCATAACATACATCACAATCCTCAGACCGTTTATTTCCTCTTGCCATACTCCGTCGAGTTCCACCCCAAGGACTTACGGACATGGGTGTCTATCCAATCTAGACGAATTTCAACTCGGAGGCTCGAGCCACCTATTGCCTACTCGCTAGCGAACCCAAGCGGTCAATGGTCATAACCAACCTTACCCGCTTTCCCAAAACAGACATACTTATGTGCCTATGGATCCAATACAACACTGTCTAAAATTTACATGACTCCAAATGAATGACCAAAACACCCAAAACATGCAACTCTCAGATGACACGAAATAAACGTCATCATACTCAAAACTCCCCAACGGTTATGCTGATACTCACGACAACAGCCCCCTTGGGCACATTACACTTATATCCGAGTGAACACTTAACTCGCTAAAGCCGTATTTACCCACAAGATTACGGTTGTCTCCCAACCTTAGGTGACGCTTACCACCTCAAGAATAGTTTGTAACCCCAACTTCACACTGGTCAATTCACTTTAGCTGAACATGCTTCTGAACCCAAACCAAAGTTCGACATCAACCTCCAAAGAATTCCCAAAATTCTTAATGATCGGTTCTTGATATTGACAACGTCGTCCTTTCGAGGTGTACCAAAACGCTCTCTAGGTAGCTGGTTAATGCAGATCCGTCTATCACTCACCCCGATCTATTCTCAACCTCAAAACATTCCCTTAATAAGATCTTTACCACAACGGGGAACCTATACACCTCGATACTTAATTACCAACATATAACCTTCTTTTAAAATCCGCCACCGAGAGGTCACCCTTTTCATGACCCAATGGGGACACTTCTAAAAATCCCAAAGATTCACTGACTTCATGTAAGACTCGGTTTAAAAAAAAAACGTATAAATATTCTTACCCGAAGTGAACCGTAATTAAAAATGACAACCAAAGATAGTTAAGGGTTAAATCCGCCATTTAACTAAACTTCTATTAATTAATTAATTATATATGTATATATATAATAAGAAAAAAAAAATCTTAGATAACAAATACATAATTAGTACCATCGTGAACTTGATATTCATTTTTTTCATTATCGTCTTCAAACCGCCATGACACTCTCTCTCTCTCTCAAATTCTTTTTCTTCTCTCTTAATTTTTTCTCAATCCGTTGAAGTAATCGACGAAATAATTACATATTCGGAATCTACGCGACGAACCCTTCTTAGAGGTATAAATTTATTGTTATGTTATTTAAGTTGGTAAGTTAGGGTAGTTGAAGTTGGTTGGTAGATTATGATTATATAATACAAAGTTATAATCATGTATATGTATAGGAATGTTTGTTTTTGTCAAAATTACAAACGGGTAAAGTTTAGAATCAAACGGTGATATTTGTATCTAGATGTTTAACCGCACACCAAGTGATCGGTTTAATGTCTACGTGAACAAAATCCGTGCTTAAGCTTATAATATAACCATTGAGTTTTAGGTTATGCGATTATTAATAATTGGTTGTTTAAATAGGCAATCGAACGGGTTAAAGTTCGTAGTCGGTCTCGATTGATCGCGTGTTACGTCTCGATCCGATCAAGGTATGGATTTCATTTCTTTTGAATCGTGGGCAACTATTTGTTGTAGTTGACCCTTCCGAAAGGTGGTTCACCACCTTGTGATTGATCAACCGAACGTGATCAACAAATACGAAATTGTACACACACATACACATTGATTTTGGTTTATTGAATCAATTGTTTGAACATTTTGATGTTTTATTAAAATGTGTCTCGTATGAGATTGTTTATGAAAAATGTGAATTATATAGATTATAATTTCTGTGATCGCCATTTGGGTAAGTGGCACATGTTTAGTTTTCTTTGATTTTAGAAGAACCCAATAAATGGGCACATTATTTGGGATGCCTTCTATGGCGGCTTTGTTGTCATAGCGTCCTGCAGATGACGGTCCACCAGAGTTAAGCCTATGTGGCTTACGTGAACCCACTCTGGGAGGACTTGGCTGACTTTGTTGGCTCCAGGGCGGATGAATCGATTCTAGATTTTACCCACAGAATATGTGACCGTGGTTAAATTCACGGGGGATCCGTTGTGTGTGCCCGCATGCCGACCCAGTTCGTGTGGTTTGGCCACCCACGAACACAACGACAGGAATTGACGGACTTTATTTATATTAAGTTTTGAAATTAAAGTGTGAACTGTTCTTGAAATTATTGTCTTTGAAAATTACTGAACATATCTTTTGTTATGAACTTGAGTTTCAAGAACTTTCATCGGATGAATTTTTAAGTCTTCCGCTTCGTTATTGATGTTTTCATTATTATTTACGAACTTATATTATAATCCATTCACTGAGTTATGTGCTCAGCCGTGTTTTTGTTTTCTGACACGGCAGGTTCGAAGTGAAGTTTACGAGGACGGGACTTGAGATCGAGCGTGTTATTTTGGAGTTCTTAGAATCACTTTGTTTTATCTTTCTAAGTTTATAAAGATTTTTGAGGTATGATAGTTTGGATTGTAATATATGTTTAGAGTTTATTAATAGCTCTGAATTTAGATATGTATTTATGTTAAGTCTCGTTCGTGACATCACCCGTTCCGGACCACGGGGACGGGGGATGTTACACTTCAAAAGGGCAAGTCGACGCCTAAAACCAAATGGTAATACCGAAAACATGGACATCCCGCCCGTTATTTCATTCCCGAAGTATCGTCGCGTTAAAGTTGACACCTAACAGGGTACTAAGATTCTGAATCTTACATTTGTAACCAGCGGACCACAATGTTTCCCTTGCTCATGCAAGCCCATCAAGACGATACACTAGCAACGTATAACATGATGTCTAACGAACCATCGACCCGTCGAATCCAATCCAACCATACCCAGAGTCATACAAGACCTTATCCCGCAGGTTTGCCCAAGCATAAAGATCATCTCTTAATTAACTGGGAAGGCATGAATCTATTACCTCAACTATTCATGCGTAAACCGATTCATAAACCAAAATCTAAAGTTCCAAAGTTGACCACGAGTCGGATCATTCGACGCTTCAATTCCCAAGGACTCCCCAATTCCTTAATTACAACTCCTTTCACGACAGGGGTTTAAATCTATAAGCCTAATGAGTTCAAGGTTTTCAACTAATATGCCAATTTAAACTTTTATAAAACTTTCAAATACACAAGCTTTATAACCATTAATCGTGCGGTAAAAAAAATCTTTTACCGTTCACTCGATAGGTTTTAAAATTGATCACTGACACTACGCATATAAAAGTATAAAACCATTTCCAAAATTCGTTTGATCAGCACTTACGTTAATAAGGACAATAACAAAAGATACGCAATAATTTATACTATATACAAGAAAATAATTTTCTGCACCCTAACACGTGCAATAAATGTTTTTACAATTCCAAAAGAGAACTTCACAATTTTAACCTTAAAATTATTTCTTTTTAACCGCAAGAAGTCGTGGCATAAAATTTTCAACAAGTCCCATATGCATCAGTTTATTCCCCAAAACTCGGTAAAACGATGGGAACGTAAGTAAATTTCAAATCAAGTTTAAAACTTTGAGCCGCACAGATAAAACACACTTGACTAAAATAGTAACTACAACGACATGAATACCGATAACTCATTTAATGCATTGCGGAAAATTTTCTAACAATAAAATCAGCAACTGAAACATGTTCTAAGCAAAAGTTTTATCTGAAACAACATAAATCTTTTATACGTTTACTCATACCAACAGTATAATTTAATCCAAATACGAATAGTATACGACGATTAACACTTGTATAAAGCCCAAAGATAAATCACATGATATTGAAACTTCCCCAAAATAACATATGGGATGACAACTTATAACAAAACCCATAAATTAACGCACACAATAATGCATGTACACACGTTCCAAAATTTATCTACGCGACACAAAATGTCATACGATAAGACACCATAAAACTCAACTAAATTTTCATAAAACTCATTAACGCTAAAATTAAGCGGTGTCAAAATTTTCATTTCCCAACATAAAATCATAAGACGACAATAAGTCTAAAAAATGTTAAAAATCTAAAACCACAACGTACGATAAAGTGACCCTTTTTTTCAACAAACCTAACATGAGGCACGACGCCCACAAGCTAGAAAATTACACGCAATAAAATTAAAACCCACGCATCGCAAAGTACACTCATGCGCCCAAAACGTCGCAAAACTATACTTCATAAAATTAAACACGACTCATATAGACCAAAATTCTCCAAAAAAAAATTCCTACTCAAGAACATGGGGACAACTCTTCCTTTAAAACATTAACATACGTGGAGGAGATCCAATGTCAAGGTCAAAAATTCCACAGTTACTTGCCCAATACCCCAAATGACATTAAAACACGGATGTCACAATATCCGAAAATAGCGTTAAACACGAGACGGGGATAAAGAGATTTTCGATAGCAATTTGCAATCACGTGCAACAAAACAATTTCATGCATGTTTAAGCTCATGGTTTAAAATCTGATGAGTGCTAAATGTTTTGCCAAGACTTTATAATGTAACTCACTTTATGTTTTGAGAACATGAGAAACAACTTATTCAAACTTATTTTAGAAATAAATTTAGTGCATGAATTTGGTCGGCTCTCAGCATCCTAGGACCACGCTTCTCAATTTTCCGACATACTATTGTCATCCGGATGCATCAAACATCTTAGAGCAACAATCACACTAATTTGGTCAACTTACGATTTCTCCTTGAAATAGAGTTAATTCAACCAATAACTCCGACTCAAGATGATCAACTTAATGCATTCATCGCGCTTAACTATCACTCCAAAGTGACATTGCTATAAACATCAACCCTTCTTTAGATCACTCGCTTAGAAACTTTCTAACTACCCCCAACGGTCATCATACTAAGGTCGTTCAAGTATACACATGTAGCATGTAGGTTCACCATAACACTGGTCAGGTGCTATTATGAACATATTGTACATGATCATCCTTGCCACCTTCGGCGTGTTTCCCGTTCCTAGTGACTCCAACCACCTCGAATAATCCAATCTTAAAGTGCCTATTGGTGCAACTTCACTTTCAATCACTTAAATTAACGCTAGTTTGAGTCTAGGCATCCAAAATCAATACCTAATTCTCTCAAACTTAAGCTCTGATACCAACTTGTAACACCCTCAATTCTGGAAATAGCAACCAATTTAAAATTTTCTAAATACATCAATAAATGATTCATATATAATCACAATTTAAGGTTTAACCTCAACACACACAATTTAATCTCTACATACAGTCTATAACAAGGACGGGTGCTACTAAAACCCAATGATAGTCACTATCTCAAAACTGCGGAAGACTTCACCAAATACTTACACTTGTGAAAAAAAAAACTAAAGCACGTCTCTTCATAGTACTGCTAGAACCAAACCCCCAACTGGAACCTGATGCACATGCCGACAAATAAAAAGGTTAGGCTTAACGCCTAGTGAGCTCAAGAGTTTTCAGCATATATAAATTAATCGTTTAAAAAGGAAGAATGCGATTAAAATCATAATCTTTCAAAATTATATGCTTCACTTATGAAAACGACTCGTTTACCAATAATTATGCATTTTAAACGAAAAAGACACCGAGTGAATCGTTAACCAAACCAAACTGTTTTAAAAGCGAAGATCCCAATATAAATCGTTCTTTCGTAAATTTAAGCTCAATTCAAAACTTGCTCAAAAGGAAAAGAGAGAGAGGACTCCCAATTTTATAAAACGCGGGTAACATTTTATATTTCGGGATACCCAAGACACGGGTGGGACATGACACACGCAACTTTTTATCCATTGACGAAAACCCATATAAATAAATATCACTGTGAACACGGACATTAGTCCCAATACTCATAACTCGGATTGTGTCTTACTTTTTTGTTCCGCTACAATTCTTGGTAAATCGGGTCTCCCCCGTCATCATAAGATGTAATTTTGGACCGGAAGGTCCTTATGTGGCTAATATTTCAATTGTAAACTCAACTCTCTTGAAAACATTTCCTTTTGTTACAATTAGTCTATGTTTCCCTTTAATTTATAAATTGTATGTTCTCACTAGGCTTTAAGCTTAACACTTTTTCTCAAATGGTATGTATAACAGGTTCCTTTAGCGGTGAGTTGTCAAAGGTTTGAGTGACGAGTGCGAGCTTGAGGCATTTTGAGATGATTAGATGTTTGGTGATTTGGGCGTTAAATCGATCTCCTTATTTTGGTGAATTTGGGTTGACAACCGATGTAATCTAGATAGTACATGTTTAGATTAGTTTGTTGTTGATATCCATTTCCGATCGTAGGTTTTGTAAACGCTTTATACATTTACCCTTTTTTGGTGGTTTATTCCAAATACAAATGTCATATTGCCAACTCTAAATTTTAGGGTGTTATAAAACGCGTTTCACCCATCTCGCGTTGCCTGTCACGATACCTTCTTCTTGCTCTTGGAGGTTGATCTCCTATGAACAGATTGGAGGAGTTGATGAGGATATCCTCAAGCATGCAATCAATTTGTTGGTTTTGTTCAAGAACTCGTGATTGCCATGCGCCAAATTCATCAACTGATTCTGGTGATGAGTTTTCACTGAAACACATTTTAGTGAAATATGAAATTTTTTGTAAGGTGTTTGAGGAGAGATTGTATGAATAAATATTCATGAAAGACAACCAAATATATAGCAAGTGTTAGAATTATTAGTAGGGGACAATGGCATGTGATCTTTAGGGAAAAAGACAACACATAATCAGTGGGGGACAATGTCATATGATCTTTAGTGAAAACGACAACACATAATCAGTGGGGGATAATGGCATGTGATCTTTAGTGAAAACGACAACACATAATCAGTGGGGGACAATGACATGTGATCTTTAGTGAAAACGACAACACATAATCAGTGGGAGACAATGGCATGCGATCTTTAGGGAAAAAGACAACCATTCATTTTAACAAAAAATACAATACAAATTACTAATACAGAATAAGAGAAGTACAAACAAATACACGAAAACTAAATTACCAATACATAAAAATAAAATTACAAACACATCACTATCCATACAACTTTGCCACAAGACGTTCTTTCAACTCTTCTTGTGCTGGTGACAGGTTATCTTTGGACATCAGTACGCGCAACATTTTGTGGTCTTGAACGATTTGAAAATTTTCTTGATCAAAATTGATTTTCTTTTTCATCAATTCAACTTCATTGTTTCTTGTAATCGTCAAGGCACGAAGATTTTCACTAAACTTATTTGAAATCGAAGATGATTGTGATGCCTTACCTTTTCCTTTTTTTTTGTTGCATCTCTACCCGTGGGACGTTGAATTGTTGAACCACCAGTTGGCGATTCTTGGTTGACTTCGACATAATCTCCTTCCTCCGTAGTTCTTGATCTTTTTGTGCTTCCACCACTTTCTTCATCACCCACTTCATATACCGAGCGAGAACGTGATGTTTCACGATGTAACTGTAAGTCCCACTTAGGATGTTTATACATAACTTCGTTAAATACCTTCAGATCATTAAACTTTTTTCCCATCTGCCTCATAGATTTTGTGAGTTGCGCTCTCTACATCCGTGTTACTCATTCCACTCTTTTTTTGACGGTGTGCTTCTCTGTAAGCACCAACCCACTTGTTTGCATTTTCGTTAACTCGAGACCAACGACCTTTCATTTGATTTTCGTTTCGGACACCAAGCCCTTCTGGATTTTCTGCTCGAGTTGCATCATAGTGTTCTTTCACCCGTGACCATAACTTCCCTTTCTTTTGGTTTTTGCCACAAGTAGCATCTTCACTAACGAAGATCCATGCTGACATCAGAACCATATCTTCTCTCGTATCCCATGAATCGACTATTTAGCCCTTTTGCGAAGTTTGGACATTTTCAGGGATACTAACATGATTATCATAAAAAAGGAACTCAGAGTTTTCATATTATGTGTTTGGGTTTTGAAGGTTATCAGGATATTGAGAACCGAAACAAAAATTTGAGTAGTTTGGATCTATAACAGAAAGTGAAGAGGGTATTCAAGATGAAGAGAGTATTGAAATAGAGAGAAAGATTGGTATGATGAAAATATGTCAATATTGGTCTCTATTTGTAGGGAATTGAAAAATATGAATTTTGGTATATTTTTAATTTTTTAATTTTTTTGTTAAACTTATCTTTTTACTATGATAAGGTTATCTAAATAAAATCTAATAATAACCAATCACTATTTGACATGTGGTATATATGTTAATAAAAAAAACAAC
This sequence comes from Arctium minus, assembly GCA_954870635.1. Classification (NCBI taxonomy): domain Eukaryota; kingdom Viridiplantae; phylum Streptophyta; class Magnoliopsida; order Asterales; family Asteraceae; genus Arctium; species Arctium minus. The sequence goes on from OX941093.1 coordinate 60,014,769, forward strand.
CTCAATCTCAGAATGGATTGTGAACAAGTTTGGTCAAAAAATGGGTTGAATTATTAATTTTTTTTTCTTTTCAATAATCTATTTTGTCCTTTTCCTTTCCAGGATTGGATTGGATTGGATTGGATTGCGAGTGTGGATAGTCTTATATATTTTAGTTGAGGTTTTTTTTATTTCTTTTGCCTTTTGCTTTTATTTAAAACTAAATAAATATTTATAAATATAAATATTACTAACTTTTTATAATTATATAATTATAAAAATAAAACATAAACATTGTGATTTAACATATAATATAGAACATTAAATAATTTATATTACATTCGATTATTATAAAATAACATTATTTGTAGTACAATTAACACGTAAAAGCCGCATGTACTTCTGTGTTTGCTCCGAATACGGGGTAACTCATCCAACATCACACGGATAATTGTAATTAGGGATGTGCATCGGTCGGGTCGGGGCTCAAAATCCGATCGGATATCAGGTGATAGGAACAAACCCCGATATCCGTCCGAAAAAGGTACTAACCCGAAAAATTCGGATATCCGATATTCTCGGGTTTTTTGGGTCGGGTTCGGATATTAGGGTTAGGTCATCTGAAATCAAACCTCCAAAAATTGAAAAAGACAAACCATGAATACAGAGACGATTTCCAAACGAACATTCTAGAAAACCCAGCCACAGTCGATTAAACCCTAATCTGATAACCTATTTATATTTTATACACCCATAGCAACCATCTGTTCACTTCATTCATACAGAGACGATTGAGATGAGGGAAAAAAAAACCTAAATCGAGAGTATGAATATTACCTGCAAATTCGACCGATGCACAGCCTTACTTTACTTGTGTCTTTGTCCAGAGGAGAAGAGAGGAGAAGAGTATAAAGCCTTACTTGTGTCTTTGTCCATAAGAATCAGAAATAAGATCGGCGGTGGTAGGAGAGACGAGGTCGTCGACCAGACAAGAACAAGACGAGGTCACGATGTCGGCGGTGGTGGGAGAGGGGGTGGTGCGATGGCCGCCGGTGGCTGGAGTCGAGAGAGAGGCCGGTGGCTGGAGTCGAAAGAGTAAGAGAGCAACAGAGAGAGAGAGAGAGAGAGAGAGGTCGATTTGGTTTTGGGGTTTAGAGAAATATGTTTGATATATAAAAACAGGTTTCAAAAAAATAAAAGGAAGTTCGGGTTTTTTTGGACGGGTCAGGTGGGCGGGGGGGTTAGATACCCACCCCGATCCGTAATATCCGCAAAAAATATCGGGTACGAGTGGTCGGGTGGTCGGTGGGGGGTTTTCGGGTGGTTCGGGTGGTCAAGTCGGTCGGGTCGGTCGGGTTGTGAACTGTAATAGAAAAAATGTGCTACAATAGTAGGAAACATGTATCCTTCTACCATATCTAATTTCACATAATGGTTACCATTAACGTACCCAATTGTAAAAACAATATGTTGATACCACACTAGCGGAGTGGACCTAAGCGGCAAGTACGTCCCACTGTCGTCCATACTTATAATGTGTAATATATCACATTATATGTTAGGACTGAAAGTCCTAGTGCGTAGAAAGTTGTATAACGCATTTATAAGGGTTTAAATTGTAATTATTAGAAAGTTATTTGTAAATGGGACTCAAGCCCATTAGGCTTATGCGTTTCATATTTAAATGTTTCCTAAACCTAGTTTTAGGTTAGAGAAGAGTTTGAGAAGACGTCATTATTCTAGTCATAGGGTTTACATTAGCTTATCAGAAATTCTCTCTGTAAACCTAAACCTTTATTGAGTATTAATCATATGACTAGAAGTTGTGACTCATTCATTGTTCTTCATTGATTACTATTGATTGCTGATTGCACTGTATCTGGGATCTACAATTGGTATCAAAGCAGGATCGAATTAATTTTATTCGATACGATCAACAGGTGATTTGTGTTCTGATTAATTGCCGCCATGAAAGTAACCCAGATTTTTGGTTCAATCGATAATGCGTTCATCAAAATTGAAGTGGTTAGTTTATGATTTTAGTGGTTTTTTTATTTAAATTAAATTTGAGTTTGAGGTTAGTTTGGTTTGAGTTTTTGGTTAAATATTTCAAAAAGTTTGATCGAGTTTTTGAAATTGTTGAAAGAAATCGATAAGATCTGGATATTTGTGGTCGAGTTCTTCAAGTTCTTTAAAAAAAAAAAGATTTGATTTCAATTAATTTGTGATTGGGTAATTAAAACATAGTAGGACGGCGCTGTTGATTTCATTCTTCATAGCATACATATATATATAAGCTTTAATTGAAGACCCTTCAGTGCCGTTTCGTTTGGGCCCCTGGGTACCTTCTCCGCACTTAGCTGTAAGCATTTCAAGTATATATATAGGGGTTGTTTAATTTGCAACCCTTAAAAAGGTTGCAACCCTTGCGACCCATATTTTAACCGTCGGATTCATGATCGGCGGTTACAATAGATATGGGGCCCAATATTTTTAATTAAAAAAACAGAAAAATAAAATAAAATAACCGCCGATCATGAATCCGACGGTTAAGATGTGGGTTGCAAGGGTTGCAACCTTTTTAAGGGTTGCAACCTTTTTAAGGGTTGTAAAATATCCTTCCACTACATATATATATATATATATATCTTTTATCCATCGCTAACACCCGGTGTCTAACTAAAGCGCCCGGTGTCTAGCGCCCGGTGTCTAACTAGTTGTCGGTGTTATTCGACCGGACCGGGGGCTTGACCGGTATCCTATCTCCCGGGGTCACAACTCCCGGACTTTGACCATCTCCCCGACCGGTGCCTCCCCCGACCGGTGTCTCGCCACCCAGTCCTTTCCCGACCGGTGTCTCCCCGACCGATCCCTTCCCCGCCTAATCCCTTGCGTCTCCCGGCCTTTCCCGGTCCTTCACGTTCCTAACCAGTATCAAGGTTTGAGCTTATCGATCGATTTTTGAAAATTCTTTCGGTTGATTCGGTAGTGATCATTGACGATCTTTTTCGTTTTTAGAACATTAAGGGTTGTTTACAAAGTTTAAACGATCGGTTTTGATCGTAAAATTTTCACCCATATCAAGTTTTTAAGTTCTCGTTAGGTTTCCAAAAAAATTTCGGTTGCTTCGTTCGAGAGTTTGAGAGATTGTTTCAAGTTCTAATCAGTTGAGGGAGTTTAAGGGAACATAAACGATCGTTTTTGGTCGAAAAGTTTTAACCCATACCGAGTCTTTAAGTTTTCGATCGTTTTTCGAAAAGCTTTCGGTTGGTTCGTTTGTGATTGTGGGTTGACCGTTTGAGTTTTAATTTGTAAATGACTGATCAGGGAGCTTTAACGATCGTTTTGCATTGAATTTCTCTAACCGTTTCGAGATTTTGCAGGTTGGATCATCGGAGAAGATGATGAATAGTAAATCCGTTAACTCTCCGTTAAATGCTTTACATTTTGGTTCTTTTCCGTTAAGTGTTCGTTAGTGCAATTAGTTTGTTAGTTTGGTTAGTTTTTATTTCTTTTTTAGTCCTTTTTCAGTTAGTGTCCAGTTAAGTCCGTTAGAAGTTTCAAGTTTTGCACTTTTAGTCCCTCTAGTTAGTAGTTTTATCTTATGTCACTTTTAGTCCTTGTAGTTTTAAGTTTTAGTTTGTGTCGCTTTTAGCCCCCGTACTTCAAAGTTTCAAAGTTTGTCATTTTTGATCCCTAAGCTTTCAAGTTTCATCTCTTGTCAAGTTCAATCCATGGATATCAAGCTTTACAGGTAACAATGACTCATTTGCTTCATCTTGATACTTCAAAAGGAGATATGATGAAAATCATTAGGGTTTTGGAAGAGAAAATTCGCATTCTGAAGGAAACTAATGACGATCTTGAGGTTTCAAAATTGAAGGCGGAGGCTAATTCATTGTCGACTATATTTGAGAAAAAATCTTTGAAAAATAAAAACTTTGAGCTGAAAAGGAGAATATCAGATCTTGAAAGAGAAGCTGATATAAAGAAAAGTGATCCAACAAGTGCTGAAGCTTCAAAGAAAATATTTGAACTCGAACGAAAAGTTGCAGATTTTGAAGCACGAGAAGAGAAGACACTGGAACTGGAAGAGAAACGTAAAGATGTGGAGAGTGAAAACCTAGATCTGAAGAAAAGACTTGCTGTTTTTGAACAAGAAAAAGTCCATTTCTCAAATGAAAGGAAGAATCTTGAAAGAAATATTCTCGAGCTTTCAAAGAAAGTTTTCAATGAAAGAAAGGTTTTTGAGGCTCAAAATGCGAAACTTTCAAAACAGATTTCTGATTTTGAAAACGTTTTGATAATTGAGAGAGATTCTTTTGAGAAAGAGCGAAAAGTTTTTGAGAGTGAAAAGGAAATGCTTGAAAAGAAGAATGTTGCGGTTTTTAAAGAGATATCTGATAAACGCAACAGTATAGAAAAGGATTTTGAAACTGAAAGAAAGATTTTCGAAACTGAGATTCATAAGCTTTCAAAGAAATTATCTGGATTAGCAACAGAGATTTTGAAAGATCAGAAGGTAAAATCCGATTTACAAAAACAAATTGACTTGATTCTAGAAGAAAGAAATGTTTTATCCGCAAAAGTCAAGAAACTTGAAGAAATAAATCTTAAAGCCGATTTATCTGAACAAGTCAGTCCCGATACTGTTGTTCAGTCTCCTTATTATTCAAGTTCACCTTCTACAACTAACTCTTCGAAGAAATATGTCAAATCAAATGAATTTTCAAAAGATCGGATTCGCCCTTCAAATCTTTTCTATAATTCTCTTGTTGATGATTCAAATAATCAAGTGTTTCGAAAAGTCAAGATGGTTTGGAGAAAAAAACCAACTACAGAAAGGAGTGATGGAAACAAGTCTCATGATTCTCCTGTAGTTGATACAAAGTCATTTATTTCCAAGACTGGTTCACCTACTTATGTCTATTCTGCGTCGACAAACGATCTGTTGCACTTACTGTGGAAAGAGTGACTTTGTGCATCCAAGGTACGTTAATAGTTGGTATGGTACTTATAGCATCCCCAATCCTCAGTTTAATCGCTTCAAAGCCAAGGCAACTAACCATCAAGGATCCATCACAGCATGGATACCAAAACCAAAATCTTCTTAATCTGTTTTGCAGGAATGTCATGTGTGATTTAATTCAGATTATTCATGTCACATGACTACAATTAAGGGTTATGCCACTTTTGAGGGGGAGTACCATGTTTTTTGTTTAAATTTTCATATCGACTTCTGAACACTTCAGTTCAGGACTCGTTCTTAAATGCTTTTGACTTCTGATTCTCTCAAATCAGAAATTTTACTTCAATGTTCTATCTTGGTGAGTTAAAGGAGTGTTAGGGCTCATAAAGTTTCTATGGTCCATCCAGAACCGGAAGGACCTACCCAAGAAACACATCCCATTCATAGATATCAATGAGGGGTCTAGATTGATAGATGAGTTCGGAGTGAAAAAAAAATGGTGTGGATGTGACAGGACTTAAAAGAATTATTGGTCCTTACCAAACCGAGTCAGTTATCCGGGTTACCACATAATCTATTCATTCTCGTTCTTTGGAGATGGATATTGAAACAGATATGGACCCAGTGTCGATAACTCGTGTCACCCCACCCAGCCACTCAAGTATCTTTCAAAAGATACTTGTTTCATATATGCACGGAGGTTTTGCACATAATCTATCTATTCCTCACTCGGAGCTCTTAGATATTGAAAAAGGAAGATATCAGCTCCGGTCTCCGAACTTCATATTCATCTCACTTTGTTTATTGATTTCTAACCTGCGTCCCAGGTTGAATCAATCTTTGAGCCTAATCAATATGATTTATACTTCTTTCACACACACACGAATCTTTGTGATTCCCTTGCATATCTTTGTGATATTGTCGGAACAGTTTGAGAAGTAATTTTTTAATATTTTACTTCAGTGATAACTGGAAGTCCTATCAGAGATACATCGATGCCAACTCTGAAAATAGGCCACACAATTATTTTAATTGTTGTGATAACAGTTACTATTGTGTTTCTGTGTTAGTTGTTACCCTTAGTTACTAATCATTTTGTATGGGATTTTGCTACTCATCCGGTTAGTCTTTGAAGATACATGATGCTCAGGATTCTCCTAATCATCATGAGGGGGAGAATGACACACAATTCAAAGACACATATTATCGCGTTGAGGGGGAGTTAGCAAAATCTGAGGGGGAGTAACAAAATTTTATTATCTGAGGTTGAAAAGCCTTTAGATTCAAAAATTACAGCTAAGCAGAAAAGATTTTGTTGGTTCTTCTATCCCTATCACGTGGTGTCTGCTACAAGTTTGTTCCTCCTACGAGCTAATTGAAACAAGTTCGTAAGCTGAAAGCATATTCAACTCGCAGTTCAAAGACAGATTCTTTGTTATTAAACTGAAGATGCACTGTGGAATGTCACGTAACTCGCACATTATCTTTCTTGTGTGCTGATCCGATGTGTTGAGTTTCTACAGTTGAAAGTTGCTTGATAGTGCATTCAGTCGAGACTATTGTACATTGAATCTGGTTACAAAGTTGAAACTATGAAGACCAAGAGCTTTATTCAAGGGGGAGTTGGGAAATACATGAAGGCATGCAACACCAAAGTTCTTCAAAGATTTAAGAGGGAAAGAAGATCAATGCCTAAATATTTCAAGATGAAAATGCCTTATTCAACTTTAGGGGGAGATTGTTAGGACTGAAAGTCCTAGTGCGTAGAAAGTTGTATAACGCATTTATAAGGGTTTAAATTTTAATTATTAGAAAGTTATTTGTAAATGGGACTCAAGCCCATTAGGCTTATGCGTTTCATATTTAAATGTTTCCTAAACCTAGTTTTAGGTTAGAGAAGAGTTTGAGAAGACGTCATTATTCTAGTCATAGGGTTTACATTAGCTTATCAGAAATTCTCTCTGTAAACCTAAACCTTTATTGAGTATTAATCATATGACTAGAAGTTGTGGCTCATTCATTGTTCTTCATTGATTACTATTGATTGCTGATTGCACTGTATCTGGGATCTACATTATATTTTGAAGCAATCAAGACACTTATTTCAGGCATTGTCGTCCAGTGTTCAACTGGTGCACCTTGATCTGATCGAAAGAAGTTTAAAGTCCATACTTATAACGTGTAATATCACACACACACACATATATATATATATATATATATATATATATATATATATCTAATATATATGTATGTATATTTGAATAAATTAACAAAGCAAAAATAAATGCAATTTTTTTTTATATTTATATATTTAATAAAAAAATTACACTTTTATTTATATTTCTGGGTAATCGGATTTTTTTGCATTTAATTAAATTTGACTAACATAAAGAAAAATATATTTTACAAAGTTATAATAAAATAAAAAGTTACAAATATATAAAATAAATGGAAAGTAATAAAACACATATATATGTATAATATATATAGAAGGAGGATCAAACGAGAACAATAACTATTTAAAAGAACACGAGAACTAACAAAATCATTTGTGATTGTACATTAACGTGCAAAAAAGTCACGGAAACCTGAAGTCGCGGCCAAAGTCCTTTTTTCGTGTGTTAATGTAAAATCACTAATTATTTTGTTAGTTGTCGTGTTCTTTTAAATAAATATTGTTCTCGTTTGAACCCGACTATATATATATATATATAAGATAATAATAATAATAATATATAAACAAAAAATAATAATCTATACTACCTTATAATGCATTTACATCAAACTCTTAAATACAAATCACAGAGCATAAGGTACCACCTTTTTATGCATGATTTTAAAAAAAAACTATGAATTACAAGTTGTAATGCGAGATGTACAAGTGAAGAATGCATGACTTTATTCTGAGAAGTTCTAACTTTACAAAGGTTTTATACCATACGTGTTTCACTCTCCCAGTTGTAAATTCAAATTCAAAAATTCAAAATTTAAACGACATGGCTTCAGACCCAGTTCAAAGAACGACGACTCAGACTTTGTTTTCTTCCTGCTCAGTTTCTTCAGACCCAATTTCATCATTCAACCTTCGACAGATGATTCAAATATCAAATATTCGGCTCCCATTCTCTTTGCTATTCACGATCTCCATCAGCAGTCCAGGTAGGTTCAACTTTTAGGGTTTTTTAAATTTCACTTGATTTCTTAGTTTTCCTACTTCAATGACCTTCAAACACGCAGGTTCTATCAATGTTCACATGTACAAACGGGTAGGCTCTCAATTTGGCTTCAAATTTGTAGGCAATGGTTGTTTTTACTGTTTTTGTTGAAAACGTTTTTTAGTGTCGCTGAATTCCTGCTTCTTGTTGCCCTTATAATTTTCATTTGCTATTGGATTAGGTTCAGAAGCGGGTGCTCCTTTACCTTCTCATCCTGATGTTGATAAATGTGTGTTTGGTATTGCTTTTTTACTCTAGGTGAACGTTTTAATTTGTTCAAAGATTATTGGATTTGATATTACTGTTTTAATTTACTCTAGGTGAGTGTTTGATTTGCTTGAAATTTGATTTCTGTTTGTATATGTAATTGCTAACAGGTTTGTTAAAATTATGATTAGTTCAAAAGGTGAGGGTATATGTTATTAGGGTTTTGTTCAAAAGATTAGTGTTTATATCTGTACTTGTGATCAGTGTTTTCAAATTTGATTTATGTTTGTTCAATAGTTTAAATCAATGCGATATCTTTGAACTCAACGATTTTCAAAAAAATTATTTTTAAGAATCAGTGTTTCTTAACCCTTTTGGCTTCCAAAAGTGTAGGTTTCATTGCCACCATCATGATTGCAAGACCCCTCTTTCTCCATTGTTAACTTTAAATCCAGAGGGTTAAAATCGTTCAATTCTTTTATAATCTCTTTCAAATGGGCCTCTTTATTGTATAACTCGAATCTCCAAGAAGTCAGATCTGCCACCACTTTTTCAAATTGGGAACTCCATTTAGATTCTCGGAGTTTACTGTGATAAGTACATTCACTATGAGTCTTCTACAAAGTTTTAAGAGAAGAAGAATTACTGGATTTTCCAAGTTCTTGATTTTCTTCCTCCAACTGGACAATCTTATATTCCTTATCTTTATAAACACATTTTTTTCTCACTAAGCAAGTTCCACAAAACCCCAATACCTTCATCTTTCTCATTGGTCACCAATTGAAGTTTCAAAAATCACTTTTTTTATCCTTTTCATGAGTCAGAGATTGATTACACATCTCTAACGATCTTCTGAAAGTCTAATCTAAGAATCTCATTTTGTTTCCATCGTGGATATTTCATCAAAACAAGTAGATTTCTCATATCATGTTCTTTTTTCATTGTGCGTAAATTATCTATAACCTTTTAATATGCTTCTTCCAAGTGCTTGAAATGTTCATTCTTCCATTTAAGTTGCTCTTCGAGCTTCACTTTTTTCTGCACCTGAGTTTGCTTTTATTCATGATGAAATTATGTCTGCACCTGAGTTTGCTTTTGGTAGTAGAGTGGATAAGAAGGGGAACTCACATATGGTAGAGTTTGCATGTTATAATCACATATTAATCCATAATGACCTTTTTGAAGTTGTGATTTCATTTTCGTTAGCTTCTAAAAGTAACTGGACTTTTGAGTGGGTAAGCTGTGATTTCATTTTCGTTAGCTTCTAAAAGTAGGTAGAGTCGTCTCACTCGCTTACAGAGTAAGACTCTCCATCCTTATCAACAAAAGTTTTGTTGTTTGTTTAAATCTTCCTTGTTTTGTTAAATATACAGATTATGCGAAGTGGGGGAATTGTTGGATTGAAATTGAAATTGAAATTGAAATATAAAATCACGATCTAGCACCAATCAGCCTGTGAATGATCAGAAAATCACAACATTAGTAGGTTCGAGATAGTAGCATAATCTGTCTGTTTTTCACTTCTATCATTAATCAATCACTTCTTCTATATTACTTTTGAGTTCTTGATTAGTAAACAAATGTTTTGGTGGGTCTCTCAATTTTCTTCTCTTTGGTGCAACATCCAAGTGCATTGAGGAGTTTTGTTTTTATTTTAATAGGTTTGTTGTGCCCCAACAATTATGCCTTTGTAATAAAAGGTCATTTTGTATAAAAGGACATTTGTACATCATAATATGATTTTTGTATAATCAAATGTTTTAAGCATTAATCAAATGCTTCAAATATATGAAATAGTTTGGTACATAATTATTCATGCTTCTCAAATATTGATCATTTAGTTCTATTTCATTAGACTAAGAAATCTTTGCTTCCAAAGCATTGTAGCGGCAAAAGTTTTTATATGGTTTGCTAAAGGTAGCTTTCTTATGTCCTTGTTGGGTGGAATGAGGTAGATGTACTATTTGAATTATGAATCAACCCCATGTCTCCTTTATGAAAAACTTGATTCATCACTTTCGTTAAGAATGCATGTTGGTATTGTGTAATTATAATTTAGATGTAAATGTCTCTGCAAATGTTTATCTTAAAGATAATGAAGCATGGAAATAACAACGAAAGTTCAAATAAAAATTCATTAATGCACCACAAAACCAAGATTTAAGTTGGCCTCAATTTGAATGGTGGCAGTATTTAGGAAGATAGTTGCAAGAGAGAGGTCCAACGTAGTATCATATAAAGTGCCTACAAATGGATCTTACTAAATTAACATTCATATTATTGTACTATTTGTTTTTTGTTTTTTTTGCCATTCTCACTTATAACTTCTCAAATACAAGCACTAATAAAACATTCATACATACACCACTTGTGATTTCTATTCCAACCAAACATAAAATGAGAAATTTTATTAATTCTCCGTTCTCGGTTTACAATAAGATTTCTTAAAATTTAAGCATACAACTTATTACATACATAAAAAATCTAAGATTTATATTTGAACTCGATGAAAACTAATTGAAACACGTTCAACTAAAAGATGGACAATTAATCCTACTTAACAACATAAAATACTTAATGTATATATGTATTTCTAATGAAGAATTGAATAGATTTTTTTGTCTTCGGTTACATCAAAAATTTTACATCCTGTGTATTGCAACTAAACCCTAAACCCTATTTACAAGCTAGATTAATTTAATTTTACAACCCATTTATCATTCCTCCATGATGGAAAAGTTCACAAAATGTTGCATAATTGTCTCATTTTGCACTGAACAACTTCTGTTTTGTGCTAAAGAGTATGTTACTCATTTTGCAGTTAAATCACTAGCCAACTATATAGTAGCTTAATGTTTAGTTTGCTTATTGTTTGTTTATGCATTGAACTCGGTTTCTTAAGAATATATTATTGGATGGACATTGAATATATTATTAGAAGCTCAATACTTATGCAATTTTTTTCCAATACATTTTGCTAATGCACCATATTAACCTTCAACTTTATGTATTAGTTGGCATGCAAATTAACCACGTAAACTCATAAAATAAAATCGAAAGTGATAAACAAACATGATTTAGAGCTAAACTAATGTTTCAGAATTGTGATTCACACAAGCTGCATCGTGCGGGTAGGGCGGTAAACGAACCGAACGTTCAGCGAACCGTTCGTGAATTGTTCGGCGGGAAGTTCGTTTATTTAATAAATGAGCGAACATGAACAAGTTTTTTTGTTCGTTTAGTTAAACGAACAAACATGAACAAATGTCCCGTTCGTTCATTTATGTTCGTGAACGTTCGTTTATTTATGTACGTTAATGTTCGTTTACTAACGTTCGTTTATGTTCATTTACTGATGAAAATAAATTGACAATTAACGTTTTTTATAAAATTAATAATTAGACCATTGCTATTTTTAATTAATATTAATATTTAATATTAATAATAAAAATGTTTCATTTTAGAGAGAAAAAAATAACTAAATGGAAGACATTTACTTTTCCACATTAGCTTTCCTTATATATCAACTTATGTACCTATTTTTTTGCTAAAATTCAGATGTGGGATGACCCTATTGCTGATGAGCATAGCCTCTCCATATCAAAAACAACAATCTGCAGCTCTATCCCCTACTTATATATATCATCCTTGTCTCTTAAATCTTCTAATGCAATACCATTGAGTTGAACCTCAATTGGTGACTTGAGCCACATTGACTTGAGTATTAATGGTGGTCTGAGCCTATTGGCTTGGCCAAAGTAAATTTTTTTATTGGAGTATCCCTTTGAAGTGGGTGCACCTTTTTTTTAAGTTTGTTTTTTGTTTGTGATGGTTCTTAACGAACGAACATAAACAAACACGAACACTTATTTTTTAAACGAACGAATACGAACATCAAATATTTTATAAGCCTTTGTTCGTGTTTGTTTGGTTCGTTTAAAGGCTCTAACGGTGGTTGTTTTTTATTCGTTTATGTTCATTTATATTCGTTCGTATATGTTCGTTTGTTTATGCTCGTTTATGTTCATTTATGTTCGTTCGTTTACGTTCGTTTAACTCTTAATGAACGAACATAAACGAACACGAACAAATATATTTTCTTAACGAACGAACATGAACACAAAAAATTTCGTTCGTTTACCGTTCGTGTTCGTTCGTTTGTTCGGTTAAGTTAAACGAACGAACACGAACAAGCTTCCGTTCGATTCGTTTACAGCCCTACGCGTGGGTACACCACTAGTAATAATTAATATAGGGTCCTATTATTTACACCCTTTTAAGGGTGTAAATTGCATGGGAAATTGTGGAAAAAAAGTCAAACTTAGAAAAAGAAAAAAAGATTACATGGGGAAACATATAAACCAATCAACTTTCATGCAAGAAAAAATTGTCTTGAAATTTGGATGTCTAAAAAAACAAAAAAATCATTTTTTTTTTTGTCCACTCTTTTCTTGGATGTCTAAAAAACAAAAAAATCATTTTTTTTGTTCACTCTTTTCTCGGATGTTTAAAAAACAAAAAAAATCATTTCTTTTTTTTTCAAGAAAAAAATTCATTTCTAAAAATTCATTTCTATTTCAATATCATCTCATTTCTTCAAATTAAATTTAATGTATATTATATAATTAAATTAAAAAATCATTTTAAACTTCTTTTTTAGATTCTTCAAAATAAAAATTATAAAACTTCAAGTTTTAATAAAAAATAAACATTTAATTCAGATAAAACTATATTTTAGATGAGTCTCATTATTTACATCTTTCTAAGGATGTAAATTGCATTGAAAATAGTAAATTATTTACACCATCATAAATTTTCATTTTTACATAAACTCATCTTTTTTATATATCTCATTTTTTTTACAAATCTCGTTTTTATACACATCTCGTTTCTATACAAATCTCGTAGCTATAGCTCACTATAGCAACGACATGTCGTCGCAATAAGTATAAAATAAAAAAAAAATCATTTTTTTTCTACTGCGACTACATGTCGTCGCTATAGGAGAAAAATAAAAAAAATCATTTGTTGGGTCATCTAAGATTTAAAGATAACCTCTCCTTAGTCTTTATTGATGATTGAACCTTGTATTTTGTTTTATGGTTCTTTGTAATAGCTTAGTTAGTTTAACAGATCGGTGAGTCGAAGATAAACCGAATCCAACATGAAGGAAGTCTACAATGCGGATTGAGATGGACCTCAAAGTGAACTAAGCCTGACCTGCCGACTTCTATTCGGCAGATCATCCTCTTTGCCGATTCTTATTCGGCAGACTCTCCACATGCCGATTTCCTATTCGGTATGTCCTTTCTATGTTGCCGAATAATCGTTGTTCGGCACAACCCTCATCTGCCGAACTCTTTATTCGGCATTCTCCTCGTACAGATTGCTTCTTTATCTAGTACGAACATTTATGTTAAATCCTCCTGATTTGACATACTTCCTCTTTCCCAATGATCTTCTGACAATGGGAATGGAAACTTCTCTCTTCCTTTAGAAGATTTACATTTAGTCTTAATTTGATTAGATGTTTATTTTTCTAATAGATCTCAAAAAGATTTTCCCAAGAATATTTTATTTAGATATTGTACTTTCATAGTACAAAAGTTACCTTTTGTATTGTGACAAGTCACATCAAATATCTTATAATTTATTGTCAACCTCTCAACCACCAAAGCCTTTACTCCTACTTGTCCTTTGCACTCATTACATTGGATAGTATATAAAGGATGGAAGTAGCACCTTGCTACTTACGCTTTCAGCTCAAGCTTTGGCATTCACAAGATTTCAAGCAGGTTGATAGTTGTCTTTTATTTCCTTAAGGTTTAAGTCTTTGTGTTCTTAATATCTTCTAAGTGTTAGATTGTTTAGAGTAGTTCTTAACTATTCTTATTCCGCAACAATCTTTATTTTCTCTATGTGTAATTCTTGATATTTATTATCAATAAAAGAATTAAAATTAAGTAATTTTGTGGTATTGTATTCAACCCCCCCCCCCTTTTACAATACTTGTTTACTTCTTTGGGACTAACAAGTGGTATCAGAGCGGTTGGTTTAATCTAATAAACCAGATCCGTAATGACTTCTCCTTCTACAAAACCTGAGACTTCTTCTCAAAATTCTTTTTACTCTGACAATGGATCTACTGTTAAACCTCCTAAGTTCAACTCGAACAACTTCTCCTTATGGAAAAGTAGGATGATGCTCTTCCTTGAAGGAGCTGACAGTCGATATCTTACCATCCTTAGTGACGGTCCTCTTATCCCAAAAGTCTGGGATAGATTTGTCAAAACTCCTAAGGATAAAGAAAAGAAAAAGGACAATCTCTTTCAAGTTTCCGATGACTCTTCAGAGGAGGAAAGAACTTCTGCAACTGGTCGATATGTCTTAAAAACGACCAAAGAATACAATGATGAAGATAAGCGCACAGTTGGACTTGATTCCAAAGTGCGAACCATCATTGCTCAATCCCTTCCTGATGAAGTATACCAATCTCTTGTCAGTCTTAAAACGGCAAAAGATATGTGGTCAACTCTATGTGTTTTGTACGAAGGTACAAATGAAGTAAAGAAATCTAAAAAGATCTCTCTCGTACGTAGATACGAATTTTTCTCTCATGAAAAGGGAGAATCTCTTCCCTCCTATTACAACCGTTTTAACAGTCTCTTAAATGAATTAAAACTTGTTGGAAAACTTTATGACAACGAGGAAATCATATGCAAATTCATGGATGGTCTTCCAGATTTCTGGAATACTCTTTCCACGTGCATTAAGACTTCCAGGGACTTGGAAAGCCTTCCTCTCACTTCTCTCTATGGTATGTTTCTTAATCACGAACAAACCCAACTTCAAAGGAAAACCATCTATAAAGAAATAAGAGCCCCCTCTATGGCTCTTATCAGTGATGGCTCCAAGAAATCTGTGTGTATTCCTCGTATAACCTACCCTTCTGATGATTCAGATAGAGAAAGTCATGAAAATCTGAATCACTCCTCGGAAGCTTATCTAAGTGAAGCTGATGATGAAGGAGAAAATCCATCTGTCAATCTATTGACAGAGGAAATGGGTATGCTTGCAAATTTCTCTAAATCTCGAAAGAATTCTTCTAATAAATTTCAAAGAAACAGAAATTTTTCTTCTTCTAGAAACTCCTTGAACAAATCAAAGGAGGATTGCTATGCATGTGGTAAGAAAGGTCATTTTGCATCTGAATGCAGAAGCAATTCTTCTAGGATTTCCATATCGAATTCTTCTAACTCTTCTAAAAGAAGACATCTTCGATCTAATTCTACAGGAAGATCGCATCCAAGAAAACCTTCTCCATCTTCTTCCTTCAAAGAACTTACCAACAAAGCCGACAAATACAAAGCCAAATATAGAAGAGAGAAAGAAAGAAATTTCAACTCTCAACGAAAAGGCAAAGGCTTGATGGCTGAAACTCTAGATTGGACAGACGAACCCACTTCCGACAGTGAGAAAGAAGTGTCAAGTAAATGTCTTATGGCCAAACTTGATAAAGAACCTAAAGAGTCCTGTTCTAGGATGGACTTCACTGCTGAGTACTCTTCCTCTTCTTCTCAGGTACATCCCTTCCTCTCTCTCACTAATGAAGAAAAGATTGAAGCTTTTGACTCTTTAACTGTACTTTTTCACAATGAAAAAGATGCAAAGAAAAGAGCAAATGCTCAAGTCAAAACTCTCTCTTCCCAACTTCATGAGTCTCTATCCCAGCTAGAACAGTTTAACAAACTAAAAGCTGAGTTAGATGACTTAAAGACTATAAACTTTGTGCTTGCCAAGGAGAAGAACAAGCTTCTAAAGAAGCTACAGAAGGAACAAGAAACCCTAAACAAATGGAACACCTCTTCCAAAAATCTTGAGAAAATCTTTCAAGATCAAATTGTTGGTGAAACTTATGGTCTAGGGTACTGGAAAGAAAATTCTTTGTGCCTCCCTTCTGAAAACATATCCTCTTCTACTCAGGATATTCCTCTGTCTTCTAAATTACCTTCCTATTCTACTGACAGGAATGATTCTATGTCAGAAGACTCTAATTTTGTATATTCAATGGATCTTCGCGATTCAAGAAAATTTAGCCACTTTGTGTCTGCTAAATCTTCCAAACCTATTCTAACAGAAGATCAAGACTCAAATGAGTTGGTCAAACCTGTAAATGATCTTCTTATGTCATTAAATTTAAACAACGACTCTTCTTCTTCTTCTTCCCATTCTTCGAAAAAGGCCCATTTCCTCTCTAAAGGAAAATCTGTTGTCGTTAATACTCCTAACAAAAGAAAGATTACACCTTCTTCAAAAGGTAAATCTCTCATGAACACAACGGACTTCATCCCAAGAGCCCTAAAAATAAAGAAGTCCAAAGGAATTTCAAACATTTCTTCATCTTCCATTTACAAAGGAATCCTTGGACCTGCTCCCCATAACCCTCACGTTCCGTACAGCTATCCCGTTCCCTCTCACCTTTCCAAACCTACTAAATCCAAAACTCAAGGAAAGGTAAAAGCTGCTTCTCTTGATCTAATGAAGAAATTTATTTACCGAAAGTGTTACAACTGCGGTGATACTTTTCACTTAGCCAAAGACTGTCCAAAGGACCGTATCGAAAGATATCATCCGACCAATCCTTCTTCTTCCTCTTCTAACCCTAAAGGATCTACCTCCAAACGGGTTCCAAAAGACTAATTTGTTCTTATCTGCAGGTCTATGAGCATCATCAAACATGGTATCTTGATAGCGGATGCTCACGACATATGACTGGGAACAAATCTCTTCTTCTAAACTTTGTGAAAGAAAAGGGACCAACTGTAACTTTTGGTGATAACTCTCGCGGTTCCACTAAAGGTTATGGAACTCTTTCTAACGGTTCCATTACTTTTAACAAAGTTGCCTATGTGAAGGGACTGATGCATAATCTTTTAAGTATTAGTCAACTATGTGATTTAGGTTTCTATGTAATTTTCAGAGAAATTGATTGTCTCATCACTAATAAACAGTTTCACACTGTCCTATCTGGTTTTAGAAAGGATAATGTGTACGTCATCAATATGGATGACAAATCAACTGGAAAGGAAAGCATCTGCTTCATTTCTGAAGACTCTGAAAAGAAAAACTGGCTCTGGCATAAACGTATTTCTCATCTCAACTTCAAAACGTTAAATGCTCTCTCCAACAAAGAGCTTGTTGTTGGCTTGCCGAAAATTTCTTTCTCAAAAGAAAAGCTTTGTGCAGCTTGTGAGAAAGGCAAACTGACAAAATCTTCTTTCAAATCAAAACAATGTTTTTCTATTTCTACTCCTCTACAGATGCTGCATATGGATCTTTGTGGGCCTGTCAACACACCTAGCCTAGGTGGAAAAAGGTACATTCTTGTAATTATTGATGAATACACACGTTACACTTGGGTATTCTTTCTCAGGTATAAAAGTGATACACCTGAAGAAATCATCAACTTTATCAAGAAATCTGAAGTTCTCAACGGTCAATTAGTCAGATCTATCAGAAGTGACAATGGAACCGAATTCAGAAATGCTACTTTAGATGCCTTTCTTTGTGACAAAGGTATTTCTCAAAACTTTGCAGCAGTAAGATCTCCACAACAAAATGGTGTTGTAGAAAGAAAGAATCGTACGCTATGTAAAGCTGCAAGATCAATGATAAGTGAATCAAATCTTCCAACCTATTTTTGGGCTGAAGCTGTCAATACAGCATGTTTCACTCAAAATCGATCTATCATTGTGAAAAGGCACAAGAAGACTTCCTATGAAGTCTTCTATGGCCGAAAACCAAACATTGGTTTTCTTCATGTTTTCGGCTGCCTTTGCTTTATCTTGAATGATCGAGAGCAGCTTGGGAAATTTGATCCCAAAGCTGATGAAGGCATATTTGTGGGTTATTCTCTCTCCTCTAAAGCCTACAGAGTATATAATCTAAGAAGAAAATGTATTGATGAGTCAATACATGTGAAGTTTGATGATCACAAAACATCCTCTCTATCCTGTGATGACACTGAACTTCATGAATGGATTATTTCCTGTGTTGGAAAAGAGTCTCCAAATATTCTCTCTTCAGGACCTCCATATATCCCATTTTCTGTACCCTCTACTTCTCTCCATCATGGTTCGGTAGAACCCTTACCAACTGTCGAACCCACAACTCCTACCGAATCCATAGCTCCTACCGAAACCACCTTACATACTTCTCCTCTTCATCATATTCATCCTATACCTACCGATCCTTCACCTTCATACTTTCCAAACACAGTTCCTGCACCTCTTCCCCCAGCTTTAAAATGGACCAAAGATCATCCGATAAATCAAATTATCGGAGATCAGCTAGCAGGTGTCCAAACTAGAAGAAGCATTGGAAACATCTGTCTCTATGTGAATTTTCTATCCGTTATCGAACCCAAGAAAATTGAAGAAGCTCTAGCAGATTCTTGTTGGGTCACTGCCATGCAAGAAGAGTTGTCTCAATTTGAGAGAAACAAAGTCTGGAGACTTGTGCCAAGACCTTTCGGTAAAACCATTATAGGTACTAAGTGGGTTTTCCGAAACAAAATGGACGAAGTCGGTACTGTAATCCGGAATAAAGCCAGGCTTGTTGCTCAAGGATATAGGCAGGAGGAAGGTATTGATTATGATGAAACCTTTGCTCCTGTTGCTAGACTTGAGGCAATAAGAATCTTTCTTGCTCATGCTGCTCACAAAAACTTCCGGGTCTTTCAAATGGATGTTAAGAGTGCTTTTCTCAATGGAGAACTTGCTGAAGAAGTCTATGTGAAACAACCACCTGGCTTTGAAGATCCAGCTCATCCGTACCATGTGTTCAGACTTGACAAAGCTCTCTATGGTCTGAAACAAGCTCCTCGTGCTTGGTATGACACCTTGTCTGATTTTCTTCTATCCAACCGATATACCAGAGGTAAAATTGATAATACTCTTTTTCTCAAGAAAACAAACGATAATATCATTCTTGTTCAAATCTATGTGGATGATATCATTTTCGGTGCCACTGATGAAAATCTTTGTCAAGAGTTTGCCTCTCTCATGAAAAGCAAATATGAGATGAGTATGATGGGTGAACTTATTTTCTTTCTTGGTCTTCAAATTAAACAATCCTCTGAAGGTATTTTCATTTGTCAGAATAAATATATTCGTGATCTTTTGAAAAAGTTTGATTTTGAAAATTGTTCTCCCATGAAAACTCCAATGGCACCACCTCTAAAAATTCATGCAGATTCCACCGGCAAGTCGGTAGATATCACGAATTATCGAGGAATGATAGGGTCTCTTCTTTATCGTAGACCTGACATCATGTATGCTACGTGTCTTTGTGCACGTTATCAAGCCAATCCCAAGGAATCTCACTTGGCGGCTGTAAAACGTATTTTTCGGTACCTAAAGGGTACCATGAATCTGGGTCTTTGGTATCCCAAGGACTCAGGTTTTGATCTAATTGGCTATTCAGATTCTGACTTTGCAGGGTCTAAGGTTGACAGAAAAAGTACAACTGGCAGCTGTCAATTACTAGGTGGAAACTTAGTCAGTTGGTCCAGTAAGAAGCAAAATTCGGTATCCACCTCCACTGCCGAAGCCGAATATGTTGCAGCTGGAAGTTGTTGTGCTCAAATCTTGTGGATGAAGAACCAACTACAAGATTATGCCAAAGCTTATTCTCATATACCGATTCTATGTGATAATTCTAGTGCCATAGCCATTGCCAACAATCCAGTACTGCATTCCAGATCTAAACACATTGATATTCGGTATCACTTTATAAGAGATCATATCTCTAAAGGTGATATTGAACTTCACTTCATTCCGACAGATCTTCAACTTGCAGACCTCTTTACAAAACCACTGGATGAGGCACGTTTCAACTTCCTTGTGGGATCCTTAGGTATGTTAAATTTATCGTAAAAAAAAAAAAAAATGCCCAATAATTGACGGTACCTCTTTTACCGAAGATTTCCTTTCGGCACATTTTGGTACTTACACATACCGGACTCAATCTTACCGAAATTCCTTCATATTTCGGTATCTATCTTTTCAAATTTCGGTATGTCTTCGTTCGTTATACCACTTACCGAATTATCTCTCATACTTCGGTACTTCTCTACTTCCTGCCAAAATTTCTCTAATATTTCGGTACCATCGACCTCACCGAAAGATCGTATCTTCTCTATTCGGTATCTCTATATATCGAATATTTCTTACCGAAATATCTCTCATATTTCGGCATCTCTCTTTTTCCGTAGTGTATGATGTGTCATCCTTATCCACTTCTCTCATACCGAATATCTTCGGCCCCTTTTCCATACCCTATGGGCTTATGCAACGTGGCACTACAGGGTTCGTGCGTCAGTAGATGGGACGTCCACGACCTGACACTAAGCCGTTTTTCGGTCCTTCCACTTCCCCATTACGCACGTTTGCGTTGTACCATCATTACCATTTTTTTTGGCTTTTGAATTCTCACCTTTCCCTCTTCTTTTCTAACCTATTTATACTTCTCTTTGCTTGCTTTTCATTTTTTTTTACCTTCGTTTTTATCTTCTTCCTCTATTTTTCCTCTAAAAACCTGCAACCCTCTCTCTCTTCCATGGCGTCTTCAAAAACCTCAAAAGCTTCAAAGGTTGCTACTCCTCTAACTCGTGAGTCTCTCACTTTCCCTGCTTGCAACCAAGTTGCACGTCTCTCTGCGGATGCTGATCACCCAGAGTTCAACCAAGTCTCCATCTTTCTCCAAAGATCTCCAATATGCCATGCTCTCACTTCATCCACCAAGATGAGTACAATGCTCCTTGGTAACTTTTGGTTGACCTGCAAGTATGACTCTACTACTCACCAGGTGTCTGCTTCCGTTCTATCCTCTGAAGAACACCCCGATCTCTCTTTTGGGGTGGATGATATTCGCTCGGTTCTCCAAATACCAGAGTTTAATGTATATGCTCCTTTCCCTACTCATCAAGAGCATGATGAGGTTGTTACCGCTCTCCAGTATGTGCACGAAGGCAAAACCAAGGGTTCCGGCACTCTCCTTCGAAAGAATATGGGTGCATTATGGAACTACTTCTTTTCTCACCTCCTATACTGTCTTTCCCATAAAACTTCGGGATGGGATCAATCTCCGGCCGCTATCACTCGTCTTGCTCATGCCCTTATTTTTATGAGGAGGATCGACTTTGCACAGGTATTCTTCGACTCCTTGATTACCGCCATCTCTCCTCCCAGAAATCACAATGTGGCACTTCCCCGCTTCATCTCTCTCATCATCAACCACAAGCTATCTACACATCTGCGTGCCGATGCGGCTCTCCCCGAACCGATGATCAAGTTTGACTTACCAATTTCTCAAATTAGCAAGCAATCTATTTTCAAACCGATAAAGTCTACCGACTCTACGCTCACCTCAGGTATGCTCTCTTTCATCTCTTCTCCCAATCCGATTTGGGGAACGCTTGCCGAAGGTGAATCCGAAAGGCCTTCATCTTCTCCTAAGCCATCCAAATCGGTGGTCCCTTCTCCCCCAAAAACTTCCCGAGCTAAGTCGGTGGCTATTAAAAAGAAAAAGGCCACCGGAAACGTCGCACTTGCTCTCGTGACTCTGCCACCGACGAATCCTTCGGTGGCTACCCCAGTCATACCCCCTTCTATTTCTGTTAAGCGATGGGGCTCAACCTCCCCTCCTAAGTCTCGTTCTAAGAAACTTAGGAAACCTTCGGCCGAGCCTCACACTCCATCTACCGATTCTCAACAATCGGAAGCTGTTGAACTTTCCCCTCCAGGGCCACGGGGATCTGTTAAACCCACTCCCACCTCCTCCAAACCTTCTCAACAAGATTTGGATGTACAAAAGGAGTCCCCGCATATTCCTTCTCCTCCTCCTCTTTATGTGGAGGTTGAAGATGAGTTGGTCTTCTCTCCGGACCGACATTCTGCTTCCTCACCGCACAGCCTATCACCCGGGGTCAATCCCGATGATATTGCACAAACTGGGGTTTTATCCCAGGAAATGCACCGACGACTCTTCTCTCCCACTCCCTCACCGAATAAGAACCCCTCCCCAAATTCTTCACCACAGAAATCCCCCTCACCGAAACCCTCCTCTGCCGAAAAGGGTGGAGCTTCTGCACAAATACCGATCACCATATCTGCCGAGTTTTTTGCCGAAATTGTGGACTCCAATCGGCAAGTACGGATGCTAGGTGCTCAGTTTGAACAGCTATGCAAGTCCTTACGTGAACCGGCACTTCTTCATTCTTTGGATGCAAACAACATCTCTCTTGCCGAACTTCTGCAGCTCGTCAAAGAGCAAAATTCTGAGGTTGTTGGTCTCAATCGCGACATCTTTCGGTGTTTGGATGTCGTGCATAACCAAATTGATGGTCTTCTTGCCCCTCTCCCTGCCACTATGGAATCTCTCCTCAAGGAGGTGGTCAGGCTCAATGATCAAAATACCTCCTTGACTTTGTCGGTGGCCGCTCTAAAGGCAGCCTCTGATGCACGGGATCAGGATCTCATCAATCTTCGAAAGCAGGCCCTGGCACAAGAATCTGTTAGTTCTCAAATTCTCACTGCTCTTCAGCATATAAATCGGCGTCTTGATTCTATGCCTGCCGATGTTGCTCAATACTGTGCTCAATCTCTGGACATCGACATCACCGAGTCCGCTTTCACTCCTGATGATCGCACAGTGTTGGAGCGTGTTGATCGCCGTCTTGGCCGTGTGTCGGCTAAAGCTGGTGTTTCTTCCCCGGCTCGTTCTGAGGGGGAGAAATCAACTGAGGGGGAGCAACAAATTCAGGGGGAGCTACTCCCTCGGGTTCATATAGTCAGTACGAGTCAGGGAAAACCCTCTGCTTCTGCCGAAGTCTCTGCTGCTACCGAACCCACTGCTGCTGCTGCTACCGAACCTTCTGCTACCGAAGAGAAGGGCACCGATCACCCCTTGGTGGTCGAAGAGTCTGAGGGGGAGAAAAAGCCCAAAAAGGATAAGGGAAAAGCTGTTTTATCACCAGATGAAGTAGCTGCTGAAGAAAAGCGTCGAAAAGATGCTTTAATAAAGAAAGCTGCAGATGGTACTGGTCTTCACCTTCCTCCCCTAAAGACTACCTCTTCTGTTTTGGGCTTATCCGAAGAGGAACTAAAAGCTGCAAAGCTTGCCCAAATTGCTCAGGACAGAGATACCGACCTGGCTTTTAAACTTGCTGCCGAAGAAAATCCTACCGACACAATCAAAGCTCAGGTGAGTGCTCTGGAGGAATCGGCGAAGAAAAATGAAGAAATAAAGTCTTTGTGTATCGATTGGTACCACAAAGCTCTCTCTAGACGCCGATCCTCTGCAAAAATCACAGATGTCAAAATTATCAAACCGTCTTCTAGCTGCAATGTCATTCGGCTAAGGATTATAAGGGAGGATGCTTCAAGTTCTATGGACAGACTGGATTCTCTTGTTCGGTTTGGAGTTGCCGAATGGATGGAAATTGGTATCTGTTTGAATAAAAGCCGAAATACTCTCAAGCCTGAGGTTGATAAATTTCTTACAGATCTCCAAACGAAGTTCAGGACGTACCGAAAGACGTATAACATTGTTCACTCTCCGACTGAAGAGAAGCTCATCGAAAGTCTTAGGTTTGATCGTCCTCCTCCCAAATCCAAGCCAAAATCCAAAAAGGAAGATGTGTTTGCTCAAATGGCTAAAGAAGGAAAGGTTCCGAAAACCTCAAATCTGGATCTATCCTTACCGACTCCGGTTCCTCATCCTTCAACCACTGTGATTTCTGAGCCTACTCATGGTATTTTCTTCAACGATGCGCTTGGGCAGATCTCCTTCTTCAGATCAAGCCAAATCCCTATTGCCGACACAACCTTTCTCCACGGGATTATTCAAATAATTCCAATGTCGGCTAAGGACTTCTATGTGGCTACTACCGACGAACTAAAGAAGAGGATGCTGAACCGCATTTTTCTTTTGAATAAACTCGGTGTAGTTTTATGCTTATATTTATTTTGTTTTCCTCTGTATTGTAATCTTCTTAAAAAGATTAATACATTGAGCTTTTATGTCTTATCGTAAATTTTGTACAAATATTTATTTCATTCGTTTATACTTGTAAATGTCGGATACTCTAGAAAATCCAAATATAAACAAAAAGAATGGTCTATGTGAAAAAGAACCCAAAAGAATATGAAAAAGGGTCAAAATGCATTATTCATTAACTTCTATGTTGTATGAGATGTTATCATCAAATAGGGGGAGATTGTTGGGTCATCTAAGATTTAAAGATAACCTCTCCTTAGTCTTTATTGATGATTGAACCTTGTATTTTGTTTTATGGTTCTTTGTAATAGCTTAGTTAGTTTAACAGATCGGTGAGTCGAAGATAAACCGAATCCAACATGAAGGAAGTCTACAATGCGGATTGAGATGGACCTCAAAGTGAACTAAGCCTGACCTGCCGACTTCTATTCGGCAGATCATCCTCTTTGCCGATTCTTATTCGGCAGACTCTCCACATGCCGATTTCCTATTCGGTATGTCCTTTCTATGTTGCCGAATAATCGTTGTTCGGCACAACCCTCATCTGCCGAACTCTTTATTCGGCATTCTCCTCGTACAGATTGCTTCTTTATCTAGTATGAACATTTATGTTAAATCCTCCTGATTTGACATACTTCCTCTTTCCCAATGATCTTCTGACAATGGGAATGGAAACTTCTCTCTTCCTTTAGAAGATTTACATTTAGTCTTAATTTGATTAGATGTTTATTTTTCTAATAGATCTCAAAAAGATTTTCCCAAGAATATTTTATTTAGATATTGTACTTTCATAGTACAAAAGTTACCTTTTGTATTGTGACAAGTCACATCAAATATCTTATAATTTATTGTCAACCTCTCAACCACCAAAGCCTTTACTCCTACTTGTCATTTGCACTCATTACATTGGATAGTATATAAAGGATGGAAGTAGCACCTTGCTACTTACGCTTTCAGCTCAAGCTTTGGCATTCACAAGATTTCAAGCAGGTTGATAGTTGTCTTTTATTTCCTTAAGGTTTAAGTCTTTGTGTTCTTAATATCTTCTAAGTGTTAGATTGTTTAGAGTAGTTCTTAACTATTCTTATTCCGCAACAATCTTTATTTTCTCTATGTGTAATTCTTGATATTTATTATCAATAAAAGAATTAAAATTAAGTAATTTTGTGGTATTGTATTCAACCCCCCCCCTTTTACAATACTTGTTTACTTCTTTGGGACTAACATCATTTTTTCCTACTGCGACCACATGTCGTCGCTATAGGAGAAAAATAAAAAAAATGATTTTTTATCTACTGCGGCCACATGTCGTCGCTATATAGAGGAAAATAAAAATTGATTTTTTTACGAATTATAAAAATTAATATTTATTTAATCTGATTATAAAATATACTTTAATCAACTAATTTGATATTTAAATTACTAGAAAACAAATTTATATTAATATAACTAGAAAATATTTGAAAATCATAATACAAAATTGATAGACAAAATAAACATTATCTCAAACATAAAAATACGTAAATATCTAATCATCATACGAGTTTGTATCTGTGTCCTCATCCTCGTCTTCGTCCTGCCGTGGTGGCTGCCGTGGTGGGGGAAACTGAAAGCCAGGTTGAAAAGTCCTAATGGCATTATACATTTGATGCACATATTGGTTCAGAGCAATGTATGCATCATTCATCGGTGGCGGCGGTGGTGGCGGCGGTGGTGGTGGTTCAAAAAATGACTCAAATGCGGAACCCTTCAACTTTCGGCCAATCCCTACGTTGTGACCGCGTCGTTGCCCAAGTACTTTGGTCATAATTTCCTTCTCGTTCACGGTAGACGAGGAGGTCGAGCCATCTTGTGTTTGTGAAGCTCGTTCTGCAAGCATCTCCTCCTGTATTTTTTAAGAAATATAATTAGTAATAGAAAAACTAATCTTGAATTGCCAACAAATTTCCTGTAGATAAACCCTTACACCATGACATCAGGCTCACAAAAATGAAATTAAGACAATATACGAATGGACTAAACAAATTGACTATGGATACAACTCATAAAACAAATTGACCAGGGCCTTAACCAGTACGTCACAACCCTTGTGGTTGCCCTTCTTGTTAAATTATAATCAAATATGACTTTGTGTAGTATAAAGTAAACCAAACCAAACAAGCCCAAATGCCAAATATGTCCCAAACTTAATCGCTTAATTCATACAGGTCTGGATATGACATGTTTTTCAATATGTCCCAAACTTAATCGCTGAGATGAAGCCTAGAATATCGGATTTCGGGATAGCAAAACTTATGAGAGACATGATCCTAATAGATTCAGAATTGAAAACTCAGGGGAAGACAATACCAACAGAGAGACAGAGAGATCTTAACAAAAAGACAAATTATATTTAAGGTCGGACCAACAAGACAAATAAAATGTTGGAATGGAACATGTATTCAGCCGTGAGAGAAGTTCTACCAGAATACAAAATTAAACTTATTTATAAGAACACAAAGATCCATGACAAAAAGTTTCTACTGTTACGTCATATATATAACATCTCCTTTTGTATTTTTCTGCTCCTTTAAGGCTTTAATTATTCCAGTTTAGAGACGGATGATAATAGTACACTCTCCAATCCACCTTTCTTTCTCGTATTCATAGTTGTAACTAAGCACATAAATTCTCCCACACACAGGAGAATAGTATTTATTCTAATAGTTGTTCTATATATAAGGTTGATAAGGTAATAATATTGGCTTATGAAGCATTTGAGTTCGAGTTCATCAAAAGATCCAACAATTCTTAAGATACAACCCAACCTATAATTGGAGGAAGTTCGAGCAAATTACTCATACAAGGGCTGGATCTTAGAAGTATGAGTGTCTTCTCAAAAGTTGAAAATGATAACAATTATATAAAGCTATTAAAAAACCATCCGCATAGAAACATTTGGTTATGCAGAAACATTTGAAGGAGCATCCTACCTTTTGGCCTGGGAGACTAATGACCGGAAGAAGTAATGTGTAAGAATTACTTACATAATCTTTTCTTGCAAGGTCGTTTACCCATCCACGAGTTGGACTATAATGCATATCACGCCAATTATCCATTGACCCTTGCGGTTCATGTGTTTCCGGGTTTTTCTGTGACAAAATATTAATAACAAAAGTTAATAGTATACTATATTATAAGCCATTGATACATTCTAAAATAGTATACAAGTTTAACTTATTTACCTTCTTATATCGTGAAGCAACGTATGATGTAGACCCATGAAGACTTGGGTACTTGGCACGACTCCTATTTTGTGCATTTTTCTTTGAACGCTCTTTGAATTTCGAATCAACAAAAAGATCCACAGCCTTATTCCATTTTTTAGCATCCAGGTGAGACGGTGGATTTCTCTGAGCATTTTCAACATTATCATACCCGCCAACTCGATCAAAATGACTCTTTAGTCTTGACTTTATGTCCTTATAACGATCTTGGCAGTCTCGCTCGATGCCAGCTAGAATCCTGGGCCAATCGGGGATAGTTGGATCAAGGATGAACCATCTCTGCAAAACAAAAGTTATCAGATTTCATGTAAAAATTATAAAGAATTAAATAATTAGTATGATATTTACCCTAAGTCTTCTAATTATCGATTGTTTGAACCTCGGAGAAACTTCATTCCAGCTTCGATGATGTGGAGAGGCGCTGTAACTGATCAAGTTTCCAAGATACCTTATAAACATACTTGCGTATTTCCCAACAGGTTTGTACGTCCCCTGTTTTACATCAAACTCAATTGGCAACGGCTTTTTTCCATTAGCCTCAAAGGCAATGTCAAGATTTCTACTTCTGCTCTTCCCTCGTTTTTTCTTCTGTTTTGCTACAAGATTGAAGTAAGAAATTGTTAGAAGATACTACATTCAAAATTTTAAAAGAAAACTGAATTACATATTTTATAATTAAAGATTCATAACTTTTTAGGGTTGTTTGAATAGATACACATGCTAAATATCTATATGGAAAGGCTGGTGATGAATAAATGTTTGCCTACATTGTCTGATTGTTTACTATGCAGAGATAACTAGATTTTTCTGAGGCCTTTCTGAATGTATAAGCAAACAATGTACAATCCACTAGTGAAGGCTTTGACGAATAAAAGTTCTTTTTACCTGTTGCCTCGCAGACTGTAGGTATTCTATTTGGATGAGGAGGAGGATCACCCCCCGCATCTCCTCCATGTCCTCGAGCAACCGCCGCAAACATAACTACGTCAAGGAAGTAGCTCTCAACTATTGCAGGCCTGGAAGATTTTACAAGAGCAGCTCTCAACAGTTTTTGAAGATTTTACAAACCACCTAAGCGTTTTATTACAGGTATGAGGAGTATTAACAAGTTTTGTACCTGAATAAAATCAAATCTCAAGCTGTATACCCCTCTTTGTCTGTGTTTACGTTCCCGTATTCTTTGTGTTTCTTTTTGTGGAATGAAGCAGGTAATATTGATTGTTAGGATTTTACACGATAGGAAAAAACATTGATATATGTATGCTAGCTTTGTAATGTACTTGACAATCTATTGTGTAATGTAATAATGACATAGCTGGAGACATGTAGACAACAATAGGAATAACTGTTTCTAGTGGTTGGGCAGTGAGAGACCAATGGGATTCTATAATGCTTGTTTTTCCTATTTATTAAGTCCTAATAGGCTAATACAAATAGCACCAATGAAGTGAAAGTTGTTTTTCCCTATAACAGCCATTTCAGAGGAAGTAATTTTAGCCTCAATTGTAAAAATCATTGATGTTGGTCACTTTAGCTTGTCCTGTCCCCATATCCTAACCTTAACAATTATTTAGAAACATATATAAAATTCAAAGGATCTAGATTATCTTAGATAGATATTTCTAAATGTAACAGGACCAATCCTCTAGTGTAGCTAGTACTCTATAGTCAGACCGATCCCTGTTAGGTTTCAAATTTTCAAAACTATGAGTTCATGTTTAGAAAACAAGAGGTAATTGTCGAATTACATACAAAGGCACCAACAGTAGCAATTCAACTCAATTTTCAAGATTCAAAGCGACCTATCAGACCACAAAAGTCCAGATTCAACTCTAATTTTGAACCAAGAAAGTACATATAAAGCCTTAAATGACTCATCCAAACATTAGTGTTAAGATAAATGCCCTAATATCATAATATAACAAGAACACTATGTTAAAAGAATCGTACCAACTTCTCTGGTGCCTCCAATGACGAGAACAAGCTTATTAGATGACGTAAGCGGAGAAGGAGCTGCAGTCGGATTCTATATTGTTTCCTGTTTCAGTGAATTACTACAAACAGAGGATTTCCTTCTTGAAAAAAGCTTGGAACTGAGAAGTTTCCTTGGAAGCGATGAGGATGTTGACAGAGACAGTGTTAGTTTGAAGAAATTGTGTGTGGAATATGGGGGTTCTATGGATTGTAAAGTCGGTTATGGGAGTGGGTGATGGTTTGGAAGCCATGGAAGAGAGACGGCATATAAATAGAGCAACATAATAAAAGTTGGTATGAACATTACCTGAAATTCCAGAAGGTAAAACCAACCAAAATACAAACAGATTCAGGAAACCTGGATCCAAATCTGGTCTCTAATTAACATAAGCAGACTAAAGAACATCTGTTGAACCCTAATTAACATAAGCAGACTAAAGGCAAACTTGTTGAATCTAAGAAAATAGGGTGATGTAATGTCGATAGGGTTTTTCTCACCAGACTTGTTGCCAGATTTTTCATCATGGCCTTACCATGAAATTAAAATTTGAAAGAAGAATTTTTATCTATTGTATCCGATGAAAAAGGATACAAGTCTGTTACCTATATATACAAAAGTTCCTACAAGGACACGGATAGCAACCAAAGATTTATAAACACTTGTCCAATATTCAACAGAATCAAGAAAAGACAACTAAAATAAAACATAGCAATTTCAGCCAAAATTCAAATTTAGAAAATTTGGCAAAAAGTTTTTCTCGCTTCAGCAATTCCAAAATGACGCGCAAATGCTCCTCGTGCTCCTCCTCAGACTTTGAGTAAATCAGGATATCGTCTATGAATACAATCACAAACTTATCCAGGTAGGGTTGACATACTCTGTTCATTAAGTCCATAAATGTTGTCGGTGCGTTGGTTAAGCCGAAAGGCATCACCAAAAATTCATAATGCCCGTACCTTGTCCGGAATGTCGTTTTCGGAATGTCTTCCACTCTTACTTTAAGTTGATGGTAGCCCGACCGCAAATCAATCTTAGAAAAGAAACTAGCTCCTTCTAGATGATCGAACAAATCATCTATCCTTGGAAGCGGATACTTATTTTTAACCGTTACCTTATTGAGTTCGCGGTAATCAATGCACATTTGCATTGTACCGTCTTTCTTTTTCACAAACAATACCGGTGCACCCCAAGGTGAGGTACTCGGTCTCACAAACC
Organism: Arctium minus; assembly: GCA_954870635.1. Taxonomy (NCBI): domain Eukaryota; kingdom Viridiplantae; phylum Streptophyta; class Magnoliopsida; order Asterales; family Asteraceae; genus Arctium; species Arctium minus. The sequence continues at coordinate 60,045,657 of OX941093.1, forward strand.
CCTTGTCTAACAGTTCTTGCAACTGAGACATCATTTCCTTCATCTCCGAAGGTGCTAACCGATAAGGGGCTCGCGCGATTGGTGTCGACCCCGACACTAAATCTATGCGAAACTCCACCTGACGGTCTGGGGGTAAGGTAGTCAAGTCCTCCGGAAATACCTCCGGATACTCGCTTACCACTTTTACATCCCCAATCTCCCGCTTCTCCTTTTTGGCATCAACAACATAAGCCAAAAACTCCGCACACCCTTTGTTTAGACATCTAGCGGTCTTAATCATTGACATCAGACTAACCCTTTTATTCCTACGACTCCCATACAAGATTACCGTTCCCTTGCCCGGTATTTGTACCCGAATTAGCTTCTTATTACAAACTATGTTGGCATTATTCTCAGCCAACCAGTCCATCCCCAACACTATGTCAAACTCTCCCATTGCCATAGGATATAACCGTAAAGACACCAAACTTCCTTATATATCTATGACACAACCCTCGACAACTTCCTTGATAAACACCCGGTTATCATCGGCCGTTTCTACCTCTAACGCCCTTTCTAGGCATTTTGATTTCACAGATAGACCTTTCAGAAATCCAAGAAATACAAAGGAACGATCCGCCCCCGAATCGAATAACACATTGGCAGGTATAGAATTCACCAGAAATGTACCTGACACAACTTCGGGTATCTCCTCTGCCTCTGCAGTTGACATATGAAAAGCACGCCCCCTCGCACGTGCTGGCTCCGACCTTTTCTCCTCTCCTTTGTATCCCTGCTTCCCACCAAACTGGGTCGCCCCGCCCTTTTTCAGTTGTGGGCAATCTGGCCTTAAGTGATCATGCGACCCACATTGAAAGCACGAGCGGTTCTTCGGACAATCTTTTGCAACATGACCGGACACCCCGCATCGATAGCAAGACCTCAGATCAGTCGCACATTCACCCCGATGAACTCGATGACACTTACCACACGGTTGAGGAGCCACTCCACGATTCCCACGGTTCTACGGTCTGAACACCTTCCCTTTTCTTCCATCTGCCCCTGATCCGTCCCATTTTCGCTTTTCATTCCCTCTCTCAGACGCTTGACGATTCTTTTCCTTTTCTCTCATTTCTGCTGCATTAATTGCTGATTGAAAAGTGGTTGGATCCTTGTTTGCAACAAATTCACGAATATCACTCCTCAAACCAAAGATGTAGCGTTCCACCCGCCTCTCCTCACTGGGCACATAAATTTCCGCGAAATGCGACTTTTCGATAAACTTTGATGTATACTCTCGCACGGTCATCTCTCCTTGTTCTAGACCTAAAAACTCTTCTTACAGTTTCTTAACTGCCGCCAGGGGGCAGAATTGAGCTTTGAACCTGCTCACAAAAGTTCCCCATGACATACCCTTGGCTGCCGTTGAACCTTGACCTCTTGATTCTGCGTCCCACCACATGACTGTTTCATCCCTAAGCATGGACAAGGCATAAACCACCTTATCTGCACCCGCACATTTGCTGGTATCGAACGCTAGCTCCATACCCTTAATCCACTTTAGCGCTAAAACCGGGTCACATTCACCTTTATAGATAGGGGGCTTGCAAGTAGCAAATTCTTTGTAACTGCACCCTTTAGTTGCTGACTCATTCACCACTAGAGTAGTCGATCGACGATGACTACCTTCCCCTGAAACCGGGTGACTAGCTACTTTAGTTCCCTCCTTACTTTCAGACTTATCTTTGTCCCCAGATGTCGACCCCTCCCGCTGCACCAGAATAGCGTTCAGAGTCTCCTGCAATTTGGCCATTTCCGCAGCAAAGGCCGCATGAGTAATGAAAGCTTGATTCCGACCCCAACCCCGACCTCGCTATTGACCTCTTCCCCGAACAGAAATAGATCTCTCTTGCTACGATATTTCTCTATTCTCAGGAATTTCTGCACTCCTGGTCCGACGACCCGACTGAGATACCTCGCGCCCCCTATTCGCAGCATATGGTTCCACCTGAGTAGCATCCTTTCGAGTCGGTCTCACCGTCTTCTTTGCCCGACCTCTGGCCCTTCCACGAGCAACAGGTTGCCTTAAAGGCGCTGCTCGCTCGATGACCTGGGGCTCATTGACTGGATTAGCCTCCTCAGCTGGTAGTGATCTACTCCTCAATGCCCTTCCCGACATGACAAGACTGCAACTCCACAAAAGAACCACAGCTCAGAAACCTAGTATGACAAGGCTATTTACGCACATACATGTACCTGTAAATTCGTGATTACACTGGCCAGGTGGAATCCCAAATTTACCTTACATGACAGTCCTCACCACCTTATCATGAACGCATCTAGAGTGAACCTACACAGGCATCCTAGCTCTCGGTTGAGTTTCCTAAGTTCTCAGTTTAAGTTTAGGCTCATACGATCACCTAAATCCCTTAAACTATGGCTCTGATACCAAATGTAATAACCCAAAATTCATACCAAACATAACATGGAAATTTAAACCAATATCCAATGGTTACAATATAAATTCAGAAATTTAATCAGCGGAAGTCTTGAACTACAACCGAGAGTTACTAAAAAGGAAACTAAACTAAGATGAATCTCTAGCATCTTCTAAAACTCTAGACTTTCTCCTTGCCCTTTCCCGAAGTGTTACCCGCACCCTTTCCTGAAAATGGTTTTTCAGATTTAAAAGCGAGAGTTAGACCATAAGGTATAGTGAATTCCTGACAAGTATCGATAATTCGCAAGTATAATGCAATAATTTAGTAAATAATTCACTTTAAATAACTTCCCATACGGCATACGGCCGTCACAATGACAAATATGCCTAAAACAATATTACCAAATGCGCAAACACGATCGGGGCCCAAGCAGACTCCCCTCTCGTATCGGGGCCCAAGTAGACTCCCCGCTCACACCGGGGCCCAAGCAGACTCCCCGTCCTCATGTGAAGGAAACGAATTCCATACACAAAGGTGGTGTGAGATTTCCGTATTCGTCCTCCGTTCAACAGTTCCCATAACGACAACATTTACGTAAAATTTCACATTTATAAACCCATGAAATAAATCAGATAATTTTGTGAGAACAATATTAAACTCAGCTTTTGCCAATAAAAAGATCCCACGCAAATTTCACATTTTCAGTTTATCAAAATAACAGTGAAGTGATAAAATTGAGTAATCAGAAACTCACCTGATGATCTCTTAAATACACTGCTTCCCTATAGAAATAATGAAAAGATAATCGGATTACTAATTGACCAGCCCAGAGATAAACACATTACTAACCATAAGCTAGAACTTAGTCCTTACTCGACCTAACTACCCCGACCGGGGTTCCCTTAGACCAGTCCCTAACGACCGGGGTTTCCCCCTAGGTCGACCGGTATCTAATGACCGGGGTCTCCCCCCTAGGTCGACCGGTACTAAGGATCGGGGCCTCCCCCTAGATCGACCGGTACTAACGACCGGGGTATCCCCCCTTTAGGTCGACTGATACCAACGACCGGTAAAGAACGTCGATCGAGCTCAAAGAATTTCGACAGAACCCCACACGATACAGAAACCCACCAGCTAAAAATCTCATCCAAAATTAATCACCCTCATTCCAGTTAGACAGTTGATTAGGTTAAACATCAAAATCAACACCCAAAACTACTTATTCAACTATTTCATTAATTAACTTCAAGCTTTCCCAACCTAATCAGTTTCAAGGGTTTTCACCCCAAACATCAGAGATTTCAAAGTCTAGCCTACAAAAGGGACGATAACAGAGATTACTTAAACAATTAAGGATGAAGACTAACCTGCAACTCCAATTTCTTCAAGAATTGCTAAACTTTTCTCCAAGTCTCCCACCTCTTTCTCTCTCTGGCGTCGTGGTGCAAGAAAATGAGGAAGAAATGGATTTCTTACCCTATTTGGTCTTTCAACAGCAAAAAGACTTCTTTGCCCTTTAACTCAAAAATTAAATTTCAAACCCCAACTTTGTGAAAGCCCACCATAAAACAATAAACCAATTCATGGGCTTTACACATAGCATTTGTGCTTATGCATAAAGAAGATGAGTCGAACTATACATGGGCTCTAAGTTGTTTCAAATCGTTAATGGGCGACTGTATTCTTCCACGTGTTATCGTGACAGATAGAGATTTGGCTCTAATGAAAGCATGCAATGTTGTATTCCCGGATGCTAAAAAGTTACTTTGCACATTGCATATCTATAATAATATCTTGAAGAAGGGTAAAGCATCCATACGATCAAAAAGTAATTGGAATTCTTTCAACAAGGCATGGAGTACATTAGTTGCATCTCGAACGGAAGACGCATATAGGTTCAATTTGGCACAACTTGAAGCAAATTTACTCGATTATCCAGGTATTTTTATATACATATATTTATATTTGAAAATATTGATATGCTTATAAATCACGTAATGAAATTGAAATAAGTGTATCAAATGTTTCAGATTTTTTTGCTTATCTAAATAAAGTGTGGTTGACACCATACAAGGAAATGTTTGTATATTGTTAGACCGACAAATTTCTTAATTTTGGAAATCACACAACTAACAGAGTTGAGAGTCAACACGCCAAGTTAAAACGATTCTTGGACTCATCAAAATCAGATTTGGAGAAGACAATAAAGCGTATACATCAAGTCATTCAGTCTCAAGTCACGTCTATCAAAGCAAGTATTGAACAGAGCAAGATCGTGTTTCGACATCGCCTCAGCATACCACACTTCGAGGAATTGCGTGGTTTCGTTTCAAGCCATGCACTTGACATAATCTTCAAAGAATATGAGCGGGCAAAAGTTGTTGGGTTATTGGCTGAAAATTGTGGATGTCAATTGCGTACAAGTCATGGGTTACCATGTACGCATGAACAAGCCATGTACTTGAATAAACGTCAACCAATCCCACTTGATTCGCTCGATCTATTTTGGAGGAAACTTGATTTATCGCCTTGCATGTCTATGAAAGATGATGATATTGGTTGTGAAGCAGAGCTTGAAATGTTGAATGCGCAATTCAAAAAGCAGTCGAGATCTGGTAAACTTAGTTTACTAAGAAAGTTCAGGGAGATAATTGCACCGTCAACAACTTTGGTTCGTGGACCTGCTACTCACACCGCTACTCGTGGGCGTCCTTCCTTAAAAACGCAATATTTCAGAAAAACACCTGTTGAGCTACCTCCACAACCTCAAGAACGTCGTAGACGTAGTTGTTCATCTGCACCAAAAGTTGACGAGTACAAGGAACCGACAAGATATAGTTGTTACTCATCGGAACCAGCAAGACATAGTTACTATTTACATCCATACATGAACCAGTTTCCAGATATGTTTCATCCTTACATCAAACATGTGCAAGATGTAGCATCTGATGGAAATTGTGGTTTTCGAGCGATAGTTGCCTGTCTCAACCATCACAAAGATGAATGGCCATCTATTCGATATAATTTAATGGAGGAGTTGGACATGTACAAGACAGAATATGTTGAGATGTTTGGTATTGAAAGATGGTGTCAGGTTTACAACTCTTTGAACTTTTTTGAGCTAGACAAATTTGCACCCTACGAGAAGTGGATTGATATGCCTGAAACGGGTGTGTTGGTTGCTTCAAGGTATAATGTGATACTACATTCTTTAACAACTGCAGGTAGCATGACATTCTTACCACTTCGATCTAGTCCGCCACCATGGTTTGAACATGTCGCTATTGCAATCGGGCACGTTAATGGTAATCATTATGTTAAAATATCACTGGCCGAAGGGTACTCGATGCCTCGTATCATGCAACAATGGTCCTGTTTCAAATATGATTGCGCAACCGGATGGGCTACTCATTACATGAGTCGAATAAATATGTACGAGCAACTGTTATCTAGTAATCGTACTCCGGATTTTATTTCACTTGATTGAGTTGTAATATTTTTAGTTTTTTAGTAATTTTTTGTTACTTTATCAGTTATGTTATTTTGATATTTTTTTATATTAAATTATTTTATCTTTGTAGGTTTAAAATAATATATAATTAAATAATTATTGTTAAAAATAAGATACTCATAAAATAAAACATAATTACATTAAACTAAAATATAACTAAAACTAAAATTATGAATAAATAATTCATAATTATATTAAAATTAAAAAAATAAATAAGGAATGATTATAATTATTTTAAAAATAAAAATAAACAAGTAATTATTATGTAATGATTATAATTATATTAATAAAAAAATAAGTAATGATTATATTAATAATTATAGAGGGTAGGGTGGGTATGGAGGTGAGGTGAGGTGGGGTGGGGTGGGGTGGGGTGGGGTGTCAATAAGTTTTTTAGAGTGGGAATAAGTTTTCCCTTAATATATATATATATATATGGGTGTTGCTTTGTGCACCCTAGTCTACATGCCTAGGGTGCAATAATGTTATAATTTTACATTGATTTCCTAACCCATTCACCACAACAGTTCATTTTTTATTTTTGAGTAAACTACAATTTTGGTCCCTGTGGTTTACCACTTTCTTTGAAAGTGGTCCCTATGGTTCAAAAACTGCAATTAACGACCCATGGTTTGCATTTTACTTTAAAAGTAGTTCCTCGTCGTTAACTCCGTTAAATTTTTCCGTTAAGTCAGGGGCATTTTCGTCCAACCATGTTTTTTTCTCTTCTTTTGCAATCTTTCTTGGTTTTTTCTTATTTTTGTTTAAACCATAAAAACATCAGGGACCAAATTGTAATTTATTTAATTTTTGTAATGATATTATTATTAAAATATTAATATAAATATATATATATATATGGAAAGTGAGAGAGAAGATACAGATCTTCTCCGGTGGTCTTCTCCGTCGAGCCTCCGGCGAGGTCGTCTTCTCCAGCGAGCCTCCGAGGAGGTCGTCTTCTCTATCTTCTCTCTCTTTCTCTCTCTCTCTCTCTTCTCTCTCTCTCTGTATCTCTCTCTCTCTATCTCGGATATATATATACATATATACATACGCAGACGAAAATCGTGACCCACCACCTGGACGAAAATCGTAACCCATCGTCGGCGAAGACCATCTCTCTCTCTCTCTGTATCTCTCTATCTCAGATATATATATATACATATATACATACGCAGACGAAAATCGTGACCCATCACCTGGACGAAAATCGTGACCCATCATCGACGAAGACCAACTCTCTCTCTCTCTGTATCTCTCTCTATCTCAGATATATATATATATATATATATATATATATATATATATATATATATACGTATATGCATACGCAGACGAAAATCGTGACCCATCGCCGGCAAAGACCAACTCTCTCTCTCTCTCTCTCTGTATCTCTCTCTCTATCTCAGATATATATATACATATATACATACCAGACGAAAATCGTGACCCACCACCTGGACAAAAATCGTGACCCATCGCCGGTGAAGACCAACGTTCCTCCTCCGGCGACAAAACCTTCAATATATGTATGTATATATATACAAATACAGGGACGATATCGTTTACATCCATTGTCGGTAAACTCCCATCACCACCGGTAAACTCCCATCGCCGCCGGCAAACCCCTCAGACCTCCCTGTGGTGGTCGCCGGAGATGGAGACGTTTTACTATATATATATATAATATATATCTAAATTGATATTAATATTTTAATAATAATATGAATACATAATTTACAATTTGGTCTCTAATGTTTTATTGTTTAAACAAAAATAAGAAAAACAAAGAAAGATTGCAAAAGGAAAGAAAAAAACATGGTTGGACGAAAATACCCCTGACTCTAACGGACAATTTTAACGAAGTTAACGACGAGGGACGATTTTCAAAGCAAAATGCAAACCATGGGTCGATAATTGCAGTTTTTGAACCACAGGGACCACTTTCAAAGAAAGTGGTAAACCACAGGGACCAAAATTGTAGTTTACTCTTTATTTTTTTAATTATAGTTACAATTTTGGTCCCTAAACTTTTTTTATTGATTTACTTTATACCTTTTGGTTTTATATTTTACATTTTACATTTTTATTATATTAACACATATAAGCATATATTAACTAATATACGTTAAAAAGGTAATTTTTAATTTTAACAAGTTACACCATTATAATCGTCTTGTCAATACCTTCGAAATGAGTCCAATATTGAATATTTTTTGATTTAATTGTTATAAGAAGAAAAATACAAATTGTACAAAGTCCAAAATTAATTTTTAAAAACTAATCTGCTATATTTACAAAAGTTTTTTGAGTTGGTTTGAGTTGTTTATAGAATTCTAGACGTGACATATATATGTGTGTGTTTTGATTTTATAAATTTATAAAATTTGTAACTTTTGATTTTATTTTATTTTATAAATTTGTAACTTTTGATTTTCTTATAACTTTGTAAAATGTATTTTTCTTTTTGTAAGAATTACATTTTATTATAACTTTGTAAATGTATTTTTCTTTTAGGGATCAATTCTGTAACAAACACCAAACGTTAGGGACCAAATCTGTAATTTACTCTCCGAACCCTTTCACAACCGTTCATTTTTATTTATTTTTAATTATAGTTACAATTTTGGTCCCTGGACTCTTTTTATTGATTTACTTTATACCTTTTGGTTTTATATTTTACATTTTACATTTTTATTATATTAACACATATAAGCATATATTAACTAAGTTCATTCTTCATGGACTTGAATCAAGAACTGAACGAGGAACCACCTAGGCATAGCTCATCCTTCATGGACTTGAACGAGGAACCCCCTAGGCATAGCTCATCCTTCATGGACTTGAACGAGGAACCAAAAAGCCAATGTTCACACCATATTGACTTAAACGAGATACTGCCGGAGGGACATAGTTTATTGTTGAAGCAAATTCCAGAAATCTTTCATCCATACATCACGAATATACAAGATGTAAGGGGTGATGGGAATTGTGGTTTCCGATCAATAGTTGTTTGTCTCGGGTATGGCGAAGACCAATGGCCCTATGTTCGTCATGAATTATTAGATGAGTTAACGAGTTCATATGCGACATACTCTGGAGTTTTTTATGGAATCGATGAAATACTTACTTCGTTATCTTTTTGGGAATCGCCAGCACCAGAGCAACACTGGATGACTATGCCTGAGACAGGTATATTGATAGCCAATAGGTTTGGTGTGATCTTTCACCTTTTAACCATTAGAGGTTGTATGACCTGTTTTCCTCTCTGGAAAGGTCCCGAAGAGTTTCAATACCATCGGGTCCTTACAATTTCACACGTAAACAACAATCATTACGTGATGGTCCAGTTAGAATGAGAGTACCCAATGCCTCCCATTTCAGCATTATGGACCCGGAACAAAATCACGTCAGCAGTTGGATGGCAAACCATGTATATGTCACGTCTAGAATTCTATAAGCAACTCAAACAACTCAAAAAACTTTTGTAAATATAGCGGATTAGTTTTTAAAAATTAATTTTGGACTTTGTACAATTTGTATTTTTCTTCTTATAACAATTAAATCAAAAAAATATTCAATATTGGACTCATTTCGAATGTATTGACAAGACGATTATAATGGTGTAACTTGTTAAAATTAAAAATTATTTTTTTAACGTATATTAGTTAATATACGCTTATATGTGTTAATATAATAAAAATGTAAAATGTAAAATATAAAACAAAAAAGTATAAAGTAAATAAATAAAATGAGTTCAGGGACCAAAATTGTAACTATCATTTAAAAAAAATAAAAAAACAAGTGTGAGGAGGAGGGTTAGGAAAACAATGGCAAATTATTGAGTTTATTAGACTAGGGTGTGATTGGAAATTTAGACTATGGTGCATTTAGTTTGACCCTATATATATATATATATATATATATATATATATATATATATATATATATATATATATATATATATATATATATATATATATATATATGTGTGTGTGTGTCCAATGATGTGATAGTATAAATGGCATCATTCCCCATGCATTCAACACCCCTACTAAAGGGTGCCATTAGTATTGCCCTAATAATATAGATAGAAGTCAAGTGGATGTGATGGTATATACCTTAAAAATGATTGGTTCCATTCCTCATGCATTCAACGTTGGAAACTTTGGAAACCATCTATCAACCATTGATCTTATTAACCAATGCCAAGATTCATTTGAGTTAATATATGGTAATAAATTAATTAATTTATTAATGAAAAATAATAATATGCCAAAAGGGTAATGTGGCTTTTGCTTTTGTGTTTCAAATTTGGTAACAAAGATGAAATATGGTGAATAAGACTAAAGCGTATCTTTCTTAAAAAAACGTATCAAGACTAAAGAGAAGCTTTGTCTGCTTAGCGTCGAAACATATAGGATCTCTCCCAATTTTATTACAACGATGATACAACTTCCTGGAGGTAATATTTGAAGATTTCATCGATTTTTGACCCGAATAAGAAGAGCAAAGCATCCATTATCATCTATTTTGATTTCATTATCACCTATTGCTTCGATTTCATTGTGTACGTTGAAAAAGGAGCGAGAGATTGATGAAGAAAAATTCGTTTTCGAACTACAAGAACACAACATAGAATCCTATCGATGAGGATGGCAATGAAATTAGACCGAAATCAGAGAGGAGCACCAATAACAAACTGCCAGTTGTGAAACCCCATGTCGAAGTTAATAAGCAATGTTGTCATGAAGGTAAATTTATGTACACAAACCGAAATCAGAGGGGAGTGTTTCAATGTTTGAAATCGATTATTTAAGTTGGAATTTTAAAGGAAGTCAGATTTAGGGGTAAACCCTAGTTTAGTCTGCATTTGGGGTTTTCATCTGTGGTAAATAGGAATGGGTAACAATTTCACTAGATGAAATCGATTTTTGTCACCACTATCAATTTCATGAAAGTATATGAAGGGTTTCATATTGTAACCTCTATCGACTTCAGCAAAAATTTGCCAGTCAAAACATTGGTCACGTAATCATGTAGCAAACATATAATGTTCTTTCTTATCGTCGTCCACATTAGGAGTTTCTAAAGGCATTAATCAATCAACTCCTAACATGACTAGCATAATCTTTAGACTGCAGATTACGAGTCTCAATGTGTTGTTGTTGTGCTTGTATGTGTATGTGTGTATTTCATGTTTCCAAGGTGCAAACCATGAATCGATTGTTGTTCATGTAATGTCTGAACTCGATTATTTAAGTTAGTATTTTGGAGGAAGTCATATTTAGGGGTAAACCATAGTTTAGTATGCATTTGGGGTAAAAATCCAAATCAGTTTCAATAGTGTTTCATTATGTTCTCATTATTGTTTCATTATGTTCTCATCACTACATTTATTCATGGGAAATCATCATTTAGAAAATTGAAAAGTAGTATGCAGTGTATGTAAAAATCCAAATCAGTTTCAATAGTGTTTCATTATGTTCTCATTATGGTTTTCATTGTGATTAAAGATTTATGTTGACTATAAACTGTTATTTCTCTCATTATTGTTTCATTACCTTTTCCATTGTGTTTCCCTATATCAAATATGTTTAATCAAGTTCTCATTATGGTTTCATTGTGATGTCAATATGGTTTTAACTACCAATATGTTTTTACATCGATTTTAATTCTTGAAGGATAATGGAAGTGATTCAAGTGTATGGAAACTACATAATGAAAACCCATAAACCATGTCACTAATAATTACTTCAAATAATAGTAGTTCAATCCAGAGATGGTAACTTTAGTCATTGCTGAAACATTTGTGTGCATTGTTCGGAACCTAATGATATTCATGAAAAGGGGTTACTAACGTTTTTTGTAGGGAAAGATGCTGAAACATCTAAACTTGGAATTACAAAGGATGCATCAATAAAAGGTGAAATATGTTTTATCTATACTTAATTTGTTTTCGCTATACTTAATTCAATTTAGGATGAAATAACATTCAAATCCATGCATATATAGTGAAATCTATACTAGCTATTTTTCATGTATGTCTCATTTATTGAATAAATACAAATCTGACTTGTGACTTTGGGTGATGAAACAGGTGACGGTGATAGGAAGAAGGTACTTCCTAAAGTCAAACCAGGTAATGAATCAGATGAGGTTGTTAGTAATCTAGTTATTTTCATGTTTGTTTTATTTATTGTTTCAATACAAATCTGAATTGTGAATCATCTTGTTCATCATGCTTGTTATGTGAATCATCTAATGCATAAATGGTTGTGTACATTAACTTTGGTTACCATATTCTATTCATCTGAATCAATAACTATAAAATGTTAACTACGTAGGAAACAACGCTATAGGGATGAAGGTCGAGTTAAGACGAAGACCACCGTTGAACGTTGCATCAGACGGTAATATGTAGAAAATATTTCCGTATTGTAAACTGCTTGTTACGTGAATCATCTAATGCATAAATGGTTACTAACGTTTTTTGTAGCGAAATATGCTAAAACATCTAAACTTAGAATTACAAAGGATGCATCAATCAAAGGTGAAATATGTTTTAGCTATACTTAATTGGTTTTAGCTATACTTAATTCAATTTAGGATGAAAATACATTCAAATCTATGCATTAGAGTGAAATCTATACTAGCTATTTTTCATGTATGTCTCATTTATTGAATAAATACAAATATGACTTGTGAGTTTGGGTGATGAAACAGGTGACGGTCATAGGAAGAAGGTACTTCCTTCAGTCAAACCAGGTGATGAATCAGGTGAGGTTGTTAGTAATCTAGTTATTTTTCATGTTTGTTTTATTTATTGCTTCAATACAAATCTAAATTGTGGGTGATGAATCAGGTGAGGATTATAGGCAAAACATACTTCCTTCTGTCAAAACAGATTATGAATCAAGTGAGGATGAAGTAAATGTTGCTTTAATCAATCGTATGAATGCTTTTGATTTGGTATTGATTGAACTTAATGGAAAAAAAACATCTTGTTCATCATGTTTGTTATGTGAATCATCTAATGCATAAATGGTTGTGTACATTAACTTTGGTTACCATATTCTATTCATCTGAATCAACAACTGTAAAATGTGAACTACGCAGGAAACAACGCTATAGGGATGAAGGTCGAGTTAAGACAAAGACCACCGTTGAACGTTGAATCGGACGATAATATGTAGAAAATATTTTCGTACTGTTCCATCTAAAGGGTAAAATGTATTTTTGATATTATTCTCTTCATAACAAAATTATTTAAGATAAAAGTTTTTCATTAATTGCAGATGATGATTTCATGAATATCTCTAAGTCTGTTCCATCAAGTTCCACTATAACTTAGGATTTTTCTTTAATAAATTAATTATTTTATTACCATATTTAATTCAAATGAATCTTGACCATTGGTTAATAAGATCAATGGTTGATAGATGGTTTTCAAAGTTACCAATCTAATATGGTTTCCAATTGAAACCACCTCTATATATGTATGTGTTATATAAATATATTTATTTATCTATTATCCTTTAAAAATCCTAAATTCTAGTCGGTCGTAGTCTTTTTAAGAGACTAAACCTACTACCAATTTATCAATCCTCTCAATCAATTGAGTTTATCTTAAAAGGCGGTCGAATATTATAAAAGTTTTGCATATAAATATACCCGAAACCCGATCGAACCTAACTCGAAACCCGAGGAACCAGAACCTGAAGTAAGCCGAAATTCGAGACCCAAAGTTCGGGTCTTGGTTTCCATATCTGAAATCCGACCGGGTTATTGATTTTCCTACCCGAACCTGCGCCGACCCGCCCGATGCTCACCCCTACTAAAAACCTATAAAAGTTGCTAAAAACTGTTAAAAACTGCTATGTATCTAAGAAGTATTGTGTCATTAATCATTCAAGAGGGTGTCTTAACATCCCACAACGCTTATCGCTATATATCTAAAGACGGTCTTTAAAGAGATACAATAACTCATGACCGTCACAAGAAAACATGTGACACACGTCATGCGACCATAATAAAGATCACTCAAAAAGTAATTGTCGTAAAAGTAATAATCAATCCTCATAAATGGAGCGGTTACAACATTTAAAAATATGCTAGTTACGGTCAATATTCATAAAGAGTGATAATCATGACGATAAATATCATAATTATCATAATTGTAACTCATGCAGGTGTCCAAGTGTAAATACGGAGACCTCAAGCCAAGAGAAGAGAAGATTGCTCACATTGGACATCTACAAATTCTCTTTGGAACATTCTTTGAATATTATATTGTAGTTTCTTGTTACTTATGATTCACAATTGTCTTTAGTTTTTCACGACTAGATTGTACTTATTGCACTATTATAAATGGATGACACCATGTTTGGTGTCACTAGTCACACATGTTTGGTGTCACTAGTCACACAATGTGTCTTACAATCGCCCATGGTTTTTTCCCGTCTTTTGGGTTTTTCCGTGTCACAAAGTTCTCTTTTTCTTTGTTGTTTATTTATTTAAAGGTACAAATTTTAATTGTTGTCCAAACGTCTCGACCTTAGATCGTTTTGTGCGATTTTTGGCTAAAACAAAAATGAGGGTGTTACATCAACAATTATTATAAAACATGTAATTATATGCACTAAGTATTTAGTGCTTAAACACTTTTTTCTTTCCTTTTAGATATGATCTTTTACTTCTATATCCCAACTTTGAGTCATTTTTCTACCTTATTTCCCATTTATTCAGTTTATGGAGCTAAAGATTATGGGTTACTTGCATCCATTAGTAGGAAGGCTATGTTGGTATTTTTGGGCAGAATCTTTAGATCACAGGTCATGCTGCAACATGGGAATAACATGGATCTGATAGATAAAGAATATAAAAACGAACTTGGGCTAAAAATCGATTATTTTGACTTGGAGAAACACTTTTTGTCAAACCCCTGGATAGTTATGTAGTTAGTTAATGTTTGTAACTATGTATTAGTTGTCACTTATACTTTTGGTTACTTGGATGTAATTGCTAGTTTGGATGCTAAGTGTTGGATTTTAAAATAAATTGTAACCGTTATACGCAGCGGAAATTAAAAAGAATTTTGGTTACAAAATTAAATAGAAAATTTTTCTAAAACTTAAAACCCAATCGGATCCAATGATGCATTTAATTAAATAAGAACCACACCATAAGGTGTTTAGAGATGTACCTTTTCAGATCTGTTGTGGTTGAACTGGCTGAGCACTTAGAAACCAATCGAGGTTTCCTCTAGCGGTATCCACACACGAACACGCGAAATTCCACCGAGTGTTAGCCCAATAACCCTATATCTATATGTGTTTTACAGAAAAGAAAAGGGTTTCTTTTCTGTATTTTTCTGAAAGGTTTTTCTAACTAAATTGTATATCAAATGGTTTAGCCTAACCCCTTATTTATATCAGAAGAATTATAGTTAGACTATAATTCAATTAAGGATTAAATAAGGTTTAGTAATTATCTGTAATATTCAAATTCAAATATATATATATATATGTGTATATATATATATATATAATTATCCTTTTAAACTTTAAAATATAATTATATAAGTATATATAATTATTCTTTTAAACTTTAAAATATAATTACAGATAATTCCCCGTAATTAACATAATTACGTTTTCACCCTATAATTATCATAATTATAGTTTAACACATATTTTTCATAAAATCCGGGTTTCTACAAATGGAAACAAACGCATTCTTTGTGTGCGACCCTATAGGTTTACATACTCCTCAGCAGTATCTCTGTGTGACACGTGTCGTGGGCATATAATAACTTACATTCTCCCACTTGCACACGATACACAGTAACACATACGATTGTAAGCGTTTAGCAACACGTCACTGCCCCCATGGCTATGTAAATGTGCTTTTACCTTCGAGCAATTTGATTGATCTAATCAATCATATAGTAGAATCATTCATTATCTTTTTGCTTCACGATATTTTATTTTGAACTTAAGGCATAGATCTATCTCATCATTTATAGATCAAAGATTGTGTTTCTCGATCCCAACATATTTGATTATACAAGTTTCATTAGTCCAACTAATCCACTTGTTCATGCATGTAAATCATAATATGTAATCGAGGGCCCCAGAAATATCACTCTCATCTTAAGAGGAGCAAATCCCATATTGCATGTACACGACTAACTACACAATTCATGTTATACCTAATATAGCCCTTATGATTACCCGGTCAAGGGTAACGTTAGACTATATCAAAGTATAACACTCTTTGTGCATTAGATCCCAATGCACATCTCAGGTCTGAGGATAAATAGTGTTATACTATTTCAAGACTCACCTTATGACGCCGATCTATGAGGTGATCTTGACCGTGGATCTTGTCCAATGCCATATGCTCCGACAAGCGCATGTGACTCTGGTTGCACCTAGTGCACTTCCAACTTGGACTATGACTAGGCTTCATAATCATCTTGATTTATTACTAGTCCCCTAGTAATAAGTGATCAAGGACAGTTTTAAATAATATGATCATCATATTCATTTAAGGATAGTTAAACATGCTAAAACCAACACAGAGATGTTTTAATTAAATACTCATATCCAATATACCATAACTGTAAAACATAACTGTTTTAATGTTCACAAAGTAAAAGATTACTAAAATTTTACAAATCAGACTAAATTATTACAAAACCTCAAGCCTATTGAGCTAATGTGAGCATCATGCTTGCTTTGACTCAAAGGTTTGGTAAGAGGATCTGCTGAATTGTCTTCTGATCGAACTTTACATATCTTTATGTCACCTCTTTCAATAATCTCTCGAATTAGGTGATATCGTCTCATGATATTCTTGGAGCGCTGATGTGACCTTGGTTCCTTTGCCTGAGCAATGGCACCCTCATTGTCGCAATATATCTCGACAGGGTCACATATGCTAGGGACTACTCCCATATCTGTGATGAATTTCTTCATCCAAACAGCTTCCTTTACGGCGTCCGACGCTGCAATGTACTCTGATTCTGTAGTTGAGTCCGCTATTGTGCTTTGTTTGTAGCTCTTCCATCTCACAGCACCCCCGTTTAATACAAACACGTATCCTGACTGTGATTTATAGTCATCTTGGTCGGTTTGAAAACTAGCATATGTGTATCCTTGAATACACAAATCTATTTCTTGATCGTCGTACAGTAAGAACATTTATTTGGTTCTTCTCAGATACTTTAGAATATTCTTTACTGCTACCCAGTGAGCATCACCTGGGTTTGACTGATACCTGCTCGTCATGCTTAGGGCATACGAGACATCTGGTCTAGTACATAACATGGCATACATTATTGAACTGATGGCCAAAGCATAGGGAACACCCTTCATGCGGTTCATGTCCTCTTTACACATAGGACTCTGAGTTTTGCTCAGATGTACACCATGTACCATTGGCAAGTTTCCTCTCTTAGAACCCTCCATCTTGAAGCGTCTTAAGATCTTGTCAATATATGTACTTTGGCTTAATCCAATTAAGCGTTTCGATCTATCACGATAGATCTTTATACCAAGGATATAAGTTGCTTCTCCTAGATCCTTCATCGCGAAACACTTCCCTAACCAGGCTTTTACACCTTTAAGGGTAGGGATGTCATTTCCGATGATCAATATATCATCGACATATAGGATTAGGAATACTACTATGCTCCCACTGACTTTCTTGTATACACAAGGTTCATCTTCGTTCTTTAAGAAACCAAATTCTTTAATCTTTTCATCAAAACAAAGATTCCAACTACGAGATGCTTGCTTCAGTCCATAAATGGACTTTTGCAACTTACATACCTTTTCAGGAAAATTTGGATGTTTAAAACCTTCTGGTTGTACCATGTACACGTCCTCGCTTAAAGTTCCGTTAAGGAACGCGGTTTTAACATCCATTTGCCATATTTCATAATCATGAAATGCAGTTATGGCAAGAAGTATCCTGATGGATTTAATCATGGCTACTGGAGAAAAAGTTTCATCATAATTTACTCCATGAGTCTGAGTGAAACCTTTAGCTACCAACCTAGCCTTATAGGTATGTACAATCCCATCCATGTCAGTTTTCTTTTTGAATACCCACTTGCACCCTACAACTTTGCAACCGGTAGGTGCATCTACCAAGTTCCAAACTTGGTTATCTGACATGGATTGTATTTCAGCCTTCATGGCATCTTGCCATTTATCATATTCTAAACCTGATACGGCTTCCTGATAGGTTACGGATTCATCATGAACCGTATCGTCATTGCCAATGAGATAACCATATCTCTCAGGCTCTTGACGACTCCTATTCGATCTTCGGATTGTTTGTATCTCGTCATTACCTTCAACAACTTGTTGAGGCTCAACATCATGTTGATTGTCAGTATCAACCATTGTTTCATCTTGAGGTTCTTGAATTTCTTCAAGATCTACTGTATCCCGCGTTGTGGTTCTCGATAGAAAATCATTTTCTAGAAGCTCACCGCGGTGCGCAACAAAAACTTTGTTCTCGCTGGGTTTATAGAAGTAATATTCAACTGTCTCTTTTGGATATCCTACAAAGATGCATTTTTCAGACCTTGAATCAAGCTTCCCAGAAGCTTCCCGCTTAACATAAGCTTCACAACCCTATATTCTCATATATGACAGTTTTAGGATCTTCCCAATCCATAGTTCGAAAGGGGTTTTATCGGTCTTTTTGGTTGGTGCACTATTTAGTGTTCGGGCAGTTGTTTCTAGGGCATAACCCCAGAAACTTTTAGGCAGATTGGTACGACTCATCATAGAGTGAACCATGTCCAACAAGGTTCTATTCCTTCTTTCGGACACAACGTTATGGTGCGGTGTTTCGGGAGGAGTTAATTGGGATACTATCCTGTTATCTCTTAGATGGTCAATAAACTCTTGGCTTAGATATTCCCAAGTTGATTCTATACTTCATTCTGAAACTCTTTAAAAAAACTCAAAGCTTTCAGATTTGTTTTTCATTAGGTAAACATACCCGTATCTACTGAAGTCATCAATAAAAGTAATGAAGTAGCGATGACCATTTCTTGTGGTTGAACTAAAGGGTCCACACACATCAGTATGTATAATCCCTAATAGTTATGTTGCCCTTTCGGGTTTGCCTTTAAAAGGTGCTTTTGTCATCTTGCCCATTAAACAAGATTCCCATACATCATATGAATCATCACATGATTCCAACACTCCGTCCACCTGGAGTTTGGCTATGCATTTCTTGTTTATGTGTCCAAGACGACAATGCCACAAATAGGTCTGATTTAAACCTCGCTTAATTCATTTATTGTTTACATTATACATTGATTCATAATTACAACTATTTTGCATATCAATTTCATAAATACCATTGTGTGGTTTGGCCACAAAATACAAAACATTGTTAAGATAAGCTGAAATTGAATCATTACTGAAAGTAAACATAAATCCAGTTTGTTGCAAACGAGAAAAAGAAACGATATTCCTAGTAATGCTAGGTACATATAAACACTTGCTAAGTGCTAAAATAAGACCATTTGGCAGCTTCATGTCATAAGTCCCCTGAGCAATAGCAGCTACCTTAGCTTCATTCCCCATTCGAAGCTCCATCTGGCCTGGTTTCATTTTCTCTTCATTTCTTAGTCCCTCAAAAGTAGTACAAATGTGAGTACCACACCCAATATCCAATACCTAGGAATCAGAGTCAGTAGTGAATAAATCAATGGTAAACACACCAGAAGGTCCGACTCCATTAGCCTTCTGCTTCTTCATTTATGCCAATAGGGTGGGGCAGTTTCTCTTCCAGTGTCCCTTCTGGTTGCAGTTGAAGCAAACTGCTTCCTCAGGAATCTTTCCCTTGCCCTTTTCCTTGTTGGAGCTTCCAACTTTTCTTTTACCCTTGGTAACCACCCTTTTTCTTCTTGTTTATCCCACCTTTAGGTTTGATCATCAACACCTGTTTTGGTTTAGATAAATCCAACTTGGATTTCATATTTTTCTCAGCAGTTTTAAGCATGTCGTGAAGCTCCGTGAGAGTTTTCTCCAAACCATTCATATTGTAGTTCAGAACGAACTGGTCATATGACTTGGATAAAGAATTGAGAACCATGTCGGTTGCCAAGACGGGTTAATCGGTCAATATACCCTTTCATTCTTAAAACGTGGGTATTGACTGATGAACCCTCAGTCATCATGCAAGCATGCAATGCCCTGACTGTATCGAACCTCTCTTTCCTTGCTTGTAACTGAAACATGGATTTCAGAGAGGATATCATATCTCAAGCATTCATGTCTTCATGTTCCCTCAATAGCTCGGGAGTCATGGATGCTAGCATCAGACAACTAACATCTAGTGAGTCATTGAGATGCTTATCATAAGTAGCCCTGACCTCGGCTGAAGCATTTCTGGCAGGAGGGTTTGGAGGGGAGTTTTCGAGAACGTACAACTTCTTTTCGTGTTTAAGGACGACCCTCAAGAAACGAAACCAGTCCACGAAGTTCGTACCGTTCAGTTTATCCTTGTCAAGGATTGATCGTAATGTAAATTGGGATAAGCTGTAACACCCCGAATTTCGTTTGGCCGTTTTGCGAGGATGTTTAGAGGAATAGAGGTTTCTGCGTCTGTCTACAGGGCGCACGGGTCGTGCGCACTCCTTAAGAGATAACGCACGGGTCGTGCGTATGAATCAAGCGACGAGGCAGTGGGCTTGCGCACGGGCCGTGCGCATTTCCTTCTTTGAGGGTGCACCCTGTCAGGTTGCTTTTTGGAGTTTGCCTAAATATCTCAATTGTTGGATATTTTCGTAAAATATCTCAAATTTCAGATCTCTTTCTCTCTTTTCTCTTTCTTTCTTCTTCGATCTTCGAGTCTCGTTTGGTTGCTAGTTTGCGGTGTTTCTAGCAAAGGGTCGGTGTTTTAAGCTTCACCTCTACGTCGTGATCGATATCTGGTTTTCCGGGTTTTATTCTAAAAACCTACTGGTGAGTTCCTACTACCATTTTACAAACTTTATACATGTCAAAACTCTTATTTGCGAAATCCGAAGTATTTCTACGGTATGATTTCATGTTCTCTACATTTTGATATAAATGAAGTTTTTAGTGATTTTTGGGGTTCCCGATCAGTTTTGACTAAAATGACTGGTTCCGCCTTATTGAAGTAAAATGATGTTTTACTTGCACATTATGTGGATATGTGAAAAGAATGTTTAAAAACTCATTTTTAATGATTTTCATTCTTACCAGAAGTTGAACTGGAAATGACATTTTGTTTATAAAATGTGTTTATACCATATGTTTATTTATGGTTGGTCACATATGTTGTTGTGACGAGTCTGTACCATTACTAGCGGATCCCTAGGTTTTGAGTAGACTGTATTGTTGGGATGTCATATTCCCCATTTTGTAGCTATGGATGCATATGATCCTCGGGGACAACTTGGTATGGTTATGTGAGGCCGGATACTAGTCATGGTTCATAGTGATCCTAGTGAAGGAGTATACATTGGTTTTGCTTGGGGCTCGATCTCACGTTGTAGCACGGACCTATGTGTTCGTATCCTTCGATTCCAATTGTTTAGCTCATAACTCGGATTTTGGCCTACTTTGTGTTACGCCACAATCCTTGGTAAAAGGTTTTATCGTTGGTCCTTTGATGACATGTTTATAACGGAAAAGCCCGGTTGTGGCAAAGGTTTCAATTGTAAAATTTAACCTCTTTGGAAATATTATCTTATGATGCAAATGTTTATATCTTTTGAGCTTTATAAACTGTATGTTCTCACCAGGCTTTAAGTCTGACACGTTTTCTCAAATGATATGTATAACAGGTTTCCCTTAGCGGTGGGATGCACTGGGTTTTGAGAGACGAGTTGGGTCTCGGGCCATTTTGAGATGACTAAAGTGTTGATAGTTGGGCATTGTTAAGTCCCATTATTTTGATGAATTTTGGATTGTCAACTGATGTAATCTAGATAGTTATGTTTAGATTAGTTTGTTGATGAATACTAAATCCGTACAGGTTTTTGTAAAGTCTAAAGGACTGATACACTTTTAAGGAATTTATATCAATACAGATGTCATGTTGCCTACATTGAGAAGTTTTATTTTACTCTGATTTTTAGGGTGTTACAGGTTGGTATCAGAGCTCTAGTTTAAGTGAACTAGGCATGAATGTAAGATGTCTAGACTTAGACCGAGTATGATAAGAATTGATCCGTGAGATTGGGTAGAGCTTCTAAGATGGGTTAGTCTTAGAGTCAACGGAAAGTACGTTTATCAGGCGTTGTGGTGATCGTGACGAGAACCTTTATGTGTTATATGTTCATAATCTCACTTAGCTAATGTTATTATGAGGATATCCTACGTAAGTGTGCTTGAATTTCTATTGCTATGACGATTGGTAATGTGGTAGTACGTTTCCTTTGTGTTTATTCCACTCTCTTATCTCTTTTCCCGTTCTGTGAAGCAGTTTGGCATGGTGAATACGCGTGGTAGACCACGTACGCGTGTTGATGGTCTGGAAGCGATAACATCCACCGCTGGTTAGCCGGGGGGAGTTGAGGTTGTTGTGCGACCACCTGTTCAGCAAGGGCTAGGTGGGGGGCCAGAGGTCATTCCGCGAGTAGACCTGGCTTCGTCCCACCCAGTCATCAGGGATGCTAGTTCCCCGTCTGAGTTGATGGCCAGCATGATGTTGGCAATGAGGGAAGAAATGGCAAAGCAGCAAGAGTTTCTGTTGAAAGTGATTGAGGACCGCGATGTGAACAATCGGAGGAGTGAGACGGTTGTGGAAAACATTGTAGCGGGACCTGGAGGCGCTGGTGCAGGGATCAGGGCTGAGGAGCACGGGATTGTTGGTGCTCCGGGAAATAGGAAAAGTTGTTCCTACAAGTCCTTTCTGGGTTGCGGACCACCAGAGTTCTCTGGTTCCGACGACCCAATCTTGTGTGTGAAGTGGATTCGAGCGGTCGAGCAAGCTTTTGGCTCTTCCGAATGCGGAGATGATCAGAGAGTGCGATTCGGTACCCAACTGCTGAGGGATACCGCGCTCATTTGGTGGAATGTCATTCAATCCACCCTATCTCCTGCTGTGTTGGCTCAGTTGTCTTGGGCCGAGTTCAAGAAAAAGTTGTTAGAAGAATTCTTCAATGAAAGAACAATGGACCGAATCGAGAAAGAATTCCGGTCTCTGGTAAAGGGAAGCCTGACGGTGAGGGAGTACACCCGTCAGTTCATGGAGAAACTTGATCTGGTGGGGCACGCTGCCCCAACAGAGAAGGATAAGATGAAGGCCTATCTGAATGGTCTACCCGCAGACATGCAATCTATGGTCCACAATTCTAAAGCTTCTAACCTCCGCGAGATGGTTGAAGAAGCTCAGTACATGGAAGATATGTTCGCAAGGAACAAAGCTGAGAAAGTCGTGGTGGTGACTGATAAGAGAAAGTAGGAGAGCAATTCTGCTCATCCCAAGAGATCACGACCTTTTGGCGGAAACCAAAACTTCAGCAATCAGCAAGAAGCTAGGTGGTGCCACAAGTGTCGAACTAAACACCACGGTGACTGTAACACCACTTCTCAAACTTGTTATAAGTGTGGGAAGCCTGGTCACACTGTCAGAGATTGCCCGGTCAGAGGACTTGTCTGTTATGAGTGCAAGGCACCGGGGCATGTGAAAAGAGATTGCCCGAAGCTTGTGTCGGGTAGCACGCCAGCAAGGAAAGAGAACCCTCCTAGGGTTCCGGGTCGAGCATTTCAGATGACGGCCGATGAGGCCAAGGCATCCGTTGATGTGGTATCAGGTACTTTTCTTATAAACTCTGTACCTGCTCGTATTTTATTCGATACAGGTGCCAGTTTCTCTTTCGTATCTGATTTGTTCTGTCAGAAGATTTCTATGCCCACTACTAGTCTTGAGGATGCATTAGTAGTAGAAATAGTCGATGGTAGTCAAGTTCTGATCTACGATGTTCTGAAGCAGTGTACTCTTACTATCGAAGGGAGAGAATTCTCGATCGATCTACTGCCGATGTTAATCGGGGGTTTTGATGTTGTGGTCGGCATGGATTGGTTGTCAAACAATCATGCCGAGATCGTATGTTCCAAGAAGTTGATTCGACTTCCCAACCCCTCTGGCGAAGTCATTGTCATCTATGGTGAAAATAGAAAAGGTGAAGTGGCAATAATCACAATGGCAAAGGCACGCAAGTGCTTAGTAAAAGGATGTTCGTCTTTCCTAGCCTATGTGATCGATTCCAAGTTAGAGAAATCAAAGCTGGAAGATGTGAAGATTGTGCGTGAGTTTCTAGATGTCTTTCCGGACGACTTGCCCGGGTTCCCACCCGATCGTCAAGTGGAGTTTCGGATTGACCTTATGCCTGGAGCAGCACCAATTGCTAAAGCTCCTTACCATTTAGCGCCGTCAGAGATGCAAGAAATGATGGCACAACTTGTAGAACTATTGGAGAAGGGCTTTATAAGACCGAGTTCGTCACCCTGGGGAGCTCCGGTCTTGTTTGTAAAAAGGAAAGATGGCACGATGAGAATGTGCATTGACTATCGCGAGTTGAACAAAGCTACAGTAAAGAACAGATATCCGCTTCCGAGAATAGACGACTTGTTCGATCAACTTCAAGGTGCGGGTTATTTTTCCAAGATCGACTTACGTTCAGGTTATCATCAGGTGAAGGTGAGAGAAGAAGACGTTCCGAAAACAGCTTTCAGAACACGTTACGGCCATTATGAATTTCTTGTAATGCCTTTTGGCCTAACAAACGCACCGGCGGTATTTATGGACTTGATGAATAGAGTATGTTGACCATTTCTCGACAAATCAGTCATTGTATTCATTGATGACATACTCGTGTACTCCAAGAGTGAGTCAGAACACGAACAACATCTACGTGAAGTGCTTGAAGTGCTGAGAAAATAAAGGTTGTACGCCAAGTTTTCCAAGTGACTTTTGGCTTGATGAGGTACAATTTCTGGGTCACGTTGCACTCGAGACGGAGTGAAAGTGGATCCCTCCAAGATTGAAGCTATGATGAATTGGGAATCTCCCAAGAGTCCGTCAGAGATCCGAAGTTTCTTGGGTCTGGCGGGGTACTACCGGAGATTTATCCAAGACTTTTCGAAAATCGCTTCTTCCTTGACAGTTTTGACTCAGAAGAATGTGAAGTTTGAATGGACCGAAACCCAAGAGAAGGCTTTCTGTATCCTTCAAAAGAAGTTATGTGAAGCTCCGATCTTATCGTTACCTGAAGGGTCAGAAGACTTCGTGGTTTATAGCGACGCTTCGAAAATGGGTTTGGGTTGTGTGTTGATGCAAAGGGGCAAGGTGATTGCCTACGCATCGAGACAACTCAAGATTCACGAGAATAATTATCCTACCCATGATCTAGAGTTAGCGGCGGTGGTGTTCGCTTTGAAACTTTGGCGACACTACCTCTACGGCACGAAATGTACACTTTTCACAGATCATAAGAGCCTGAAGTATGTCTTTGATCAAAAAGAGTTAAATATGAGACAAAGGCGGTGGCTCGAGTTACTTAAAGATTATGATTGTGAATTGTTTTACCATCCGGGTAAGGCGAACGTGGTGGACGATGCGCTAAGTCGAAAGGACTACAGCGGAAGCATTCGGGCTACCCATTCGAGAATCGAGTTAGTGTCTAGTCTTGTTGAAAAGAACAAGGCATCACAAGTGGAAGCATTGTTGGAAGAGAATCTCAAAGAAGAAGTCATGACAAAGCAGCGGTTGCTCTTAACGGAAGATAGCCGTAGGGTAAAACTGTTCAGCGGTCGCGTGTGGGTACCCAAGATTGGGGGTAACCGTGATCTGTTGCTTGAAGATGCACACAAGTCCATGTATTCCATTCATCCGGGGAGTACAAAGATGTACAGGGACTTGAAACTGCATTATTGGTGGCCAATAATGAAACTTGATGTGGCACGTTATGTAGAGCGTTGTGTGACGTGTTCGCAAGTTAAGGCCAAACATCAGCGACCGTATGGGAGTCTTCAGTCTTTAGAGATTCCCGAGTGGAAGTGGGAGCATATCACTATGGACTTCGTGACAAAGTTACCTAAAACTCTTCGAGGTCACGATACCATTTGGGTGATAGTTGATAGAATGACAAATAACTCTCACTTCTTGGCCATGCGCGAGACATTACCGATGGACAAACTAGCAAAATTGTACATCGATGAGGTGGTCTCGAGGCACGGCATACCATTGTCGATCGTGTCGGATCGCGACAGTCGGTTCACTTCGAACTTTTGGGATGGGTTTCAGAAAGAGCTTGATACGCGAGTTAAGTTGAGTACGACTTACCATCCATAGACCGACGGGCAAAGCGAGAGAACGATCCAGACTTTAGAAGACATGCTGAGGTCTTGTGTCATTTATTTCGGGGGTAGTTGGGACTCTCGCCTGCCTTTGGTGGAGTTTGCTTATAACAATAGCTACCACTCGAGTATTGGAATGTCACCTTTTGAGGCATTGTATGGGCGAAAGTGCCGGACTCCCGTGTGCTGGCTTGAAGCGGGGGAAAAGTAGTTCGCCGGACCTGAAATAGTGAAAGAGACGTCCGATAAGGTCAAATGCATTCGTGAAAGAATGAAAGCGGCTCAGGATCGGCAGAAGAGATATGCCGATAAGAAGAGACGACCGATAGAGTTCCAAGTGGGCGACCGTGTGATGCTTAAGGTATCGCCATGAAAGGGTATTATCCGCTTCGAAAAACGTGGGAAGCTGAGTCCCCGTTTCCTCGGACCTTTCAAAGTGCTTAAACGGGTGGGTTTGCAAGCCTACCAGTTGGAACTGCCACCGGAGTTGAGCAGAATTCACAACACATTTCATGTTTGTTACCTTCGAAAGTGTTTGGTTGTGGAAGACAGCGTCATACCCCTCTCAGAGTTAAGAGTGGACGAAGGTAACTGTTGTGTGGAAGAACCCGACGCCATCTTGGAGAGAAAGTCTAACAAGTTGCGTCACAAAGAGGTCACTTTGGTCAAGGTGCAGTGGAAGCATCACCGGGGATCAAATGTGACGTGGGAAGCCGAGGAGGATATGAAGCGAAGATATCCTCACCTTTTTGAGTAGTTGGGATTTCGGGGACGAAATCATTCCCAAGTTGGGGAGGACTGTAACACCCCGAATTTCGTTTGGCCGTTTTGCGAGGATGTTTAGAGGAATAGAGGTTTCTGCGTCTGTCTACAGGGCGCACGGGTCGTGCGCCCTCCTTCAGAGAAAATGCACGAGTCGTGCGTATGAATCAAGCGGCGAGTCAGTGGGCTTGCGCACGGGCCGTGCGCATTTCCTTCTTTGAGGGTGCACCCTGTCAGGTTGCTTTTTGGAGTTTGCCTAAATATCTCAATTGTTGGATATTTTCGTAAAATATCTCAAATTTCAGATCTCTTTCTCTCTTTTCTCTTTCTTTCTTCTTCGATCTTCGAGTCTCGTTTGGTTGCTAGTTTGCGGTGTTTCTAGCAAAGGGTCGGTGTTTTAAGCTTCACCTCTATGTCGTGATCGATATCTGGTTTTCCGGGTTTTATTCTAAAAACCTACTGGTGAGTTCCTACTACCATTTTACAAACTTTATACATGTCAAAACTCTTATTTGCGAAATCCGAAGTATTTCTACGGTATGATTTCATGTTCTCTATATTTTGATATAAATGAAGTTTTTGGTGATTTTCGGGGTTCCCAATCAGTTTTGACTAAAATGACTGGTTCCGCCTTATTGAAGTAAAATGATGTTTTACTTGCACATTATGTGGATATGTGAAAAGAATGTTTAAAAACTCATTTTTAATGATTTTCATTCTTACCAGAAGTTGAACTGGAAATGACATTTTGTTTATAAAATGTGTTTATACCATATGTTTATTTATGGTTGGTCACATATGTTGTTGTGACGAGTCTGTACCATTACTAGCGGATCCCTAGGTTTTGAGTCGACTGTATTGTTGGGATGTCATATTCCCCATTTTGTAGCTATGGATGCATATGATCCTCGGGGGAAACTTGGTACGGTTATGTGAGGGCGGATACTAGCCATGGTTCATAGTGATCCTAGTGAAGGAGTATACATTGGTTTTGCTTGGGGGCTCGATCTCATGTTGTAGCACGGACCTATGTGTTCGTATCCTAGGATTCCAATTGTTTAGCTCATAACTCGGATTTTGGCCTACTTTGTGTTATGCCACAATCCTTGGTAAAAGGTTTTATCGTTGGTCCTTTGATGACATGTTTATAACGGAAAAGCCCGGTTGTGGCAAAGGTTTCAATTGTAAAATTTAACCTCTTTGGAAATATTATCTTATGATGCAAATGTTTATATCTTTTGATCTTTATAAACTGTATGTTATCACCATGCTTTAAGTCTGACATTTTTTCTCAAATGATATGTATAACAGGTTTCCCTTAGCGGTGGGATGCACAGGGTTTTGAGAGACGAGTTGGGTCTCGGGGCATTTTGAGATGACTAAAGTGTTGATAGTTGGGCATTGTTAAGTCCCATTCTTTTGATGAATTTTGGATTGTCAACTGATGTAATCTAGATAGTTATGTTTAGATTAGTTTGTTGATGAATACTAAATTCGTACAGGTTTTTGTAAAGTCTAAAGGACTGATACACTTTTGAGGAATTTATATCAATACAGATGTCATGTTGCCTACATTGAGAAGTTTTATTTTACTCTGATTTTTAGGGTGTTACATAAGCCGTTTGTGCATACAGTTTGGTTGGAGGCGTTAGCGGCCATCTATAAAATAAGTTCAATTTTAGTAATTCTTTTAAAATCTCAAATTAATTTAACCTTTTAAAAAAATTGATTTGAGCTAAGATCCATATTTCACCTACTTCCATAAATGGTCAAGCAACTGTCTATGAAATTAGGCTATTTAGGTAGGCATCATCAAATTATGTTCAACATAACTCTTAGATGTCGTGGGATCCTATTCAATATATCATATATTGAAATTGGCACGTTTAATCCCACTTCAACGCCTTGAAAATACTCATAAATGGCCAAGCAACTGTCTATGATATTTCTCAAATAAACAAACCATACTAAGGTATCGTGATCCCACCTAAATACTAGTCTTAGGGTTTACTAGGATCAGTCGTCCAAAATACGACTATTTAAGTGAATGGCCAAGCAACTGTCCACTTAAATCTCGTTAATTTGGCTCCTTATCTTACACTACATTCAACCGGCATGATTGGCTGAGCACTGACAATACCGGGATCCTGTATGCTTGACAAATACCTTAAATGGGTGGCGTTAAGTTTACATTTTTAAAAAGGTTTAATTTTAGAAAACATTCTAATTCTTTTAAAACGTTTGAATTTATCTCTAAAATCTTGTTTTAAAAGTTTATTTTATTAAATCGGTTTGAGTTTGATAAATATATCAATTTAAAATATCATATTTTATTTACCGATTTAAAATTGTTTTGCGTTTGATTTTTATTTTAAGCGTTTGCAATTATCATAACAATAATAAATCAATAAATAAATAAAAACAAACACATAATAAACATACAAGATAATATATGGATTTGCCCCTAATGTGGTGTTGTGAGCCAACATAACAACCACGGTCAATATCTAAGGACATCATCAATCTTCTCCCACTGGCCTCGCCATCTTGGTGAACTCTAGGGTATCCGTCTTGATTTCTTGAAACTTCGTCTTCGGATGATTTACAATAAAAAGATAGCATATCCTAATCTATTTTACATTTGGACCTATCTAGAAAAATAAAATTACATCCAATGCAATGAATACATTTTAATTTTCCAAAATAAAAATAAATCAACCACGGGTCTTTGGGGCAAACTATATATTATACATATATAAATATTTGGCCGATATAATTTAACATAAATATAAAGGCCAAAACTGAAACAAAATACTATATGGCAATTTAAATTTAATTGGACCCAATCTTATAATTTGTGGGTTACTAACCCATTAATTATAATTTTAAACATAATTAAAATAATTTGGTCAAATAAATAACATAAATAAAGTGACCATTATATTAATGTCAAAGTTTTAACCGATTTAAAACAAACGACATAAAGTCTTGACTCAAAATCCAAAACGCCATTTGAACTCTTAGAGAAGAAAACACGGCAACAAACGCAAACCAAGTCGAAAAAGACATGAGAAAAAAGAGAGGAGTTTGATAAGATTTCTCAAACCTTTTTGGAGATGTGGCTGCTGGTATAGAAAATATATCATTAGGGTTTTGAAAACCCTTTTAATTTATCAAACAAGAGTCGACTACTTCCTTTTATTTTAATAATTGACACCCTCTTATCTTATCTTTTCCTTTCATTTTGTTTTATTTATTTTATTTAACCAAAAATACAAACGTATATTGTTTATTAGGATGGGTCTAATATATAAACATATATACTAAATTTTATTGCCATATAACATCTTATGTTTCCCCATTTTTTTTAATTAAATGCTCAAAGTGGCTCTGATCCCACTGTTGGGTTTTAAAATAAACTGTAACCGTTATACGCAGCGGAAATTAAAAAGAATTTTGGTTACAAAATTAAATAGAAAATTTTTCTAAAACTTAAAACCCAATCGGATCCAATGATGCATTTAATTAAATAAGAACCACACCATAGGGTGTTTAGAGATGTATTTTTTCAGATATGTTGTGGTTGAACTGGCTGAGCACTTAGAAACCAATCGAGGTTTCCTCTAGCGGTATCCACACACGAACACGCGAAATTCCCCCGGGTGCTAGCCCAATAACCCTAGATCTATATGTGTTTTACAGAAAAAAAGGGTTTCTTTTCTGTATTTTTCTGAAAGGCTTTTCTAACTCAATTGTATATCAAATGGTTTAGCCTAACCCCTTATTTATATCAGAAGAATTATAGTTAGACTATAATTCAATTAAGGATAAAATAAGGTTTAGTAATTATCTGTAATATTCAAATTCAAATTCAAATATATATATATATATATATATATATATATATATATATATATATATACATATACATATAATTATCCTTTTAAACTTTAAAATATAATTATATAAGTATATATAATTATCCTTTTAAACTTTAAAATATAATTACAGATAATTCCCCGTAATTAACATAATTACGTTTTCACCCTGTAATTATCATAATTACAGTTTAACACATATTTTTCATAAAATCCGGGTTTCTACAAATGGAAACAAACGCATTCTTTGTGTGCGACCCTATAGGTTTACATACTCCTCAACAGTATCTCTGTGTGACACGTGTCGTGGGCATATAATAACTTACACTAAGTATTTTGTTGATGTTTATATTTTAGCCCCTTCTCATTAGCTATATATAGAGGGTTTGGGTTAGCATTAATTATACACCTTAGAATATGATTTATTTCAGTTCTAGATTAAAAACCTTATCTCTAATCTTTTGATTAGTGCAAGTGTTCTTCATGTTCATGTTCTTTTTCTTTTTTTTTCTTTAGTTCTTAAATATGAATGCCTGCGACACTGGTATAACATCAGAGTTGTTCTTTTATTATGTTTTTCGTACTTACTTTCCATCTTTAATTTAAGTCATTTACTTTTCGTCTTTACTTTCATGTCTTATTTTCAGTACTTTAATATCTCGCATTTACTTTCCTTCATTTACTTTCAAGTTTTTAGTTTTGGTACTTTAAATTCTTGCATTTACTTTCTCTCATTTACTTTCAAGTCATTTAGGGGTTGTTTACTAACTACTGACCAGACTTACTCGGTCAGCAAATCTTACTCGATCAGCAGTCAACGTGTTTACCAAATGTTAAATCTGACCAAAATCTAACTTTGTTGTTGACCGAATACTTACCGAGCCAGATCCAAACATTTCCAGACCTACCCCTTCTTAAAATGTGCGATTAGGGTTTGTTTATGGTCACTCCTCTACACCTCCTCCGTCGCTCATTGCTCCTCCTCCGTCGACGCTCTCGACCCTCTTCACGATGCCGCTCCTCCCTTATTCGCTCGCCGCTCCTCCTCTGCAGGTATGATTCATCCATCGATTTTTTTATCACAGCACACAACATCCAACTGGCTAATCTGCGGGATATATGGCTAATCTGGGATTGTCCCCATCATCCATCGATGTCTTTTTTAATTCCAGTTAGGCTTCTGTATTTAAATCCCAACTGCTTTTATTCTTGAAATTTCTCTAATTACAGATTTGGGTCTCTCTGTATGTGTGTAAATAAAGTGTGTTCTTGATGTTTCTTTCGGCTTCACAGAGACTTTGGTGAGATGAACAGACCTTGATATATGAATATTAATATAACTCCATATTTGTTTCTTCTTGTTTCTTTTGTCTTATTCACATATGAATAGTACGCATCTCTTAATAGTTTGTTCTTGCATACTTTTACTTCTGCTTTTCCAACAATAGCTTGTGATATGCCAAATTCCCTTTTTCCTGTTTCTCTTCTTTCCAAAGGATATGGTTTTGGTTGGTTTTCACGGCTTCAGACCAATAAAAGCTGCAAATATATGTTTCTTGAATTCTGATAAAAGTTTTATTAGTGAATTCTTGAGTTGCTTTTGCTAAAATAAGTTAACTTTGAAAACCCATAAGGCTTCTAGGTTTTTGATGAGTTTTCTTGTTGTTCCTCTTGAATTCTCAAAGCCTTTTCTCAAGATATACAGGTGGGTTTTGTTTATAATGTCTTTAAATTGCAAGCTATCTGGAATAAAGGGTAGATTGTTGACCAATAATTATTCCAAAACGAGGAAAGTTAAGGAACCCTTGAAATAAAGATCTAATGGTGTTTGGAAATGGAAAAAAGTTGCTTCTTTTGTGTGGGTTTGCTTGGTGCTTGATTTGAATGCAAATTAATTCATATTGGTTGTTTTTCTTGATTAATGTCAAATGGATTATATTGATTTCTATATGTCGTTATGTGAGAAATTTTCTTGTGAGAAATTGGTGTTATGTGGCAATTTGATTTGTGTACTTTTGCATTAATATTTCATATTCCATTTGTATTTAAATGTGAATGACTATTAATATTTTTCATCGTTTATTTTGATGTATGAAAATTGCATTTTGTTGTCTAATTTGGCAGTTAATTATATAAAAAAAGAGTATAATGTTGATAAGCAATTATTTGAAATATGAAATTTGTTTTTTTCTTCCATTAAATGGTTGATAATAGAAATAATTACATTTTATTTAGTATATAATTACAAAAAGGGTTAAAATGGTCATTTTTTTGTCGGTAAGCGCTTACCACAAAACATTTAGTAACCACACTCTCGGACAACACTTACCAACACTTACCATGGAGTCATGGACAACACTTACCCGGGAAAACACTCTTACCCGACCAACATTTGTAACACCCTCAAATATGGAAATAGCAACAAATTTAAATTTTCTAAATACCTCGACATTTCATTCATCTACAAACATAATTTAAGATCTAACCTGGATACACACATTCTATTCCATACATACAGACTATAATAAAGACGGGTGCTACTAAAACCCGATATAGTTACTAACTCCAACCTGCGGAAGACTTCACCGACTACTCACTCTTGTATAAAGCTAAGGCTCAATCCTCATTGCACTTGCTAGAACCGAAACCCCAACTGGAACCTGATGCACATGCCGACAAATAAAAGGTTAGGCTTAACGCCTAGTGAGCTCAAGAGTTTTAACATGAGTGAATATATCTTTAAAAGACAGGAAATCAGTTTTAAAGCAAGATCCTTCGAAATATTATACTTCAAAATGGAAACGACACATTTTCCCATAATATACACTTTTAAAGACAATGTTTCCCAAACATGCATTTCTTATAAAACGATGCAACCCGTAACTCACCCAAAACGGGGTCATAGTTCGATACTCAAATGTGCTAAAATGTAAATAATTCATAGCCCAAAACACCCAAAACTCGGGTGGAACATAATACTCGACCCTTAAATAACGGAAAATAATCCATATAAATATGATACGCCATTAAAACATGGAACTGAAACTTCATACTCACGCGACCATAAAATGGAATGAAATCCGAATATTAAAACATGGACAATTAAATATCCAAAATACAGCGGGCCGACGACGGGGGATACCCGTATCCGTTGAGAGCGGAAGAACACAAAAGTATGCCACTCAACAACGTTGATCGTATGACACTTCACGACATGAAAGCCCAAGTGTCCCTATGACCTCTTGACAAGTTTCACCCAAAGAGACAGCTGACCTTAGCGAACACCACCGGAATTACCGCCAAAGGCTCGGCACACGGGGGATACAACGAAGGCATTGCCCGACATGGCGAAGGTCCCAAACGCCCATCAGAGGACTACCTATAGTCATAATAGCTCAACCGGACTCAGCCCCTCCTAGTGCCTACTCGTAAAGACAAGGTCATAAACCATGAGTCCCGGAGTCCAACCCCGTACCACTCAATTAACCATCAAATAAGACTGACGTACGTGCCTATGGATCCAATGCAACACAGTCTAAAATTACACGACTACTCATGAATGACTAAAGCACTCGAGCCTATAACTATCGATAATATGCAATAAAATGCATTAAGATGTAAATCACAAATTGGACTCTACATCGAGCCATTAAAACCGGACAAATGTCCTCAAGACTCTTTTAAGCCAATACCGAGCTAAAATGCTCAAACTCCACTTGACCAACAATTACCGGTCCCCCAAATAATGAAATGTCTTTAAACAACGTTTACGAAAACACACACCTCAAAGACGAGATTAACCCAAAACTCAACGCGTAATGGGACCAAAGGTTTTCCAAAGGGTTTATAATGCAAATACACCAAAAAGCATATAACATGAAATAGACTCCATTTGTACAAAATCCTCGAAGATGCATAAATCATAAGATAAATCTTACTTGTACAAAATCACCAAGAATACGTAAATCATGCTATTTAGTTGTCGAAATGTTCAAAACCCAATATAAGCATTTTAAGAGGTTAACACAACCCAAGTTTACTAAATATGAAAACTTACCAAAATACTCATTCTTTGACATATAACCAAGTAAAACATATTTTTACTTCAAAATACACAAAACTTATCAGCAGTTAACCATTTTATGTAAAACACTTTAAAATAACCATTTTGGCATGTACACCGTTTTCACAAATCAATTTGAACTCACCTTGCTAGATTTAGGCTAAATCTAGGTTTTACCCAACGAGCTCTTTTGAAGGGCGCTTGAATCCTCAAGCCGAAAACTTCCAAAACCTAGATCCAAACACTCCAAACCATAAATATCTGTAATCAACCACATAGAAACATTCCCCAACATTATATACCAAAATCTCTAAACGAGATCAAAACCCTAGTTTCTCCAAAACTAACAAATCCGAGATCTGATAAACCAAACACTAGGGAAACATCCAAAGAATATTTGTAACCTTAAATCAAATAAGCTTACCATTAAAGATGACAGACTTTCCGAAGACACCCAATCCAACTCTTCAACCCGAGCTCCCACACTTTGAACTTGATGAGGAAGATGAAGATGGAGGTTTTGTGGTTTGTTGGGAACTGAAGATTTGTTTAAGTATGATTACTGCTGCCAGTATAACAAGGTTACTATTGTTGAGCCAAATTAATACTGCTTGAAGAAATTAATACTGCTCAGAGTGTTAATGCTGCTATGACTTAATACTGCTTATGTGATAGTCAAGATACGCGCAGATCAAGTTTTAAAGATAATCATGGAAGGTTGAAGATAATTATGGAAGAATATACTGAAGATCTTTTATGTTTTGTAATTATCTTTTATTTTCAGTATATGTATAGATTTATTTAGAATAGTTTAAAAAAAAGATATACAAGAATTGATAAGTTTTGGTTTTAGAGAGAGAATTAACCTCAAGGTTTACAACCCTAGTTCTAGAGAAGTAGAATTCGTCTTGGTGAGCCTGTTCATCAAGATTGAGGTTTTGTGTGAAAGCTTGTAACTTTAATCATTCAATAAAGTTTACAAGTTGTGATTTATACTTTACTGTTACATTGATATTTGAATATTAAAGTGTTTTTCCGCAACTTCTTTAATATTGTTTCTGAGATTCATTATTCTTGTTAAGAATCAGATCCTGTCAAGTGGTATCAGAGCCTAGTATTCTCAGAAACCTTCATTCATCATGGACAACACAGTTGAATCAAACAGTACTCTTGTTTCAAAGGTTCCCATGCTCAAACCTAATGAGTTTGACATGTGGAAAATTAGGATCAAGCAGTACATCCTCCTTACAGACTTTTCTATGTGGGATATTGTTGAGAATGGTCCCTATGCTGAAGGTAAAATTGGACATGATGGAAGAAGACCACCTCCAAAAACTGATGCTGAGAAGAAAGTGAGACAATTGGAGATGAAAGCCTTAAGCACCCTGATTTTGGCCATTCCTAATGAGTATCAACATCAGTTTCACCACTGCACTGATGCTCAGATTCTATGGAATGCTTTAGAGAAGAGATTTGTTGGCACCAAGAGCACTAAGAGGAATCTGAGGGATATTCTCAAGCAGCAATATGAGAATTTTACATCTTCAAAGAATGAGTCTATGACTCAAACTTTTGATAGATTCAATAAGTTAATTCGTGAGTTGGCTACTGTTGGAGTCCAGATGGAACAAGATGATGTCAACCGAAAGTTCCTCAGATCTCTTGGAGATGAATGGACCATGTACACTGTTTCATTCAGACAGAATGATCAATTGGAAGAAAAGGAACTGGATGATCTGTACAATGATCTGAGAGTGTTTGAATCTGAGGTGGAAGCAAAGAAGAAGCCTATTGGATATGTTCATAATGTTGCACTCTTATCAGCATCAACTGATTCTACTGCTAACCCTGAATCAGTTAATGCTGCTAATGGATTAAATCAAGAAAAAGGCAATGAATCTGTTTTTGAAGCCTTTCTTTCCAGCCATGGTAACTATTCTTTAATCAATGATGACTTGGAACAGCTTCATCCTGATGATCTTGAAGAGATGGATATTAAATGGCAGATGGCCATGCTTTCTATGAGGGTGAAGAAGTTCATCAAGAGGACTGGGAGGAACAACTTCTCTCAAAGAAGAGAAGATGGAGTAGGCTTTGATAAATCAAAGGTGGAGTGCTATAAGTGTCATATGAAGGGACGCTTTGCCAGGGAATGCAGAAGTGGAGTGTCTCACAACAATCACCAACAAGCTCAGACTGGAAGCTTCAACCAGAACAGAAACTCTGCTCAAGCTCTTGTTTCTCAACAAGGAATGGGGTTTGACTGGAGTGATCAAGCAGAAGAGGCCATTCAAAATCAAGCTCTCATGGCAGAGGTATCAGATCTCCCAACTAAGGTACTTTCTAATCTCTGTTCTCAAACTTGCATAGACACTGTTAAAAGGTACAGGGATCACAACCAGAGTATGAGTGATGACCTTAAGAGGTTAGAAAAGGATAGAAAAGACTATGTGAAAATTGTTGAGAGGTTTGAGGCACAAATTAAAGGTTTCCAAGCCAATGAACTTCAACACACATATGATACAAATTACTGGAAGTGGGAGAAAAATGATCTAGAAATCCAATTGACAAAGTCTAGGGAGGAGAATGAAAAGTTGAGAGGAGCGCTAGCCAAGGTTAAGCTAGATGTGGAAAGGACTTGCATGAGGGAGCCACTAAGATAGATCCTTTAGATGAATTAGTTGTTAAGGACAAGACTGAGAAAGAAGCTGGTAAGAGTAAGGATAATATTGTTTCTGAGGATAATACTGTGAGTGGTGAGATTCCCTTAGAAAATAACATTCTTACCAATGAGGGTGGTGGAAGGGATTGGGTCAAATCTGATGGCGTAGAGAAGACTGAGGGAAAGTCTAAAAAGGTCCATTACAAGCAGACTACAGTTGTGAATCATGTTCTTTGCAAACAGTGTGCAGGTAATAAGTCTGATCCCCTAAAGCATGATAAAAGGAGGGGCAATCAAAGAAATTGGAATAATCAGTGGGCTCAGAAACAAGGAGTTGATCTGAGTAGAATCATCAGACCAAAACCTTGTTTCATATGTGGCAAAATGAACCATCTTGCCAAGCACTGTTATTTTAATCCTATTAACCAAAGGATCAATTTTCAAAGATCTGTGCAAAAACCATTTGGTTATAGGAAGGTTGAAAGGAACCATGTGGTTAAGAAACCTGTTAAATCTAAAAGCCACATGAAGAAAAAGACTGTAAAAGAGAGTGTTAAGATGTGGGTTCCCAAAAGCACTAAAACTGTTAGTACTGCTACCACAAATAGTGCAGCTGACAAAGATAGTGCTGCCAGAAGCAATACTGCTGCTATCAATGTTAGTGCTACTGAGAGTATTAGTACTTCTAAAACTAACATTGTTAGTACTTCATCAGATGTTAATACTGCTAACTCTGTTAGTGCTTCTAACAAGGTTAGTACTGCTAAACCTGTTAGTGCTGCTAACTCTGTTAGTACTTCTAAAATTAGTACTGCTTCTAGTGTCTGTGCTTCTAGACCAATCATCTTGACAAAGTACTCCAGTAAAGAGTATTCTAACTTTAAAAATCTCATCAAAAAGGAGTGTAAGTACTTTGATGAGAAAGGGAGGCCCAAGACCACTTTGGCTTGGGTTCCCAGTCAATACTAATTGATTTATCTTATGTGCAGGGCAACCAGCAGCTCAAGGGAAAGAGCATTTGGCATGTTGATAGTGGTTGCTCTAGGCACATGACAGGGAACATGGCTTGCCTCAAGAATTTCAAGAAAATTGATGGAGGGCATGTTGCCTTTGGTAATACTCCAGATGGAGGTAAGATTAGTGGTAAGGGAGATGTAACAAAAGGTAAGATGACCTTTGAAGATGTTTACTATGTTGAGCAGTTAAGGTACAACCTGTGAAGTGTATCACAGGTTTGTGACAAAAAGCATAGCATATTATTCACTGATTCAGAATGAATTATCCTTGCTCCTGGATTCAAGGTAGTTGATGAAAAGATGATACTACTAAGAACTCCTAGAAAGGATAATGTCTATTGTTTGGATATGGAGAATGTTTCAAATGATTCATCCCTAAACTATCTTGTTTCAAAAGCCTCTTTGGATGAATCATCACTTTGGCACAGAAGAATGTGTCACATGAACTTTAAAACAATGAATAAACTTGTTAAAAACAACCTTGTAAGAGGTCTGCCTTCAAAAGTCTTTTCATGTGATGATCATTGTGTTGCTTGTCTCAAAGGCAAACAACACAAAACTTCTCATAAGTCCAAAGAGTTGAACACAATTTCTTCTTCTCTTCAGTTGTTGCATATGGATCTGTTTGGTCCTACAAATGTCATGAGTATAGGTAAGAAATCATACTGCTTGGTTATTGTTGATGATTACTCTAGATTTGCTTGGGTGTATTTTCTAAGGACTAAGGATGAGACAAGTGGACTGATCAAATCCTTTATTCTAAGAATTGAAAACCAAACAAATCAAAAGGTAAAAGTCATTAGGTCAGATAATGGTACTGAATTTAAAAATCTTTACCTAAACACCTTTTGTGAGGAAAAAGGAATTGAGAGGCAATACAGTACTCCTAGGACTCCACAACAAAATGGGGTTGCTGAGAGAAGGAATAGGACACTGATTGAGGCTGCTAGATCTCTGTTAGTTGATTCAAAACTTCCAATTACTTTCTGGGCTGAAGCAGTTAATACTGCTTGCTATGTCCAAAACAGAGTTCTAGTAGTCAAACCTAAAAACAAGACACCATATGAGCTTTTAAATAAAAGAAAACCATTTATTGGTTTTTTCAAACCTTTTGGATGTCCTTGTACCATTCTCAATACCAAAACTCACTTAGGAAAGTTTGATAGCAAAGCAGATGATGGTTTTCTTGTTGGTTACTCATCTCAGAGTAAGGCCTACAGAGTGTTTAATTCTTCTTCTAGAATAATTGAGGAAAGTGACAATGTCAAATGCAATGAGAACTCACCAAATCCTATTGGTTCAGGTCCTCAGTGGTTATTTGACATTGATTCACTAACTAACTCTTTGGGTTTCAGTAGTGATGATCATGCAGGATCAGAAAGTAGAGGATCAGGGAATGAACAAGTACAAGATATTATTTCTCAATCTGTGATCTTTCCCATACCTACAATGACCCCTGTTGAAATCTGTGAAAGGGAGACTGTTACTAAACCAAGTCAGAGTGAAGAAGAAAGAAGATATGAGGAGAATTTAGAGCATGAAGAGCCAGAAGTAGCTGATGAGATCCCCTCACCTGACTTAAATGATTCCAATTTAGATGTGCGAATTAATGAAGAACCTAGTCATCAGACAAGAACTCATAAGAATCATCCTCTTGAGCTGGTAATAGGAGACATCTCTTCTCCTATGATGACTAGGAATCAAAGCAGACTTCAAAATTTGCAGGATCAGCAGCATACAATACTCTCTTGCTTTCTATCTCAGATTGAGCCTAAGAAGGCTTATGATGCAATGAAAGATTCAAGTTGGATAGAAGCCATGCAAGAAGAGTTGCTACAGTTTAAATTGCAAGATGTTTGGGACTTGGTGGACCTTCCAAAAGGTCATAGAGCAATTGGCACCAAGTGGATTTTCAGAAATAAAAAGGATGAGAGAGGAATAGTAATCAGGAACAAAGAAAGGCTAGTGGCACAAGGGTACACTCAGGTAGAAGGCATAGACTATGAGGAAGTCTTTGCTCCAGTTGCACGGGTAGAGGCAATTAGGCTGTTTCTAGCCTATGCCTCATATATGCAGTTCAAGGTATATCAGATGGATGTGAATAGTGCCTTTCTATATGGAACAATTGATGAAGAAGTATACGTCTGTCAGCCCCCTGGATTTGAAAATCCATCATATCCTGACAGAGTATACAAACTTAAGAAAGCACTCTATGGCCTACATCAAGCCCCAAGAGCATGGTATGATACTCTGTCTACCTATCTCTTGGAAAATGGGTTTGAAAGGGGAATCATTGATAAGACCCTTTTCATTAAAAGAAGTAAGAAGAACACCCTACTTGTTCAGATCTATGTGGATGACATCATATTTGGATCCACAAAAGATCAGATGTGTAGAGACTTTGAAGAGTTGATGCACAAGAGCTTCAAAATGAGTTCAATGGGTGAACTCACCTTCTTCCTTGGGCTTCAAGTGAAACAGCAGAAATATGGGATTTTCATAAGTCAATCAAAGTATGTGAAAGACATCCTAGATAAGTATGGTTTATCAGACTCAAAGCCAGCAAGCACACCAATGGAAACACACAAACAGATCACTGCTGATCTCGAGGGGGAGGATGTTGATGTCCATCTTTATAGATCAATGATTGGATCTCTCATGTATCTCACAGCCTCAAGACCAGATATCATGTTTCCAGTGTGTGTGTGTGCCAGATTCCAAGTCAAGCCAAAGCAGTCACATCTTCAAGTTGTTAAGAGGATTTTCAGATACTTAAGAGGGCAACCTAGATTAGGTCTTTGGTATCCCCATGAATCTACTTTTGACTTAATTGTATATTCAGACAGTGACTTGGGTGGTGCTAATATGGATAGAAAGTCTACTTCAGGAGGATGTCAGCTTTTGGGTGCAAGACTAGTATCTTGGCGGTGTAAGAAGCAAACCACAGTGTCCTTATCAACAACAGAAGTTGAGTACATTGCTGCTGCAAGTTGCTGCTCTCAGGTTCTATGGATTCAGAATCAAATGCTGGACTATGGGGTAACCTTTCTTCACACTCCAATCTTCATTGACAATAGCAGTGCTATTAGCATTGTTAACAATCCAGCCAAGCACTCCAAAACAAAGCACATTGAAATCAAGTATCACTTTATTAGAGACTGCAATGAAAAGAAGCTTATTCAAGTTGCTAAAGTTCATACTGATAACCAGTTTGCTAATCTGTTCACTAAAGCTTTTGATGTGGGTAGATTCACTTTCTTGGTCACAAGTGTGGGCATGATCAACTCTGAATGAGCTCATGTTTAAAAAGTGTTTGCATACCTGTTATTTGTTTATTTTTTTTGGTTCTACTAATCATCTTTCTCAGGAAGTTTATTGCCTTGCTCAGACTAACACAAGCTTCAACAGTCAACCAGAGTGTTTTAGTCAAGAATCCTCAAGTCAGATGGCATCCATGGCGTTTATTGATGAACACAATGAGATCGCAATGCTTCAAAAGCCTAAGCAGGCTGATGGATTCCATCAAATAGTTGATTTTCTCAAGACCAGTCATATAGCTTATGCTCTTACAGTGTCACCACCAATTTACATCGAGCACCAGAAGCAGTTTTGGGCCAATGCCACCGCTGTTACTGAAAATGGTGTGCAGTTTATCAAGACAAGGGTGTGTGACAAACCCTTGATAGTCTCTGAAGAGGTCATTCGCATCAGTCTACGACTAGACGATGCCTCAGGTATTACCTCTATCCCTAATGAGGA
Organism: Arctium minus; assembly: GCA_954870635.1. Classification (NCBI taxonomy): domain Eukaryota; kingdom Viridiplantae; phylum Streptophyta; class Magnoliopsida; order Asterales; family Asteraceae; genus Arctium; species Arctium minus. The sequence continues at coordinate 60,088,094 of OX941093.1, forward strand.
TTTGTTTTCCAATCTCACAAGAATGGGGTATGAAGGCCAAATGGGTGTTTTCAAATTTTACAAAGCTAACTTTTCTTCCCAATGGCGTTTCTTTGTTCATACTCTTATGCACTGTATTTCTAGAAAAACTACTGGATGGAGTCAGTTCAGTAGTACCATTGCTTTTGCTTTGGTCTGCTTGTCCACTGCCAGAAAGTATAATTTCTCAAAAATGACTTTCAATGACCTTGTGTCAAACTTGGAAAATAAAAAGAGTTTATATATGTATCCAAGATTTGTCCAGGCAGTTATCACCTCTGAATTGACGGATATACCTCAGTTTAATGAGGTATATGTACCTAAAATCCCTAAGGGCAAGGTCTTTTCAAATATGAAAAGATCTGCCAATGACTCGGAAGGAGTTGACACCCCATTGTTCTCTACAATGATGGTGGTGTCCCACAACCAAGAAGGTATGGCATCAGGGTCAAGGCCCTCACTAGACCATCCCACTGATAGCCAAACCCAACCTTCAACCACTATATCACTCCCTCAGTCCCTTGTTCTTAATCCAAATCCAGTTATATCCAAAACTTATGTTAAGAGAAAGGTACACAAGGCTCCTTCCCTTGTTGTACCTCCTTCAAACCCAGAACCTCAAAGCCCTCTAATGGAGCATTCTCCATTAGAGAATATTTATAGGGAAACCACTGGGGTGTCTCCCAACCCCAAGGAGGGGCTCACTAAGGAGATGCATGAGCATGTGGGTGAGAAGGCTGCCACTACTCCGGCTAGCACAGAGGAGGCCAGTGGTAACATCACTAAGACCTTCCCCATGGCAACTTTGAATGAGCAATCATTCAAAGGTCCCGGGTGCCTAGAAACCAAGGGAATAGATGGTGCTTCAACTTGGCTGGAGATCCCTATTAAACATTCCAATGATCCCTCAAAAGGGGGTAACACTCCTGGAGAAAGTGAGGATAGATATGACTACCAGGAATTGATTTCTGCCATGTCCAAAATGGCAATTGAACTGGATTCTCAAAAGAAGGTTGTAAATGAACTCAAGAAAGTCATCATCAATAAGCAAGAAGAGCTCAGCACCTTAAAGAAGATGGTTAAGAAGATGGCTCAAAGAAGGTCAAAGAAAAGATTTGAGCTCAGAAGAAGGAAATCAGTGGATGATGCTCCCAAAAAGGGGGAGTCAGAAGTTGAGGTCAACATGGAGAATGCTAAGTATAAGGGGGAGAAACATGGAGATGAGGGGGAGTTTGCTGAAACAGAAACAGGGTTTGTGTTTGAAAAAGCAGTAGAAAAAGAAACAATGTTTGAGAAAGCAGCAGAAACAGTTAATGCTGCTGAAGCAAGCAAAGCAGCAGAAATAGTTAATGCTGCTGAAATAAATGAAGCAGTAGAAATTGTTCAAGAGGTATTAACTGACCTCATTAGCAAAAACTTGGAAGAAATTGAGATAGCTGAAGCACTAATCAAGGCTAAACATGATACTTTTAAGGTCACTTCAAAGGCCAAAGGAGTTGTCATCAAAGACAATGCTGAGGTTATCAAGAAAACTAGTGCTGATAAGCTAGCAAGCAAGGACAAAGGCAAAACCAAGATAGTGGAATCTGACCAACCACTTAAAAAGCAAAAGTTGATTGAGTCAGATGAAGCTTTGGCTAAGAAAATTCAGGCAGAACTTGAGCAAGAAGAAAAGGATCAAGAGGAAAAAGATAGGGAGATGGCAAGAGTTCTAGTTGCAGAACTTAATGAAGCATTTCAAAAGAGTTTGGCAACAGAGATGGCACAGAAGAAATCTGCAATTTGCAAGAAGCCTGTAATGATCAAAATGGGTGCAAAGAAGAGGCAACCTTCACAGACCTACCTTGGCACTCAAGAGAGAAAGAAGATGATCACTTTCCTCAAAGGTGTTGTGGGAGTAAAAAAGGAAATGTTTACAAAAATGTCATTTGATCAAATCAAAGGTTTGTATGATGCAGAAATAACCAAGTTACAAGGAAATGACAAAACAAGAGTTGAAGTGGAAAAGAAGATGAAAGAGAGGCATGACCTTCAAATACAAAAACCCTTTCCTGATGATCAAGAAACACCAAGGAAGGAAGCTACTCTAGATGAAAGTTTGAGGACTTTGAAAAGAACAAAAATGATGGCTAGAAGAAAACAAGCTAAGAAACCTAGAGTGGATGAGGAAGAAGCTGAGAAAGAACAAAAGGTAGTTGAAGAAGAAGAGGCACCTAAGTCTGATGAACAGAAAGCTCAATCTCAGGAAGAACCATCCAGTACTTCTGATGTGAGTATGTACATGGTAGTGATGGAAAAAGTGCCTAAGCCTATAACAGTTGAACCAGTTGGTGTCAAGCCTCCTGAGATTATTCACTGGGATACCTTGGAAGTAGATGGAAAGGAGTATATCAGGCTTAAGAGGAAAGATGACAAGTTTGAAGTGTATCCTACTTGGGCCAAGATTGTAAGAGTATGCTCCAGATCTGATTTAGAGGAAATGTTTGAGGTGGGGATGAAATTATATGCTGATAAGCTGAAAACATCAGGGATACCAGTTACAAAACTTGTGATGGAATATCTATGCATGTTCTTCAAGCCAGAGGAAGTTCAGCATGTTATCAGAAATGTTTTCAAAACCATTAACAACTGGACTCTGTATGAAAGAAGTGGAGTATATGCACTGGTTATAGATACAAGTCACTTTGAATACTTCTTAGTGGATAGAGTTTACAACCATAGCAGGCTAAAGCTGCATGCTATGTTGAAGAAAAAGCTTGGTTGTGCACCAGATTCTGCAATGGCAAGATACTTGATCCAGAGAACTCTTAATCAAAGTTTGGGGTTGAATCCTGATATAGGATTATGAGCAATGGAGTTTTGGGAGCATCTGAAGAACTTGACTTCTCTTCTCTAGAAGTCAAGTTAGGGGGAGATTGTTGAGAACTGAAGATTTGTTTAAGTATGATTACTGCTGCCAGTATAACAAGGTTACTACTGCTGAGCCAAATTAATACTGCTTGAAGAAATTAATACTGCTCAGAGTGTTAATGCTGCTATGACTTAATACTGCTTATGTGATAGTCAAGATACGCGCAGATCAAGTTTTAAAGATAATCATGGAAGGTTGAAGATAATTATGGAAGAATATACTGAAGATCTTTTATGTTTTGTAATTATCTTTTATTTTCAGTATATGTATAGATTTATTTAGAATAGTTTAAAAAAAAGATATACAAGAATTGATAAGTTTTGGTTTTAGAGAGAGAATTAACCTCAAGGTTTACAACCCTAGTTCTAGAGAAGTAGAATTCGTCTTGGTGAGCCTGTTCATCAAGATTGAGGTTTTGTGTGAAAGCTTGTAACTTTAATCATTCAATAAAGTTTACAAGTTGTGATTTATACTTTACTGTTACATTGATATTTGAATATTAAAGTGTTTTTCCGCAACTTCTTTAATATTGTTTATGAGATTCATTATTCTTGTTAAGAATCAGATCCTGACATGGTTAAAGAGGGAAAAACCCTCAAAATAGGTTAGGTTCGACTTTGGGGGTTTGGGGGCCGGTTTGGGAGAGAAAGGGGAAGAAGGTTTAGGGTTTGGGATTGAGAGAAATGAGGCTAAAGGCTGAAAATCGGTTTTTAGCTCGACAGTGGGATTACGCGGGTTACGCCGCGACCTTAAGTCGCGGCATAAGTCGCCCGTTTCCCTAGGACTCACTTCCAATGAGTTACGCGGCTTGTGCCGCGACTCCAAGTCGCGCCACAACTCGCGATAACCCAAAACTCCGTTTTCTCACGTCTTCGCGCCTGGTTCGATCCTCGATGATTCCATAGTAAAACTCGCCTGATTTATTGGCACCTTTTCGTTCCAATAGTCAAACGGCTCCCGAATTATTACTAAAGGAAAACTCCAATTCACGGGTGTTACAACATTTACCCAGAAAGAGTTGGTAAAGGGCCCCTTACTTTCATGTCTTTAGTTTTAGTACTTTACATTTCTTTGTATTTCATTTCTTTGTATTTCATTTCCACAGTAGGTAGCTAATCTTCTTAGCTTGGGTGTGAGATAAAGGGTGAGTATGTTAACCAAAAGAAAGTAGATTTTGTTTGGAAATAATGACGTTTTATTATTTCATTTCAAGTTTTATAAAAACCAATGACACTTCTTGATAAGTTGATCACTTTGAAAATGTTAAAATTCCATGGGCTTAGAGATAAGCCATTGATATGCACGTCAATTTGAATGATATGGGAAGTAGACATGAGAAAGTTGCTAACAAATAGATTTGTTGTCTATATTTTTGTACTGGATTGGATATATCCCCAAAAGGCTATAGCAACTGGCAAATCATGCAAGTATACATGGCTCACTACGTATCGTCCAAAGCAAGTAATAATGGTAAGTAATACCAGATATCGTACCTCAGAGATTTTCAAAGCAAGAAGAGTAACCAAGTCAACTTTAAAACAATATTTCAAAAGTAAAATCGAAGCAATATCTTTTGAGAGTTGGTAACCAAAATACTGAAATGTAACAATACGTAAAAGATAATATGGGTGCAAGATCAAGTTGGATTTCAGCAAACAGAGTGCAATGAACATTGCTACAACATCACAAGGGTGTTGCAACAATAGCTCTCCACAAATACTACTAGATTGAATGGCCTTCCAATGAAGTGCATATTAGACCATATGTTGGCAGTGCACATGATGATGCATCAAGAACCAAACTAGTACATATCTTGTCTTTCTTTCCATATAGTTTTGCAACCCATAAGGTTGTTGCAACTCTCTGTGGCCTCTATAACACACTTAGTAAAACCATTTGTGTTGTCTTAATTTTAAGTCCAACTCATCTAAATAAAATAACATGTGTCAATTTGTCAAAGTTACTAAATGTTTGTACCACTTGTGAATAGTGAAGTAAATTGCTATTAACAAGTAAATATCCACTAACACTTGGCTTAATCTCACAACCTTCACTTACACGCACATTAAAGTGTTTATACTAGCATGACTGAATGCAATTGCTCAAAAGTAAATGATATGAATGTAAATGACTTGAAAAGTAAACTTGCAGGAAAAGTAAATGAATGTTGTAAAGGTTGTAGCAACAACTGACAGAAAATAAGAACAAGTACTAAAGATTGCAATTAAAAATTACTAGAATACAAAGCTTGCGAGAAGCTTTGATCTAGATTTTGTTCATGCTTACAACTGAAAGTTAAACTCCTACTTTTACTATGCTAAGGAAATCAAAAACATGCTTAATAGTACAAAAGTAAATTGCCCATAGGATAATAACCAAACATCTTAAGTTTAGTTAACAAAAGTAAAAGATGTTTAAAGAGACATTAAAGTAAGGCATCTTCAGAGGTATCTTCTATCACTCTTCATTTGCATTTGTACTCTAAGATGCCTTCCAAAAAATCTTCACAAAAAGAAATCTTCCAGGGATTGAGTCGGTTGCTACCATTATCAGTGTCGTAGCAATACCTGCTGCAGCAACAGTCAGTTTAACAATGTTTTCACCAATAATCATAGAACATTACCACTTCTTATATCCTAGCTCCAATCAAACTAAAATTATAAAATAAGACTAAAAGACTCAATATAGGATTAGGAAATATGTAAAATGAGGTAAAATAAAGTCTTAAGTGGGTGTTAAAGTGTATACTTCTTCACACTTATCCATTTACAAATTGATTTATTCTAGACGGGTTGGTTGCTTTTCAAAGTGTTAAAGTGTAGTGGACTCAGATATGAGCTACTTGAAACTCACCAACTTGGATAATATAGGAATCGGCTCGAGAGAGTGATTTTTTTACAAAGAGGTCTATTTATCCATATATTTTGAGGACTTCATTTTTAACTATTTCTTTGGTCCTAGTACTACATAGACATATGTAGTACTTTTAAAGACAGAAGTAGTGTGAATGTTGAAAGTCTGAGAAGAATGCCCTTAAAATAGATAATAGAACTAATTATTGCCAAACTAATGTTGTAGCATTCCTGTAGCATTACAGTCTGCTGGAAAATTGTGTTAGCATCGCACCACAAGTCTTACACCCATGCTTCTTTTACATTATGTTATTTAATCATTGTCAACACCAACTCTAACAAAGTCTTCAAATTCACCCTTTGAAATCATTTCTTTCATTACACTTTTAAAGTACTTTTACTCCAATCTCCGTGGACGATATTTAGTATTTTACCACTTTATTACTTGGAAGACGATATTGTTGGGTTTTATGTTTTAATTATTTCTGGCCTATGAGGAATAGTTAAAATATCCCAACAAGAGTGGTCCGATACAAGCTATATGTATTGCCTTGTATCCTAGGGTTTTACAACATGAGAGGAGAAAGTCCATAAAATACAAAAGAGAGAAAAGAGAGAATTTCCATCTACAACTTTCAGCAAAGCGCAGCCGTGCCGTTTTGCCTTTTCCCGAAGTTTTAACCGTCGGATCGTCATGATTTTTGGATAGTAGCTTCAAGACATCTTTATATACATTCTGCAAGGTGGAGATAGGTTTTGAAGATCTGTAGGTCACCCTTTTGCTGTTCGACAATCTGCTGTTTTTCTGGGTGATATTTCTTCCTCTTTTCTTTTGGTTTTGATTACATACTTCTTGATGATTTGTTCCAAGAGTATGATGATTATGGTGTGCCTCTAGTTCTATCTAGAGAAGACTTTTGTATTGTTTATTGGTGGTAGTGGACTTTAAGCGGCCTAAGGGTCCCATGGTTTTACTCTCGCCTTGAGAGGTTTCCACGCTAAAATTCGTGTATGCTTGATTGTTACTTATTTCTTCTTTTGGTAGTTGGTTATCATTGCATTTAGTATACCCTATTTGTTTGCATCCTCAAAGGTTCATATAAGTCGGGAAAGTTTTGTCCAATGAAGGTTTATTCCGCATTTATCGTTACCGTTGTGACGCGTTTTTCCCAACAGAGTGGTAGCAGAGCTTTTGGTTATTCTTATTGTGTTTGACTTGTTTGAACGATGGAAGCTAATACAAGTAGGATGATAAGTCTAAATTGTTCTAATTATCATGTTTGGAAAGGAAAGATGGAAAACCTTCTTTATGTGAAGGATTTTTATTTGTCTGTCTTTTCAACCGACAAACCTAAGAATAAAACAAATGAAGAATGGAATATTTTGCATAGACAGGTTTGTGGGTATATTCGGCAATGGGTAGATGATAATGTTTTGAACCATATTAGTGGGGAGACTCATGCTCGTACTTTGTAGAACAAGCTTGAGCAGTTATATGCTCGAAAGACTGGAAATAATAAGTTGTTTTTTATTAAAAAGATGATACAACTTAAGTACCATGATGGAACTCCTATCACTGATCATTTGAATGCATTTCAGGGAATTATTAATCAGCTTGCAGGAATGGGTATCAAGTTTGAAGATGAAATCCAAGGCTTGTGGATCCTTGGTACTCTACCAGATTCGTGGGAGACTTTTAGGACATCATTGTCCAACTCTGCACTCGATGGTGTTATTTCCATGGAATTGCTAAAGGCAGTATTTTGAATGAAGAGTTGAGAAGAAAGTTGCAGGCTTCCTCTTCACAATCAGATGTCTTGGTCACAGAAAGACGGGGGAGAAGTCAGAGTAGAGGTCCGAGTAATAGAGATAATCATCGGGAAAATTCGAAAGGAAATTTTGTTGATTTTAAGTGCTACCATTGTGGAAGGAAAGGGCACACTGTACGGTTCTACAGACAGTTGAACAAGGAGAACAAAAGGGGCATTCACAACAATCATAAGAAATATGATGGTGGTAATGACAATGCTGAAGTTAATACTACCATTGAGGAGTTCTTTCTTTGTTGTGATGATGATGTGGTCAACCTTGCACATGATGATTCGAGTTGGGTTGTTGACAGTGGTGCTTCGTGTCATGTTACATCACGAAGAGATTTGTATTCATCTTACACTCTAGGTAATTATGGTACTGTTAAGATGGGTAATAATGATATATCAAAGATTGTTGGAATTGGCGATGCCTGTTTGAAATTTGACACTGGGATGGAATTGGTTTTGTGAAATGTAAAACATGTCCCAGATATGAGACTTAATATTATTTCTACAGGCTTACTCGATGATGATGGTTACAACAACAACTTTGGTAATGGTATATGGAAACTCACTCGTGGTTCCTTGATCGTGGCAAGAGGTAAGAAATACCCAAAGTTATATGTGACACACCCGAAGATCTCCAACAACATTTTAAACGTTGTGAAGAATATTGATATGACCGAGTTGTGGCATAAGAGACATGGCCACATGAGTGAAAAGGGGGTGTCCTTTTTGTCAAAGAGAAAGGTGTTACCGGGTGTGCATGATGTTCATTTGAAGAAGTGTTCTCACTGTTTGGCAGGAAAGCAGACTCGAGTTACTTTCAAGAGTCAGTTTCATTCTCGAAAAGAGAATATACTTGATTTGGTGCATTCCGATGTTTGTGGTTCAATGAAGACTAAGACGCTTGGTGGTTGCTCATATTTTGTCACACTCATCGATGATCACTCGAGGAAGGTATGGATTTATACCTTGAAGTCTAAAGATCAAGTATTTGATGTGTTTAAGAAGTTTCATGCCTCAGTAGAGAGACAAACTGGGAAGAAGCTCAAGTGTATTCGAACAGATAAAGAAGGTGAATACATTGGGCCCTTTGATGCTTATTGTAGAGAACAAGGTATTCGGTACAAAAAGACTCCTCCAAAGACACCGCAGTTGAATGGTTTAGCAGAACAGATGAATAGAACATTGGTTGAGCGAGTCAGGTGTTTTCTCTCACATGCAGGGTTGTCGAGTTCCTTTTGGGGAGAAGCTTTGAATACGGCGATACATGTTATTAATCTAACCCCTTGTGTTCCTTTGCATTGTAATGTTCCTGACAGGGCTTGGAGCGGCAAAGATGTTTCGTACCGTCACTTACGTGTCTTTGGATGCAAGGCTTTTGTGCACATTCCCAAAGATGAGTTCGACTACAGATTATATGATCTGGTTCAAAAGAAACTTGTTCGAAGCCGAGATGTTGTTTTCATGGAAGATCAGACTTTGAAAGATGTTGAGAAGGAAGACTCCATTCCTCACCATAATGATGATCTTACTGATTTGGATCCAGTTCCTCCTAAGCATGTTGAGACACATGATGGAGATGGTGTTCAGAATGATGAACAAGATGGCACTGATGATACTAATGTTCCGGAGCAAAGTGAGATGGATGCAGAAGTTCATCCAGAGTTACCAGTTCTAGGTATGCCATCATTTATCCCACTTAGGCGGTCTATGAGAGACCGTCATCCTTCTACACGATACTCTGCTGATGAGTATGTCTTACTCACTGATGGAGAAGAACCCGAGTGTTATGTCGAGGCCATGGAAGATGAGCACAAGAAAGAGTGGGTTGAAGCCATGCAAGACGAGATGACTTCTTTGCATGAGAATACTACATTTGAGTTGGTAAAGTTGCCTAAAGGCAAAAGAGCTTTGAAGAACAAGTGGGTCTACAAAGTGAAGACAGAAGAACATACTTCACGACCCAGGTACAAAGCTAGATTAGTGGTCAAAGGCTTTAGTCAACGAAAATGTATTGACTTTGATGAGATTTTCTCTCCGGTCGTGAAGATGGGATCTATTCGGGTGGTTCTTGGCTTAGCAGCTAGTCTTGATCTTGAGGTTGAGCAAATGGATGTCAAGACAACTTTCCTTCACGGTGACTTGGACAAGGAAATCTACATGGAGCAACCTGAAGGCTTTCAGGTTAAGGGTAAAGAAGATTATGTGTGTAGACTTCAGAAAAGTCTATATGGTTTGAAGCAAGTACCCAGACAGTGGTACAAGAAATTTGAGTCGATTATAGGAAAGCACGGCTACCGAAAAAACTACCTTAGACCATTGTGTTTTCTTTCAGAGGTTTAAGGATGATGATTTCATCATTTTGTTATTATATGTTGATGACATGTTGATTGTTGGTAGGAATAAAGAAAGGGTTGTCAAGTTGAAGCAACAGTTGAACAAATCTTTTGCAATAAAGGACTTAGGGCCAGCAAAACAGATTCTTGGTATACGAATCACCCGAAATAGGGTTGCCAAGAAGCTTCACATGTCACAGGAGCAATACATTGAGAAGGTGCTTTGCAGATTCAACATGGATAAAGCTAAAGTGGTTAGTTCACCCCTAACTACCAACTTTAAGCTAACCGATAAGGATTATCCCTCTTCAAAGAAAGAGATTGAAGAGATGGATCGAGTTCCGTATGCGTCGGCCATTGGGAGTCTAATGTATGCGATGGTATGTACAAGGATTGATATAGCCCATACAGTAGGTGTTGTTAGTCGGTTTCTGTCAAATCCAGGTAAAAAGTATTAGGAAGCAGTTAAATGGATTATCCGATATTTGCGAGGTACTTCCAAATTGGGTATAACATTTGGGAATGAAAAGCCAATGCTTGTTGGGTATACTGATTCTGATATGGAAGGAAATATGGACAACATGAGATCCACTTCTGGATATTTGATGACCTTTGTAGGGGGAGCAGTATCATGGCAATCAAGGCTGCAAAAATGTGTTGCCTTGTCCACAACTGAGGCTGAGTATATCGCGGCAAGTGAAGCGTGCAAAGAATTACTATGGATGAAAGATTTTCTGAAGGAGCTTGGTTTCAAGCAACAACTCTATGTGGTTCTTTGTGATAATCAAAGTACCATTTGTCTTGTGAAGAATTCAACCTTTCATGGATGAACGAAACATATCAAGATGAAGTATCATTGGATCCGAGAAGCTCTTGAAGATGCATTGCTTGAACTTGATAAAGTTCATACCGATGATAATGGTTCCGATATGTTAACAAAGGCTTTAGCAAGAGAAAAGTTAAAGGTATGTTGTGGGATCGCCGGGATGGCGAACTCTTCCTCATAGGCAGAAAGGGGGAGATTTGTTGGGTTTTATGTTTTAATTATTTCTGGCCCATGAGGAATAGTTAAAATAGCCCAACAAGAGTGTCCCGATACAAGCTATATATATTTTCTTGTATCCTAGGGTTTTACAACATGAGAGGAGAAAGTCCATAAAATACAAAAGAGAGAAAAAAGAGAATTTTCGTATACAACTTTCAGCAAAGTGCAGCCACACCATTTTGCTTTTTCTCGGAGTTTGAACCTTCGGATCGTCGTGATTTTTGGATAGTAGCTTCACGACATATTTATCTACATTATGAACGGCGGAGATCGGTTTTGAAGATCCGTAGGTCACCCTTTTTCTGTTTGACAGTCTGCTGTTTTTCTGGGTGATATTTCTTCCTCTTTTCTTTTGGTTTTGATTCCATACTTCTTGATGATTTGTTCCAAGAGTATGATGATTATGATGTGCCTCTAGTTCTATCTAGAGAAGACTTTTGTATTGTTTATTGGTGGTAGTGGACTTTAAGCGGCCTAAGGGCCCCGTGGTTTTACTCTCGCCTTAAGAGGTTTCCACGCTAAAATTCGTGTGTGCTTGATTGTTGCTTATTTTTTCTTTTGGTAGTTGTTTATCATTGCATTTAGTATACTCTATTTGTTTGCATCCTCAAAGGTTCATATAAGTCGGGAAAGTTTTGTCTAACGAAGGTTTATTCGGCATTTATCGTTACCGTTGTGACGCGTTTTTTTCCAACAGATATTGGATCACATTGTATACTTGCTTTGGGGTCTAATAATGTTCATATGTCTGAAGGTGAATAAAAATAACCTACCATGTAACAAAGTTACATTTTATTTTTGTTAAAATAGGGTTTATCATTGTCTTTCAAAATGTGTTAGTGTGCTTTAACATGGGCTACTTAATACTTATAACCTATCAAAAAGCATTTTATAACTTTTTTTTGCTCTTTAGCACTTTAGCTCATCAGTTGGAGATGATTTGTAACTATATTATGACACTTTATCTATTTAACTCATCGGTTGGAGATGGCCTAATAAAATACTTCATGAGACTTTAAAGTTTATACGACTAACAACTGTGCAACTTATACACCAATACTACAATAAGTTGTTAGGAGGCAGTAAATGATCTAACAAGTTATGTCAAAGAAGTTTGGCAACCTAATAGAACATAAGAAGTAATCGACCTATTATTTTTTTTATAAGACACTTTCTAAAAGTGTCATATACGAATACTAATAGGAGGATTTATTTCTTAAGTCCTCTTTAGGTTACCCAAGTTTGTCGATAGAACTTGTTAAGTTGCATTCTTCGTTCTAGCAACTTATTATAACACCATTTTATAGGATGAATAATTGTTGACCTCATAATTTAAATTGTCCTATAAAACTCTGAAGCATGAACCTTGATTTCATTTGTATTTCCTATTTTGTAAAGCAATTTCGCAATTGGATACTTTATGAACCATCTATCAACCTTCTAGATGGTGGTCATGATCGTACAATTATTGATTCTATGAATGTTTGGACTTAGGTGTTGTTTGGTAGTTGCTAAATGGTTTGGTGCAGAATGATTAAGTGGTCAGAATGATTAAGAGGCTCTTATGATATAGTGTAAAATGAAATACAGTTGTTTGCTAATTGTTCAGAATGAAATTAGGGCTATGAATGGTTAAGAGAGGTACAAGATGTAAAATCATTCAGAGGGTTTTGGAACCATTAAAAGGCAAACAATTTTTTTGCCAAACAAGATTTACCTCTTAGCGATTCAGATGTTGTCTCTTAATAGAATCATTAAGAGGTAAACAAAAAACCCCTTTATTGTATAAACTTTTAAGTACAACTTTTTTTTATTTAGGCTTATCGTGCTTTGAGAGTTGAGATTGTCTTATCCTTCTTCTTGTTGTGCTCTGCTTTGGGCTTGTGTTGCATAGCCAAAGCCTCCCACCCTATATTTTGTTCGTCTGTAACCCATTTTGGCATAGATATGTTGAGCCCAACATGTTATATTTGATGATAGATAAACTTCTAATGAACACTTACGAGTCGTTTACCAAATGCTTACCCTCGTAAGTGCTTACCGGTAAAATTCAACACTATCACCTACTTACTGGGTAAGATTTTAGTCTATCAAAGGGTATCGTATGCAACAATTTACCCGGTAAGCTCTAACCATGGTAAGAGACGACGACCCTCACCGGGTAAGACTCTCGGTCCTTGCCTTCGCTCTTACCGGGTAAGATTCTTGGTCCTTGTCATATGCATCCGATAGGATAATAGGACTTGGTAAGCACTTACCTGAATAAGTAATTGGTAAACGACCCCTTAGATTATTTGACTGTAAAAGTTATGCAATTGGTCAAAAAACTAAAAGACTAAAGTAATGCATGGCAAGTTTACTAAAGACCTGAAGTTGATCATCTAATGGGAAGTTACATAACTTCTACATATACTTGTAATACTATCAAGCCCTTCGGGACCTACCAGGATGCTTATATGCACATTTTTCATTTATAGAATTTCGTCCATTTTTTCAAAGATATTTTTTAAGAACATGTGAATTCTTAGTAAGTAAGCTTCCAAATCAATCCCCATATCTTTTCCTCTTCGCATAATGAAAATAAGACCCACAACTTCTCATCATATATACACATAACTCATATATCTAAAAGAACTCGACAAGCAAAGGTTCTAGCATCAAAGCTACAAATTAATATTCAGGTTGATAATCAAGTTATGACGGTTGGAGTTTTGTGTTCAAGTCATATGATTTTTGACAAGAAGATGCATAGAAGTTCAAGGGGTTCCTTTGAATCCATATATTATATATACACACTAATACTTTTCAAATCAGTTATTGAATTTCTTTTTTTACTTTACTTTGATGTCAAGTTTTGTGTGGTATTTTCTTTGACAGAAAATTACATATTCTAATAACTTTTACATAGTTAAATATACTCATCATATTTGCTTTATTCAATTTTTGTTTGATATTGAGGTTAAGAAAATCAAAATTTGAGTTGGATGTGTTGTATTATAAGATAATAAGTATACGTATAGAATAACAATAAAAGTATGTTAAACAGAAGGATAGTAACCAATAAATCTCGTGGTTTATCACAATAAAAATTGAAATCTTGTTTAGGAGCACTTTCACATATTTTTAGTATATCTTTTTACTGTTTAACAAAAAAATAGTTTGCAATAAAACTATAAATACGTTGTTAAGAAAACACATTCACTTTTTAAAGGGTCCATTTTTATACATGGAATCACATGACAATGTAAGGGAATGGACGAGGTAATATAACAAGAAAGGTAATGAATTTGGTTGTTACATTTCATTATCATATTCAGTTGACAGTAAAAATAGATTGTGTTTTCATATGAAATTTTCTATATTACATGTACATACAATATATTAGTTTTATCTCTACTTCCCTGCACTATTTTTTTAAATAACTAAGTTATTTACTTACAAAAGCAAACAATTAAACATAACATTAAACAAGATTATACTAGAAATATTGTAAATTTCTAGTTATTTTAAAAAATAAAGAAATAATTTAACTGGAGTTTTGAATTTTCTTACAAATTTGTGTTAATGAGGATAATATAAATCATTTCATTCTTTCTCCAACTCCATCTAACCAAACACTACATAAGAAAGCAATGAGATCAAATTAACAATGCCATCTTGTAATATTTTGACTAATTTACTAAAAGAATTGTTGTATTTCGGGTATAAAATGGATGTATTTTATGTGTATCATGATGATTACCAAAATAAGCCACAATAATGTGGTTCAAGATCGCACAAACATCAATATTGGTCCATATTCGTACTCAGTACACTTATAGTTGTGTACATACATAGACTGTTAGGTATTTTAAAAAAGTAATAGGATTTACAGACTTATAAGTCATGTAATGTACTTCAGACGTTATATGTTATTATGAACATTTAATTTCTTAATTTTATTGCTTAAGGTGTTGTTCGGCATTGGCTTAATAAGCTTAATGGCATGTATGGCTTATTCGGTAAGCCAATCACTTATTCTCTTAGCTCCCTACCCTTTCTTATATCCATTAAGCCACTAAAAAGACATCTCCTACCTTTCTCTCTTTCACATATGCCTCATGTTGTCCTATTTCACCACTGAAATCGCCCATTTATGCCATCCTATTAGCACCAACGAAATCTTCCCTGTTCCTCCACTAATAACGCCATTTATGGCATCATCCTTCATGGTCTCCCTCTGTCATCCACAAAGCGATAGATTGGATTTATGGGTTCTTTCTGTGTTCAAATTTGTGGCTTATAGTTTAGTAAATAAATCCACCCAAACATGCTTAATCAATGCTTTTTCTGCTTAAGTCATCATATAGGATTTGTGGGTTTTTTCTTTCTTTCTTTCTCTGTTCAAAAGTTTAATTATAGCTTATGTATATATTGAGTTTTGTTGATCCAACCCAAACATACTTAATAATTGCTTTCACTATTCATTTTTGAGCTAAGGATTTACAAGGATAACTTCTATTAGAGAATACTATGAGAACGCTCACAAGTTGGATTTGAGAAGTTCCAAATTGAATTCTTTCTGTAGAAATTGTTGGATTTGCAAGGATAATTTTGTTGTTGTAATTGTTAGATTTGAGAAGTTCAAAATTGGAATTGGTTACTTAGGTTGTGGTTTGATGGTTGTATGTGCTTAAGATGACAAATGTTGATGATTTCTCTTGATGAGTTTTTTAGACCATTGCTTCTAGACCCATGGTTGTTATGTAATGGGGCTATTTGGTATGTCACGCAACTATGTTTATTAGCCTATTAGAAGTTTGCATGAGCTTTTGAGGAAGCAATTGTTTGGTTAGAGAATGGTATTCTGGAAATTCACACGAAACACCAATTTTGTTGAAGTTGCCTGCTGACGGGAATGAGAATGGACCTACACTACCATCTCAATAAGATTCTACCACTAGTTGAGGGCACTGCAAAAAGTTTTCGTTCACTTGGCATCCTTTGCTAATCCAAGTGCAATTGTCTTTTATATTGTATCATGATCTTGTAGACTAGTATGTGGTAGTTGTATATTTGTACCCATTGAATTTGTATCATTATATTAAATCAAATTGATAAATTGATGTTTTTTTTTATCATTCATAATTTGTATTTATCATATTTCCAAACATTTTTTTAGTTCAACATTTAATTTAGAATGAGGGATAAAATAGTCATTTCCTGCATTTTTACTTTTTTATTCGGTACAATAATCGAACAACAATTTAGCCGAATCCATCCAAGGTAACTAAATCCATACATACATCGTAATCCATATAGAGCTTAATGAAAAAACAACTAAACAACCCCTAATTGTATTATGCCTGAGAAGAAATGAAAGAAAAACCTAGATCAGTTTCGTTCCTTGTAAAAAAGTGACCCTTGAAAATTAAATTGTTCATTTATGAGATCGTAATATATCATCTTCACAATTATGATATTGATTAATCAACACTCGGAAATAAAATAAAGAGCCTTCTTGATGTATGAGATTAATAAACTCATAGATGTAAAGGTAAATCCGTCTCAACCATGAGATATGATAGATATCATTTTACCATATTTAATAAACACATAAAAATCCATGCTTTTGTATGTTGGGTATGTAAGATTTATACTGTTAACTTGTATCAGTTGATTTTTTCGTCACCAAAAGATAAATCTCTCATTTGATTGTTAACATAGAGGACTCGTGATCCACATAAATTTATAAAGCACAAGAAACAACACAAAATAATTATGTATAAGTAGATGCTACTTGGAAATTATCTTTTTTGGTTTTAAGTGAGAACTAACACCACCGATTTCGCGTATCTTAACGATGTCAAGCACAAGTACGTGGATTTAACTAACGTGATACGCACACCGACAATAAACATGATAAATATCAATAAATTACATTACTTACTCATAACAATCCAAAGTTGTTCATCTTTAGTAACATTCAAACGTACATTTATATGTTCAAATCTTGTCGGATTTGGACGATTCTTGATTTCATGGACTCATAAGTTAATATAGCATCAATCCCGATGTTTAACTCGCACAACAAACCAAAGCATTGGCTTAAAATCACTTGAAACCATCATTAACTCCAAAACAACCTCCTTTTCGACCATTGAACCTTCTTAATCGAATATCTCTCAATCCTCTAAACTTCAGCGTTCGCAAAAATATTCGTTGGAAAGCTAACTTAATTTCCTACAAACCCAAAAAATTTCATGAAAATTGATCAAGTAGAATTAAAGTTATGCATAAATCTTTTGGGCATAGAAACACACCAAAATGATAACATTTGATCCAAACTTCATTACTATCATCACAACAACTCCTTGTCAGCCGTTGATGAGAAATGATCCGACAGCTCAGATTTAAATTCCAGTTAGGTGTTCGATCCTTGTGAGCCCTCTATTAGCCAATCAAATTGCAGCTTTTAGATATGGCCCATCAAGCTCCGTGTTATTTAAATCCTCACAAATTCATGTTCGTCACTCAGACGCTTAAATCTAAATCACTGTAATCGATCTCGATTTCTTAAGCATACGTAGATCTAATTCGATCTCTATACTTTGATTTGAAACCCTAACCCTAGAGTGATGGCGACGGAAGAACCAATTGTGGCGACGGAGCCTGCAGCAGCTCCGGTGATCGAGACAGCTGATGCTGTGACACAGGAGGAAAAACCTGAGATCCAGGAAGCTGAAAAGCCGAAGAAAGCTAAGAAGGCATCTGCAAAGGGGAAACCTAGGAATCCTTCTTTGCATCCACCTTACTTTGAGGTATGAAATGATTGCTAATTTGTGTTTTAATCGTTTTGATACGAGTTAAATCTTTGTGATTAATGTTTGATTTGTGTTAATAGATGATCAAGGAGGCCATTGTTACGTTGAAGGAGAGGACTGGTTCTAGCCAGTATGCGATCACGAAGTTTATCGAAGAGAAGCAAAAGAGTCTTCCGGCGAATTTTAAGAAGGTGTTGTTGACTCAGTTGAAGAAATTCGTTGCGGCTGGTAAGCTAGTTAAGGTGAAGGCTTCTTACAAGCTACCAGCGGCAAGAGCTCCGGCAGCAGCTGCTCCGGCGAAGAAGAAACCTGCTGCTAAGCCGAAGTCCGCCGCCAAGGCTAAGACTGTCGCGAAAAAAGCGCCGGCTAAGAAAAGCGCGGCTGCCAAGCCGAAGCCAGCTTCGAAGGTGAAAGCTGCAGCGAAGCCAAAGGCAGCTGCTAAGCCAAAGGCAGCTGCGAAAGCCAAGCCTTCTGCTAAGCCGAAAGCAGCGGCTTCAAAAGCCGTAGCAAAACCAACTGCAAAGCCTAAAGCCGCTGCTTCCAAGGCTAAACCGAAGCCTAAGACTCCGACGAAACCGGCTAAAGTAGCAAGGACGGGCACGAGATCTACACCGGGGAGGAAGCCGCCGACGGCTAGAAAGCCTGTGCCGAAGAAGACACCGGTGAAGAAGGCAGCTGTGAAAAGCTTGAAACCAAAGGGAGCGATATCAAAGAAAGCCTCTGCAACTAAGAAGGGGAAGAAGTGAGAGGAGAGGAAGATGATAGTACATTGGTCTGTTTTTAGGGGTACTTTGTGTAAAATGTTATCGTTGGTGCATCTTAGATTTCTGCATGCCCAGTAATAGTTTATAGAGTTGTTTAGTTAATCAATCAATCGATCTTTACTTTATAGTCTTGCATAATCCCCTTTTCTTATAGACTTATAGCAATGTCTTTGATCTTGCGTTCTTCCGTTTTACTTGGTCGGTTACTTATGCTAGTGGTTCTTCCAGTTTGGATTATGTTTGCCTTCTATTGTATGGTTTGTGTGATTGAGGTTTGTTGTGCAGTGGCTTTTGAGTATCGCTAATGGTTGTTGTGAGAATTGTTGTAGAAGTTGCAGATCTGGTGATGCGCATCTAATTGCTAGTGAATGTGCTAATGGATTGGTGGTAGGGTTGATTGCTGATGTTTGTTCTCCTTGACCCTTGTTATGCCCACTAAAGCAAAGGGGTATACCGGATTGTGTTATGGACTTATGGTTTCTGCTTCTTTTTGGTTTAAAAACTAATCAGTATTATGCTTGCTGTTGTTTTTTGTTTGTTTTTGTTCAGAATGATTGATATATTGGGTGTGAAGATCCTTCCCTGATGTAGATCTGTGATCTATATTGCTTGTTTTGCAGCAGAGTGCTAAGAAAGAGAATCTGAAGATTGGCTGGTAAGACTTCCTCTGACATTGTAAAACTGCTGGTATGTGCAGTGTTGAAGTTTGATACTTGAGGTATAATGCTTGAGGATGTAATTCAAGGTCCGAGAATTAGATTGAAGCTTGCTTGGTTCATTTATAAAAATTGATTTAGCTCCACTTCCAATGCTTTGGAAAATGGATTCCCAAAGATTAACATTAGAGATTCACATGAATGCCATTGCAGTTGATAATGAAACTTTAGTGCACGTTATTTATGTTTCAAGGGCCAATAGTCTGGATATTTTCTTTATTGGGCTTATACCTAATGATATGCTCCTGCAATTCTTGCTTGCTTGGCTTTTTTTTAGATGGTGGCAAATTAAATCTTGTAGTAAATGTGTGCTTCCATTGTGGTTGGATATATTATTGCCAATTTGCCATATCCTCCAACTTCATATGTAATTCAGGAAGCATTCAATATTGATTCAAGTTCTTGCATGTTCTCTTTTACTTGAGTTCCTTTCTACCTAGATTTTGTGTTGTGGTCCTTTATTTGAATTTTAATAAGATGCATATGGTAGAATTTGGTTTCTTGATACTTTATTGCTTAGGGTTTCAAGTGGGTTTTGATGAAACTGAACTCAATTGACAAGAGTTTGGTGTAATTAGGCTAGAATGAAGTTGAACATGTGACTTGGTATGTTGGGTAATCAAGTTTTATGTTTGATGCAATTGGTTAGTTAAAACCAATTTTTTTTTTATAGATTTTTGAAAGAAAATGCTACAGTATGATTAGTGGTAAAGGATTGAGCTATTGCATGTATTTATAGTTTAAAACTAAGTTTTTCTAGTGAATTTAGTACCTTGAGTGAGAGATGGATTTGAATTTGTTAAAATGCAATGAATCTGACTATTTCAAGGCTTAGGTTATGGCTTGGATAGCATAACCAGTTTGCTTCTCATCGTAACCTAATGCTGAAAAGTGGGACTGTAACCTTATGTTAGTTTTAATAAATCAGAGTGTCCTCTTTATGTTCTTAATAGTTCAAGTTAGATGCTTGATTAAGGGGCCGTTTACCCAAATGCTTACCCGGTAAGCGCTTACGGGTAGAAGTCAACACTATAATTTATTTTATGGGGTAAAATTGTGGTACATCAAAACCGTATCGTATACAACAATTTACCCGGTAAGCGCTTACCTGGGTAAGAGTCGTCATCCTCATTTACCGGGTAAGACTCTCCATCCTTATCATTGCTCTTACTAGGTAAGATTCTTGTGCTTGCCATGTTCATCTTGTGAGGAAAATTTACTTGGTAAGTACTTTCCGCGTAAGCGTTTAGTAAACGGCCCCTAAGTATTGAAAAAAATTAAAATGGTGGTTTTCAATGAAGATTTAAGAAGTTCTGGCGTATTAAGCCAAAGGGTTATTTATGGAGGTGGTGAGTGGTGACCAGGAGAAGTATATTTATATTATTGAAAATTCATAACGAGTTGTTAGGGAAACCAATTTGTCTTGAACAAAACTTGACCGGTGATATATGATTGTTAGAAAAGTATATTGTGATGGGACCTAAGATTTCAAAGTTAATTATGTTGTAGGGAAGTTCGATAAGAGTTCAAGGGACGATGTAGCCAGATGAGTTCATTTTATTACTTTAGAGGTTCTTGAGATATTGAACTATCGAAGGCAGATGGTATGTATGATGTCTTCGGAGACATCCAAGGAAAATATCTTGAGCTCTTTACATGCATATTGAAGGCAGAAGTATTTATCTTTTTGGAGAGAAACTAGAGGCTAAATTGGTGTCTTGAATGGGCATATGAGCGGCAGAGAAATGTTTTTAAATGTTTTCATTTATGCGTGATATGTAGAAGTTACCATATCTTTTTGAGTATTATATGAACTCGCTGCATAAATCATTTTAATATTACATGTATTTTCACGGACAGCTTCGCAGAAGAGATTTATGTTTTTGCTCAGCTTTTTGCAAGGGAATTCTACTAAATGAGATAAGCAGAGTAGAGAAGAAGAAATATGAAGAGTCTGGTATGTATCTTTCCATAGAAATGCTGTTTAACAACTTAAAGAGACGAGAGATGCCAGCTAGCTCGGTTTGAATGCAGTAAGCTTATACTACAAAGGTATGTATACATATATATATATGTGCGTGTGTGTGTGTGTGTGTCTATTTGAGAAAAAGGTCGGAAGATGGTAGGCTGTAAAAAGCAGATTGTTACGATATACAAATTTATGATTCTATGCACGTCATAGGACATTTTGGTACTGTAAAGTCCATGGCTCTAGGGAATATGTCCTAGGTCAGATACATATAAGAAGAGGGGGAGGCTAATGGCACCCTATACTTTGCTAATGACTCCCTTATAAATGATTTTCTCCTCACACACATCAACATCAAAACCTGTTTTTTACATTCCCAATGCATGAATTGATTTGATTTGACATTAATAAGGGTGCCATTAGCATTGCCCTAAGAAGAGAACCCAAATGTACCCCTTGAGCAAGGATCAGGCTCACTTGATACAGAGCAATCAATAATAGTAGATACCATGTGTACCAGGTACTTATGAGTTGCAGGGCTACATTTTGCAGCAAACATTTAACAAAATGTTTTAAGAACAAATAAGTTTCAAATGGTCGATATTTTAAAGGTCACATGATAGTAGTTTTAGACCAGTTAGTAGAGTATTAATATGAGAGAGAAAAGGGACTTGAGTAGATAAAACTTAAAAGAAGAAACAGTACTTTTGTTCTAAACCTTTTTATTTCTTCAACTGTGGTTGCCAATTAAAAGCTTTAGATATGTACTATTACCGGAGGTACTAGCAAACTTTATTGTTCTTCTTGGCAGTCGCATTATGAAGTAGAGAATTTCTTTGTCATATATGGTTTATGCCAAGCTTCTTCTTCCCAAATTTCTCTTCATTAACCCTGGGTAGCTCAACCGGTAAGACCTTGAGTTTGCTCCCCAAAGTTCACCGGTTCAAGTTTGCTTAGGGCCATTGGAGGGTTTGCATGACTAACTTCAGGGCCCCATGGGATTAGTTTAGGTGTGGCAAGCTGGCCCAGAAACCCACAGTTACCTAAAAGTTTTTCATCATTATGGAAGATATGTTCAGAGATTTCTTCTTGAGTCACCATGCTTGTGCCTTCATCAACCATTTTTCTTGTTATTAGGTTTGCATGTGTACAGTATTTGTCAACATCTGCTGTATTCATCAATAACTAACCCATTGTTTGCACTCCCTCATCAACCTGTTTTTAGCATTGTTATTCCTGTTTTCTATGTGGAAGTTTTTGCTAGGGGTGGACTTGGTATGGTACCAAGTATTTTTTCCCTAATGCCGTGTACCTACCGATTATAATTGGCACCCAAAATCCTATATTGTGTATCAACCAACTTTACTTGGTACCAACTTTTTTCAGTTGGTAGATGTTGGTCTTGGTTTTGTACCAACTTCTTATATGAAAACTTGCCATTTTGTTTGAACTTTGAGCGACACTTTGAATTTCTAGGTAAAACATGTGATGTTTAAGGGTTCTTAATTGCAAGGATTAGAACTTCCAAACATTCAATTGTTCAAACAAATTAATTAAAGTTACAATGTTGAATATTCAATACATAAAACATACAAAAACTAATAAATAATTAAATAAGTCGGTACAATGGCACTACCGTCATATGCTACCTCCAGTACTTTGTACCAACCAAGTTTGCATACTTGGTACGGTACTACCAACCGATTCTTATTGGTACCAATTTAATTGGTACGGTTGGTATACATGTTGGCTAGTTTTGTTTGGTACAAAATTGCCACCCCTAGTTTGTGCTATAAACCATGCTTCTTTGTAGTGTTAATGATTTAATGATCTCTGCTTCATTCCTAAAATTCGAGCTTCCAACATGATAGTTAAAAAACAGTGAATTTGATCCAGATAGATTAAACAATTGCATCTGACTTCAAGAAGAGACCGAGTTGGAGGGCAAGTTCATGGATTGCATAATTGCAGTCATAATGTTATTGTAATTTAACTTGGTAGAAAATTTGCAGCTTTTGTTCAATGAGGGATGTGGTGGAATTGGGACCCTATTGAAAATAACGGGCAGATCTACGAATTATTCACCAATATTTGAGCTCTGATCGTATGTCCTTGAAGTTGATATTCATTTTGAATCTTCTCTTTACCGTGCTTTGCACGACATATTTGGTCTGCATAATTTCATGGACCCTTCTGAAATTGAACTCTTGATAGAAATCTACAAAACATGAGCATCTATAAGAACTGGATCCCTAGTGATACCTTCTTGTCTTTGACCACTGAATGTGTAGTTTGTTTTACTAATTCCAATTTACTCAGCCACTTTTCAGATCTGCCAAGAACATTTTCCCGTTTGTTGTAAATTTCATAACAGTTAACTTAGTTATTGATCATTTGTTGAAATGCAGATATATTCCAGTGGATTATTGTTTCTTTCAGAAAGCAGTTTGTGGAAATGACTACAGGAAAAAAAAAAGATAAAGTTGAAGCAAGTATCTGAGGTCAGTTGTATTAAAATTTTATATTGACTAATACCATTGATGGATGCATGAAGTAAGCCCAAATATTTAAACAAGACATGATGCTCACTATTTATACAAGGCAAAGAACAACCAACTGCCATAACTGACTTCACTAAGAACTTTACATTATGAACGAGTCTTTCTTAAAGTGTTTGCGATAATTATATCATCAACATAGTTGTTTGGGAGGTGTTGCTACCTTATTAATGCATGTATTAAAGGGCAAATACCTTTTTATGTGTATTTTCAAATGCATCTTTATTTGGTTTTAGTCCTAAAATCTTTGGTTCAGTCTGCTGTCTGCAAAATATTATACCTAATGCTACAAAACTTGAAACATGTCTTTTCTCTTGATGATACCTTGTCTTGTTAGCTTTTGAATATCAACATGTATTTTTCCAGTAGTCTTAGGGGCCATTTACCAAAATGCTTACCGGGTAAGCGCTTACTGACAATGATATTGCCCTTACTGACCTTATTGTATAACATTCTTGACCATCAAAATTGATTGTTGGTAAGCGTCTTAAACCCGGTAAGCGCTTACCGGGTAAGAGTCATTTCCCTCATTTACCGTGTAAGACTCTCGGTCCTTGTTATGGCTCTTACCAGGTAAGATCCTAGGTAGTTTCCATGCTCAATAGGTAAGGAACGTAAGGTAAGTGATACCAGTAAGCGCTTACTCGGGTAAGTATTTAGTAAACGGCCCCTTAGAGTCTCCTTATATTTTTGAGTATGCTACAGGGATCTCCCACAGACTCCATTGTCCTTTTAACATGTTTTTTTTTAAATCCAAATGCTTCTGCCTGACAAATGAATGCCTCTTCGAAACACAAGAATGTCTAGAAATCTGCCAGAAGCTTATTTAGCTAAATAACCTTTTTCTCCCATGTGTTGGTAGTGAGAAAGCAAAAAAAAAAAAGGTAACAAGGTAGAAAGGAGAAAAAGTAACATGAGCTAGAGTCTTGTTTATCTTGCTAGTAAGAAACTGTTATTATCTGTTGATCTATCCCGGCGATAGAGGTGTGTAACCTATATGAGTGAAGTCCCGGGTTCAAAAATGTTTGCCAGTAAGATGCGCTTATTTACTCTTCCCTCTTTTTCATTTTGGGTTGTTCCATATAATACAAAATTTCATTTTCTAGGAAACTTCCCATACAAATTTATTTTGTCCATTAGACTGGTATTTAGCAGCTTGATTTGGTTCACAAGTTTTATCTACCGTGTTGTATTTTAGATATTTGATCAATAGTCAAACACAGAAAAGATGTTTTAAGGTGACAGTAAACACATATAGAGTTTAGATCAATCCCAATCTCAGTACCAAAAACCGAATCGATCCAACTCCCACAACAGATTGATAAGAACATTTATGTGGTCAAAAAGCTTTGATACCATATTAATTTTCGTGCCCATGAAGCATGGGCAACAACCATGGCCTCCCAACTTCATATCTTTAATTGATTCTTCATCTTTGCTCTCGATGTCCTTCTTTCCTTCCCCGGCTTCAACTTTGGCTTCACGATCGACAAAATGAGCTCTATAATCAACCGTTTTCACTGGATCGTTCTTGACAAATTCTTCCTCAATCTTTCATTCCATCTTCAGTTGACTTTTCTTTCATTCTTTTCACATCTTCTATCAGCAACTTATCAATTCAAAGTTACTCACAATCTACAGAAAATACATACTAAGAAGCATAAAAACATTCCAAATAATAATCCTGACCATGCTTAGAGATAAAATGGTAAAATAAATAAAAATGCATTGAAAGGCTAATAATCTAAACAGCAATTAAAAAGCAACTAAAACTATCAAAATTAAGTGCATTTAACAAATGTCATTGCAACAATTAACTGCTGTTATAATCGCTCTACTCTACAAATATGTTCTATCAAGGTATAATAATCATATCCAAAAAATCCCAAACATATAACCCCTACGATCTTAATGATGCATAGATTCTGCTTCCTTCGTTTCAAGCCATCGAATGAGGTTTGTAAGCACGATTTCAACATTCTCTCCCTTCTTCATTAGCTCTCCTGCAATCTCAGCAGGTGTCACTTGAACTTTCTTCAACAGCTCTTTGATCCTTTCAAATAAAACCAACTTCTCCTCCTCTTTAACTTGTAGATAGGAAGATGCAAGTATCTTGAAGCCACCATATGTACAATAAGACATCTCTAGGTGCACATCCATGCGACCTGGCCGCAGCAATGCTGGATCCAAACGGTCCTTGTGATTTGTTGTCAACACTATGATTCGTTCATCCCCACAACTCGACCACAACCCATCGATGAAGTTGAGTAGCCCTGATAAAGTTATCTGACCACCCAATGCAAACAAAGCATAAGCATATATCATTACTAACCATCAATATAGCCACAATCAACTCAGATTCAACTACTGATAAGCTAATCGTTGGCTGAAAGGCTAGCTATTAACTATGTATGTCAAACTAGCTTATAAGCTATCTGTTAGCAACAACAAAACTCATATTCAATGATAGTATGCAGTACTCAAAGCCCAATAAGTTGGCTGAAAAGCTATCTTTTGACTATGTACGGCAAACTAGCTGATAGGCTAATTGATGGTTAGAAAACGTTGTTGGCAAATAAGTTAGCTATTTACCAATAAACTAGTCATGTTTGGTAAAATTAGCTTAGAAGCTGGCTTTTGCGTGATAAAATAGTATTTTTGGTAAAAAGAAATAGCTGACAAGTCAAAATGTCAAATGACAATGTAAAATGACATGTTCAAAAATTTATTTGAAAAAAATATAAGGAGTATAATCGGAAAAATGATTTCAAAAATTAATTTTTTGAAACGCTATTTGAAATAGTTTTTTCAAGAAACTAGCTTACAACTAAGCAAATGATTACTTTTTTCAATAAGCTAGCTTATGGTTGTCTAATATCGCCAATATATGTACCTTATCATCATCCGAATTTGTGGATTCCTTTTCGAACTCTCGACTCTGCAATCCTACATTGCAATCAATGTCCTCGATCACAAGTATAGATCGATTCTTTGTGCCAATCAATAACCTCCGCAGATCGGAATTGCATTGCACCTCCCTCAAGTCCAAGTCATAGACATCGAACTTGAGTCGGTTGGCCATGGCTGCAACCAAACTCGACTTCCCAGTCCCAGGTGGTCCGTAAAACAAATACCCTCGTTTCCATGCCTTCCCTACCCTCCTATAATAATCTTTCCTCCTCATAAACATATCAACATCCTCCAAAAGCTCTTCTTTCTTGTCTACATCCATAGCCATTGTTTCGAATGTAGCCGGGTGGTTCAAAACCACCGAGCTCCAGTAATCGGTTCCGCTATAATCCACCGTATGCAATTTAACCGTCTTCTTCTCTTCCTTGATCTCCTTGGCTTTCTTCACTACATAAGGCAGGTATTTGTTCAAAACTGTTTCCTTATGCTTCTTGTGAAAACTCAGCTCGAAAAACCGAAGCTCGGATCGAGAACTCGAGTCTCGGGTGCCGGATACCTCGATGGGTTCGGTTCGCAAAACCCATTTGAGTTTGAGGGTTTGGAAGACGTCGGTGATGGGTTGGTTGCGATCAACTGTGAGGGTGAATTGATCGTCTTTTTCGGGTTTGTGGATTTTGATTCTGAGGGTGGTGGGAGGTAAGTTGGTGGCTAAGAAGAGATTGGCGGATTCGAAGAGGTGGTTGGGGGTGAGGCCGTCGGATTCTTGGATGACGACAGTGAGTTGGGTGGAGAGGTTTTTGAAGTAGTGGTGGATGTTGGTGGGGATGAGGTCGGCGGCGATGGTTCGGAGGAGGAGGGCGGAGGCGGTGATGGATGCGGCGGTTGATAGGATGGTTTTAGGTGGTGGGAGGGATTGGTAGGAAAACATGGCGGTTGGGAGGAGGATGGTCTGCAACTTCAAATGCAAGACACTGCCATTCTAGAAATTGCTTATACTAGTAAAAGTTTTTTTTTCTTCTTTTTATATGAAAAAAATAAAGTGTTTTTTTAAATATAGAGTAAATGACAGATTTGGTCCTCGTGGTTTGCTGATTTTTACGGATTTCGTTCCTAGGCTTCATTTATTATGGATTTGGTGCCAGTGGTGTGCAATTTTTGTTGGATGTGGTCCCTAGACCAAACGACCATCTAAGTGGTCCGTTAAATTTAAAGGCAAAATGGTCTTTTTAATTTTTCTTGTATTTTAACATTTTTTTAATTAACCTAATTAAAATATGTGACCAAAATGTATGAACAAAAACTTTGAGGGCCATCTATGAATATATTTCATCTTCTCCAACCCAACGCCCCCGACCATTCCGGCGACAAACGAATCTCTCCGGTGAACTTTCAACAAACCAGTCTTGTCAGGCAACCCAAACTACAACGACCGGCCGACCCCAACCTGCAAGTCTGCAACCCATACTTCGGTTAGCCCTAACCCCATGCACACTTCTTCCTCAACTCCGCACACAAACAGAGGGAGGGGGAGGGGGAGGGGGAGGGGGAGGGGGGGGGAGAGAGACATGGTTACAGTGGAGAGGGAGAAAGTGGTGCAGTGGCGCGTGTCTTGTCCGACTTTGGTGCAAGAAAGTAGGGAGGGTTGGAGGGTGGTGTTAATCGGTCGCGTGCGATTTCAGTGAGAAGGGTGGATGCATTCATCGAAGAACAGTTCGGGAAGGTGACCGGAGATAGAAAGACAATCACTCAGCAACCTCCCTCTACTCTCATATCACCGATCTCTTCCTGCTCCGATGAAAACCCGTAGCACCACTTCCCCTTTTTTTCTTC
Source organism: Arctium minus (assembly GCA_954870635.1). NCBI lineage: Eukaryota > Viridiplantae > Streptophyta > Magnoliopsida > Asterales > Asteraceae > Arctium > Arctium minus. Next base: position 60,116,623 of record OX941093.1, read on the forward strand.
TTCCTTGCTGCACTATCGAGACAGAAGCTGGTAGTGGGCAGTTTCATGACGATCAACGAAGGTCCTTGTGAGATATATATATATATATATATATATATATATATATATATATATATATATATATATATATATATATATATATATATATATAGGGTTAGGTTTAGGGGAAAACCTAAAAAAACGGAAAACTGGGGAACATCCTGTTAGCCCTTCATCTGAACGGTATGCACTTGTGCATACAAGAAAATTGTAACATGCACAAATGCATAATACACACGTGCATAAAAACCAAAAAACTACTTTATTTACTTGTATGTACAAGTGCATACCGTCCAGATTGTAACACCCTAAAATTTAGAGTAATTTAAAATTTGAAAATTCTGCAATATGACATTTGTATTTGGAGTAAACCACCTAAATGGGTAAATGCGTGAAGCATTTACAAAACCTGTGAACAAATGTGGAAATCAACAACAAACTAATCTAAACAGATTCTATCTAGATTACATCGATTGTCAACCCAAATTCTCAAAATAAAGAAATCATTTAAACGCCAAGACTCCAAATATCTATTCATCTCTAAATGCCTTAAAAGCCCACACTCGTCACTAAAACCTTCGGCAACCCACCGCTAAAGGAACTTGTTATACACATCATTTGAGAAAAAATGTTAGACTTAAAAGCCTAGTGAGAACATACAGTTTATAAAGAAAACATGACAATTTAAATTAAATGCAACAGTAAGTAATCTTTTCCAAGAGTTGGGTTCACAAGAAGGATTAACCATATAGTGACCTCATGGTCCAATTTACATCTTGTGATGACGGGGGAGACCCAATTTCCAAGGATTGTGGCAGAACACAAAAGTAAGTCACTCTTCGAGTTGCAAGCTAAATACTTGGACCAATGGCCACGAACAACGCCGACTAGTACTCAGATGTGGGGGAGGGCACCCGAGGATCCAAGTCATACTCGTTCGCTAGGATTACATTTACGGCCCATGGCTAGTAACCGGTCCCACATAACCGTACCAATTGCCTCCGAGGACCCAATGTCTCAACTAGTTACAAGGGGAGTACATCCCAAAATTTAGTCGACTCAATACCTATGGATCCACTAGTAGTAGTCTAAAGCTTGTCACCATTTCATTAGTGATGTATGAGTTACATCAATATTCTCACAAAATGATTTACCCAACTTCACAAAATAACCTCACCCTTTGATAGAGACTCGTAAATCAATCATTTAATAGTAATGGCCAAACACACTTTCCATTATCCCAAAGTATCTTTATTTAGTAAACCTCATCATGAAATGGTACCATAAACGTGGTAAAATGATTTTATTTATATATTTAACCATAAGTATACAAGATCAAACATCCTTTATGGGTCAAAACATGTAATACTCCATCATATTATAAAATGGTTGTAAAACCCTAATAATCTTCAAAAAATCTCAAGTTAGGTCAAATTCATTTTTTTTGTCAACAAATCATAAATAAGGTGATGATTAGAAGTTAAAAGATTAGTTTAACAATATATAAAGTTTTAGAAGGCAAGTATGAACTCACAATATGGGTTTTGTTGAAACCCTAGAAATCCTAGATGGAGAAGATGGAAATCTTGAGATGGTAGAATGCTTGAGATCTTCACTAGAGCTTAACTAACTCTAAAAGAGAAATAAATAATCCACATTAGAGGTAGATAGGAGAGGAGTTAATAAGAGGGAGGAATGGAGGATGAAACCTTACCAAAATCTGGGAGAAAATCGTATTGAATGCAACCCCAAAATCAGATAAATGATTTAGAATTTGGAGCTGCTCAAGTTATACCCCTGATCCCCGCTCGCGACCTTGACAGGCGATTGTTGCACGCGTCGTTAAATGCACAACAATGTTTAAATTTATAAACCTAACTCAAACCTAGTGATAGGGTAAGTAGGGTATCGTTCTTCTCGGGGAGTCAGTGGTTAAATTAACGATTTGTATTAAAACCGAATGCACGTGTGTCACAAAGATTGGCTACCCAATTTATCAATTAAGCTCAAAATAATCTAACTAAAAAAACCGAAATCTAATTGTTACAAATAACACTACCTCAAAAGGTTTGGATTGAGAGTTGAATTAAACTATTAAACAAATAAAATTAAAACTAAATACGAAACCATTCAAAGCTAACAATATCTGTCACATATTGTTCGCAATGAAAAATCCGTATAAACTTTATTAAAACTAGAAAATCAATATCATCACTATCACTAACCATTCAACTTTCTCAATTATAATAAAAACCCATAAACTTTACCCAAGAAATTAAATTCAACGTTTTCAATAACCAACAATATCAAAAACCGAATTTTAAAACCGAAATAAAATTAATAAAGATGATTTACTAAAAACAATGAAAGAGACCTCAAACCTCTATTGTATCTTCAATTAAATCATCACTCGAATCTTCAAATCATAACCATCTTCAATCTTCGATCATCATTCTCAAATCCATCAAATTTAATAAATGTTTTATAAAAAAAAACAAAGAAATGCTGCTTCCCTCTCTTTTCAATGATTTTTCTCTAATTTAAACCACAATTATGCCCTAACTTCTCTTAATTAGGAGTTGGGCTTGAGATGTTATATGGACCGGAGCTATGATCAATTAAAAATAAATATGCAGTCAACAGGGTTTGAACCCAGGACCAACAGCATAAACCTACACGCCCTTTGCCAACTCCGCTAAGCTTTCATTTTGTTCAACAATACCGCTTTTAATTCTTTTATCTCATTTCCCAGCAGATCCGGATTTGTTATTCTGACTTCGACGACAGTTTTTATGTAGATGCAGTTCGATTTTCCGAAAACTCAAAACACGAACATTGTATATCTGTGTGTTGGGTTTCCACATCATCTTGAATCACCCAAATCCGAGCTCGGACGAGTGAGATATGCTCAAAACGCCACAGTCGCGTAAATCTGTCAAAAATCGTCCTTTTGCTCTATTTCACTCCAAAGTATTCCGAACCTATCAAAATATAAAAACACATTAATATCGCTCGGTTTTATCTTTTTATGCATTAATTGAGGGTGATTGACAAGAAAATAGAGTACCACTTAACGACCGATCAACGATAGTGACATTGTCACTATCGCAGGCATTCTCGCCTAGAAGGTACCACGACTCAGCCCCACGGCGTGAGAGTGACACGGCGATAGTGCCCGTGTCACAATCGCGGGTCATTACCGCGCCGGGCGTACCGAAGGGGGTCCCTCTCTCGCGACAGTGCCCTGGCGATAGTGACAGTGTCACTATCACGGGGCAGAATCACGCCCATGGTACCGAGGCTCGAAAACCGGAGATTTCGAACCCGTGACCCACATGCCATCTTGAATGGAACCGAAGCTTCGCAAAGGTGCAAAACGATTGAATAAAAAGTCGTAAATCAGATAAATTTGGGAATTTAGACTTACATAGATTTACGAGTGTTACACAAATAAAGGGCTACTAGGGTGTTCCTTAGTTTTCCAATTTTTTTTTGAGGTTTTCCGTTGAACCTCCTCCGCCCATCCCTCTCTCTCTCTCTCTCTCTCTCTCTCTATATATATATATATATATATATATATATATATATATATATATATAAATTAATTGAAGTTTGCTTTTAGCCCTCCAAGTTCTAATATATACAGTATAGCTCCTGATTTAAAAAAAAATTAACTTTGAAAAAATTAAAATAAAGAAAAATGGCAAAAAGATGCTTATGCCCTCGACTTCAACGGATCTGGTAGACGGTCGTTAGGTCGAAGGACCAAATCCAACAGAAATTGCATACCATTGATACCAAATCCATAATAAATAAAGCCTAGGGACGAAATCTGTAAAAAAATCGACAAATCACGGGGACCAAAGCCATAATTTACTCTTAAATATAAAATAGATCAAAATGTATTAAAATTTAGTTTAGTTCGGGATATAGTAAGGTTTTTAAATTTTAGAGTAAATTACGTTTTTAGTCCTTGTGGTTTGTTGAGAATTTCTATTTTCGTCCTTATAGTTTTAAAATTACATTTTCATCCCTATAGTTTATAATTCATTGCCTTTTTCATCCTTATGGTTTAATTTTTATTACTTTTTTCATTCTTATGGTTTGCAATTCATTTCTATTTTAGTTCTTCATACTTAAAAGTAATATTTTGGCCTCAAGGACGAAAGTAGAAATGAATTGCAAACCATAGGGACGAAAACTGAAATTTCAAAACCACAAGGACTCTCAACAAACCACAGAGACTAAAAACGTAATTTACTCTAAATTTTATCATGTTGTATCCATTTTGACATGTTGCACCATATGCTATTTTTTAAATATTTGATGACGTGTATATCCGTTTATGTTAGGGTTATAGCAAAGTGTAGAATAAATATGTTACAAGATTAATATGTTACCGATCAAAATAGGTAACAAAATAAGATTTTTTTTTAAGTATGGAAAAAAACTAGTAAAATTTACTAAATAGGTCCTAATGAGGGGTAACCACTAACCACAAAAACAATGCACATTGATAAAAAAAGAAAAAAAAAAAAAGGAAACATGAAGCTGTCAAATATCGACTAAAAACATGGAATTTTATCAATCACATTCTTAAAACGTATTGTATATAGAATAGAGACTGTGCCTGAAATGAATAATTCTGAGGAAGACACATGGAGCAAGTCTTGTTGGAATCGAAAGAATCGTTTCTTGTCATAAACTTTGTACATTGTATTCGATAACCAACTGTTGTTGTTGTTGCCATGGATCTTGTATTCATGAACTCAACTTCTTCTTCATCCCCTGTTCCTGCACTTTTGGCACAGGTTTAATGGAATCAAGTTGTTGTACATTATTTACATCTCCTAATAATTGCAACATTCATATCTTATGTAACTTAATGGACCAAAATATAGATCCTCATATCGTTTTTAGTATTGTTCTTATCAACAACTATCGTGTATTTTGTTGGCATCAATAGAAGCTTGTCTTGTCTATCTTTTTTCCAATTACTTCCCAAGGTTCTGTGCCTATCACAGTCAATTGAACAAATATCAGAACTTTAAACAAGATAAAACAAAGGTAACCTGAAATTGATTAATCACCAACGATTTCCTACTAAAAGAATTCTACTTACCGAGCGACGATCTCTAGACCTTGAAACAGACAACAATATGGAAAAACCAGAAAATGGTAGCAAAGTGTTGAGCAATGGACCACAAACGAATTCTAAGTTGAAGATAGTCTCAAGGCGTTCAAAACTGACTCCCTGAAAGCTCGAGTAGACGCTTGAGTTGGAAGAAAATTCAAGTAACCAATAATCAAACCAGGAAGTTTGGGCCAACAAAGTTCTGCTGTTGCCAAAACTACTGCTGCTGTTTATGAAGCATGTCTATGGTCTGCCATACCACACATAATAATATTCTGTTAAAGTTCCACATCGGCTAGACTTGGATTATTTATGCGGCCTATATGTTGGAATCTCCCTTCTCTCTGTAGGCTCTTTTGGAGAGTAATCTGATGGGATTCCACATATTCTCACATGGTATAAGAGTCAAGGTCTACCATATGGGACATCTTTGCCTGTCTAGCCTCCTTTGGAGGGGGCATTTTGGAGTCCACTTTGGCTAGATTTGGACACTTTCTATTCAATATATATATACATATATATATATATATATGTTGGAACCTTTCCTTCCCTCCTCGAGGGCTCTTTTGGAGAGTAATCTTATATTTGTCTCGAGTCTATTCCAGAGTTGGCAATAATCATTCACTTGGGTCCATGATATCTTCAATATCGTGCCATGGCCACAAATACAATACACCCTGTCGCAACCACATTACACTGCAAGGGATGTTGCAATGTGAAAAGGAGTATGGATATCAGACCCCGACGGTTCAATCAGAGCGTTAAGGGAGATAAAGGTGGTCAATGGAAGCAAGGGTAGCATCTGTTGACAGTAGGCAAGTGGGATGGTTTTTAGGTACCAGGAGCCATTTGAGCTCCGATACCATGAAAATGAAAGGTTCTTGTTCACATAGAGAGAGAGAGAGAGAGAGAACCAACAGGGAAAGTGGTGTAAGGATTTCAAGCTCACTAAAGCAAACCACAAACAATCCCGTTGGTCACAAATATACTGAGATCCAAGTGTGAGTTCAACCACAAACAACAAATAAATTTCGGGTCTAGCAACAAGTATATGGATATCCAAGCATAATAAACCAACCAATGTTCAAATCCAAGGCAATGTAACCGTATAAAAGCAAACAAAGTAAATCAAGTAAAGAAACATGAGATTTACGTGGTTCCACTACCATGAGGTAGTGTACGTCCACCGGGAGACGGACAATATAATGTCTTAATTAGCATATTCTATCACCTATAAAAATAATATTCTCTAAAAGTTTTAACACCAAGTGTGTATGACCTCTCATTGAAAAAGTTCTATACTTAAAGAAGTAATTGAAGGGCAAAGTGATCATTTTATGCAAGGTGGCCTATTTGACACCTTTTGCAAACTTCAGTGGCCTCCTATATCATCCCTGTTATCAATGTACAAAACCAGAATAAAGGTGGAAGAGTGCACTTTTATGTTATGAGAGTATAAGAAGATGAAACTACCTTCCTTTGGTGAATGATAATATAAAGTTTAAATGAAATAAAGAAACACTCCCAAAAATAGTAGATCAATCACAAATGCGCCCATATTTTGGACATCGATTCACAAGGAAACTAGATTGATAATATATGGAAGTTACTAGGGTTCGTTTGTTACATTTGTTTTGGGGCGTTAGTCTAGTAACATGTGCACATGTTAAAGTCCTATCTACTCCATGTTTAACACGTGAATAAAATAGATGGTAAAGTAGAATCAATAGAGAATTCCTAATCATCAAGATAGGAAAAATATGTCAAAATGAAACATTCTAAAGGGGAGAAGCGAACGGCGATAGATCCTAATCTTGGACCAACATAAAAAAAATGATTACTTTGCATGCCATCTTATCCTCATTGCTGTGAGCATAAATGATCAGATAAAGCCTCATGATGATTAGTTTAGAGAAACTGATAGTTCAGTGGTTCCTTTTTAGCATCTTAGTCTGTATCTATTTCCCTCTCAAGTTGGTTCAACCTCCTCCGTTATGAGATTTCTCACCCACATACATAGAGAGGGATAGATAAATACCTTTAAAAGTGCTGCAGCTTGTTGATCCCTGCAGCAAGATTTCCTCCAGCACCATTAGTCGTAATGTTAAGGAGCACAATTCACGAAATACAGCAATTCCCAACCTTCCCAATCTTGATGCAACAGGCAGGTCTTATATTGGGTCCCTTTCCTGATCAAGAAAAACTTTTGAGCATCAACTATAAAGATTCAATGGTCAGTTAAGGTTCCCAAACTTTAAATCTAAAAACTGACATCAAAGTGAGTCATAATTTAAGGTATTTGTGCACTACTTGAGTTAAGAAATGGTCTCTGTAATACAGTTACGAACCCTCAAGAGATAACTTAAACTTGGAACCCCATACAAACTTAGAGAGATATAACACAACCTATACAAGTACATAAAAATAAAATATTAGAAAATGTTAGCTTCATTGACTGTGAAAAAGTCATCATTGATGTGATATAACGAACGAGAACATCAAATTTAGAACAAAAACAATCATATGGTACCGGCAAGAATGCAGCATTGTATATCTACAAACATCATGCAAGCAAATCAGAACATTGAAACTGTGGAAATTGTATACCATCTCATTAACTTGAAATCAACTTTTAGGAATAGAATAAAATAATACACAACAATAACTTTATGTCATTAGTCATTACAAAGAAAGAGCGGGAAAAGTATATAATCAGTGAGAAAGCAACCATTTCATAGTTTTCCTTGTTTCCCATAAACTATCAGCAATCACCGCTCTTTTTTAAAGCTTGCTATCATAAAAGTACTAGCCTTGTCTACTTCAAAGACATTACAACGGTAAACCAATTGTCTAGAAAATTATCACCACTGACCACTTCCTGCCTATGTTAATTCAACATCCAGCTTTATGAATAAACAACTCATGTTGGCTTGGGTTGGAAAGACACTCAAATAGTTGATACATCACTTTCCTGTAGTGGAGAAAACTTCTGACCAGTCCCTTTCTTCCATGTTTCCTATTATGCTCCAATAACTATAGCAAAAGATAAAGCAAATGAGTAGGATTGTATTGATTGATTCACATTTAGCCTGAATAAGTGCCACAAGCTTATTTGCTACAACTAACTGTGAGTTGTTACTGCCAAAACCTTGTAAAGCAAATAAAGAACTAGCAACTATGCTTTTTCTCAACAAAAAAAGTGCATACTTAAACTTCTTTAAATTGTACCTTTCCTCTTTTCTTATAATCCAGATTACACAAATTCTGGTGCTCAAAAGGTAACTCCACATGCATCATAACTCTCGTTTTCTTTCATCCATCGATTGGGATGAGAAGGGAGAAGAAACGTGGTAGTTAGTTCGATTCACATTGCAGACGGTTGGGACTTGGGAGGATTGGTCTTAGTCTGCTAAGCTGCAATAAAATTAGTGTTTTTTCGTCAAATGATGAAAATGTTTGCAAGCATACTTCTTTCTGTGGAGGAGAGAGTGCATAGTTTATAAAACTTAGCAAGTTAAAGTGATATAACTCCCTGTCCCCTGATTACTGGGGAAGGTCTAAATTCACTTTGCAGAAGTCGAGGGGATTTGAAGTTGTTTTACTTCCTACCTTCTGCATACAAGAGAGATGACAATTCCAGGTCCCTTCGACTGAAATGAATCTAAACCTCTAAAAATTGTATCATCTCTGGTGCATGGACTTAATATCGCCACAATAAAGTTTTTGGTAAAGGTTCCCAATGAATAGAGAAAAATGACACTTGTTTAGGAACTTCACACATTAAGCTAGAATTTTATAGAAGAATAAAAATGCTTTGCTGAGGACAAGAAATATGTTTCGAGATATTTTTTCATCATTAACTTTAGAGGGTGACATGGACAAATATCTACGTTCATGAATCCATGTGCAACTTTAGTAATGAACTTAAAGATCAATTGCAGAATTGTGGTATTTATATGGCAAAGGAACAGCAATAGTAACAAAGATTTGTGAAGTTACCAGCAAAATCTTGAGTTGGAGAACCATCTTCAACAACAATGGACTTATCTTGATATGAAGTTTTTCCTTCAACACTTGCAGAAATTTCAGGTGGCTTTGCGGTTTTCATCATGTTTTTGTAGCAACATACTATTTTTTGGTCTAGCTCATAATAATACAACATTTTTTCCAAAGGTTTCATATCCAGATCAATAAAAGATACCTGCATAAATGTGAAGATTATGTTTACCGATCCTCAACTTGTGAAAGCAGAAGGTACTTGAATAAGCACAGTAACCCAAAATAAACTTAACATTAGGTGAGATTAGCCAAAGTGCAATACTTAGAAGGATATCACTATACCCAGAAACTAATGGTACCCAACTAAAAAGCCAGTAGAGCATGCTGTTTATGAAAACAACTACAAGACGCTGAATCTTTTCAGATATAATAGTTCCTCGAATATACTGATTTCTAAAACCTGCAAGCTGTGGCGAGTCTTTCCCTGTGTTTTATAATATGCGGGAGAAAAATATATGAATGACTCAAAAGAGAAAGATAAGAGATAATAAGTTCTCAAAATTAACATATGAATGCAAAATTGACCAATTCAACAGATGCATAAAATGTAGAAGACTTTCCAAATGTTCTTGTGTACCAGTTTGTCTCTTCTAGAGATTGTAAGAATCAGAGAAATGATATCACCATTCAAATATTCAATATGCCAGACGCCAGTGAACGCACCAATTTTGTAGAAGAGAAAACCGTGTTGTAACAGTATGGTAAAGTATGAACAGATAACATTCTCGGAGTAACTAAACTGCCACTACACAGTGTCTCACACAAAAGAGAGGAAAAGGTGAAAGACCTTGAAAGAATCTAATGTTGTTTACCTTATAATCAAAACTTTGGCCAGTTGATTCATGAAAAATGACATTGTATGGAGAACGTGGATCCCCTTTATCTCTTGTTCGAAAACTAATCATGAGACTCAAATCTTTTGCAGTTGCAGCGATCAGATATTCCCTCACAATCTTCAAACTTCCATCCAACAGCAGCGAATGCAAAGAACTGTATCTACCCGATAGTCTGTCTTCACCCAACTCTCTACAAATCTCACAGGACTGAGAAACAACATCATAATATGCATGAATTGCTCCTTCTATGTCAAAAACATCAAGCTTCTGAACTTCAAGAAGCTGATCCAATAATCCCGATCTAAAAATAGCCTCAGAAATAAGTTCCAGAAAGCAAGTTGTGCGCATGCCATCATCGGCCTCAATAACAAACTTCAATGCATCTTCAAATGCTTTATCGTTATTAATATTAGTTCTGTATTTCCCCCCACCTAAGCTCCCAAACACAAGGGAACCATTCAAGAACACCCGGAAATTGTTCTGGGGGGTAGAAAAGAGGTCTTGAATTGATTTCAGTATTCTTTCCTTGGATCCAGAGAATATATCCAATGGATCATATTGACTTAATTGCGATATCTGAGGTAAAAGCCACAAATTAGAGAGCCACTATCATCATGCAGATACAATACAGTTGTGGACATAAAATAGTCCGCTGTAAAGAAGAAATAATAGAGGATAAGATAGAAAACCTTCTTTTGTTGCAATTTGAGGCTCTGATGTAGCTTGAAACGAGTCATACTCCTTTTAATTGCGTGTGCTTCTAAAATATATCTTGAACAAGGTAGAAATCCACACTTAGGCTGCTTTGAAAAAAAGTAACAAAGTAAGACAATATACTATAAGACAATATACTATAAGACAATATACTATAAGAAACATATAGGGAAAAGAATTCTTGAGAGCTATGCTCCACAATGACTTATGGTTGTAGAAACTTTAACCCACACACAAGTTCCTTATAGATCAGCACAATGTGCTCTATGATGCATGTGGAAAGACCTCTTCCACCATCACTATTATGTATTATCATGTAGAATAGTTCATAAACTACCACCCATTTGTATATAGAGAGGTTATCCTTTTTGCTTCTTAATGAATCATGGGAGCTTGACAGTGATGGGATCATGTATTAATGGGATGTGAAATATATAGACCCTTTTTTCTCACACTCATTCATGACAAACCTTTCTAAAGAAAATATGCATATGCTTCATAACGGTCATGTTTTCATCTTTTTCAACCTTAATTCATATATAAGAAACATATAGGGAAAAGAATTCTTGAGCTATGCTCCACAATGACTTATGTTTGTAGAAACTTTAACCCACACACAAGTTCCTTATAGATCTATGATGCATGTGGAAAGACCTCTTCCACCATCACTATTATGTATTATCATGTAGAATAGTTCATAAACTACCACCCATTTGTATATAGAGAGGTTGTCCTTTTTGCTTCTTAATGAATCATGGGAGCTTGACAGTGATGGGATCATGTATTAATGGAATGTGAAATATATAGACCCTTTTTTCTCACACTCATTCATGACAAACCTTTTTAAAGAAAATATGCATATGCTTCATAACGGTCATGTCTTCATCTTTTTCAACCTTAATTCATACTGGAATGAACATATGGTACAAATTTCATATCGGATTGTTAAGAGTATCTTGGTCATTTTAGACTCCCATTTTGTGCAGGAATAACATGCTTTAACCACTGATTGAGAAGTTGAGTATGGTACTATGGTTACACCTCCTACTTGCCTACTCACTTAAGAGTGTGACTGCATGCCAACATAACTTATCTTATAAACATAAATCAAACTCGATACACAGAACATATGCAGCGGAAGTCTTCACATACTAAATGAAACTGAAATGCGCTCAAATGACTTGACATCGGCTAAGTCTAACTACAACTGGTCCCTAACGTACTCAGAACTGAAAACATACGAAATACCTCAAACTTAAGAGAACATTGCTCTGATAAAACTTTGCCTAGTACTCGACTAGACTTTCTCCTTCTCTTTCCACCAATGGTTATCTTTCTCTGGGAAATACACGCTAGTAGCCAGCTAATAAAGTTCATGGTTTTCGTGCTAAAACAGTTTAAAACAATTATGTAAAATAACGGCATCACAGATACTAACTTGCCTTTCATGCTGATAACACCGGAAAACATGCATGTAAAAAGATCATATTGATGAGAACAATTTTGTGAAACACTTACGCATATACCGAAACACTTACGCATATACTGGAACCAAGGTTCTAAATGACGTGAGCGTGGCGTGGCGGCGAGGTCATGCCTCAAGCGTAACGAGTTACGGCAAGGCCATGACATTTTTTAGGGCGTGCCCTAAGGCAGAATATGTATACATATATGTATGTATGTATGTATATACTTGTGTGTGTTAGTGTTTTGACTAATCCCGTACAACAATATGAATTCATATAAATTTATAAAACTAAAAAGGAAAGAAGAACCATTTATATCAAATATATCTAACTTATAAGAAAACGATATCAAGAGTGGAAAATCGGGATTAAATCTTAAGTCTTTACTCACTAGTTTCTTCAATCATCAAAGAGTACATCTTCGACTCCTTGTGTACAGGAATGAGAGTAAAGATTTACCTATTTAGGGTTTTTAGTTTTTATGTTTCCTTTTAATGCTTATTTAAGCCTTAGGTCTCGTACAAAATTATCATTTATCCCCCACATTATATGTTTAAAAAAGTTAAAAAAAGAAAATCATGCCTTACAAAATAACGTGTCGTATCACGCCATAACGCGTTAGAAAGGAAGCCAAGCCTTTGACTGGAGCCAAAGGGGTTAACTGGCGGCGAAGCGAAGCCTCGACGCCATAACGTGTCATAACAAGGCCATAACTGGAACCATGACTGGAACACTGCTAAAAACATAACATGCACACATATATGTAAATAAATTGTACTGAGAGCTCTATATTGATCAACATGATAGCGAACACCTGCTAGGTTGATCTGACACAATATAGAGGCCCTCATGATGTATACTAGTCCTAAGTGAAATCCGGCTAACATGATGTATACTAGTCCTAAGTGAAATCCGACTACCATCCCATTCTGAATAGAACCAACATTTCGGTTGTGTTCCCACACATACTAAAAATATCGATTTTTCATAACATAGATGATATATCAAAATACTTTAGGCACGCTAAACGTTCAAAACATGTAAAACACATAGCATGTGACCACTTCAGAACATCTATATACATGTATCCCACTTTTTGTAAGTCCCATTTTGTGTAGGGTTACTAAATTGAACTAAACTCATTCGGACACCTACACACGTAACATGTATACTGATCGTCTATACAAGCTACACTAAGTGCCTGTTTGTTAGCAGCTTAATAAGGTTAATGAGACTTGCAGCTTATTCAATCAGCTATACATGACTGTTTTGGTAGTGACGTAATGATATAGAACGTGGCTAATTCAGTAAGATTCTAGGGGGGAGCTTTGTGCATAAAACCAAGTTTTTTCCAAACCTGCCCCTCCCAATTAAAAAACACGCTCCTTCCATATATGAAAAAACCCTCCCAATCAAAAACCTTCCCACACTATACAGACAGATTAATCCATACAGGTTTCAATGGAAAACCAACCAAACAACCTCTAACTTATGTATTGAACCTGGACTTATCTGAACTTCGTCACAACCAACAGAGGTCTGCAAAACTTGCTACACAACCAATAAGTCGCTTTCAACCTCACATTGGTCGAATGCGAGTTTTGATATGATATGATTGCATGCCTAAGAACACAAACTAATAGGTCGATGTATCAAGTAATTGGCAACTCGCTTGACTTGGAGCGAGCTGGAGCTTATTTGAAACTCGTTTGGGCTCACCGACCAATTTACCTGACACTTCATCTTCGCAACAACACCATGCGACTTCAACAAGTCGCATGTGGCATACCAAGAGTTGACTGGTTCAAACCTCCAGGAGATTTCTGACGGTTCTCGATCCTTTCAACTCCGTTTTTCATGATTCTTTTTGCATAATGACACTTACAACATGCATCTCTCACATGTCATCTTTATACTACGTATAATCACTCAATCATGCTCAAAAGCGAGCATTTTCTCGCTGTTTATTCTAATCAACATTAATGAGTCATTTTTCACAGATTCAAGGGCTTTAAAGCCTCACATTCATCATAAAAATAGTGGCAATGACTTCTGTAACATGTTGTGCTGCTAACCCAACATTAAAACATAATTTTTACACAAAAATCGTACAATCACTAATTTTGTCCCTGAACTTGCTGTTGTTGCTTCTGCTTTGTTCTTCTTTCAAGAACACGCTAAATCACACTAAAAATTTTATTTTTTGTTAGGGTTTTCTTTTGATCTCATGGGAGAGCATATGAGAGGGTGATATTGATTTTGATCAAACGTTTGGGTTATACCTATCTTCCTCAACTAATGCCTACACTCAAGGACTCCCATGAACATTTGTTTCATTCAAACATATTTGAAATTATTATAATTAAGTCCACCACCTTCAACTAACGCCATATTAGCTCTTGGGCTTGAATCTTCCACCTAATACACAACAACCCCCTCACTTGAATATCTATTTGCAACTAGCCCAACTTTAGGGTGGTACATTATCTATATTTTTTAGTAAGTATAGGGGAGCTTCTTTGTACATAAATTGTATACTAACATTTAAGGTATTTCTCACCATGAAAAGTGCTCAAGGAAGATGCAACTCCACTCACAACACATAGACCCCACTAAATGTAATTGTAGTGGCCTATATATAGGAAATCATCTTCATTAAGTGCTACTCCTTCTGAATGACACCTCAAAAACTATTTAATCACTACATGTGCGTATACGTACATATATAAGGTAGGAGTGTGTGTGAGAACAAAGTGTGTAAAGCAAAAAAAGAACAGATAATACTTGGAAACCAGTTGGCATACCAATGAATTGTGCATTCTCTTTATTTCACACATTATTCAGAGTGTGATCAGACAAAGGGAAATCGGTATGTGTATAAGTATATGCACGTATACAACAATATTCAAAGTGTAAAACTATTTTGTCAATACATGTGTTTGATGATGCTCCAATGGAAAATTTTCAGACAAAAAAATTACGATAAAGGAATAAAGCATGTACCTTTATCTCTACAGATATCGAAAGTTCCTCGTCATGAAGAGCTGAAACATTGGGAGAATAAGTAGTTATTATATCAACCTTCAAATTTTCCAAACACACACACACACATATATACTAACAAACGATGAAATATTGCTCAATTATTATTTGATGATGCTGTGTATATGATCATATCCCCCTCCCTCTACCCCTACCCCCAATATCACGACCATCAAACTTAGAGCTTCACTTTTGGTGCTCATGATTATTGGAAGTGTCGTTGCAGCAGCAAGCAACACAAAGACATAAATCGACAAGATAACCTATCTGAACTATAACATAATATGATCCTAATGCATCTACAACACAAACCCTGTGACAAAATCTCAACAAATTTGACTGATAAGATAATTTTGTTAATTGGTCTTATAGCAATAAACCAATAATGGTGCCTTGCACCAAACTAGGTGCTTAAGTATTGCTTTAGATCTTCCCTACCAAACCAAGGGTCAAAAGAACTCCAAGCGCCAAATACTTCCCTAAGTAGCTTCACACTTTTTGACTTTTATGAGCCAATCTTATAGTAAAAAGTGGTTTATACCACCTGTACATTTTGCCACATCTTCATTCAGTGAATACCTGTTTCCACCATCTTTTAGGCATTTTGAGCACGATAATTACATACACAAGTCAAGCCATACATTTTGCATGTCCATTAAGTTAATTTCTCCCCATGCCAATAATCTGATATGTTCAAAACATAACTGTAAAATACAAAATGCAAATATTTCCAATGACTGCACCTTGGATATCAAACAAGTGTGCCAATTGCAACTTTTTGTGTGCTCACTTTTTGCAGTCATTGGCTCATAACCAAGGAGAATGCTACCCAATATTTGTTTGTTGGCTCTCCATTTGCTTGTGTTAAGATAGCATACTCATCATGTTAAGTTGACAGCATTCCTCTTAAATGAGGACTCATGATACACGCTGACATTAGGATGTACTAAGTAAAATAAGTTCAAGCAGAGGTGGACCCATAATTTTTTTTTAAACGGTGGCACCATTTAACCTTAAGGGTAAAATCTTGTTATGCGTTCGATTTCTTGCAGCTCTAATTTCGACCAATTTATTTTTAAAAACAAAAGCTATAAACACTCAATATTAAAAGCTAAAAAATGGAAATCTTGTTACAAGTAGGATTCAAACCTCAGCTCTCTTGAAGGGACCATCTTAATCAAACACCTAAAACCAACCGGACTGCCTCGAATTTATGTCATAATTGTAGTTTTAAATAATATTGGGGCACAGGACAAAACATTACGGTGGCACCCTTCAGGAACGTATTTTTTTTCCACTACGATGGAACCATAAAGCGGTGACTTGTGCCACCGTATGCCCCTAAGTAGGTCTGCCCCTAAGTTCAAGGTCTGACATGTAAACAAAAGACATGCTGCAACTCTGAGTCTCTGACCCTTATTGTGGATACGTCACTGTGAATTTTGCAATAGACAGAAGGGCTAAAATGTATTTCCATAAAAATCCATGAAGTTAGTAATTACCCTGAGGAAAAACTGAATGATCAGATATGAGCAGTGCATGATCGCACTGCGTATTGACATCTGCATCATCAACTCTCCAGGAAGGACGCCAAGAAAGAACATCTTTCCGCACTGAATTCAGGAAATCCCTGGATACAAAAATGCGAACCTGCCATGTTTGTGAAACTCAATGTCAAGAATCTTGAGCTAAAATCCAAGAGCAAAACAATTGTTTTAATAAATGCAAACATTTTGACTCATGTTTGAATAGACAAAAAGGCAATACATCAATGCAATGATGGGTCGAAATCAACTGAAACATGCTATTTGCAGGAATTTTGAGGTACCATGCACTGGAATCGTCCTAAACATGCATCAGAAGCCTTGTGAATTGGGCTGCCCTTTCTTATTCATTACTCTATCAAAAGTGGATGTGATACATAGACCAAGGCATGATTACTATAAACATAATCTATAACAACAAAATTGGTGATGATGCATGGAAACCTCAGAAACTTATACTGCTATAAAGTATAAACCATAAAATAAACAGAGAGCACAGAGAACCAAAGCAAGCTTGCTCAATCCTATCTATCAACAAACATTAAATACAACAATAGCAACAATAACAGTTTTTGAGGATTTGGATCTGTACAATTAAGGCCCTGAGATCTTAATGATAATGTCAAAACATACCCCAGCATCAACATGATTGGAGCCTAATAGCGGTCTCATTACATGCTGCACGTATAGATGTTCTGCAATTTCCCTTGTTGGAGCCGATAAAAGGTCGCAATCTTGTTTCCATAGGAGGCATTCATGTGCAGATAAAGCTGAAGAAACTTCCTCACAATTTGTCCCATTTCTCTTAACTTTTTGTATCCTTAACACTTTCCCAACCTACAAAGAGTAATTAGATTTGCCTCAGTTGTTACTCAGACTAGTCAAAAAGAAGAATTATTCGATTAGTCGATCTACCAGTATTGATCCTAATTTTTTATCAAGGAAAAAGGGTTTCTTCATTTTAGTCGAAAGCACAGATGGTTTAAGCAATAAACCTAAAAAATGTCAAAGAGAACTAATTGTATGACACTTTTGAAGCATCTAGCTGCAATTAAGTTTTGACCACTTCTTCACTTGCCCCCTTTGCCCGTAATAAGTTGTCATATATAAACATATGTGTGTGTATTGTAGAAAGCTTTTGACTAAAAATTGTTAGAACATGTTGTAACATGGGCGCATAACCGATATAAGAAATTACTTGGTAGTGCTTAATTAGAATATTATTGTAATCAGCTCATCAAGGGTTACATATGCAAACAGTTAGAACCAAAAACTGTACCTTCATGATCTCTCTCCTTCTCCTTAACATCCATAATTGAATTTTTTTTTTTTTTCTTAACAAAATTTACACAAGAAAAGCCATGAATTTTACTTCAACTTGTATACTAATTTCATCCATCATTTAGCTGCCAGTCAATCAAAATAATCTTGTGTGCTTCATTCACAATTAGAAATCAGGGCAACCAAGTAAAGTTAACGATTTCTATTGAAGAAATCCAACTGAAAATAGTTTTTGACGAATAACATAAACATAGAGCGTACAAAACGAGGAGATGATCCAGTATAAGAGAGAATGAGATTTGCAGCTCCTTCTCCTCTGTAAATCCAATCGCCGGCATCTTTTGCCTCTAAAATCAACTCCGTCATTCGGCTGCAAAAATATAATTACAATTACCACTGCTTTGTTACTGAATATTCAAATTACAGAAACACATACCGGAATTAGGAAAATCTGGAGGAAGAATATAGAATCTAGAGAGTTCAAAACCCCAACTCCGACTCAACTGCTGCAATACGCATGAATGACGGAGGTGGTGCGTGTACAGTGATCGTGCTGCTTATGGTTTTAAGACGATAGTAGTATCCAGTTAGGTTATGTATTCAAAAATCATCAAATTAATTAATCATTTTCGATATGAAAAAACATTTGGCTGATTCTTTTTGATATTATGAAAAAATAGTCGCTCATTTCCTAAATAAATCACATAAAAAAAATTCAAAAAATATAGTTGCAAAATTTTAATGATAAAATAATGTAATTTACCTATGGTATGGTATGGTTGTTTCTTGATTTTTTATTAATATAAAAAATAGTTGAGTTAATGATTTTTTTCTTAAATATTTCCGTTGGGAATGATAACCGGTTTGGGATTGGGTTGTTGAGTTTATTTGTACCCCTACACCTAGTTATCATTTTTTTTTGGTTTTATCGTGTGAACATTTCGGATGGTAAACAGCTTATTGTGTCAAACGAGGTGGGATTAATGTCCGCGCGTTGCTGCGAATGGAAATAAATATTAAGACCATAAATTTGAGCATGACCAATTATGAGAACAAAACATTTTGTGTCTGTTAGCAGCATGACTATAATTTACAAAATGCCCTATGAGGATGATGTGTGTGTATGATAGGAAGCGAAAATAAATTGGCAAATGGTACATTACATCATTAAACCTAAAAAAAGTTACATTGTTATTAAACCTAAATTAAATTATAATAAAAATATGAATTAAACAAATTTTACATCATTATTAAACATAAAATAAATTATGATAAATTACTTTATTAATAAATAAAAAATTGGTGCGTGAATCACCTACGACTATATGCTTGGATTGATGGGGAAGACGGAATGTTTTGGGTTGGAGAAGACACAGTCATTGACATGCGATGCATGTTAAGGGATCTTTATTTTATGCTTATATAATAAAAATAATTTTTATAATATAACTTTTATTTATTTAAATTAGAAAATGAAAAAGTTATAAATGATCGAAATGTCATTTACTTAACGGTCATGAGCTAACAACTTTTAGTTTCAAGGACCAAAACGTTACGCAAATGCAAAATCGAAAGTCTATTTTGGAATCAACAAATTATGGGGACTAAATCCAAGAGGAAAATAAAACTATAGGGACCAAATCTGTAACTCTACAAACATAGGACTAAATCTAACAGGGAGATAAAACCTCAAGGACCAAATCTGTAATTTACTAAAAACCTCAAGGACCAAATCTGTAAGTTACTGTTAGTATTTATAATGTGGCATATAGGTTTGGAATGAACAAGGGAAATAGCTTGCCAATGATCTCTTTTATGCTACATTATATATTCTGATTTTAACAATTCGAGATCCATAGCAGATAAACTTTTCTAAAAGAATTGCTAGAAGACTTTGTAAGAATCCAACACACAACTTGTTTATCTTTCATTATGTCTCTCGATGACGAGCAAAGAAACTTTAGATCAATTGAGGTTTGGATAGTTTGTCGGTGAAAACTGTTGAAAGGATAACTTCGTTAACTAGAAGTTCCTATATCTCGATAGTTGGACCATCATTCTGTATCATCGGCAATCTTTAAGTTCTTCGTTTATATGTGAACATATGCGGGTCTTAATAGAGGATTAGGAAATGTCAAGAATCGTTTATCAACACAAATTGTGTAAGCACTTATCGAATAAGAGTCCTCACCCTTAGTTACCTTACCAAGTAAGATTCTTGGTCATCAACATAGCATAGTATAAACGTCTTTTACCTGATAAACACTAACCGCATAAAATTACCATCCTCACTTATCGAGTTAGATTCTGAGTTAATGAGATGAAACAATAAAACTATTGAGAGCATCAAGGCTACATAGTATGGACACTAAGGGGCCGTTTACAAAATGCTTACTCGGGTAAGCGTTTACAAAGTTACATTACCTTAATCTTACCGGATAAGAGCGAAAACAATGTTCAAGAGTCTTACCCGGTAAGTGAGCGCGATGGCTCTTACCCGGTTAACACTTACCGGGTAAATTTTTGCATATCATGCCGTTTTAATGGACCAAATTTTACCTGGTAAGGTAAGTGATAACGTTGAATTAACTGGTAAGCACTTACTGGGTAAGTGTTTGGGTAAACGGACCCTAAATCCTCCAAGATTTTATGGGTTTAGTTTATGTTCTCTTTCTTAATTGTTTGTATCATAGTTAGTATTTTGAAAAATAATTATTTTGTCATTTTGAAAATGATTGCATTCTCCATCTAGAAGAGAGAATAAACATTTTTCAAAAGTAAAGGCCATACATACACATGCATATTTTGATTTCAATTCAAATCTCAACCAATCTTTAAAAGGGTGAAAATAAAGATTGTATTTTTTTTTTTTTTATTTTGTTTTAACATATTCTCTATAATATTCATTAAAATATAGAAAGCAACCAAGACTAGATAATTCTCTAAAATTTGATAGAAGGAGAGAGAAATGATTTTTTTTCTTCATTTCAATGATAAAAATTGAATTATTATTGGTTTATCTAAAAATAAAAATTATATAATATTTTAATAATATAGTTAATATCTTTTAAGAGATTTCAAGTTTTAACTTTTGATTCTTTGTTTTAGAAAAATTATAAAGAATATGTTGAAAATGTTCTCAACAAATATCGATTAAATCAAGACTACTCCGAATGATTTTCTGCACGATTCGCATTTTCTACCCAAAATTATGGTACTAGTAGAGAGGGTTCAACCAAAGAACTAATTTTATAGTATGTATTGATTGATAAATATATCATCTTACATAAATTTCAAGAAAATATGATGGATGAATTAATATATGTGGTATATTTCACTTAAAGGTAGGATTATAAATAGACATTTCCATCTTACAATTCATATGAAGAAGCACAGGAGAGCAAGAAGCAGATGAAAAACAGTATGCATGCAAACATGCATCAACTACAACTTTGGACCATATATCTTCCTGTTCAACTATTTTAATTGTAATTAAACTAACCATGCACTAAAACCATTCTTAAACCGAATGAAAAGTCACAAGTTCGAACCACAAACACCGACTAGAAAAACCATCAGAAGAATTAAAGGTAACACATATTAACGTGGGAACTTGCCCAATTTGCAGGAAAGCAATTGTCGATTAACAGTAGACACCCATCGATCATTCTTTCAACTATTCACATATTTACAACATAATACGTACGTAGTTAACTACATAACAGACAGACCACATTATTTACTTAAGAACCCAGCTTCGCAGACCAATTATTTACAGATTGGATGGATCATCCTGCAACATATTACACAAACACAAAACATGTTTTACTAAAAGATTATTCCCCGAATATGGGTCAAGAGTTTGGTACCTGTTACGCCCAGTTTCTCTTTGATCGGAATTGGGTCAGCTTATCCCTCCATTGAGCTGTGAAACGCCAACAAAACAATCAAGACCTCAGAACCACAAACAAAAATGGCAGAATTCGTGGGGAGAACTCGTTTTCATGAAAGAACTTTGAAAATATTTAAGGTTTTAGTTTGACATGATTAGTTTAATAATTTACATCTCCTTCGATTTCCCTGATTATTGTTCCACCTATTTGGTGGGACAAAAATGCAGTTCTGTCCTATTCCAGTCTAAATCACATGCCAAATGTGGGATAACAACCCATGTACATAAATGTCCAAGAAAGGATATAAAGTTTATTCAGTTTAAACGTTACCAAGAAACCCTATCAATAAGTTCCACATACCAGAAGCTGAGATCATTACACTCAATTAGTCAGTACCCAATTAAGTGCATCAAATGAGGCCGGTAGCAGCTATAGAATAGAACTTGGGGATGAATAAATAAAAAATGGCCCTTCAGAGAGAGATACGTACTGCCATCTTCATTACAAAAGATCGAGTCCATGGTTTCAAAATGGGTTGTATTCATTTTAGTAATTTTCATTTTGAAGGTCCTATTCATACGATGCAAGATATATGAACATGTGATTGTGGGCCAATTTTGTTCGACATTTGAGCAATGAAGATAGAACCTTTACATTCCAGCATGACAAAAGTAAGAAGAGGATCAAACCAACCTGCATCTCTATAGCGTTCCTCAACCGCAGCAATAAGCATGTTTCGTACAAGATTAAACTCCTTGGTTTCAACACAAGGCTGGCCGCTTGGTCTGAAACAGTTGCAGTCTTTGTCAACATTATGCTTTCCTCAGTGATATAGAATCAAGAAAATGAGGTCGTTCCAAATCATAAAGTATGACATACTGAACCCATGACAACTAGTGCTGTCCAATTATATCTGTAAATTTATTTTTCGTTGTTCTTTGAATGATATAGCCAAACCAAACGAGCCCAATATATCCCGCTCGAGAACAGGGTCTGGGGGTGGGATATACGCAGACCCCAAATGATATAGTGGGAGTGGCTGTTTTTGAATGACAAGCTAGCGCCAATAGATTTCAAAATTTGACCTTCCATGAAAGTACTCAAAGGGTGACATCTAGAATGCACCTACATAACATACATATTTCAAACAAATTAAATGAAAGGGTGTCTTTTATACCGATCAAGTTCTTTAAATATTGAACCATCTGGAGAACCCTGGAACGAAAGCTTTGCAGATTCAACAATCTTCATCCCATCACTGTGAGCCAAGAACTTGTTCACTTGTATTGGCACCTAAAAGGATATAAATAATAATATAAGCTTCTGTAACAACAATTCAAAGTCAGAATCTAAGAAAACCATGAGCATGAATTAAGACAGTAGCAAATATGTATACTGAACCATTTGCTTGTGCAAAAACTATATACATAAGATTGAATAAATTCAACATGTGCATACATTAGCTGTATCTGGATGTTACTAAGATGGGTATTTGGGGTGTTCAGCTGCAATCCTTCTAAGCACATTGTGAAAGAAAAACATTTGTTTGCATTTTCTGTGAAAACCAAAAATCACCTGAACATCACTATGAGCTCTTCTTGATATCAGCCAGTGTGATACGTGGAAATAACTGTCCTTAGTATAGTCGATGGAGCAATTTTTGGATGATTTTATATTAGTCGATGGAACGATCATCATAAACTTAAATCTTTTAGAGCCTAGGCCATCTTTACATATATCGCTTTCACTGTAATGTCAAACTATCATAGCTTAATCATATATGAGATCTTTGAATAGAGACATCACCATCCTAAACATCTTTCTTTCTTAGCAACGTACATAGTTGTCAAAGCACCAACCTTAATTGTGGGCTTTTTTCTACTCATTCTTTTCCCGTGGGGCTTAATTTGATTAAAAAAAAACACTCTTAGATTCCATATGATTACCAAACCAATCAAACCCAGTATGTCCCACCCGGAGGTGGGGTCTGGAGGGTAAGATGTGGGGTCTAGAGGGTAAGATGTGAGCAGGCTTGACCTCTACCCCAAATAGTAAAGTGGATATTTCCATTAGATGCCATTTGATGTCATCTTGAAATGAGGACACCCATGCCTCATGTGTCGCATGCCACAGTGAACATTCTCAAGGCAAGAGGGTAACTTGCTATGTAACCGCCATGACGCCAAGCAATGTGATAACAACAATGCTAAAATATTCAAGCTTAGCCATCATAGTACAGGAAAACATAAAGTTACAAGCAATAATCAGCAAATCACATAAATACATATGTCTAATGGCATATGGTGCACCATCAAAACTTCAAGTACAGAATTGATCAAATTGTCATGATATATTCAGCTACTACGACAGCATACCTTGCACCTCACAGCAATATTGATGGCATCAGATGGACGAAGGTCAAAGCTAACACAGTCATTTTCATCATCCACCTGAGATCAGAATCATCATAATTTCATTTATACAACTTTGAGGAACATTGGTGCTTTTGACATGTTATCCATCAAATTGTTGGTCTGTTTTAAGTCCGTACCTTTGTGAGATACAGTCGAGCAAAATATGCCTCGTGTATTCTCTTGGTTACTCGGACAAGCTTGACCTTAGAATAGACAAAACACAAGGTAATCAAATAGTAAGTGTCTATCTAAATCTGTGTCAGATGAGAACAAGAAAGCATCACTAGTCTTACTTTATAGCCCATCTTATCAATCATCTCCTTCACCACATTATACATAGTTGGCCTAGCCTGAAACACAGAAGCAACAATTTCAATTTATCCAAGACAATTTACATGAAAAAGCAAGGAGTCTAGAATCTTAATCATTCAACATACAATTTGGACATTCCGCATAGCCGCCATAAGCAATACACTAGGCATCTCCACTGCGAAGAAGGAAAGGTGGATTGAGAACAACCTTGTATGTAATTTTAGACATCTCTAAGAAATTTACAGGCAATTGAATATATGCGATATGAATACGTACAAACAATTATAGGAAGGAGAAGGCCTGTCCCATCTTCCATCTTCAGTACAATTGCAGGATGTGGAGCATAATCAGGCAGATGCCCACCTTGCGGGTTGTTATGAGCACATCTTAAATGCTTCCCATCCCTCAGTTTAATCACAAACCCATCAGGGCCGCTCTTGACCTCAACTAAAGTGGAAAAACCCAAATAAACAAAGATCAATTGCAGATACACTACTGTTTTCAGATACCATAAAACTAAGAGTTAAGAGTGTATATCATGATTCTGATCATGACATCTTATAGCTAAGCATGGTTAGATATCAAATTGATCGAGAAGTGGAAAATTGCAACCCATTTTTACACCCACTACAAACAAAAGATCAAAACGTTACTTATTTTGCATTCATCAGATAAATCGGAAGGCGATTTAATAAAGGCACTTCATCGCCGTAGACTTGTTCAACTTTAAGAAAGCTCTAAAATCTGTTATGGTACATAACATATCAGATCTCCAGGATTACGAAATTATTTTTGCAGACAGGACAACTTTTTCTGATCTTTCTTTGTTTGTGCTAGGTGAAAGGGGAAAAGAAATGATAACCAATATGAACAAGATAAACACTTATACCAACTACCGATCTACTAACTCCTGCAAGTATATCAAATCATTTGTCCTTGGATCATCTTACCAGCTTCAACTATACTAGAGTTGACATAATCTGAATCATTTTCATTGAAACTCTCCGCCATGCTACCATTCCCATTTGAAGATGAACTGAAACTACATGTCACAGTCTTCGACCCACGCTGACTGCGCACTCGAACCCTATGGCTGTTAATGCCTTTAAATCCCCATATTCCACTTCTATGAATCTTTGCCTTCAGTAAAGGCCCGTCAACTGTAGGAACTGCATGAACCCCACCTTGCTTCCCACGGACAGAAGGGCAAACAACTGGACCTTGCAGAGTACTCATTTCCCCTGTTGTAGCAAGCATTACAAAGAAACCAAGAAAAAAGTCCAGCATCTAAACTTCAATACTTCACACACGGGTTATATCATTTAATCACACGCCAATCAAATTACATCGCTTGATAATTCTTAGATGCCATCAAACATCATCCAACATCTAATTCACTGTTACAGTTATATCCTACGATCATAAAACAATACGAGTCTTTTATCCTATCTCTATCGGTGCTTATAAATCGATGCATAATATAGGTCAAAAAAGGAAGTTTGGGGTTATGTTATTTGTCGTTTAGAATTGGAATTTTGAAACCGGAACCAAAAAAGGAATAACCAAAACTGACAAATCCACTTTTTCATGAAACAATTTCTTGAATCTATTATTTCGTTTTCAGATTTCACATGCTCTTTTTCAGATTTTCAAATCTTAATAACCTAATCTTAATATCGCCTAATGTAACATCCACGATCAAAATACAAACAACATAAGCTTCAAAATCACCAATCCATTTCAAATACACATCATCATCATAATCATAAAGTTACATACACATAAATTATAATAAATTTGCATAAACAAATCCAATCACTCACCAGTGGAAGAGCTGAGTAAAAGCTAGATGGCTAATCCACCCCCAAATTCAAAAGCGCTCCAATCGAAAACTGAAATTAGAAACTAAACGGATAAGAATGATCGAACATCAATTAGCCATGGATAAGATGAATCGAAAGATTCAGTCAGAGGAACACAAAAATATCTGGACAAAAAGGAAAGGAGATAAGAGATTCTTGTTTCAAGATAGAGAGAAGTGGTAGCAGAACGACTTTTAAGGGTTTTCTGTTCATCTCTGACAAATTATTTTTGGGAAATTACAAATATGTCATCTTCAATGGAAAATGAAATTTTAATAATTGCCCCTCGAATTAAGTTGTACTTTGCAATTTTGGCCCAATTTTATCTTAACTTTACATTTCTATCGTCCATCGCTTTAGGGCATCTTCGACAACTATTCACTTTCAACTCCAACAATTATTCTATTTTAAAAACTATAGCATTGATTATACTATTAAAATAATAAATACATTAATAAAATATTATTTCCATCTCCTAAACATTATACTTCAATGTCTCATATTGGTAGAAAGATTTAAATATTATTTCTCTTTCTTAAAAAGTGGGTTTTAGTGATTTCTCCAAATTTGAAGAATTTTATCTTATCTTTTCTCTATTTTAGTATACAAGATAACATAGTTGTTGGAGCAAAAAATTTCTAAAATATTACTTTTTTTTATTTTAGCATAGTTGTTGGAGATGTCTTAACTACTATATCTGTCAAAATATGTGTCTATTTTTGTGAAGAAAATCTAACCATGAAAAAAATAAGAAAGAATGGTAAAAATATGACATATTAATAAGTTAGTTTATTACTGATATACCAACAAATATATTTTATCCATTATTATAGCAGTCATATGAGTTCTGTATAATTTTAGTCGTTTCATTTAATATAAATCACCAATAACTATTAAGGGGTGTTACTTAGGGGCTGTTTGATAGTTGTTGAATGGTCTAGTGCAGAATGATTAAGTGTTCGAAATGATTAAGAAGCTCTTATGATATAGTGCAAAATGAAATATGGTTGTTTGCTAATTGTTCAGAATGAAGTCAGGGCACTTAATTGTTAAGGGAGACCTAAGATACAAAATGATTCAGAGGATTTTGGAACCATTAAGAGACAACCTTTTTTTTCTGCCAAACAAGATTCACCTCTTAACGATTCAGAGGTTGCCTCTTAATGGAACCATTAAGAGGTAAACAAACAGCCCCTTATATTTTTTCTTAAAAGTGCTTATCAACTTATGTGGTGATAAAAATGAGTTTTATAAAATGTGTTTGGATTAGCTTATTATGATATCAAAACGTAATAAGCTATAAGTTGTTATTTAGGGGTGGCCTGAGATTGTTTATATATATTAAAATAACCAAAAAAGTCATAAGTTGATTCAAATAAGTTGATAAGTCACTATGGACTAACTTATTGAAAATTTCTTATCAACTTTCCCAAAAAGCTATAAACACTTTTTTTCCCAATCCAAACACTAGAAATAGGCAAATAGCTTATCCGCGGTGACAAAACACAATAAGTCATTTAAATAAGCAATCCCAAACACCTTCTAAGTTGTTAACATTCTTTTCATCAAATTATTTTTCATCTTAACGATTAATGTCGGATAATTTGATTAAAGCAAACGAAACAATCTAAAATATATGATTATAAAATACAAATATATAATTGCCAAATTTTATATAAGTACACAACTAAAAATGCATAAACACACATTAACGTTTTAAATTTAATCCAAAGATTCAAGAACCGTGGCAAAGGGTAGAAGAATACTAGGGGGTTTAGACGAGAAGAGGAAAACAAAAGAGGTGTTTATGCAATAAGTAAACCCAAGGGGTGTAACATACGTATTTTAGACGGTAGCGTGGTGCTTCGAAAGGTATTTTCGACCAACTAAATATGGTGGAATGATGTGGGAACAAAGTTAACTCATAAAACAGGTTTAGTCGGGCTGTTAAAATAAGATTTTGAGTATATTGCAAATTTTGTCCCTGTGCTTTCATGCTGATTGTGAATAAGGTTCCTGAACCCTAAAATTCATGACTAGGGTCCTTGTGGTTTCATTTTTGTTATGAATTAGATCCCTTACCTTAACTTCCGTTAAAAGACTATGTTAAGTCAAGGACATTTAGATCTCTATTAAAAATAAACACTTTAACCCATCCAATTAATTTATGCCACTTGTTCCCCTCACCCACCTCCCGTCTTCGTGAATTTCATTGGTGCCTCTTTTTCGGTCGTCTTCTTTGACCATTACCCATCTAAGGTCACTCCATTTACTTTGGTTATCTTCTCCGATCACCACATACTTTACACCAAAATACATACATACATACACATCTAATCAACACAAACCTTAATCACCAAAACTCAAATCAAATCAATTGAAACTAATCAAAACCAAATTGATGCTTCTAATTAAACCTATGAGTGACCTTCTGCCTTCAAACTCAAAATGAAACCCATGAGTGTCCCTATGATTTGAATCCTAAATCTTTAAAGAAAAACCATTTGGATCCCATGTTGCTCGAAAATGCCCATTTGAAACCCTGCACTACTGATCCAAACCTTTAACACCCTTCCCCCAATGTCTTTTAATGAAAATACTAAACCTAGAATTTGTGGTCCTACAACCATTCTTCCCATTTGCATCAAACCTATACCAGATCAAAAACCAATAAACAACAAACCTATACCAGATCAAAAACCATCAAACACCAAACCTAGACCAGAAAAAGGTATGAGCAATAGATTTGATTCCAGACTAGGGGAGGGGGTTCTATATTTGTTTGGTTCCAAATTTGGGTGGTAGGGAAGGTTTCATTTATGTTTGAAGGTTCCCATAATTTGATTATGGGTCGCCCGGGGGGGGGGGGGTTCATCGATGTTTGAAGGTTTCCATCCTTGATTTTGGGTGAGAGAAAGATGGTTTCATTGATCGTGGGTAGGTTCAAGGGAAGGCATGAGATTTTGGGGGTGGAGGGAGGAAGAGGATGAGGAGGAAGGGTTTCTGTAGAAGTTGGTTCTCGATGTAGGTTGTGTCGGCGATACTAGGGGTTATTATATATTTAATAATATTTTATTTATTATATGTGTGTGTATATATATAATGTTAATTTATATTTTAATAGAAAACAAAAGAAAAATGCAAAAGACAAAAACAACCTTGACTTAACGGAGTTTTTTAACGGAAGTTAGGGCAAGGGACATGATCCATAACAAAAATGAAACCACGATGACCAAAATCTTGAATTTTAGGGTTCAACAATCTTATTCGTAACCAACATGAAACCATAGGGACGGAATCTATAATTTACCCTAAGATTTTACTTTTAAAGTTGATAAATTGCATAATAATTTACATTTAATTCATATAAATTTTAAAAAAAGTATATACCTTTTAAAAATTTTTGATTTAGAAAAAAATACTTAAACTTATTTTAGAATATGTATTTTCTGAAACATGTTAAATTTGTAGATGTTACACTAGCATTGTAATCAATGTATTCTAAACTAGCAAATATATGTGTAATATATCGCAGTTTAATTTTAATTTTGAAGTTGGGAATCGGAACATCAATCTTTTTTCAAGTCTTAATCATCCGTTCCTTTTAAGTTCATTTTTATGGTTTTATGTTGTTTTAGAGGAGTGAGAAATTATTTTAATTTTATTATTATAGTTTTGTATTGACTTCTAAACTTGGATTTTAATTCATGATAAATGTTATACAGATGTGAAAAGTTGCGGTATATACGTAAACTGTAACACCCTAAAAATAGGGATGAATTTAAGCATGAATATTTGCGAAATCTAACATCTTAAATAAAGGGAAATCACCCAAAAGGGGGAAATAGTAATAGCGTTTACAAGATTCTATAAATGGACAATAAAGTCAACAACATACTAATCTAAACAGTTATATATAGATTATAACGGTTGTAGGTTCAATCTCCCAAAAGTATCTATCTATTTATGTACGCCAAATCTCCAAAAGACTATATCCAAAAGTTGCCTTTAACGACCCATGTAACACCCTCAAATTTGGTAAGAACAACTAATTAAAATTTTCGATATCACATCAAAATAATGAACAAAACTTCCTCCTACAATTCAAACTCAGTATACCTCAAATTACAATTATATGATTAACCTCAACAAATATAAACTCCAATAATATACAATGATTAAACCGAAGTCGGGTGTTATTCAACCCCAAACACAAGCAGCTTTCCCAAAATAAATGCGGAAGACTCCAACAAGCTAATCACTCCTCAAACACACAATTAACACTTCTCTTTTCAAGTGCCACTAGAACTATTCCCAAACGAAGCCTGTTGCACATGCCAACAAATAAAAAGGCTAGGCTAATGCCTAGTGAGTTCAAAAGTTTTCAACATGAATAAATTTATCGTTGAAAAGAAAGAATGCAATTGAAATCATAATATTTCAAAATGATATGCTTCAAATATGAAAACGACTCGTTTTCGAATAATATGCATTTTAGGCGAAGGACTCACACATTCGTACCTTCAAAACGTCCTATTACATAAATGATACATATTTCCAGCAAACACTAAAAGTGTATTTTGACCAAGTAATCTCCATTTATGCAATAATTCATCAAAACACTTTCATTTATGACTTATTTATCAAAATGCCCAAAAACCCAAATGTGGGTGTTTTACAAAGTTTATAAAGATAATCACTTCAAATAATCAAAAGTTACCAAATAACTCAACAGTTGGTAATTTCATGTAAAACACATAAATACTTTAAAATGGACATTTTGGCATGTACAACGTTTTCACAAATCAACTTGAACTCACTTTGCTAGATTTAGGTTAAATCTATATTTTACCCCACTTAGAGCTTCCTTGAAGAAATTTGAATTCTCAATACTAAAACTTCCAAAACCTAGATCCATAAATTTCCGACCATAAATATTCATTTTCAACCATATAAAATTGTTTCCCAAACATTATACATGAAGATCTCAACTTATATCAAAACCCTAATTTCCATAGATGAAGAAAAGAGAAGATTACATTTGCCATAGTTGAATCCATCAACAATACTCTTCTAGATCCCCAAAATAAACCACAAACTCTCAATCTTCAAAATGATGAAAATGGTTGGATGAAACCCTAAGAAATTTGGTGAAGAAGATGGAGATAAAGGATTATGGTTCTAGCTCCCAACTTGCTAGATGAAGGAGGATCACATGGTTTTAGGAGGAAAACCCTCCAAAATAAGTTAGGGTCCGTTTGAGAGGGTGAGGGGTCGTTTTGGGAGAGAAAGGGGAAGGAGTTTTGAGGGTTTAGTGAGAAATGGGGTTGGAGGCCGATTTCTTTCTTATAAATACGCATGTGAGCACTGGCCCAGGTTGACTCGCGCTAAGGGTCGTGCGGACCTCTGGAGTCGCGAAGAAACAGAGTTTTGCGGTTCACGGCGCGACTCGATTCACACGGACAAGCGCGTAGAGCACTGCCGACATTTTCGTCTTCTTTTCGACCAATGATTTCGGGGTGTTACAATCCTTCCAACCTTAAAAGAGATTTCGTCCTCGAAATCTGCTCCCAACCAAATACCCAATGTCGCCTTTAGCGAGATTAATTGGTTCTCTATCCAAAAGGGATACCTCTACGATGCCTTGTATAATATCTGTCATATGTATATTTAGGTTATATATAAATAATTGGTTCAAGGTTAAAATAATAATAATAATAATAATGATGATGATGATGATGATGATGATGATGATGATGATGAAGAAGAAGAAGAAGAAGAAGAAGAAGAAGAAGAAGAAGAAGAAGAAGAAGAAGAAGAAGAAGAAGAAGAAGAAGAAGAAGAAGAAGAATGTTCTTGAATTATCAGGTGTGTGATGGGTTTATTTTTTTAGAATCCAATTTAAGTTTGGGGCTAAAATAGAATATGAGTCAATCTTAAGGGGTTGGTTTTGTAAACCGATCACATGTTTTTTTTGGGCTTCCAACCTTCCAGTACGCAAGAAAAAAATGGAGAATTAGGTTTTGTTTGAGAGTAATCTTAATTAACCCTAACCTCCTTGGCATCGTTTAATTCACTAGAGAAAAAGAAAAGAGACGAGAAGTTGGGAGAAACCGATTGAAGGACGGGAGAGATTAGGAGCAACGGTTCAAAGAGGCTCGTCGGATGATTTGAGGTAAGTTTCTGCCCCATCTTGAGGATATGCAATTCGTATTTGGTTTCGATCTTTTTGAATCGTTTGGGGGTAGAAACGGAGTTGTTTCGATGGCTCGAAAGTCACCGATTCGATAAAAGAAAACAAAATGGCGGTAGCACCATGACCCATAAAATCATTATTAGAACCCCAAAAATCTGCTCTTTTCCACCTTAAATTCGTCCTATACTATGTCAAATATTAGTAGTTATAATTGTCGTTGTGTTATTGCGTAAGAGAGGTGCGAATCTCCGAAAAAACAGACCAAAACGACTCGATTTTTAGTCGAAATCGCTGCTGTGTTTTTAGCCATTTATTAGTTGGTTTTAATTGATTTTTGATGTTGCGTTTTAGTCGTTTATTAGTTGGTTTTAGTCGATTTTTGCTGCTGCATTTTAGTCGTGTATTAGTTGGTTTTAGTCGATTTTTGTTGCTGCGTTTTAGTCGTTTATTAGTCAACTTTAGCCGTGAATTGTTGTTGTATTTTAGCCGTTTACTAGTTGATTATAGTCGTGTTTTGCTGTTGTATTTTAAGGTCATTAAGTAGGAATAATATTAAGTTTTTGGGTATTTTTTAGGTCGGGATTGAAGGAGTAGGCGATCGGTGAATTTATAAGTTTTGGGAAGTTAAAGGTACAAATTCCTAATCTTTTCATTCCTTGAATTGTTTACATAATGTAACACCCTAAAAATTGGGATAACAAAAATCCGGAAAACGGACATGAGGTGTGAATGACAAATCCCAAACAATCAAGCTAATTTCATCAAGATATGACAATAAGAACTAGAGAGAGAGAGAGTAGAGAGAGAAAGTAGATCTTGAATTTCACCACGTCTGAAAATGTTTACAATAAGGCTCTTACAAGATTAACAAAGCAAACTCCTATTTATACCACTAATCTAACAAAGACTTAACAACTAAGGAAACTTAAACAACTTTGACAAATACATTGACTTTGACAATACAACATTGACTTTGACATTGTTGACTTTACAACTTTGACTTTCCTATTAAATCTTGGATACAATATTTTGACTTAACAATCTCCCCCTTTGTATTCAAGATTTAATAAAAATTTGACACTAGTCTTCAGCACTTGATTCTTCAGCTTTTGTCTTTGACAACTTTGAACTTTGAAGCTTTAACAATCTTCAGTCTTTCAGCCTTTGAAGAATCTTGAAAAGTCTTTTTCACTTTGAAGCTTTGAAAGTCAACATGTCATGAACACGAATCAGAACTTTTGAAACTTTTGAAATCTTTGAGGAATCTTTGAAAAACTTGTATCTTCATCTCTTGTGATCTCTGGACTGTCTTTAGAAAAACAAACTTTCACAAATCTTGATATAACTTTGAATCATCTTCAAAACTTTTCTCAAATCATCTTCATTCGGAAATTGAATCATCATGGAATGATTTCTTTTCACCATCCTTGAATAAGTTGAACTTTCTGCCACAATTATTTTTACTTTGACAACTCTTCATGACTTTGAAATTGAATCTTTATAAAATTCTCCCCCTTTTTGATGATTGTGAGCATCATGATCATCAAAACGTCTTCAATTTCAGCACTTTCTTTGATTACCCCCTTTTTGTAATGAACAAACAATCTCCCCTTTATAATGATTTGACATTCTCCGCCCTTTGATTTGAGTATCCGTCAATTCATGAAATGTATATATCCGAATCTTTTCAAATTCAGACATAATGAACGGTGTAACCCTGATTCAACAGATGAAACAGTTAACATGCCTGTAAGTAGCACGAAGCCACTTTGTACAACGAATGTACATTGGAAAGGAGCTTTTGTGATGATCACTCCCCCAGGGCTTCCATTCAATCATCGAAAAACCACAAAGGAATTTTCTATAAATGTTATGACAAGAAAACTTATTCCTTGTGTGCTCGTGCAAGTGTAAGAATGATTGAAGCTACTTAAGCTTTTTCAGGCTCAAATTGTGTAAACTGTTGAGACAACAACAGATATTACACGGACTCAATGTGCATGAAAGAGGTGCGAAGGTGGGGCAACTTTCCTTCTTTTTCAATATCTAAATCTTCCGAGTGAAGATCAGATAGCAGATGTGCTGCATCCCCAATGAAAATGAAACATTTCTTTGTTAAGAAAGAAACGAGTGGCTGGTGGGGTTATAGCAAGAGTTGGCATGGACTCACTGCCTGTTTCAATGATGGTCACCAAAGAATGTGAACTAATCAGAAGATGTGGCTGCCCGACTCAGAAAGTGGTAGGTGCAGAGTTCTGATATTCTTTTAACTCTGTTCTCACACCCTCTTTCTTTTTAACATTTAGCTCACTTCTAACCAAACTCTCTTTTCCATTTTACCGCTCAACACAATGAGAATAACTCAACCGGATGAGTTATCTCCCCCACTCTTTGATATTGACCCCTCACCCCTCAATCACTCAAGGATAACTTCCTGGGTAGGAAACACAGGTTTATGTGAATCCATGGAAGTTCTGTTTAAGCTCACACACGAATCCCATGTAATTCCTAAGAAGAATCGTTGCTCAACAGTTTAACTTGAACAGTTAAGCTAAAAAAGATAACAGTGTCAGAATGTATGCTCATTTAAAAATATGAATGAAATTTGAGCATTTGAACTTTGAAGATTTCTCAAAACAAGAATATTGAATGAATGAAATGAAATCAAGAGAATTGTTTTGAGAATCTGACAATGTATCAATCAGATCAAACCAAATGGTTAGGGTATCAAAGAATTGGATAATTTGTTTATACGAACGAATATAAACAATTTAGCAATGAAAGCACAAGATTAGAAATAATGATTGATGCTCAACAATATTGAATTTCAAATGGGGGTATTACCATCGAAAAATTGTTTCGATATGAGACATGGTAATAACAAATTGATAAAGTACTGAACCAGTATGTATGAATATTTGACAGTATATGGACAAGATAATACGCAAGTATTGATCTTTGGAAACACACGACCAGTTAAACATTAAAGCTCAAAATTGAAAAACATTTAAAATCACACTTCTTAATTCATGAAATCTTTTGAGAACTAGAAGTGGTTTGAACATTTTAGAAACCGTTTTTCATGCTTGAAAGTTGTTCTTGTTTCAAACAATCAGAGATCTAGATTAGAAGATATTTACCTTTAAAGCTCCCCTTCAAATCATGATATAATGATTTAGGTCTTTTAAGCTCCCCCTGGATAGTTGCAAAAAAATATCCAAGTCTGAACGTTGAAGAACGGGTCCTGATCTGTCATGTGATCAGAAGCCATCACCTTTACTCCCCCTTAAATCATGATAGAAAGATATAGTTCTATGAAGCTCCCCCTGGATATTAGCAAAATATCC
Source organism: Arctium minus (assembly GCA_954870635.1). Classification (NCBI taxonomy): domain Eukaryota; kingdom Viridiplantae; phylum Streptophyta; class Magnoliopsida; order Asterales; family Asteraceae; genus Arctium; species Arctium minus. The sequence continues at coordinate 60,152,762 of OX941093.1, forward strand.
TTATCTGAACTTTGAAGAACGGGTCCTGATCTGTTGTAATCAGAAGCCATCACCTTTACTCCCCCTTAAATTATGCATCTGAAATATGTCAGTTAAAACACAAGATAGAGATCAATACAAATCCCTTTTGAATTGTAGACCATCATATCGTAAGTATATTGTCAATGAAAAAGCACATGATAGAGATCAATACAACTCCCTTGTGAATTGTAGACCGTCATATCTTATTGGATGCAAAGTACAGGAGTAAGGTCTTTTGATCGTTGAGGTACGAGTCCTAAACTGTTGTGTTTAGAAGTCAAACTCCGTTGAAGTACGGGTCCTAAGTTGATTTGCTTAGAAGCCTTAGTATTGACATTTAAGTCCGGGTTTTGAACTGTTTTGTTCAAAAGCCTTGGTTCTCTTACTCCCCCTTGACTTGAGGTGCCTGCAACACAGAATCAGTTTTCGGCTTTGGTACCCACTGGTATTTGGGTCCCTGAAAGTTAGTTGCAGTTCTTGTGGGGGTAATCGAGTAAGAACCATACCAGAAATGATCACTGGTCTTGTGAATATGATCATGTGTACGACAATAAGAACAATAATTTTTCTTACCTGATAACCTGATTAATTGATCTCTCGTGTAGATATGATCAGGTTTACCTTTACGCGCATTGCTCTTCTTAACTTTATGTGTATGTACACATGATTTCTTTCCTTTCAGCTCATCTTTCATCTCATCTTCAACTGGTTTCTTCTTCCAGACCAGTTCCTCTTCTTTGTATCTCCTTCTTCTTTGATGTGTACCTGAACCATCTATATTTCTATCATAGAAAAGGTTAGTACTACGAATCTGATCAGAAGATTTAACTGACCTCTTGGAAGAAACATTTTTCTGATTTGAACTTGATGCTGTCTTTTCAAGCTCTTTAATCTTTGAAGCAAAGCTGTCTCTTTCTTTGACAAGCAGGTCAATCTTCGTCTTAAATTCAGACTTCGTTTTCTGCACTTTCAGTGCATTCTCAGATAGTTCAGATAACTTGACAATCAACTTTTTAATCTCTGTCCCAAACATGCTTCTTTCTTCTTCAAATCCTTTCTCAGCATCGTTTCTCTGACCGGATATTTCCTTAAAGAATCCAACGTTCTTCTGTTCAACGACCTTCTTTTCTTTGGCAAACTTCTCTCTTTCCAAGATAAGTACTTTCTCAAAATCAGAAACTTGTTGAGAAAGTTTTATGCATTTAAGCTCAGCAGTCTTATTTTCTTCAAAACACTTCTTGGAAAACTCTAAAAACTTTTTAGCAAATTCTTTCTTTTTACTCTCAAAATCAGATATTTCTTTGACTATATTTTGTTCAAAATCAGATATTTTCTTTAGAAGCTCAACATTAGAATCTTCCAAACTTCTAATCTTCTCTTCATAACTCTCAACAGATACGACTTGCTGAATTTTATCTTCCAACTCAGAAATCTTTCCTTTTAGCTCAGACACAACCTTTGGCCCTAACATCGTCCATTCAAGATAGTCCCATAACTCCTTTCCTTTCGACTTGAATAAATCTTTTCCTGTCGAATTGTAGATATTTGTGTGACCAGAAATATCATGAAAAATACTTTTCAACAAAAAACTTCGAGCTAAACTATCAGCACTCTTTCTTTTCTCCTGTTCCTCAGTACAATCTTCTGTTGGAGTTTGAGGTTTCATCTCTCCTTCAGCCAATGATAATCTGATATAGCAACTCAGCTCATGTTTATCTACAAAGTTGAAAAAATCAACTTTCCACTGCTCGTATCTTCCTTTGAGTAATATTGGTGAACTCATCCTGTTTCAAAAAAAAATTGACAAAATGATCGTTAGTTGAAATGAATTCAAATACAAAATTCAGACAATCTAACTGAAAGTACAGAATTTCCTCTCTCAGAAAATATTGAATGAGAAATCAACTTGATAAGAATGATCGTTCCCAAACAATTCAGAAAAATTTGACTGAAAGTCAAACTTAGATCAGCACAAAAAATACACTCTGAAGAATTATCTATCTCTGGAATTCTCAAAACACTTGAATCAGATCACTTGAGATTGAAAATTCTCAAATCTCTTGAACTTGAACTCGCAGAACACCTGAAATTTAAAAAACGCAGATCAATTTATTTGAATGCGCAAAAGTAGATTCCAATTAAAATGAAATCGGGTGCAAAATTGATAAAGATGAGTTTTGCGCGAAGATAAGGTGGCGCAAGAAAAAATTTTGCGCGAACTGTTGGTGGCACAAAGTTTGAAATTTGCGTGAACTGTTGTTGGCGCGATAAAGAATTGTGCGCGAGAAACTTGTGGCGCAAAACTTGAATTTGTTAACACCACCGCCTCATTATAAAAACAAAACCAATTAAAATCTGCAAAAATCAATATTGATAAAAATTCAACCAATCAAATTGCAATCATCAAATGAGATTTGTGTGACATGTGGATGGCGCAAACCTAAGGTTTGCGCAAGATGTGATTAGCGCAAATTGCAAATTAAATCCACCATCGTGAAGCCTACAAACAGAATTTGCTTCTCAACTTGATTAATATCACCGCCGGCCACACACAATTAAACCACCACTGATTGGTGAAAATTCACAAAGAATGTGTTGGCCACTATCAAAATGAAAAATTCACAAAAAAAGTGATAAAGGTGTCGGCCACTATTAAATTCACAAAAATGATGAAGTTTGACGCATGAGTAGATGAAGGAGGTGGCACAAAGTTCAATGAAGAAAGTGGCGCATAATGAATTGTTATAAGCGCAAACTTTTGATACAGGTGGCGCAAGTTCAAGTATGAAACATATGAACTGGCGCAATTCTTTCCAATTCTTGAAATTTCAATTCTTCCACTAACTTGTAATTTCAATTCTTCCACTAACTTGTAAATGATGCTTTTGGGCGCAGATTTTCACCACCACCACCGATTGAATTTCATTTCCACCACTAACACTTTGATTAACATCATCGCCGTAAACCACTAACACTTTGAATCTCAATTCCTGGAAATTAATACATGAAATTGCGCAAGAATGATCGATTAATCATATAGAACCTAATTCTATCACAAGATTTCGATTAAAACAACAAAACTCAACAATCTGATTCAAAACAGTGTTCGAGTTCATTTTTCAAGAAAATTCCAAAATTCAAAATTGAATCCGATTTAGTGATAGATTTGTGATCGAATCTAAACAAGAAATATTCAAAAGCAATTTTCGATCACAATGGAATCAATTTCACAAACAATGAACAACAAATCACAGAAAATTTGATTTAACAGAGATGAATATGTGTTCTTGAACTTTTCAAGAAAATTCAACTTTTTGATGCAAAAAAATCCAGAAATCGATCTAACTTTTTGTGAAATACTTTCTGAAATTGTTTGGTATAACTCTGATACCAATTGTGAATGTAAAATCCCAAACAATCAAGCTAATTTCATCAAGATATGACAATAAGAACTAGAGAGAGAGAGTAGAGAGAGAAAGTAGATCTTGAATTTCACCACGTCTGAAAATGTTTACAATAAGGCTCTTACAAGATTAACAAAGCAAACTCCTATTTATACCACTAATCTAACAAAGACTTAACAACTAAGGAAACTTAAACAACTTTGACAAATACTGTAACACCCCGGATTTCCGCTTTGTATCTTGTTATTCTGATGTATAAGCTTTTGTCATTAGCACCGTGTTTAGATTTAAGTTGAGATGGATTTTGAGAGATTTAGGGACTAGCAGTGACTTACGCGAGTTACACCGCGACTTGAGGTCGCGGCACAACCCGCGAAACCCATTGGATGTCTTGGGTTTTAGGGACATGGGCGAGTTATGCCGCGAGTGGAAGTCGCGGCATAACCCGCGAAGCTCTCCTGGCCGACTTAAAGTTGGTTTTCATCAAATATCTCATTCTTAAGATTTTCTCTCTCTCTAAATCGTTTCTCTCTCTCTCTCTCTCTAGAGTTTGGTGGTTAAAATCTAGTGTTTGATCCGAGGTTTCGGTGTAGAAAGTTTCGTCTTATCAAGGGGGTCAATATCTGGATCTTCGGGTTTTCGTATAAACCTATTGGGTGAGTTCCTACTATCATTTTAAACTGTATACATATCAAAAGATACCTTTTGGAACTCCTATATACCTCTATGGTTTCAGATCTAAGTTTTCTACATATTTGATATAACTTGAGTTTTGGGAGATTTTAGGGTTCCCGATCATTGTGTTTACTAAAATGATGGATCTTATCTTATTGAAGTAAAATGATGTTTTACTTGTACATTTTGTGGTATGTGAAAAGAATGTTTAAGAACTCATTTTAATGATTTTCATTCTTACCAGAAGTTGAACTGGAAATAACATTTTGTTTATAAAATGTGTTTATACCATATGTTTATTTATGGTTGGTCACATATGTTGTTGTGACGAGTCTGTACCATTACTAGCGGATCCCTAGGTTTTGAGTCGACTGATATTATTTGGTGGTTACCAAGTAAAGAAAATATAGAGTTACATGTGCATTAAATTGTGAGGCTCTGGCTGTTAACAAATAAGAACTACATGTGCATTAAATTGTGAGGTTCTGGCCGTTAACGATTTATTGTTGGGATGTCACATTCCCCATTATGTAGCTATGGATGCATATGATCCTCGGGGGCAACTTGGTACGGTTATGTGAGGCCGGATACTAGCCATGGTTCATAGTGATCCTAGTGAAGAAGTATACATTGGTTTTGCTTGGGGCTAGATCTCACGTTGTAGCACGGACTTATGTGTTCGTATCCTCGGATTCCAATTGTTTAGCTCATAACTCGGATTTGTGGTCTACTTTGTGTTACACCACAATCCTTGGTAAAATGGTTCTTTTGTCATCGTATGATGAGTCTTTGGACCAAAAAGGCCCGGTTGTGGCGAAATGTTATCTTTTATAAATTAAACCTTTATGAAAAGATTTCCTTATAATACTGATGTTTATATCTCTGATTTTGAATAAACTGTATGTTCTCACTAGGCTTTAAGCCTAACACTTTTTCTCAAATGATGTGTATAACAGGTTTCCCTTAGCGGTGGGTTGCACAGGGTCTTTGAGGGTCGAGCGTGGACTCGAGGCATATTTTGAGATGTCTAGTATTTGGTGTTGGGCATTGTTTAAGTCCCATCTTTTAGTGAATTTTGGTTCGTCAAGTGTTGTAGTCTAGACGGTTATGTTTAGATTAGTTTTGTTGATAAATTCTATATCCGTATGAGTTTTTTATAGTCATAAGGACTGATCCCCTTTATGGGAAGTTTATATCATTACGGATGTCTTGTTGCCATATTTCCAGGTTTTAATTTACTCTGAATTTTAGAGTGTTACAAGTTGGTATCAGAGCTCTAGTTTAAGCGAACTAGGCATGAATGTAAGATGTCTAGACTTAGACTGAGTTTGATAGGCACGGATTGTGAGATTGGGTAGAACTTCTAAGATGGGTTAGTCTTAGAATCGACGGAAGTTATGTTCATCGAGCGTTGTAATGACGGTAACAAGAACCCTTATGTGTTATATGTTCATAATCTCACTTAGCTAATGTGATTATGAGGATATTTTACGTGAGTGTAATTGGTTTGCTAATGTTATGACAATTGGTAGACGTAGCGGTACGTTTCTTTCGTGCGTGTTTCAGTTAAACTCTTCCTTACCCTTCCTCGTGCTTGTGTTTACCTGCTCTACCTTGGTATGTTGACCGTTAGAGTAGTGAAAGTTTATAAGCGAGTAAGCTAAGGAATGATTGTTGGTTATAGCAAGGTCTCTTTGGGATGATGGTAATTGCGTAAAACGCATTAAGTTAATCATCTTGAGCCAGATTCGTTGGTGGAATTAGAACTATATCTTGTTAGATCGATTCTATTTCGAGGAGATTTGTAAGTTAATTAATGGGATGGTTGCCCTATGATGCCGGAGGCATCCGGTTGATTTTAGTACGTCGGGATGTTGGGAAACATAATATTAAGATGTGAATGCCGACCGAATTCATGCATTAAATTTATTTCTAAAATAAGGTTGCATAAATTGCTTTTCTTGATCGCCAACCATAAAGTAAATTACCTTATAACGTTTTGGCAAAACATTTAGCAATCAGCATATTTTAAACTATGAGCATAAGCATGCTTAAAATGGTTTGTTGCACTGATTTCAAATTGTTATCAAAACTCTCTTTGTTCACGTCTTGTGTTTAAATGCTATTTTTGGATGTCGAAATATCTGTGTTTTAACGCCTTTTGAGTTAATGGGCAAGTAGCTGTGGAATTTTGACCTTGACATTGGATCTCTTCCACGTATGTCAATGGTTTTAAAGGAAGAGTTATTCCCATGCTTTTGAGTAGGTGTTTCTTGGGAATTTTTAGTTGTGTGAGTTTTGTTGAATTCTTGGAGTTTTGTTTTACGGATTCTTTTGTCGCATGCGTATATTTTGAGATGCGTGAGTTTAATATCATTGCGTGCAAGTTATGAATTCTTTGGGCGTCGTGTCTCATCAAAAATCTTGTCAAAATGGTCGCCTTACTTGTGTTGCAAAATGGAAATTTGGACACCACTTGATTTTAGCGTTATTGAGTTTTATAAAATCCAGTTGGATTATGGTGTCACATCTTACGACTTTTGTGTCGCGTAAATGATTTCAGGAACATGTGCATATGCATCATTGTGTGCGTTAATTTCGGGGTTTTGTTAACAAATGTCAACCGTCGGGTACTATGTGCATTGGATTTAAGTATAACATTGGTGTGAATGATTGCATAAACGATTTATGTATTTTTAAAAACAGGACTTTCGTTCTGATCGTATTTCCATCATTAACTCTTACTGTTAAAAATTTCCGCAAGGCATTTTAGCGAATTAGCGGTATTTTGGTCGTTGTAGTTTCAATTTTGGTCAAATGTATTTATCCTTGCAACGGGAAGCTTTAAACTCGATTTGAAATTTTATTTGCATCCTCGTTATTTTACCGCCCTTTGGGGAATGAATTGTTGCATATGGAGTGAGTTGAAAATTCTTTTGCTGCAACGCCTCTTGGTTACAGAGGAGGAATTTTAAAGATAAAATTGTGATTTTTCCTTTGGAGTTGTACAAAAAATTGTTGCACATGTCGAAGTGCAAGAACCTATTTTCACGTTTATAGTGTAAACTATTGCGTATGTTTTACTCGGTATTTCTCAAGGTGCGAGTATTTTGTTAAGTTTTCGTATTCGGTAACTTGGATTGTTTTAACATCATAAATTGCTCATGTCGAGCTTGAATATTTCAACAAGTAAATAGCGTGATTTACATATTCTGAGTGATTTTGTACACGTAAAATCTACATTATGATTTATGCATCTTAGTATATTTGCATTCATAAAGCCTTTGGAAAATCTTTGGTCCCAATACGTGTTGAGTTTTGAGAAAACATGTCTTTGTGGTGTGGGTTTTCATAAGCATTGTTTAAAGACATTTCATTATTTGGGGAAAACCGTTAAATGTCGGATAAATGTGTTTTAAGGTTTACGAGGCTTTCGTTGGTAATTTACGTGAAGTGTCGGGCCTTTGACTCGGGTTTTGACTGAATGAGTCGTGTTGACATTTGTCCGGATTTATAACCGCAATGAAAGATTTTAGTATGATGGAGTTTATTCGTGTTTTTGGTGAGTTAAAGTTGATTTGTGAAAACGGTGTGCATGCCAAAATGTTTATTTTAAAGTGTTGTGTTTTACACTAAAATTGTTAACTGCTGATAAGTTTTGGTTATTTTAAAATGTTTAGTTTTATGAACATGTCGAGACACCCATTTTGGGATCTTTGGTTATTTCGGTAAATAAATCATGTTGAAGTGTTTCTTTGATGATTTTACATATATAAGTGGAGTTCATTTGACGTAAGTGTCATTTGGTGTATTTGATCTTATAAATCTTTTCAGAAAATGCATATTATTGTGTTATGAGGCACTTTGAAAACATAAGCCTATGAGTTCATTTGGAAAACGGTTTGTTTCAACCAGCGATGAGATTTGAGTTAATTATACTTTTGGTCGTGTTTGCATAATAGTTGGTCAAACGTGTTTCCATATTTATATCGACTTTCATTTGGGTATTTACGTAAACTATTGGGTCGTTGGCTCAGTTTTGACTAAATGGAGTCTTGAGGACATTTGTACGGTTTAAAAACAGTTGTGGAATTTTGGAGTATGATGGCGATTATTTCATGCCATTGGGAGTTACATGTTTTAGGAACTTTGGTTTTTCAGTTGGAGTCATGTAATGTTAGACATTGTTGTAGTTCCATAGACAGTCTGTCTGTTTTGTAAAGCTTGAGGTTTTGGGTTACACTTAGTGACCGCTCGGGTTTGCTAGCGAGTAGACAATAGGTGGCACGAGCTGCTGAGTTGGAACTCGTCTGGATTGGATAGGCACCCATGTCCGTAAGCCCTTGAGGTGGAACTCGACGGAGTATGGATAGAGGCAATAAACGGTTTGAAGTTGTGATGTCTGGTATGGCATGGGAACTAAGATCGGGATACGTGGTGAAATCCAATAACATCACGGGTGTCCCCATTCATTTGTTCTCGCCACCCCAGATGGAAACGTTTAGAGGTCATGCGAGGAAGTTGTATGGGCAGCCTACTTGCGTGTCCTTCTATTCTCTTTGTGTAAGGGTCTCTCCGTCGTAGACCCGGGGTATTTTAAACACTAATGTTATATTTTTACCAGCTTTGGTTATGTGGAGTCGACGGTAAATGATGGCTTTAATATTGGGTTCTCCCCACATATATTAAGGTTTGAATGAAATGTGTTATTCCTGCATATTGATAGTTAGTTTTCTTTCGTTTTTGGTCATGTGAGTATTGGGCCTAGTGTCCATGTTTTCGGACGTACGATGTGGTTGGTGTTACTAATGTTTCATACTTCGAGTTAGTACAAGTTGTGTCAATTTATAAAGTATCATTGAAATGAGGGATCCATCTTTGAAATTGCATAACTTTGAAAAGGAGTTGTTCCATGTTTTAAAATTCATTATTTGAAAGGTTCTGTTTTAAAAGAGAAGTTCATCAAATTTAATTGCTTTTACTTATGTAAAACTCTTGAGCTCTCTAGGCATTAAGCCTAATCCTATATATATTTTTCAGCATGTGCATCAAATTCCTGTTGTGGGTTTTATTAGCGCCCGTCCTTTATTGTCCGAATGTATAGATTAGTGGTATGTTTAGAGATTAATCTTTATAATGTGGTTGTAGACGAAGTATTTATGGAAGTATTAAGAAATTTGAATAAGGGCTATTTCCAGATTTGGAGTATGGCTAGAGGCAATAAACGGTTTGAAGTTGTGATGTCTGGTATGGCATGGGAACTAAGATCGGGATACGTGGTGAAATCCAATAACATCACGGGTGGCCCCATTCATTTGTTCTCGCCACCCCAGATGGAAACGTTTAGAGGTCATGCGAGGAAGTTGTATGGGCGGCCTACTTGCGTGTCCTTCTATTCTCTTTGTGTAAGGGTCTCTCCGTCATAGACCCGGGGTTGAGTGATAACAGAATCTGTGTTAACCGATTGCCGGAAATACGCATTAGTGCGCCTTGTAAGAACGTCTTTATCAATATTAGGAATGGATTAGTGAAATCTGAGAGTTTTGGGAAGATTAGCGTCGACCATTAGCTTTGAGTTCGGAACCGTGCAGTTCGAAAGAAATTGGTAGATGGAAAGTTGAGGTCGCTAAATTCCTGGAGGTAGTAATTGTCACCTAAGGTTGGGAGGCAACCGTAACCTTGTGAGTAAAGGTTACTGTAGATAGTTGAGTGTTCGCTCGGTTAGGATTGAATCGTGCCCAAGAAGGGTAGCTCATGTGGATGTCGGTATTAGGATCTCGTTAATGATTCTGGCATTTGGGTTTGTGACGATCTTCTCTGCGGACAGTGTTCCATTGAGAAGAGTAGATTTCGAGGACGAAATCATTCTAAGGTTGGGAGAATTGTAACACCCCGGATTTCCGCTTTGTATCTTGTTATTCTGATGTATAAGCTTTTGTCATTAGCACCGTGTTTAGATTTAAGTTGAGATGGATTTTGAGAGATTTGGGGACTAGCAGTGACTTACGCGATGTCACCGTGACTTGAGGTCGCGACACAACCCGCGAAACCCACTGGATGTCTTGGGTTTTAGGGACACGGGCGAGTTATGCCGCGAGTGGAAGTCGCAGCATAACCCGCGAAGCTCTCCTGGTCGACTTAAAGTTGGTTTTCATCAAATATCTCATTCTTAAGATTTTCTCTCTCTCTAAATCGTTTCTCTCTCTCTCTCTCTAGAGTTTGGTGGTTAAAATCTAGTGTTTGATCCGAGGTTTCGGTGTAGAAAGCTTCGTCTTATCAAGGGGGTCAATATCTGGATCTTCGGGTTTTCGTATAAACCTATTGGGTGAGTTCCTACTATCATTTTAAACTGTATACATATCAAAAGATACCTTTTGGAACTCCTATATATCTCCATTGTTTCAGATCTAAGTTTTCTACATATTTGATATAACTTGAGTTTTGGGAGATTTTAGGGTTCCCGATCATTGTGTTTACTAAAATGATGGATCTTATCTTATTGAAGTAAAATGATGTTTTACTTGTACATTTTGTGGTATGTGAAAAGAATGTTTAAGAACTCATTTTAATGATTTTCATTTTTACCAGAAGTTGAACTGGAAATAACATTTTGTTTATAAAATGTGTTTATACCATATGTTTATTTATGGTTGGTCACATATGTTGTTGTGACGAGTCTGTACCATTACTAGCGGATCCCTAGGTTTTGAGTCGACTGATATTATTTGGTGGTTACCAAGTAAAGAAAATATAGAGCTACATGTGCATTAAATTGTGAGGCTCTGGCCGTTAACAAATAAGAACTACATGTGCATTAAATTGTGAGGTTCTGGCCGTTAACGATTTATTGTTGGGATGTCACATTCCCCATTATGTAGCTATGGATGCATATGATCCTCGGGGGCAACTTGGTACGGTTATGTGAGGCCGGATACTAGCCATGGTTCATAGTGAATTTAGTGAAGGAGTATACATTGGTTTTGCTTGGGGCTAGATCTCACGTTGTAGCACGGACTTATGTGTTCGTATCCTCGGATTCCAATTGTTTAGCTCATAACTCGGATTTGTGGTCTACTTTGTGTTACACCACAATCCTTGGTAAAATGGTTCTTTTGTCATCGTATGATGAGTCTTTGGACCGAAAAGGCCCGGTTGTGGCGAAATGTTATCTTTTATAAATTAAACCTTGATGAAAAGATTTCCTTATAATACTGGTGTTTATATCTCTGATTTTGAATAAACTGTATGTTCTCACTAGGCTTTAAGCCTAACACTTTTTCTCAAATGATGTGTATAACAGGTTTCCCTTAGCGGTGGGTTGCACAGGGTCTTTGAGGGTCGAGGGTGGACTCGAGGCATATTTTGAGATGTCTAGTATTTGGTGTTGGGCATTGTTTAAGTCCCATCTTTTAGTGAATTTTGGTTCGTCAAGTGTTGTAGTCTAGACGGTTATGTTTAGATTAGTTTTGTTGATAAATTCTATATCCGTATGAGTTTTGTATAGTCATAAGGACTGATCCCCTTTATGGGAAGTTTATATCATTACGGATGTCTTGTTGCCATATTTCTAGGTTTTAATTTACTCTGAATTTTAGAGTGTTACAAATACATTGACTTTGACAATACAACATTGACTTTGACATTGTTGACTTTACAACTTTGACTTTCCTATTAAATCTTGGATACAATATTTTGACTTAACATGATGTATACTAAAAATTGTCATAGCAAGAGCCTCCCGAAAATGGGGAAATATACATAACCTGTTTAATTACCGTTGTAATTTAACGGACAATAAATAACAACCAACTAATCTAATTTCTACAACTAGAAAAGAGATTACAAAAGGCTTGTCATCTATAAACCCAACGGTTCTTTCCAAAAAGTATAATACGTCCATGTGCAAAATCCCCAAGCTCTCACCCAAAGCAACTATGCCTGCTTAGGACCGGCGCCGCTAGAACCTGAGATACACATCGACACCAAACAAGTGTTAGGCCAAAAAGCCTAGTGAGTTGAACAATAATAAGTATGCATGAACAATTACAATTCTTATTAGCAGTTAACCAGGGTTCAACAATATATGGAGTCAATAGGGGATACCCATAGCACCAATCAAGTTCCACCCAAAGAGACAATGTACCTTAGTGCCAACTACTAAGAGTGACACCCCAAAGGCCCGGCACACCCAAGGACTACAACCATGGCATTACCCCGAATGGCGGAGGTCTAGGCACATACCCACACGGTGGCGCCCAAGTAACGTTTTAGGACTTACATATTTTGAATGCGTTAGTTCATTCTTTTGAGTCATGTAACGTTTTAGACTGTAATGCATTGGATCCATAGGCATATGAGTCAGTCGTGTGGTTTAGTGGGGACTTTATCCCCATTTTGGGACTGGATATTGTTTATGGCTAGCGGGAGCTCGAGGTATAGATCGTGGGTGGTTGAACTCGATAACCGTGTAACCTTTATTAAGGGCTCGAGGTATATATCGTGGGTGGTTGAACTCGATGCCCGTTTGTAATCCAGTCTGGTTACTCATCGTGGAATTTAGTATCCGCGTTTGAAGTCTAGTGAGTGGTCCCCAAGTCATGTTTTTATGTAAGCTTGCGGTGGTGCTCTGCAGAGTCGTATACGGAGCTAAGTCTTGCGGTGGTGCCCATGGTGAGCAGGATATGGGGACTTGTGGCTTTGATTGTGACACTCATTAGAGGTCGAGTAGACACTAGGATCAGTGGTGTCTTGCGGTGGTAGCTCAGAGGAGCCGTATACGGGGAACCATGGTCTTATGTGAAGCTTGAGAACATCGATACATGGCTTAACTTTATGTGCCCGCCACATTCGATGGAATTCGGGTATCCCCCGTCACCGAAAGTTGTTGTTTTTGGGTATTGAGTTTTATTATCCAAGTTTTCAGTGGCGTTGTGTATATTGGACTTTATCCAGGATTTATGGGTTGAGTATTATGCCCCACCCGTGTTTTGGGTGTTTCAGGATACATTGTTTTAACCGCATTTTCATAAACGGAGAGTTTGATTTCTATTCACGTTTTGAGTAAGTGTTGGGTTGCATTACTTCACGAAATAACGTTTGGCGTTGAGGCGTCCATTTATAAATTTCATAATATTGGAAACGGGTCGTCCTTACATTTAAAGCAAGTCATTTTAAAGGATCATGATTTAAGTTGCATTATTTCCGTTTAATGGTTTTATAATCATGATGAAAACTCTTGAACTCACTAGGCGTTAGCCTAACCTTTTTATTTGTCGGCATGTGCAACAGGTTCCGGTTGGGAATAGCTCTAGTGACACCGTGTAGAGAGGAGTGCTAGTCGTGTGCTCAAGAGGTGATTATCTTAGGGAAGTCTTCCGCATTTGTTTCGGGAAGAGCAACTTATTGTTTGGATTTAGTAACACCGACTTCGGTCTAGTCCTTGTATAAGACCATAGTTCATATTTATTTAAGGTCGAATAGAAAGTCTTATTTTGAAGATTTATCTTTTTACTTGATGTAATATTGAAATTTTAAATTAGTTGCTCTTACCAAATTTGAGGGTGTTACAAGTTGGTATCAGAGCTTAAGTTTGAGAGAATTAGGTGTTGATTTTTGGATACCTAGACTCAAACTAGCGTAATTTTAAGTGATTGAATGTGAGATTTCACAATTAGGAATTTTAAGATTTGATGATTCGAAGTGGTTGGAGTCACTAGGAACGAGAGTCACGCCGAAAATGGCAAGGATGATCATGTACAGTACGTTCATAATAGCACCTGGCCAGTGTTATGGTGAACCTACGAGTTACGTGTGTATGCTTGAACTGCCTTGGTATGATAACCGTTGGGGTAGTGAAGTAATTTCTATATGGGTAGCCATTAGAAGGAGTTGATGATTTTAATATTCGTTACTTGGAGTAACGGTAAACATGGTGATTGCATTAAGTGGACAGTTCCGAATCGGATTGATTGGTTGGATTAGAACCATAGACTTTTGGAACTAATGATATTTCGAGGAGAAATTATGAGGTGAACCCATGAAATCTTTGACCTTCTCTTTAAGATGTTGAGCATCTAGATGACGATAGTGTAAGTAAGAAATCGAGGAGCATGGTTTCAAAGTGTTAAGTGCCGATCAAATTCATGCATAAAAGGTATTTCTGGAATAAATTACACTAATCATTTCTCATGTTTCTAAATCGTCTTGTGGGTTAAATTGCAATCTTGAAGCAATGTTTTAGCACACACAAGGTTTTGAACCATGATTTCGTGCATGTACAAAATTGTTTTATGACATGAGGTTTCAAAACGTTGTGGAAGATTTTATGTATTCATATTGCTGTCCAACGTTATTTCGGGTTTTGCGATATGCATATTTTGTTGTTGTTTGGGGACTTGGATAAGTAACTGCGGTTTACGACTTTAACATTGGATCTCCTCCACGTATGTTAAGGTTTTGGACGAAAGTTATCTCCCATTATTTTGGTGTTTGAATTTTATTGAGAATTTTAATTCATACGATTTTGTGGATTTAATGAGATAGCTTTAATGGCGTCAAGTGGTATCGTTTTCCTTGAGCTTTGTGTGAGTTGCATATAGCATGCATACATGTTCATTTGGAATTTCAGTCATAGTGTTTTAGCTAACACTTTAGCCCGAGGAGAGCATATTATTATTTGGCTTTGAACTTGAAACCGACATAAATTATTTTATGATTTAAACAAAGTGCATGCACATGTCACCTTACTCGTTTTGCAGAATAGCTGACACATGCAAGTTTTGTTGCGGAATCTTTGAGAGTTTAATATCATGAAAATGTTGTTTTGGGTTTTGCAAACATTTTATTTGTACTTCCTAAAGTTTGGAATCAAACTAAATTACTCCTACGTTTAATCCAATTGCATGTATATGTCTTTACTAAGTTTTTGGGAAATTTTTATTTCATGACATTACATGGTTAAATGTGAATTCTTGGGATTTGATTTAGTAAATATCCCCGTATGCAGTTTTGCACAAACGTTTTGTTATACACTGTTTCAGTACATAAAACTACTTTCATACGTGACACAACTTTATACATGTTGGGAACACAGCGGTTCCTTTGAAAAAGATTGTTAAAATATCTTTCGTTGGTGTCAGTATCACCTTGATTATTGATCAAATATTTTCTGAAATAATTTTACGCGTGTGGGGGTTGTGACCACTCTGTACACCTACCGAGAAAAAGGGTAGCAGATTTTATTCGTATGATTAATCTTTGTAAATCTTTTACATGTAGAGGTTTTATAAAAGTTAAATTGGCAGAGTAGTTTAAAAACCTTGAACTCATTAGAGCTATAGATGTAAGCCCCTTGTTAGAGGTTGTGCTTAAGGGATGAAGGAGTCCTCAGAGTTTGAAGTATTGGAGGACCTGACTCATGGTCAGTTTTGGAACTATAAATCTCAACTTTGTGATCTAGTTCACACAGAAGAAATTGAGGCATTATACCTATACTCTCTCTCAGTTAATTAAGTGACGATCTCTATGCTTCGGCAAACCTTCGGGTAAAAACCGTGTGTGGTTGTGTGGGGACAAGTGGTTTTGAATTTGTGGGCAAATGGTATGGCGACATATTATGTGTCGGTGGTGTGCCACCTTATGAGGTATTGGTGAGTAATGATGGTACTATGGTTGACTAATAAAGTGGTATGATTTGGGGTTTAGATTTCGCGAGTAGGTGTCAACTCTATTGACATTGCTAATCAGGAATGAAATATTTGGTAATATATCCACGTTGGCAAAATGGCCATCTCGAGGTTAGGTGTTGGCGCTCGATTTTGAGGACAATGACTGTTGGTGTGCCTCAGTGTGCTTCCGTTAGATCTGGTGTGTCTGCAGGATAAGCGGTAACCTAAAGGAAATTAGATGTTATTAATTAAGAATCAATCATCGGTGTTTCGATAATTGTCAAAACTTTCACTGATTTGGCAATCGATGCTTGAGTGCATGGCGGGAGTTGTGTAACCTTGGGGTTTGGGATAAACGACTATCTGTAGAGTGTGTTGGTACGTTTCTGGGGGAAACATCAGACCAATGTTGGGATCTATGGAAGTTTGTGATCCCTTACGGACATCGTGACTGTGTCAGCTTTGAGGAACGGATTTAAGGTTGCGTTGGATTAGACCAAACTAATCGTTAGGAAGTTTTGTCAAGAGACGAAAACTCTTTGATGGTAATGATCATAGAAGACTTTTAGTGAGAATGTCGAGGGTGACTTTAAGTACAAATGAATTATTGAGGAGACCTTGATGCGTCAAAATCAAGAGTATCTAAGGGAATAGTCTGGATTGGGGTATTCTTGGTGGAAATGACTAGATAATGTCGTAAGTTGCTCTTGAGGCAGTATGGGCAACATAAGGTTGGGAGGCAACCGGGATTTAATGTTAAGAAAGTGATTAAGCAAAGACTCAACGTTTATCACAGCATGGGTGAGTTATATCAATCGGTGAGGTTGAGTTTGTGATGGCCCGTTATGTGAAACGCGACGACATCCTTAAATGGGATGTAATCGGTCTCGCGCATGAGGTAGGGTTTCGTGAAGGCATTCCTTTTTGAATAAGAAATCAATCGATCTTGTCAAGTGCGGTATTGGGTGCTTGATTGGTGCCAGATTTCGAGGACGAAATCTCTTCTAAGGTTGGGAGGATTGTAACACCCGTAAATTGGAGATTTCCTTTAGTAATAATTCGGGAGTCGTTGTCTTTTGGGACGAAAAGGTGCCGAGAAATCAAGTGAATTTTGCTATGAAATCTTCGAGGTCGAATTAAGTGCGAAAGACGCGAGAAAAGAGGATTTGGGCTGTCGCGAGTTGCTACGCGACTTAGGGTCGCGGCACAAGTCGCGTAACTCACTGAAAGTGAGTCTTTGGGGAAGCGGGCGACTTATGCCGCGACTTGGGCGACTTATGCCGCGACTTAAGGTCGCGGCATAACCTGCGACATGCACTGTCGAGATAAAAATGCAATGTTTAGCCATTAGACCTCATTTCTCAACCCAAACCCTAACTCTCTTTCCCTCTTCTCTCCCAAATCGGCCCCTAAACCCAAAATCAAACCTTAACCCATTCCTAGGGTTTTTTCCTTAAACCACATGAATCTTCATCACCTATCTAGTTGAGATCATGAACCACCTTCATCTTCATCTTCTTCACCAAGTTCTTGGGGGTTTTGTCTAAACCTTTCACCATTTGAAGATTGGAAGCTTATGGTTCGTTTTGGAGATCTACAAGTGTTTTGGTTGGTGATTCGAGCTATTGGTTGAGGTAATCTTCTCCTTCTTCAAGTATGGGAAATTAGGGTTTTTGGTATAAGATGAAAAGTTCATGTAAATGTTTGAGGAACATTTCTAAAAGGGTTGAATATGATTATTTATGGTTAGAAATGTGTGGATCTAGGTTTTGGAAGAATCGTGCTTGTGGATTCAAGTTTCTTAAAGGAAAGCTCTATGTGGGGTAAAATCTAGATTTAGCCTAAATCTAGCAAGGTGAGTTCAAGTTGATTTGTGAAAACGTTGTACATGCCAAAATGTTTATTTTAAAGCATTTATGTGTTTTACATGAAATTATCAACTGTTGGGTTATTTGGTAACTTTTGATTATTTGAAGGGTTGGCTTATTAAATATTGTAAAACACCACATTTGGGATTTTTGGGATATGTTGATAAATGTGTCAAAAAAGAACATGTTTTGGTGGTTTATTGCATAAACGGGTATTTGGTCAAAAATGCACTTTTAAGTGTTTTTCCGGATTTTATGCATCATTCATGAAATGAGATATTTTGAAAAGTACGAAGGTGTGAGTCCTTTGGTTTTGGGTCATTTCCAACTTTGGAGAACATGTTAGAAAATGATAATCCTTTTTGGGTTTTGGGCCGAAGGCCAATGGTGATTTGAGAAATAAAGATTTTGAGGAAAGATTTAATTTGGTTTATTTAACCATATTGGCTCTCGTATTTTAGCCAAACGTTCATTATACCTTTTGGGGATTGGTTTACACTCAAATGAGTCTTTGGAACATTTGTTCAGTTTTGGTAGCTCGTTAAGGAGCCTTGGAAGTATGGTGTACTTAGTTGCATCTTATTTGAGAGTTACATGTTTTGAATGCGTTAGTTCATTCTTTTGAGTCATGTAACGTTTTAGACTGTAATGCATTGGATCCATAGGCATATGAGTCAGTCGTGTGGTTTAGTGGGGACTTTATCCCCGTTTTGGGACTGGATATTGTTTATGGCTAGCGGGAGCTCGAGGTATAGATCGTGGTTGGTTGAACTCGATAACCGTGTAACCTTTATTAAGGGCTCGAGGTATATATCATGGGTGGTTGAACCCGATACCCGTTTGTAATCCAGTCTGGCTACTCATCGTGGAATTTAGTGTCCGCGTTTGAAGTCTAGTGAGTGGTCCCCAAGTCATGTTTTTATGTAAGCTTGCGGTGGTGCTCTGCAGAGTCGTATACGGAGCTAAGTCTTGCGGTGGTGCCCATGGTGAACCGGATACGGGGACTTGTGGGTTTGGTTGTGACACTCATTAGAGGTCGAGTAGACACTAGGATCAGTGGTGTCTTGTGGTGGTAGCTCAGAGGAGCCATATACGGGGAACCATGGTCTTATGTGAAGCTTGAGAACATCGATACGTGGCTTAACTTTATGTGCCCACCATATTCGATGGAATTCGGGTATCCCCCGTCACCGAAAGGTGTTATTTTTGGGTATTGAGTTTTATTATCCAAGTTTTCGGTGGCGTTGTGTATATTGGACTTTATCTAGGATTTATGGGTTGAGTATTATGCCCCACCCGTGTTTTGGGTGTTTCGGGATACATTGTTTTAACCACATTTTCATAAACGGAGAGTTTGATTTCTATTCACGTTTTGAGTAAGTGTTGGGTTGCATTACTTCACGAAATAACGTTTGGCGTTGAGGCGTCCATTTATAAATTGCATAATATTGGAAACGGGTCGTCCTCACATTTAAAGCAAGTCATTTTAATGGATCATGATTTAAGTTGCATTATTTCCGTTTAATGGTTTTATAATCATGATGAAAACTCTTGAACTCACTAGGCGTTAGCCTAACCTTTTTATTTGTCGGCATGTGCAACAGGTTCCGGTTGGGAATAGCTCTAGTGACACCGTGTAGATAGGAGTGCTAGTCGTGTGCTCAAGAGGTGATTATCTTAGGGAAGTCTTCCGTATTTGTTTCGGGAAGAGCAACTTATTGTTTGGATTTAGTAACACCGACTTCGGTCTAGTCCTTGTATAAGACCAGAGTTCATATTTGTTTAAGGTCGAATAGAAAGTCTTATTTTGAAGATTTATCTTTTTACTTGATGTAATATTGAAATTTTAAATTAGTTGCTTTTACCAAATTTAAGGGTGTTACAGTCTTCGATAGTTTCGTCACAAAATCCATAGTGATGTTGTCCCACTTCCACTTGGGAATGGACAATGGTTGTAAACTTCCATATGGCCTTTGGTGCTCCGCTTTAACTTGGAGGCACGTGACACACCTCTCCATGTAATTGGCCACGTCCAATTTCATCACCGACCACCAATAATTCAGTTTCAAGTCCCGATACATTTTGGTGCTCCCGGGATGTATAGAATACTTCGACTTGTGCGCTTCCTCGAGAAGTAACTCCCGATTTCCTCCCAACTTCGGTACCCAAATTCTCCCTTGAAAAAGCTTGAGTCCACGACCGTCTTCCGTCAAAAATCCTCTTTGCTTCACCATGATCTCAGACTTGAGATTTTCCTCCTTGAGTGCTTCCACTTGACACGACTTGATGCTCTCCAACAAACTTGATACCACATCGATCCTCGTAAGGGACATTTTGACACCACCATCATAACTCCTTCGGCTCAATGCATCCGCTACCACATTGGCCTTACCGGGATGATAGAGTAGGTCACAATCGTAATCCTTCAAAAGCTCGAGCCATTTCCTTTGGCGCATGTTGAGTTCCTTTTGATCGAATATGTACTTGAGACTCTTGTGATCCGTGAAAAGAGTACACTTTGTCCCATACAAGTAGTGTCGCCACAACTTTAACGCAAAAACTACCGCCGCCAACTCCAAATCATGAGTCGGATAATTCTTCTCATGATCCTTTAATTGCCGCGACGAGTAGGCTATTACTTTCCCCCTTTGCATTAGGACGCACCCAAGCCCCATCTTTGAAGCGTCACTATACACTACAAAGTCTTCCGATCCTTCGTGTAAGGATAGGATCGGAGCTTCGCACAACTTCCTCTTGAGCGTTTGAAAGGCTTGCTCTTGTGCATCGGTCCAAAGAAACTTGACGTTCTTCCTTGTGAGTGAAGTGAGCGGTGTAGCTATTTTGGAAAAGTCTTGAATGAAACGCCGGTAATAACCCGCCAAACCCAAGAAACTTCGGATTTCTGTCGGACTTGTTGGAGGCTCGGACTTGTTGGAGGCTCCCAACTCATCATCGCCTCGATCTTTGTCGGGTCCACTTTAACTCCGTCCTTAGACACCACATGCCCCAAGAATTGCACCTCTTGGAGCCAGAATTCGCACTTGGAGAATTTAGCGAACAACTTCACCCTCCTTAGGACTTCTAACACTTCCCGCAAATGTTTCCTATGCTCGGACTCGTCCTTTGAATATATTAAAATATCATCGATGAAGACGATCACGGATTTATCCAAGAATGGGCGACACACACGGTTCATCAAATCCATAAATACGGCCGGAGCGTTGGTTCAGCCGAAAGGCATCGCCAAAAACTCATAATGACCGTATCGCGTTCGGAAAGCCGTCTTCGGAATATCTTCTTTCTTCACTCTCACTTGATGGTAACCGGATCGGAGATCAATCTTTGAGAAGCATCCCGCATCTTGGAGTTGATAAAAAAGATCTTCGATGCGAGGTAGAGGATACTTATTCTTTACCGTGACTTTATTCAACTCTCGGTAATCGATACACATCCGCATGGATCCGTCCTTCTTCTTCACGAACAAAACCGGTGCTCCCCAAGGCGATGAACTCGGTCGAATGAAACCCTTCTCCAACAACTCTTGTAGTTGCGTCATTATCTCTTTCATTTTGGTCGGAGCTAAACAATAAGGAGCACGAGCTATCGGGGCCGATCCCGGTGTGAGATCGATTTGAAACTCCACTTGTCGTTCCGGCGGTAACCCGAGTAAGTCTTCCGAAAAGACGTCCGGGTAGTCTTGCACGACCTTCACATCTTCCACCGACTTCTTTTCTTTCTTCGCGTCTACTACATAAGCCAGGTACGAAGGGCAACCCTTCGCTAGAAACTTGCGTGTTTTAAGAGAGGAAATGATAGGATTACTCCTCTTTCCTTTCTCCTTGTAGATGGTGACCACACTATTTTCCGGTAAAGGCACTTGGATCATATTTTTGGAGCAAAAGATGTCAGCCTTATGCCTCACCAACCAATCCATACCTATAACCACATCGAATCCTCCTATAGCCATAGGTAGCAATTCTAACCCAAAAGAATTCCCATCAATCTCTATAGTGCAATCACAAAAACGGTCTCGAACAATCACTTGATCCCCATTCGCTATTTCTATTACTAATGCATAGAGAAGGACACTAATAGGCGTAGTGAATTGCTTACAGAAGGTATCCGACACAAAAGAATATGTAGCACCCGAATCAAACAAAACACGAGCTGGCAAGGAGTTTACTAGGAACGTACCCGAAACAACATCAGCGGTTTCCTTTGCCTCCTCGGTAGTCATCCGGAAAGCTCGACTTGGCGCCCTTGGTGGTTGCTCGACTCTAGCAGTCGAACCCACATAATTTACATGGTGACCACCCACAAACTTCGGGCAGTCCCTCTTCATGTGCCCCGATTCCCGACACTCGAAACACATCGGCCCTCGGATAGGGCAATCCCGAATTACGTGGCCTTTCTTGCCACACTTGGCACACTCAACAAGACCCGAGTGCGGTTTTGGGTCGCATGGGCCAGAGTGCTTGGCTTTGCACTTGTGACACCACCGCCACTCACGGCGACTATCGTTGGCTCTTCCGCCCCCGAATGATTTAGACTGACGAATGGGCCCAGATGGCCCCTCCCACTTCCTCTTCTCTCCTACAACAATTCTCTCATCCTTCTCTGCTTCAAAATCGTCTTCTATCAGCAAAGACTCCTCGATTACATCTTGAAGGGTCAAACCCCTAGCATTCCTTACTGCCGTTCTCATCCTTGCCGGCAATCCTTGCCGATAAGCTTTTATCTTTGATCTTTCATTCGGGACAAGATGTCCCACCAAATTCAGTTTTTCCAAGAAAATCTTGGAGTAGTCCGCGATGGATAGGGTCCCCTTCTTCATCCCTCGAAATTCCGCCTCCAGCTTGTCCAATAACCTTTCACTGCAGTATTTTTCCATGATCTTCTGCTTGAAAACCGGCCAAGTCAACTTCGCCAAAACTTCGGGAGTAAGGGAGGATCGAGTGAGATTCCACCAAATCAAAGCCTCTCCCCGAAGTAGTTGGGAAACGAACTTCACCCGTTGCGAGACATCGCACTCGCTGACTCAAAAGCCATTTCTACCTCCTTTAGCCAATACATGCATGCTACCGGATTTGCTGAACCAGAAAACTCTTTCGGATTGCACCCAAGAAAAGCTTTGTAGGTGCATCCTTTGCCTTTACCTTTGTTTCCATTATCCGCCGGCTCGTCAACAGTCACAACAACCGGTCCACCCGACCCCATAACGATGTTTTCCGCCATCGTCTCCGGTTGTCAGTTACTGGCGTCTCGATCTTCCAGAAGCTTCATGAAAAACTCTTACTGTTGGGCCATAGCCGAGTTCATGGCCAACATCATACTATCCCGAATCCGGGTCTCCATGGTTACCTCCTCCATGATGGCGTTATTAGCAGTAAGGTTCCTGCGCGGAATCTGCTCAGGCCCTCCTCCCAAGATTGGGGGTACGGGAGGTCCATCGGAGGTTTCCCCCAAAAGAGGTCGTTCGACTGTAGATTCCACTTCCAAGTGACCCTATGGCGTGTTCGGTAACCTACTCCGAGTGTTTACCATTTCAATCTACCATACATGTATGAGAAATAGATTGAGAAAAGACTAGACGAGTTGAACTCATTGTACGTACTAATACCTTCATCAATTATCATAACAATAGTAAACCAAGTATGCTCACGTAACAATGCATTCATAATAGCATTAGCTAAGTGAAATTATGAACGAACCATACACAAGAATTCTTGTCACCATCATCACAACTTTCAATTAAAGTAATTATGTAATCCTAACGCTCTCCCCACCTAGGATTCCTACCCCAAGTGGACAGTGAAACTATAAAGTCTGAAGCTTAAGTCTAGACATGCTAAAACAATACCTAGTTCACTTAAAATAAAGCTCTGATACCAACTTGTAACACCCTAAAAATAGGGATAACAAAAATCCGGAAAAGGGACATGATGTATACTAAAAATTGCCATAGCAAGAGCCTCCCGAAAATGGGGAAATATACATAACCTGTTTAATTACCGTTGTAATTTAATGGACAATAAATAACAACCAACTAATCTAATTTCTACAACTAGAAAAGAGATTTCAAAAAGCTTGTCATCTATAAACCCAACAGTTCTTTCCAAAAAGTATAATACGTCCATGTGCAAAATCCCCAAGCTCTCACCCAAATCAACTATGCTTGCTTAGGAGCGGCGCCGCTAGAACCTGAGATACACAGTGACACCAAACAAGTGTTAGGCCAAAAAGCCTAGTGAGTTGAACAATAATAAGTATGCATGAACAGTTACAATTCTTATCAGCAGTTAACCAGGGTTCAACAATATGTGGAGTCAATAGGGGATACCCATAGCACCAATCAAGTACCACCCAAAGAGACAATGTACCTTAGTGCCAACTACTAAGAGTGACACCCCAAAGGCCCGGCACACCAGAGGACTACAACCATGGCATTACCCCGAATGGCGGAGGTCTAGGCACATACCCACACGGTGGCGCCCAAGACTACATCCTCCTAGTGTCTACTGACTTGGTTCGTCCAACATAAAACATATAGGAGGTTTGTGAGGTATATTTCAACCATATATAATTTAATACCAACCATGGGTATTATATCACCATCCTAATCATGTAAGTCTAATATAAGACCCAAATTTCAACATAATCAATATGTAGGTAAAATACCACCAAGAAGGCATTCCAAGTAGAATTCATCATCTACGAAAACATATATACCCAAATCAAGTCAAAATACTCATAGTAGGTATACATGAAGAAAAACCCCAAATACTTGAACATTTAAAGCAAATCATAGTATATCACATATAAACACATTTCCAACATATCTTCATAAGGAAATCTCCAGTACTTAAACTTAGAGAAGCAAATACTTTGAGCTAATATATAACAATGATAACAAATAGAAGATTATGATGTGTATCTAGTTTTAACAAAGGTTTAGTAAACTCACAATCTAGGTTTTTGAACCAAAACCTAGAAAATATGGAAACCCTAGAAGTTGAAGATGAGACTTGAAGATGATGAGTGTTGTAGACTTGAGAAACCCTAGTGAATGCTTCCTTGATGATAATAAATGCAAGCAATCAATGATCCAACCACCAAAGGATTGTATTTAAGAGGGTTAGGGTTTGTAAATGGAGGAAGAGAATCAGTTTGGAGTCTCTAAAATCGCCAAAGAGAAAGAGGAGAATGAGATAAAATGACTCAAAATCGGCCAAAGGACTCATTTAAGACACATCCTCCGCTCGCGATAGTGCCCGGCGATAGTGCCATTGGCACTATCGCGTGTCACAATCGCGGGAATACCCCGACTCTCGGTACACTCCACGCGAGAGTGACCTGCGATAGTGACATTGTCACTATCGCGTGTCACAATCGCGACCACCACCCCCACTTACGGTACATTCTCCGCGAGAGTGACCGGCGATAGTGACCATGTCACTATCGCGTGGCACTCTCGCGCCACACTCCCCTCAGCCCAAAATTCTAGTCTGACATGATTACGAGCGCGAGGTTTAAACGACTAAAGTGGTAAATCAGTTTACATACATTTCAATATAATAACGATCATCAAATGCATATAAAGGCTCATATTCTCAAATAGTCATAATTTAACAAAACAAAAAGGAGAATTACTTACCTTATGAATTTCCGGGTGTTACACATAAGTTTCCAAACTCTTAAGCTTCCGTTTAATTTGAATTACTTGATTCATGTTTATTCGATTTGTTCATTCCGTATCGTCTTTCACTCGTAATTGTTCAATATCTCATATCCTTGAAAAATTGTCTTGGCCTAAGCATACGTTTATGATGTCGAGATTTGTAAAATACCTTATAGATTTCTTACCTTTTTCGTTGGTTTTTGTCGATTCAATTTATATATGTGTGTGCATATATATATGTAACATTGGTTCGATTGCGTTGGCTTTATTCATATCTAAAACATGAAACTCTTTAACGTCATTCAAGTCGAATTTATTGATTCTTAACATTCTTGGAGGTTCATCCTCAATCGTTGTATAACTGTAATATCACCGCTATTTAAATGCGACTTATTACACTTTCGTTAGCAAGCAATATTTGATATTTGGGTTGATTTTGACTGTGGCATTTTGTTGTTCCTAGTCTTTTGAGACCATATCTAAAATTAGTGGATAATCTTATATTTGATATCGGCACCGTTCGTACAAGCTTATTATTACTTTGTTATGTCACATGTGTTGTGATAATTTAATCCTGGATAGAAATTTAGCTACTAACTACCTATGGGGGTACCATAGGCACATCATTGTGGCACCGATGGCGTGACACTAACCGTGGCGTTGTGATCAGACCACAACGTCTCCTCTTTTGCGCTCTTGTGAGAGATATATTTGGTGTGACGAAGATTTGATTTAGGAGGCGTATGGGTCGGCCCTAGCATATGTTATTTGTTGTAGGGTGAGTGTCGGTGTAGTGCCCAACTCTGTATCTCACATTAGTACGTGTGGATCTGCAGTCCAGCATACGGGCCTGTGTGGCCATATGTCTGACACTTGTCACGTCGGTTGATATGCAAGTGTATGTGTTTTTCGAGCTCGATTCATCCCATCATATGTTATTGTTTGATTATGATATTGTTGGTTCTTACAATTTTTGTCTCGTATATGTTATTCGTTTGAAGTTGTTTATTGTCTCCACTAAAAAAACTTGAATTCGTTAATGTCTAACATCTTGAGATTGGTTCTTGAATTTTTGGCATTACTTTCATTTGTTATGTTTATATATCCGTGCACTGGGCGTTTGGCTCAGCCGTGTTTTCTTTCTTTTCCTCACGGCAGGTGATCAGGGGGGTTGCTAAGGCATCGTGAGAAGAGTAAATAAGCTTTTTGATTGCTAACAGGTTGCGAGGGATTTATTGCAATTTTAGACATTATTTAGTTATTTCATTTGTCTTTAGACTAGATTTTTGGTAAATGTTATGTTTTGGAATTTTTGATTATTGGGTGTTTTAGAATTATCATTTTGGACGATGTTATTTCGTTGTTGGAGACTCTTTATTTTGGGAGTTCTTTATAACTGTTTGTTATGTATGACGTAACCTCCCTTCCTTTGGAATGGGGGCGTTACACCTTGCTTCCTAATCGAAACTGATTACATCCCAGTTAAGGTTGTCACTGAATTTCTCGTAACGAGCCGTCATAAGCTCAACCCCAAGGTTCGGCGTATCTCTCTGATGACGGGGTGAACATCGAGTTCTTATCGAATAATTTTCCTATCATTAAGATCTCGGTTGCCTCCCAACCTTAGGTTGCACATATCACCTCAAGAGTAGCTTACGACCTTAACTAATCACTCCCATTAAGGATACCCCAAAGCATACTTTACCCTTAAATACTTCTAATCTCCCTTCATTGAATTACGTTACACTCTTTTCTTGTCTTCAAGAACACAACAACCTTTGCGGGAAGGGTCCACCCATAGCTTGCCCATACTCCTTTCAATTCCGAGTACCCGTAACCATGCTGACCCTACCCGAGCGGTGATGGAATCCATATAAAATTGCTGAGTTGATCACCTGCTGTTGATACAGAAACGATACTTATAAGCTCGACAAATCAAGGCCTCCTCGATAACCGACTTCTACTTAAGGTTTACTTCGACGGTTTCACTAATTCCTCCAATAATCAATACCATAAAAAGATTTATCGTCCTTTCCTTGACGAAATTCTTAACACTAGCTTGATCCGAACCAATCTACAATACATATGTTCCTCCATCTGACACAAGCACAACATCTGTAGATAGCGGATTACTCCAAACCCCACGATTACACAACTCCCATAGTGCAGTCAAGCATCGGTGGATCGGCGAAAGCCTTGTTGATTGCAGAAATACCAATGGTCGATCCCTAGTTGTCAGCATCTAATTTCCTTAGGGTTACCACTTAACTTGTAGCCACACCAAATTCAACGGAAGTGCACTGAAGCACCCTAACGGTTAATGTCCTCCAAATCGAGGATTGACACCTATCCTCAAAACAACTATCTGCAAGGTGGGCACACCACCAAATGTTTCATTCCATATTGCAATGTCGAATTAAAGTTTACACCTACTCATGGAAATAGGAACCTCAAATCATACAACTTTGTGAACCAACCATAATATCATAATTATTCACGAATACCCATTAAGATGTTACACGACAGACACATGATATGCTGTCGCACAACAACCCACCAATTCAAATCCAACCATACGCAAACAACCGCACAGGGTTCTAACTCGAAGTTTTACCAAAACAGAATGATCACCACTTAAATAACTGGGAGAATACCTAATTCTAGTACCTCAATTATTCATGCGTGAATCGGTTCATAAAACTGAAATCCAATTTCAAAACTAACCACCAATCAGTCATCCAACGCTTCCATTCCCAAGGACGTCTCTAGTCCTTAATAATAAGTTTTTTCACAAAGGGGGTTTAAAACTATGACTCTAATGAGTTCAAGATTTTTCAACTATAAGACTCAACAAGTATGCCAATTTATTATTTTCAAAGATTTGCCAAACATAAAATCTTTATAATCAATTTTACACACGCTAAAAGTCTTTAGCACAACTAGGAAATCGTTTGAAGTGACCGTAATTGTCACACACGTAAAACCAAGCAATCTAACGCATCTTTGTTGACCAATAGCAAGAACAACAATAAATGAATGTGATTAAAATGTAACATTAATACGGGTCATCTCAATCCCAACATACAATTACTCATGCTATGGTGTAAATTAATTTGTGCACTAAACAGCATACGACAAAATGCTTGCAAAACTTAAAACAAAATTTTCATGATATCAAACTCCCAAAGTTTTGTCTCTTTAGTCACAACACGCACAGAATAAGATTCCACAACAAAACTTGCATGAGACGGTTTATTTCACAAAACTAACACAGTGATATGTGTATGCACTTTGATTAAAATGTAAAATAATTTACGTTGTTTTCAAGTTCAAAGCCAAATCAACAATATGCATAAAATGTTGGCTAAAGCACAATGACGGAAATTCCAAATAAAGCATGCGTGCACACTATATGCAACCGAACTGCCCGCACACAACTCAAGGGAAAACATTACAACTGGACGCCATTAAAATCTCCACATCAAATCCACAAAATCGCATGGAATAAAACTCTCAATAAAACTCTGACACCAAAATAATGGAAGGTAACCCTTTGTCCAAAACCTTAACATATGTGGAGGAGATCCAATGTTAAAGTCATAAGTCGCAATTACTTGTCCAAGACTCTAAACACATCAAAATACGGACATTACAATATCCGAAAATAGCGTTGGACAACAACGAGAAATAAGAAAGTCTCAACAACGTTTGCAACCACATGCCATAAAATAATTTTGTGCATGTTTGAAATCATGGTTTAAAACCTTGCATGTGCTAAGCATTGTTCCAAGATTCGTAATGATGATTTGGAAACATGAGAAATAATTGATGTAATTTATTTTAGAAATAAATTATGTCCGTGAAGTTGATCGGCACTCAACATCTCGAAACCACCCTCCTCAATTTCTTAATCACACTATCGTCATCCGGATGCTCAAACATCTTAAGACAATAATCGATCATTTCATCGGTTCACCTTACAATTTCTTCTCGAATAATGTTGATCCCATATGTCTATGGTTCTAATCCAACCAAATATTCCGACCCAAAACGATCCACTTAACACAATCATCATGCTTACTGTCACCCTAAGTGACAAATGTTAAAATCATCAACCTCTTCTAACGGCTACCCACTTAGAAACTTCTTCACTACCCCAACGGTCGTCACATCAAAGTAGTCCAAGTATACACATGTAACTTGTAGGTTCACTATAACACTTGCCAGGTGCAATTATGAACATACTGTACATGATCATCCTTGCTACTCTCGATTTGATTCTCGTTCCTAGTGACTCCATCAATCTCAAAACATCCTATCTTAAAGTGCCTACTGGTGAAATTTTTTCTCTCATTCACTTGAAAGAACGCTAGTTTGAGTCTAGGTATCCAAAATCCACACCTAAATCTCTCAAACTTAAGCTCTGATACCAACTTGTAACACCCTCAAATTTGGTAAGAGCAACTAATTAAAAATTTCGATATCACATCAAAATAAGGAACAAAACTTCCTCCTATAATTCAAACTTAGTATACCTCAAATTACAATTCTATGATTAACCTCAACAAATATCAACTCCAATAATAAACGAAGACTAAACCGAAGTCGGGTGTTATTTAACCCTAAACACAAGCTGCTCTTCCCAAATCAAATGCGGAAGACTTAAACAAGTTAATCACTCATCGAGCACACAATTAGCACTTTTCTCTTCACAGTGCCACTAGAACTATTCCCAAGCGAAGCCTGTTGCACATGTCGACAAATAAAAAGGTAGTGAGTTCAAGAGTTTTCAACATGAATGAAACGCGGATAAAACTTTATATCCCGAAACACCCAAAACACGGGTGTGGCATAATAATCAACCCATAAACCATGGATAAAAATCCATATATACAAAACGTCACTGAAAACATGGATAATAAAACTCAATACCCAAAACAACACCTTTCAGTGATGGGGGAGACCCGAATTCCATCGAATGTGGTGGACACACAAAGTTAAGCCACTTATCGATGTTCTTGAGCTTCACATAGAGTCATGAATCCCAGTATATGACTCCCTACCGAGCAACCACCGTAAGATACCCAAATGACCCTAGTCCAGGTAGAGCACATACCCAGAGTGGATTTGGCATCCTCGAACCTGGTCATTCGAGAGGCAAACCCTCAATCAGACATGATGGACAATGTCATGCAGATGGTGACGTTGGCTATGGAAAAGAAACAAGAAGAATTCTTGAAGATGTTGGAGGATAGGGATACTAGTCTCAGGAGGCCGAAAGAAGTTTCTGAAAATGCGGTGGCCGGTTCGGGTGGTACTGGAAATGGGATCAGGACAGAAGAGCAAGTGGTTGTCAATGCTCAGAGGGGCGGAAAGAGTTGCTCCTACAAAACCTTCCTTTGTAGCAAACCTCCCGAGTTCTCAGGATCTGATGACCCAGTCGCATATATGAACTGGATCCAAGCAATCGAGCAAGCTTTCGATTCCAGCGAGTGCGGAGATGAGCAGAAAGTAAGATTAGCCTCACAAATGCTCAGAGACCCGAGACATCAATGGTGGAATGTCACTAGGTCCACCCTCGACGTTGTCATCCTAGCCCAGTTATTTTGGGATGCATTCAAGAAGAAGATCAGGGAGGAGTATTGCAATGAGAGGGCAATGGATCGGATTATTGATGAGTTCCGAGTCCTCAAGAAGGGTAATCTGTCGGTGAGAGATTACTCGAGGAAGTTCGTTGAGAAACTTGATCTGGTGGGACATGTGGCCGTAACTGAAAATGATAAAGTGAAGGCGTATCTGAAAGGGTTGCTGGCGGACATGATGTCCATGGTTCGCAACGTCAAGCCCTCTACTCTCTGTGAGGCCATCGAAGAGGCCAAGGTCATGGAGGATGTTTATGCTCAGAGTCGTGAGGAGAGGGTTGGGGCAACCGATAAGAGAAGATGGAAAGGCAACTCTTTGCCCTCCATGAAACCATGAGCCTTCAACAACAACATCAATAGGGGACCGAGCCTAGGCGGGAAGCTAGGTGGTGCCCTAAATGCAGAAGCAAACATTTCAGCCCGTGCAACTCTAGCGGAATTAATTGCTTCAAATGTGGCAAAGCGGGGCATACTCGTGAAAATTTCCCGACCCGTGGGGTCATTTGCTACGAATGCAAGGAACCAGGCCACATCCGGAGTGAGTACCCGAAGTTGAAGGCGGGAGGACCGCAAGGTAAAAAGGAGAACCCTCCAAGGGTACTGGGAAGAGCTTTCCAGATTACCGCCGATGAGGAGAAGGCTTCACCGGATGTCATTTCGGGTACGTTTCTTGTCAACTCAGTACCCGCTCTCATATTGTTCGACTCCGGTGCCAGTTTTTCCTTTGTGTCAAATTCGCTTTGCCAAAACCTTTCGATGAACACTAGCGCGTTAGATGATGCTTTAGTTGTTGAGATAGATAATGGTTGTCAAGTAGTGGTCCGAGAATTGTTGCGGGGTTGCACCCTAGAGATCGGAGGGAAGAAATTCTCAATCAATCTCATGCCAATGACCATTGGGGGATTTGATGTGGTGATCGGGATGGATTGATTGGCCGAGAATCGAGAAGAAATTATGTGTGCCAAGAAACTAATTCAAATTCCGACCACTGATGGGGTTGAAGTAGTCGTCTATGGTGAGAGAAGGAAGGGAGACATACCTCTCATCACCATAGCTAAGGCACGTATGTGTCTAGTAAAGGGGTGTTCCTCTTTCTAAGCCTACGTGTTAGACGCTAAACTCGAAAAGAAGAAGCTCGGAGACGTGAAAGTGGTTCGGAAGTTCCCCAACGTTTTCCCGGACGATTTGCCTAGTTTACCATCGGAAAGACAAGTTGAATTTCGGATCGATCTAGTCCCGGGAGCGTCCCCAATTTCTAGAGCTCCCTACCGGTTGGATCCTTCCGAAATGCAGGAGATGTTGTCTCAACTCCAAGATATCCTTGAGAAGGGCTTCGTTAGACCGAGTTCCTCGTCGTGGGGAGCCCCGGTCTTATTTGTCAAGAAGAAAGATGGCACGATGAGAATGTGCATCGACTACCGGGAGTTGAACAAGGCGACCGTGAAAAACAAGTACCCACTTCTGAGGATCGAGGACTTGTTTGATCAACTCCAAGGGGCGGGTTGCTTTTCAAAGATCGATCTTCGATCCGGGTATCACCAAGTGAGTATGAGGAACAAAGATGTCCCGAAGACGGCGTTTAGGACCCGGTACGGGCACTATGAATTTTTGGTCATGCCTTTCGGATTGACCAACGCGCCGACAATATTAATGGACCTAATGAACCGCGTATGCCGATCATTTATCGACAAGTTAGTGATCGTATTTGTCGATGATATTCTTGTCTATTCCAAGGACGAGGTTGAGCATAATCTACATCTTTGCGAAGTCCTAGAGGTCTTGAGGAAAGAGAAACTCTACACCAAGTTCTCAAAATGTGGCTTTTGGTTGGAAGAAGTCCAATTCTTGGAGCACGTTGTTACTCGAGACAAAGTGAAAGTGGACCCTTCCAAGATTGAGGCCATGATGAATTGGGAACCTCCAAAAATTTCGTCAGAGATTCAGAGATTTTTATGTCTAGCGGGTTATTACCGACGATTCATCCAAGATTTCTCGAAAATCGCATCTTCCTCGACGTCTCTTACTCTGAAGAATGTCAAATTCGCTTGGACGGATTCCCAAGAAAAAGATTTATGGACTCTCCAAAGGAATCTTTGCGAAGCGCCGATCTTATCCTTACCCGAAGGAACTGAGGATTTCGTAGTCTTTAGCGATGCCTCGAAGATGCGATTGGGTTGTGTCTTGATGCAAAGCGGGAAGGTGATTGCCTATGCGTCGAGACAACTCAAGGTGCACGAAAAAAACTACCCTACTCACGACTTAGAGTTAACGGTGGTAGTTTTTGCGCTAAAGCTTTGACAACACTACCTCTATGGCACTAAGTGCACCCTCTATACTGATCACAAGAGTCTAAAGCACATCTTCGACCAGAAGGAGTTGAATATGAGGCAAAGGAGGTGGCTAGAACTCCTAAATGACTATGACTGTGAATTACTCTACCACCCCGGCAAGGCAAACGTGGTAGCGGATGCGTTGAGTAGAAAAGAGTATAGCGGGAGTCTGCAAGCTTCTCTCTCTCGAATCGAATTGGTATCAAACTTGATTGAGAAGATCAAGGAGTCTCAAACCGAAGCTCTTCAAGAAGATAAACTAAAGAACGAAGTGATGGTAAAGCAACGTATTCTTCTAACTGAAGATGGTCGTGAGGTGAAGCTCTTCAAGGGGCGAATTTGGGTGCCCAAAGTCGGGGGCAATCGAGAATTACTTCTCGATGACCGTGTAACTTTTAGTGAATGACTCGAGGTATAAATCGTGGGTGGTTGAACTCGATGTCCGTGTAATCTAGTCTGTTTATTCAATGTGGAATTTTAGTGTCTGCGTTTAAGTTTAGTAGGTGGTCCCCAAGTCATGTTTGTATGTAAGCTTGTGGTGGTTGCTCGACAGAGCCGTATACGGAGCTATGAGAAATAGAGAAGTAATCTTAGCCATTCATCTGGTCAACATTTGCGGCTTTGACCGCAAAGCACCGGATAATTCCTTGTGTGGTCTATAGAAGGTAGAGGGGTAATTTCGTAAAATACACGGGATGAGTTCATATATGAATCTTTGTCATTCACAAAGGTTCATATATGAATCTTTGTGATTCATACAGATTCATATATGAATCTTTGTGATTCATACAGATTCATATATGAATCACAAAGGTTCATATATGAATCTGTTAGTTAGTTCAACAGATTCATATATGAATCACAAAGGTTCATATATGAATCAGTTAAAAGAGTTCAGTTGTGAATTGCACTGGTTCATATATGAACATATAGTTCATATGTGAATTATACATGTTCATATATGAACACAACCCGTGTGTTTTGTAAAATTTACGTAATTGTCCTTCTATTTTTGGGATAGCCGCAACTTTTGATCAGTCAAAGCCGCAACTTTTGACCGGTCAAAGCCGCAATATTTGACTAGTCAAATCCGATCTTGACCATATGAATGGCTAGGATTACTTCTCTATTTCTCATATATTTACCATTTCTCAAATGAACCAAACACTATATATATATATATAGGGGCTTAATCATTTCAAAACTCTTAAATATGTGAGATCCATTATAATTCATTAATTTAAGATAATTAATGTTATTAATTAATGAGATAATAATCGAAAATTTATTAAGTAAAAATTAATGTGCTTTTGAAACAATTTCATGCTTATCTATTTATCTCTCTCTCTCTCTCTCCCTCCTATCTCCATATTAGCATGCACATCGTGCACATAAGGTGAACACACTCTGCACACAATGTGAACATCTTAGTAAATTTTTTTACTAGAGTGTTCACAACATAAGGTTCACATTGTGTTCGAAAATAATATGTTCAGATTTAGTTTGTGTTCACAATATGTGTAACATCCCTAAAATTTAAAAATTGCAGATAAATTAAAACTTCCGAAAATCCTTTAAATACACAGTTTTAATAACATAGTACTTAAAGTTTCCAAAGGAAATAAGACATGAAAGTGTATTAGAGTTCTAAACCGCACTATCTAGTTCCTCAAAATGAATTAGAGTGAGTTGGGTGTTATTACAACCACCAAATCTGTTATCTTCCAAAACCGGATGACGCCTCAAAAGCCATCCTATCGAAACCTCTACAAAGCCCCAAGCTTTACTGTATTCCACTAATACTTGATATACATGCCGATAAGAAAAAGCGTTAGGCTTAATGCCTAGTGGTGTTGGTGGAATATAACCCCAAAAGGCTATAGCAACTAGTAAATCATGCAAGTATATATGGCTGACTAGTATCATCCAAAACAAGTAATAATGGTAAGTAATATCATATATCATTCCTCAGAATTTTCGAAGCAAGAAGAGTAACCAAAGTCAACTTTAAGACAATATTTCAAGAGTAAAATCGAAGCAATATCTTTTTAAAGTTGGTAACCAATTACTGAAATGTAACAATAATTCAAAGATATCATGAGTGCAAAAATCAGGTTGAATTTCAGCAAACAGAGTGAAGTGAACATTGCTACAACATCACAAGGGTGCTGCATCAATAGCTCTCTACAACACTACTGGATTGAACGACCTTTCAAGGAAGTGCAAATTAGACTATGGTGATGTATCAAGAACCAAACTAGTACAGATCGTGCCTTTCTTTCCATATAGTTTTGCAACCCATAAGGTTTTTGCAGCTCTCTATAGCCTCTATAACACACTTAGTAAAAACATTTGCGTTGTCTTAATTTTAAGTCCAACTCTTCTGAATAAAATAATATGTGTCAATTTATCAAAGATTACTGAATGAAATATTTGTACCACTTGTGAATAGTGAAGTAAATTGCTATTAACAAAGCAAATATCTACTAACACTTGGCTTAATCTCACAACCTTCACTTACACCCACACTAAGGTGTTTAGTCTAGCATGACTGAATGTAAGAGCTTAAAAGTAAATGACATGAGTGTAAATAACTGTATGTAAATGACTTAAAAGTAATTTTGCAAGAAAAGTAAAGTGAATGATATGAAGGTTGTTGTAGCAATTGCTGATAGTAAATAAAACAAGTACTAAAAGATTGCAAATATATTAAAAACTACTGGAATGCAAAACTTTTAAGAAACTTTGATTCAGATTGTTCATGCATTACAATTGAAGTTCAACCCAAATTTATACTAGGCTTAAAGGAATCAAAAGATGCTTAACTAGTACAAAAGCTATTGTCCATTGGTTAATAACCAAGCATCCAAATGTCAACATGAAAAGTAAAAAGATGCTTAAAGGAACAAAGGCAAGGCATTTTCTAGAGGTATCTTCCATCACAAATCATCAGCATAGTTTTCACAACAAATTTTCAAAAATTCAGAAAGTCCACCTCTCCAAATCCATAAAAATCAATAATCAATCGTTGTAGCAAAGTCAAAGTCTTGATTTCTTAGACATCCTAACCATTAATGTTAGATCTTACAGTGAACGATTATTCACGAGCTCCAAGTTAGTCCATCTCTGATTCTCCAAACTTTGTTCTTAATCTCCAAACATTAGAGATCCAAACCATGTTATCTGGCAAGGAAAATGAAAAATTCGAAGAAAAATAAATCAAATTACTAGTTGAAGATTGCATGAAGTCAAAGAGAAGAATATAGTATTAGGGAGAGGAAGAAAGAGGAATAACAATGCAAGATCTTGTTAATGCTTGAAGTCGAGGAGCTTGAAGAGTTCATGGATTTGATTAAAGTTATTTTTTTCTTTCTGATGTCACATAATATATTATTTTATAAAATGACTAGATACCCTCTTGCGAGGAGCACACGTCAACCTGTTATGTGTGTTAGGCAAGTCGGGAATGGAGTATAGACAACTTTTTGGACGTACAATTGGAAAGGCTCATCCTTATTTGATTCTCGTTTCCCTAGGATTTTTGCTCTAGAAAATGTGAAGGAGGTATCGATGGTGGACATAATCAAACCAAGATATTTGTAGGATTGGCGTAGACACATACGTGAAGGAAGTGAAGCGGAGGAACTGGATCATTTAAAGGATTTGATAAAGGATTGTGAATTTTCAGATAAACCAAATGGTTGGAGATGGAGCCTAGTGAGTAATGGTGTGTTTTTTGTCGGATCTTTGAAACAAGCCATTGAAATCCCGTATTTTGCTGTGGGGGAAAAAGAAACGATTTAGAATTCTTTGTCACCTCCTAGAGTTAACATCTTTATGTGGAGAGTTATGCTAGACCGAGTCCCTACGTGTACATGTGTCAACCTGAATAAGATTATGTTGGATATCGAATCCATCCTATGTCTAGTTTGCGGTTCGTCTCCGAAAACAATCGATCATGTGTTTTTCGGCTGTCTAGTGGCGAAGGAGATGTGGAAATTTATCGAGAGATGGTGGAAGATCTCTTTACCAGCAGATAAATCTTTGGATTCGATGCTCATCGGGGTGAAATCTGGTTGTAACGAAAGTCGTGTTAAAGAAGCATTAGAGGCAATTCTTTTCATCAGTAGTTATTGTTTGTGGTATTTCCGGAACAGGTGTGCATTCGACGAATCTCCTTCATGTAAAGACTCCCTCCTCGATCAGATTGTCGAAAAGTCTTTCATTTGGTTATTGGCTAGGTGTAATGGGTGTGTTAAAAATACTACATCGTGGAGAATCATCCTATCAATTATATTAAGCTTTTGTAATGGTTCTGTACCTTTTTTACTAGCTACAATAAAGTTGGGTTTTGTTTCAAACAAAAAAACATGGCAACATGGGACACAAAATGGTAGGAAATAACGAACATACGTAGCAGGGACACAAATCAAAACAAAATGCAAACCATAACGAAAGATAAGCAATGAACAAAATTAAGGAACAAAAAGCACAGTTTCACAACAAACTTTATGGACAATATTTGTATTTACCCAAAAGTTAATTTATGCATTTTTAAGAAAAACATATCTTGTGTTAATTGACTTTTTCTGATAAAAACAACTTGATTAGAAAAATCATCATTAAGCAAAATTGAATTTCAAATCAAGATCCTTTCTGAAAAGATAATCTTATTTAATTTTCTTGGTATCCGGCTTGCTATCTAAGGTCGATCCCAAGCCTCAAATGATCTGATTACGGGAACTTCAATTTTTCTTACATCTAATCAAGTTTCGATATCGTAGGGATTTTGCATGGAACAACCAAACAATACCTTTAAACAATTGAAAAATGGCTTCCATTTTAAA
Source organism: Arctium minus (assembly GCA_954870635.1). NCBI lineage: Eukaryota > Viridiplantae > Streptophyta > Magnoliopsida > Asterales > Asteraceae > Arctium > Arctium minus. Next base: position 60,190,893 of record OX941093.1, read on the forward strand.
TAACGACAACAACCTTCGTTGGGCTCATCGTGTACGCACACTAGTTTCTTCTTGTATGCTTTCTTAAAGTAATTATGAATTGAAAAAGATGTTCGAAGTATATTAGTGCTAACAATCCATGCATAACGTGTTAACTTTTGTCAATGTAAACATCATTAGCAATTAAATACAATCCTTCTAGCACTTGTTCAACCGTTATAAAAACATCATCATGTTCAATTACTAATCAATGGATCAAACGTGGTCCATCCTTAAAAACGTCTATTAAAAGATGACCAGGTTTGCTCCATTGTTTCCTAAAAACATAAGAGAAACTCCTCAGGCCTTCTTAAATCATCCATAGTTATGACTTCTCGAGATCGAGCCATAGTTATGCATCTTGAATTGTGCCCTAGCTAGTTTCATATCGTTACAATATATATAAAATCGCTCGCAATTCAAGTGGATGGGAGTGACCTTGGCTTGAAATTGATTAGGGGCCTGACCAAATACCTCCACCTCCATCAGTAACATATGACAAGCACGACAATGGTACGAGGCATAACCCTCGACTTCTAAGATCTCTTGTTGCCTCTTCATTTCCATCTATCGTCACTGAAACCTGGTTGCAAACAAATATAATTGTATTTTTCTGTTAGTATTATATATATATATTAGATCACATGTAGTTTGTAATCGTGTTAATACAAAATCAACATGGGACAATATATCTAGATTATGAGATAAATTTACGACCTACGATTCGTTATGGGACCCTAATATTTTGGCAATTTTGATAAAAATTGGCGTTGTATTTTCACAACTTTTTTTGTATAGTTCCCCTATATTTCTCAAGCCTAATCATTTTTCCTTTCAAATATCCCCATACATAAAAAATCAAATGTATACAATTTCTTACCCCTTGTGTTGATGTTCTGTTGGCCTTAAGTGTTGACTTCATATATGGCACGCTCAAAGTCTGCAAAGTATCACTAATATTAGAGAATAAACGAATTCATGCTAACTCAAGTATAACTAATAAAAGTTATATTGTTAACTCCAAATTATAGGAAGTTAAATAAAAATAGAAAACCAACATATATATAAAGTTGTGTTGTCATCACAAATCAGAATAATATTATCATGTTTCCTCAAATATGGAAATCATCCTAGCTAGTCCAAAGGTTATGCTTTTAATCTTGTTGCCGTTTATTTGGAGAAAAAATGTCAAGAACATATGGATCACATATTTTCAAAAGGTTCTCCACGACATCTGTGTCCCTTCGTACACTAATTGATGTGCCACAATATGACACACTAAACCAAATAGTTTTATCAGAATATGTAAAATCCCCAAATTTACTCTTAAAAAGAACCTTTAAGGAGAGGAGAGTTTCCATCATACATATGAAGGATAAATGATTAAATTATAGCTGATGTGACACTTTAACATGCCCTCTCTAACTAACGGAGGTTAGATAGGCAAATATATATTGTACTAGAGAGTTGAGAGGGTGAGGGGGCTAGACGAGTACAAAATATATGGAACCCCTAAAAAGAGAAGGAAGGTTCCAATATATATGAAAGAGAAATGAATATTAACTAACATAGACTTCTAACAAGTTCAATGACTTTTTCACACTTGCTAGATAGTAAAAGAAAAACATAACATATTTTGTTATCGTATGACACTTATTAAGTTCCCGTCCCCCATCAGCGTATTTTTTTTTACGCGCCCGTAACTCTTCCTCAGCCAGGATGGGGCAGAATAGCAGATCAAGTACAAGTATTAGTAGCATAACAAAAATGCGTACTCTCATTGCCAGAAAAAAAATACTAAGAAAATTACTTTTGGTTGCATGTCAAAATATGCAATATTTCATTTTTCATAGGACTCTCTTGTAAATTTATATATTTGTTAATTAACAATTCCTAAAAAATATTTGTAAGATTAATGATTTTTAGTAAGGTTTTTACTCTATAAAAAAAATTAGGTATTTAATTTTATAGTTAACCAATTTTTTTAAATTAAATTGTATTTATTAAAAGAAAGAAAACGTGGATAAAACCTAGGTGGTATATATATATAGGGTTTCATCATCGTCTAAAGCTTATATATATTGTGCTCTCATTCTCACTAAAACACGTACACATTCAATCTCTCTCTCTCTCACACACACTCATTCACACATACACATATAGGATCATGTTCAGGAAGAAATCGTAAAAAAATTAAACTGAGAAACACTTTAGTAACGATTAATCTGATGGTGTATGCATATGCATATAAGTAATTTTTCCAGTATGCACATGTGCATAACATGCAGACGTGCATAGAAACCAGGAAATATCTTCAATTACTTGTATGTACATATACACACCGTACAAATAAAAGGTTATTAAGGTGTTCCTTAATTTGTTTATTTTTCTGGAGGTTTTCTCTTAAACCTTTCTCTTTTTATATGTGTGTTATACACACAATATGTATATGAATACATTCAAAAACACACACGTATATAAAAAATATTTTCATTCCATAATTAAAATTTGCTTGTACAAAAGGTTAAAAACCGTCAAAAACTCTATGCTTCATCCATCAATATTTTGAAAAATAAAATAAAAGATGTGAATATTTTCTGAAACAGTTTTCTCGAGATTTAGAAATTTCTACTAACTATTAGTATAGAAAATCTATGGACATAACTTGTAGAGAGAATGCAAATAGGAGGGGGCAAAATAAAGAAAGTTAAAACCAAAGAGCCTCTGGCTCAGTGGGTTGTAATATCGGACAACCCAACATTTATAAAGATCAAGACTTTCAACCTTATCGTGTGTGAATATTATATATTCCAAAAATAATGAATAAGAACATAAAATTTAGATAGTAAAATTATAGAAGAGCAATAGTTAAGACAAATGGGAAGAAACATTACACTTTTTAAATGGATATATATAACAAGATGGTATTTGAATGAGTAAAAAAACATGAATATGTAAAGACATAATAAAGCATTAAAATTTATTCAAATAAAAACAATGTAGCAACCTTAATTAAAATTTTAAATGATTAACTTATAAGATAAACCAATTTACTAAAAAGACATAATTGAATAATTAAAGGATGTAAAGGGAGTAGTAAATCTTTATATATATTAAAAGAGAAACCAAGCATAATGACTTGGCAACATGGGATTTGAGTATTTACTCAAATCTTGAAATATGGTTGTGTTTCATCATCCCACATTGGTGGAAAGATGATAATTTGGAAGAAGATGATGGATATATATATATAAAAGAGTCATTGATGTCATTGAAATCTAAATCCATGGTTGGAATCAAAACCAACCAAAAGGTAAAAATTATAGTGTAAAATACATATTTTAATTAGGTTTGAGTATTCCTCAAATCTTGAAATATCATCATCCTACATTGGTTGAAAGATGATAGTTTGGAAGAAATATTTATCTTTATATATATTAAAAGAGAAACCAAGCATAATGACTTGGCAACATGGGGTTTGAGTATTACTCAAATCTTGAAATATGGTTGAGTTTCATCATCCCACATTGGTGGGAAGATGATAATTTGGAAGAAGATGATGGGTATATATAAGAGTCATGGATGCCATTGAAATCTAAAACCATGGTTGGAATCAAAACCAACCAAAAGGTAAAAATTATAGTGTAAGACACATATTTTGATGAGGTTTGAGTATTCCTCAAATCTTGAGATTTCATCATCCTACATTGGTGGGAAGATGATAGTTTGGAAGAAAATAATGGGTATATAAAAGAGTAATGGGTGCTCTTGAAATCTAAAACCATTGTTTGAAGCAAAACCAACCAAATAGTAAAATTTATAGTGCAAAACACACATTTAAATTAGGTTTGAGTATTCCGCAAATTTTGAAATAAGGTTGAGTTTTGTCATCCCATATTGATGGGAAAATGATAACTTAAAAGAAGATAACAGGTATATAAAAGAGTGATGGATGCTTTTGAAATCTAAAACCATGGTTGGAATCAAAACCAATCAAATGGTAAAGATTATAGCACAAAACACACAATTAAATGAGGATTGAGTATTCCTCAAATCTTGAAATAAGGTTGAGTTTCAACATCCCACATTGGTGAAAAGAAGATAATTTGGAAGGAGATGATATGTATATAAAAGTGTGATGGATGTTTTGAAAATATATAATCATGGTTGGAATTAAAGCCAAACAAATGGTAAGATTATGGTGAAAACACACACAGTTAAAATCTTTATATATTAAAGTAAAACCCACAATGAATGAGGTGACATCATAAGGAATGAGTATTCATCATTTCTTCAATTGTGGTTGAGTTTGGTGTATTCTACATTGATGGTGTGATGAAATATTGACAATGAATGATTGGTATATGATGGGGCTTGAGATGCCTTTGTTGTAACTCATGAAGTTGGCTCATATTGGCTGATCCTCTAAACTCATGAAGTTGGCCGATCCTCTAAACTTACGGGTTGGTTGATTTTGGCTAACGCTCTCTTAGCAAACATGTTAACTATACAAAATAATAAAAAAATCTTATAAGATTCAGATATTTTAAAATCTTGGAGTAGGTGTGATTTCAACTATCCCACATTAATGATAAATCTTTATTTTGAAGAATGAATGTGAGTATAAACGGGTAAAATATTCATTTGAAAACTTTATATATATTAAAGTAAAACCCACAAAGAATGAGGTCACATTATAAGGAATGAGTATTCATCATTTCTTCAATTGTGGTTGAGTTTTGTGTATCCCACATTGATGGAGTGATGAAATATTGACAATGAATGATTGATATATGAAGGGGTTGAGATGCATTTGTTGTAACCCATAAAGTTGGTCGATCCTCAAAGCTTACGGGTTGGTTAATTTTGGCTAACGCTCTTTTAGCAAACATGTTAACTATACAAAATAATAAAAAATCTTATAAGATTTAAGTATTTTAAAAATCTTGAAGTAGGTGTGATTTCGGCTATCCCACATTAATGAGAAATCTTTATTTTGAAGAATGAATGTGAGTATAAAAGGGTAAAATATTCATTTCAAAACGAAAAATGTTAGTTGGCTAAATGACTACATTTATTTTGCAAAACAAACCTATTTATATGAAATCTTTATATATATATTAAAGAAAGATAAAAGACATGTGACGTGACATTATGAGAGTTAAGTAGTTTTAAATCTTGATGCATGGTGTGATCTTGGTTATCCCATATTACAGAAAAATCTTTAGTTTGAAGAATAGATGTGGGTATATGAAACAATGATGCTTTCTTTTTGAAAATGATAAGGATAATAAATACTTTCATTTTGCAAAATAAACTTATTTATATGAAGAGGGACGTTCAAATGCAACCCATTTACATGATATAACCCCTCTATCCACTACTCATATAGAGGGGCGTTCAAATGCAACTCATTAATGATGCACCCTTTTATCCACCGCTCATTTTATTTTGCATAACAACCCCCTCTATGAGAGTTAACTATTTTAAAATTTTGATGTAAAGTGTGATTTTGGTTATCCCGTATTAAAGAGACATCTTTAGTTTGAAGAATAGATGTAGGTATACGATAAGATGGTGTTTTTCATTTTGAAAATGATAAGGTTAATAACTACATTTCTTTTGCAAAACAAAGATACTTATATAACATCTTTATGTATATAAAAGGAATATGAAAGACATAAGATGTAGCAATATAAGAGTTAAGTATTTTAAATCTTTATATATCTATTTAAATGGACAATCTACATATTACTACCTAAATTACTCATGCTACCGCGCAACGTGTGCGGTTTCCGCACTAGTAAATTGTAGTTGATGGAACCAAGAAGAATGTTTTGAAGAAATGGAAGTAAGAGTCGTACCTCGACTTGGTTTTGCAGAAAATTGATATATCCAATAGCCTCCATCAACACCGATGCTGTATCTGTCTGCAAATATCATCCAGAATGCCACCATCGATTTAATTAAATATTAATTGGTATGGGTCATCAAAAAGCACTTCTGATCAAACTAATTAAATTAATACTTTTTAAATACTAAATTTAAACTGCAATTTTTAACTTGAAGTGCAGTGGTGCACTGAGATTCATGATATATATATATATATATAATTCATTTTATACTTCTCATTGATTTTAATATCTGAACATAAATCGTTTAAAACATAGAAAAATGAATGCAATATTTTTGTGGGGATTTAAAAAAAAATCAAAATGTTTTTTTAAGAAAGAAAACAAACACAAAACTCTTTAAATTAAGTTTACAATAACTAATTTAAGAATAAAACTAACTAAATAAATAAATGATTTGCAGGAGAAAGCTACCAACTTTTTTAGTGATGGGAGAAGACAGAAAACACTACCTTCCCAAAAGGTGCCACCAACTGCTGGAGGGCTGCAATTCTATCTCCTAACTTCTCCTTTCTCACCTGGTTACACATGTTAATATTTACACTTAGATAATGTGTATATATGTATATATGTATTATGATTACTACTTATTCAATATGGTCAGCTTTAATTTTTTTTAGGTATTTTCATCAACATGTTCACATTCTAATACATTTTATATAGAAAAATTACATAGTTGTGTTCAAACGTCAAAAAAAATTATAGAACACCGAAAACTGATGTAAACCGAGGAACACGAAAACCTTGCAATAATACAACTGAGACATGTACCCCAAGGATTAAAATTTACCACTAAAAACTGTTTGGTCAAAACCAGAAATAATAGAAAACCTAGATAAATGTTGGTATTAACTTTTTCTACACAAAGAAGATAATTGTTGTCCACTCTAGGGTTAAAGAAAAGTCATTTCACACCCAAAAGTCAATTCTAAACTATTTTCTGGATGGAAGTTGTAGAAGATAAAAACTGAGTTTCTAATTATGGAACGTTTTAATCAAAAGAAAGATGCTACTTATTTTATCCTGAAAAAGGGGTTCCTTTACTTTTGATAACATTTTTTTTTCTTAACTATATATGTCCGGGCCAGCTTGCGTATCTCGACTAACTCCAGGGGCCTCGAGAAAAGTTAGGAAAATCCCCGGTGGCTTTGCAGGACCCGAACCGGTGACCTCTTAGGAGAATCCCCAAATGTCCAAGTCTTATTGTCAGTTGAGCTAATTCCTCAAAGTTTTCGCATAACATGTTTGTCATAAATTTTAGTTTCATCACCAAAATGTTTAGTGTTTTTGTAGTATTATATATATAGAGTATAGACCAATCATCCGAAACTGTTTTTGAATGGAAATAATAGAAGATAAAGGCCGGGGCTTTAATTCTAGTTACGGAATGCTTATATAATCACCTTAAAAGGTGCACAAGAGGCGCGAGGCTCCAATTTTGATTTCTTCGGTATTGTGGCTTGAGGAGCCTTTGTGTCCATGTAATTGCTAGCTGGTCTCTTTGCTTCTGTACAGCTGGTTCTAGTGTTGAAGGCTGATGGTATCTGAAATTAGTTGAAACATGTATAAAGTTTAGTTTGAACTTTGAATCATCATCAAAACATATTAAAGACTGCATTTTGGCCTGAATCAAAGTAAAGAGATGAATGTAATGTAATGTATAAAGTTGAAGGTACCATTGAGAAGGAAAAGGAAAAGAGAAATAAAAAGAAGGCAACTTTTACTTGTTTAGGAGATATTTATTTGCGAAAAAGGTGGGAAAATGTTACAAAAAGAGTACAAATAAAGTCTTAGAGGATGTCACCCATTTTCTAGAAATTAAAGACTCCAATATGTTATTCTTAAAAAATCGGGAAACCGCATGCATCTCAGAGGTTGAACTTTTGTTCCTAACGTGATCAATTGGATGTTGATCAAACTATTTGGTTTATCTGGAAACTCGAAGTTTGTTGTCACAAAAATAAAAGAAATGGAAAGGAAAAACGAGGAAGAGGAGACATCTAATGAAAAAGAAAAAAGTTAACCTACAAAAATAATTCTATTTTTTCTGAAAGACTAGAAAATTGACACCGAGCATGATGAAATTATCGGCGTTTCGTTTACTTAATAACCATTGGGTTAAATTAACCGAAAGAAAACATTTAGTGGTAATCCAAGAAATAATTTAAGGCCATCAATCGTTTAATTAGATTGGTGTTCTCTACTCTCTAGTCTCATCATCACTCAGGATATATATATATATATATATATATATATATATATATATATATTAATTTGAGTTTATACAAGAACAACATTAATTTAAGAAAAACACGAGAACAACCGAGTACATACAAAATAATACTATATGATTTACGTACAAAATCATATTAGGCCGTGGGCAAAGTCGTACGCGTCCGTTTTTTTCGAGTTAATGTAAAATCACGTAGGATTTTGTACATGATTTGCTGTTTTCTTAAATAGTCAGCATTCTCGTTTGAACTTTCATATATATATATATATATATATATATATATATATATAAATGCCTCGGATCCCTTCTTTTTTTGTCTTCTTAAAAAAATAGATGGAATAATAGCAAGACAAATAAAAGAAAGAGAAAGAAACTCACTTTACTAGGGCAAATTACTGGCCTGTGATTTGGTTGATGCATCTTATCAAGGCCATATGACAAACAAGTGTCTTTGAAAAAGCTTCCAAGTTGATGAGGATTGAATGAAGAATGATGGCTAAAATTCCCGTTAAATCTTGGCGAACCGAAGAGATCCAAAGCTGGCAAGTTCATATCAAAAGATTCCGAAGAAATTGCTCCAGCTGGGGATTGATTCAAATTCGAAATATTAATCGTCGGAAAAATCTGGCTAAAAGTCCCTCTAGACGATATCCGACTGGAACAATTTTGGAAATGATTATTTGGAGCATCATCTGGGAATTGATCTATAATCTGACCACCTTTTATTTGACACCCATTTGAGAATGTTCTAAGCAACAAATCCTGATTGTTATTGTATCCAGCAGAATTAGATGGGTTTAAGTGCAAATCTTCAATACTGGATGTTGGGCTACTGTTTATCATTTCCAAAAATTTTGGATATGATTCTGAGCCCGAGAATTCATCTTTGATCCTTGCAAGACGTTGCAATTCGTGGGTCATGAAGTTTTCGACAGGATTGCTTATTACATTAATGCTGTTGTTCCAGGGTAATCCCAACACATGTACCAAAGGAGTACTGCTAGTGTTTTGACAAGGTGCGAAATCGATATTACTGCCTAGTTGTTGCTTCAGATCTCTATCGTTGCTCGTACTGTTCCTGTGCAATTTAGTAAAAAACACACATAATTAAACACAGAAAAAAATTTCCTATTTTTGCTAGTAAATGTGGAATTAGATCCAAACCCTAATGAGAAATCGATGATATTGTAATAAGAGAATATAATGAACAAGTTTATCGACACAAAAATAGAAACTTTCGATACGTGTGTGTGATTTCGTGGCACATAACTATGAATCTAGAAAACAAAAGTATCAGATTAGTCTAAAGTTTAGTCACAATTAATGACTGAAAAGAAGCAAACCTAAGTTTCCAAAAATAGAAACTTATTAAGAGAGATGGAAAAACTTACAAGATGGGATTTTGGGACCATGAAAGTCCATAGCAAGAAGAGTCCAACACAGGCTGATGATCTTGATGATGTTGTTGATGAAAATTTGCAGACTCCATATAGTTTATATGAAATGACAGATTATAATATATTTTTGAAACACTTTATTGTTTTGAAAATTAACATAAAAGAAATGGAAAGATTAACAAAGGGAAAAGGGAGATGGGATCTTGAAAATCCCAAGAAAATGAACTAAGCTTTGTGATCATATAAATTAAGATGGTGGAGAGAGAGAGAGAGGGAAAGCAAATTTACTAAAGAATCTCAACATCACCCAGTTCAAATTCAAAGATTGAGGTGATGACACCCATATATACTATACAAACACATGTAAGGATTTAACACATCTCTGTGTGTGTATGTGTGTGTGTGATTTTAGTTATGCTTTTTCATAGTATCTGCTGCACTCTTCACTCTTTTAAAGTCTCTTCTTAAAGCAACCCTTGAAAAAAGGAAAGCAAGAAAAAAAGAAATATACCCTTCAGCTTCAGAGACACCTCTCTTTTCACTGAAACTTTTTTGCACCCTCACCAACATATATTATAAACAAACACTGATCAATAAACATATATATATATATATATATAGAGAGAGAGAGAGAGGGGGGAAGGATCATGCAAGAAGTTAGATATTTTGCGAGAAGACGAGAAGTGTGATATCATATATAATTACACGGCCTGTGGGTGTGTAATCATATATGATTAAATGACTATGTATTGTCAATGTAACATATGTTTAATCATATATGATGATTAAGTTTGTGTATCATATATGATATCAAACTTCTCGTAAAATGTTTAGCTTCTCGTTTGAATCTGCCGCTATATATATATATATATATATATATATATATATATATATATATATATATATATATATATATATATATATATATATATATATATATCTTGCATCTCTCTAACGGCATAGGGTATAGTATGATGGGTAGGGTGGGGTGTTTTTTTATTTTTTATTTGTGTGTGTGTGTGGGGGGGGGGGGGGGGGGGGAGGGTAGCTAAGTTGCAATTACAAGGAGATGATTATGGTTGCTCCTACAACACCATAATTATGAATATGTTCTTTTGCCTTTGATCCCAAGACTTTAAAAAAAGTATGCACCCCAGCCAAAATCATGATGGTTAAACACCATGCCACATGCGTGTAGGCCTATAGATGTGTTTGTGTATTTATGGATAGCTAGTGACTACACCCATCAAAACGAAGGCCACTTTTCGGTCAACTTTCTTCTAGCCGTGACTTAGTTAATTATCGAAGGGTTGGAAACAAATCGGTTCTAGCGTATGGACCATCCAAACGGATTGAATCCAAGTCGTCGATTAACTAGACCATTTAACGGCTGTAAATGAGTTGATTGAAGCATACTCTTGGTCAATGGATCATTTGGTAGGGTATAGATCAAGTTCAAACAGTAGAGTGGAAAAACGATATATATCCATTCCCTTTCAAGCTTCAATATCATTTTTTTTGTGGTCCTTTCCTTCATTGACATTGAAGTCACTTTCAATGTTTTTTTACACTGATTAAGAGTGATTAAAATTATATTTATCCTTACTTTCAACATTATGGTGTAGGCATGACATGCAAATGTGAAATTCCCCTTCTAAGGAGGGTGGAAATACCCTTCAGATATGGTTGCATGTGAAACTAGTCATGGAAATAAGACCCGCTCCATTGGGAACCGGGTGTACCCGTCCCAACGAGGACAGGGATTCCCCGCAAAACCGGGGAACGGGGATCGGGACAGGGATCCCCGAAAGTTAAAAACCGTGGATGGGGACGGGGACGGGTAATGTGGTCCCCGCTCTGCCCCGTCCCCGAATATTAAATATATTATATAATTATTATTAATTATAATATTATTTATACATAACTAGATTCAATATCTTTTAAATTTAGAAAGATAATTTTGACATTTCTTCTTTTATATATATATATATATATATTGAGTTGTTTTACTTATTTTAGATTAAAAAAATTTAAAGCTGAAAGCGTTTGATCAAACGATTAAGTATGATTTTGCGACTTTGTTCACATATGAATATTCGATACTCTATAAAAGCAAAATTTGAAAATATGCAAGATTTAAACATGAACCATTATCGATCGAGTATGGTATTGAACACATTTGATTTAAAATATCTTATATTAAATGGGAAAAAATCCTCGATTCCCCGTTGGGGATCCCTGTTTCCCGTTGGGGACGGGGATGGAGATGTAATCATATTCTTCAATGGGGACGAGGATGGGGACGAGGATGGGGATTGAGGTCCCCGCCCCATCCCCGCTCCATTTCCATGCCTATGTGAAACCAAAAAAATGAGGTTAAAGTGATTTTTCTAGGTCCTTAAGTTTGTAATTATGAGTTTTTATGGGAAAAACCACAAATATTAAAACTTTATGGTTTATATGAACTTTTATGAAATAAAGATATGGTATTTATTTTGTGATACCATTTCAAAGAGTTTTTGGATCCGCTTCTGCTTATAAGTTTTGGTTCACATTTTTGATCCAACACAGTTCCAAATTCATGATATATCGATGGTAGTACTCTTATACTATTACAGCAAAAGACAACGTATTTATTGCTTTTGCTGGTTATTAATTAATTGCTTCTTGTAAGATGATGTATTCACTTCTAGGCAATGTGTTTTGCCAATTTCCAAGCTGATTTTAAACGATCCAAGCAAAAATATTGGCATTTGGACTTCTTTGATCTCTCTGAATTTGCTCTCCGTTTCTATTCCAAAGTGTGAAGACTTATATAATATTATCGTAAAAAAATTGTTATGATAAAAAACATTGAATCGTTTGATTAATTAGATACATATATTGTAAAAAGAAATTAGTAATTAAGTTGATCAACCGAAAACACAAGATTTTTTTATTGAAAATAACCCAAATTACAAAATGATATAGCTAGGCCACTCAAATTATAGCAAAAACATGAAAAGAATCCCTATAATTCCACCAAATTAACTAATCCATCATCATCAATTTAAACTCTGAATAATTAAGAAAATCTAATAAAGTCATTTGTTCCTCGTCATTATCTCTCAATAACAATTTCCAGATTCTGATCATTATATATTTTCACGTAGCGTCATATATTCGAAAGCAATGACCGATCAACTTGCAATAACATTTCTCGTTCATTACATGAAAACCCATCTAATCTTATAGTTGGATATGAAATCTTGAAGCTAAATTTTCTCCTTTTTTTTTTCTCCAAACCTGAACTTTTCTACATCTCTAATCACTCATTTCTCGTGAAATAGCTATAAGTTCATAAGATTTGTTTATATATATATATATATATTGTTTATAACAAGCGGGGATTAAAATCGCCAAATCCTCTTTGCATTGTTTAGTTTCAAATAACTGGCGTAGAACTTAATTAAAAACAAAATGATAAGAATGAAGATTGGCATAAAAAGTAACATTCTAAAATTTTATACAAGGTAAAAAGACAGAAAATATTATGACAAAAATAAACATATAAAGAAACAAATGCAGAAGACAAAGGCAGGGTCACGCTATAAAACGACACATTTTTGGATACACATTTGAATGATGATGTCAATGACATATGCATGACATTTTCATTTATTAAATTAGGCCAACGAAGTTGATCGATGTGTTTTTAGCCTAATTCCACCTTTTTGAAGGATTTTTAAAGTTTTTTGGTTGATTTCGAAGGACTTTTTCGGTTTTTTGTCGATTTCAAGAAACTTTTTCGGCTTCTTTTTGTTGATTTCGAGAGAAATTTTTATTATTTGGTTGATTTTAAGGTACTTTTTTTGTTTGGTGGGGACACCGGAAAGAAATTACCGGGGGGGGGGGGGGGATGTAGCAGAAAGTTAAGAAAAACTTGTTTTTAACATAGGAAAAAGGGAAAAAAATTTGATGGGTGCCCACCCCCCACCCTCTAAACACTAGATCCGCCAATGATTTATGTATTAAACTCACCTTAGAAGCTTACTGAATAAGCCACTTTTATTTCATTAAGCTACTACCAAACAGTCATGTATAGCTAACTGAATAAGATGTGAGTCTCATTAAACTCATTAAGCTGCTAACAAACAGGTCATAAGTTTACTTCTCATAGGTGATCAATTCAAGTCCCCGTAACCTAGAAGAATTTGTCTTACTATTTTTCAAGGTGTACTAGCTAGTTATCCAAAAAATTGACATTTGAACGAATCAAAAGTGATGATCTTTAATACAAATTAAAATAGGTATGATTGAGTTGAGTTAATCTATCAAGGGTTATTGACACCGCCAAGAAATGGGTTTTTTTTTTCTTTCTAATTTCCTGGATAAAGCCTAGTCTTAATTACTGGTGGTGTTATTATGATTGTATTAAATTAAGGGGACTTTTGGGTTGGACAAAAGCATCTATAAGTTAAGCCAACTCAGTTTTGTAAGGGATAATGAACCTGATCAGTTTTACTTTCTCCTTAATGTGAGTTGAGTTTATCTCCTCTTTTATCCTTTGTTCATAGGCTACTTCAAGTGTATTATGTCCTTGTAAAACTCATTGGCCGGACCGTGTCATTTGGTATCACAGCACGAGGTTGAAAATGGTGCGTCCTAGAGCACACAAACACCAACGAGCCTGACAAAGAGAACGCGACCTGCGTGACATTGAGTTGAACGAGTTGAGACAACTTGTCCAGCAACTCCAGCAGCATCTGGAACGCATGGAGTCTTCTAGGCATAACCGGAATGGTAGCGAAATCCCTAACGATGACGATGAAGAGACCAACCCCTTCCACGGAGACCATCATTTGGTTTCGAGTGATGTAGAGGCTCTTCATCAGAATCGTACTCGAATAGACACTCGTTCCCGTCGGGCTTTTGATCTAAAGGCGGAAATACCGATGTATGAAGGTCGTATTAAACCAGATGAGTTCATCGATTGGATCAATACGGTTGAACGCATGTTTAATTATCAAGATGTCCCAGACGAGGAAAAGGTGAAGATTATTGCCATCAAACTAAAGAAACATGCTTCTATTTGGTAGGAGCAACTAAAAATGAGGTGTGCTCGTGAAGATAAGTCAAAGATTAGAACTTGGGAAAAAAATGAAAAAAGAACTGCGAAAGAAGTTTCCACCTGATGGATACTTACAGGATGCATTTGTCCTCCTCCATGATTTTTCTCAACGTGATAAAACTGTAGCAGAATTAATATACGGAAGAATTTGATCACCTCATGTTGAAGTGTGGCATTGTAGAGCCCCAAGAACAAACAATAGCCTGATATCTTTGTGGGATTCGGAAAAAGATTCATGACATGGTAACTCTCCAACCGTTCATTACTTATCATGATGTGTTTAAACTTGCTACAAAAGTGACTCAAGGAAAAATAGGCCAGAAAATCAATGAGTTATGGTAGCTCCCGAGTTCCAAGTCGTGACTTTGTTACCAATCGGGGGAGTAGCTCTCAACCAATTAGACCATCATCAAACAAGGGAAGTAAATCACTTCCCATAAATGGGACGGCTGCTGGACCATCTTGAGCAACACCAAAGACCGTGTAATGTTACAAGTGTAAGGGATATAGTCATATTGCATCTGAATGTTCGAACCAACGAATTTTTTCGGTCGTTGAAGAACCTTATGAAGAAGAATCTGCTGATTTCGAATCCCCACCTATCTTTGATGAACCAACAGAGGAGAAATATGTCATATACGACGACATGGGTGAGATGTTGGTGATACGACGAGTCTTGCACAACAAACTGGTAGACGATGACGTATGGCTTCGAAACAATAGTTTCCATACCCGTTGCACCTCTCATGGTAAGGTATGTAATGTTATTATTAATAGTAGGAGTTGTAAGAATGTGGTTTCGGACACCATGGTTCAGAAATTACCTCTCAAAATTGAAAAACACCCCCAAGCCTATAAGCTTTCTTGGCTGCAAAAGGAAAATCGGTGCATGTGGACCAACGATGTTTGGTAAATTTTTCCATTGGGAGTAAATATTGTGATGAAGTATTGTGTGATGTAGTACCCATGGATGCATGTCATCTACTTCTCGGAAGACCATGGAAATTCGATAGAAAGGTTTTTCATGATGGGTTTAAAAATACTTACTCTTTTAAGAAGGGTGATGCCAAAATCACTTTGGGGCTGTCAAGATGGGAACATCACCTAAACTAACACATGCAGAAGGTAGCTTGTTCCTATCCAAATCTTTAAGGATGCTTTGATAGAATCTAAGGTGGGTTATGCACTTTTGCTGAAAGAAGTTAAGGGTGATAACCGGGAAATCCCTAAGGTGTTGGTGTTGAATCAAATAATTGTATTCAAGATTAAAGGGTCTAAACTGGATTTGTTTGATAGTTAAAGTTAGAGAGTTTATTGTGTAATAAACTAATAGTTATTAGTTATTGGGCCTCAAGCCCGTTTAGCATTTAGCAAAGCCCATTAGGCACTAGGCCTGGGTATTTAATGTTTTAATTAGTTTAGTTTTAGGGTTAACCTTTGATAACTACAATAATCATATTAGAGAGATGTAGCTGTTTTCTCTGTATTCAAGGGTATCAAGAACACACAAGGTTTAACTGTTTATTCAAGGGAATGATATGTTATTCTAATCTTTATATCTCTTGATATTATTGTGTTTGTGTGTTAATCATCAACTAGATTAAACTGGGATAACAAGTGGTATCAGAGCCTAAAGAATCAAGTTTTTGGATTTATTGATTACTCGCTGTGTTTATCGATTGCTATACTTGTGAAAATCGATTTCATGAACTTATGTGGCTTTATGCTTGAAAGCAATCTAATTAGATGAGTTTTATGGTATTAAAAGTGAACTGATAAGTTAATTGCTCTCTAAACCTTCAATCGATTAGCCTTTTATGATTTTCTTTAATCTGGGTTCGATAAAAGTTGTGAACCGGTCGATACTGTGTTCTTCAAATTAATACATGATAGTTGAAATTAATCTTTGATTTTGATTGAAGTGTGACCGATACACGTTTCTGGGCACAAAGGTGTAATTTCTGCATTCAATTTCTGTGTTTTGTGTGGTTTTTGAGTTGATTATTGTTTCTATTTATCGACGTTCTGGGCTGATTTAAGAACATACCGGTCGAGACCATTAGGAACACATCGGTCGCTATAAACACCGGTCAATACATTAGCCCGGTCGCCCGGTACACTCACAATCCACACCGGTCGACCGCTCAATACCGGTCGAACTCACTATATCGGTCCATAGCATTATCGGTCCATATCTCTATCGGTCCACTTTCCATACCGGTCGCAAGGATTATCGGTCAAATCTTATTACCGGTCGAACTTCCTTAGTCTTTATCGGTCAAGACCAATACCGGTCGACACCATCTTATCGGTCAGAACAACCTACCGGTCGAACTCGATATCGGTCAACACTTTATCGGTCGAAACAAGTTACCGGTCCAAGCATCTTACTGGTCTAACAAGTTCCCGGTCGACAACAGTGTTTGCGCCATTGCTTACTCGCGAGAACCCCTGTTTGCGCAACCCAAGGCTCACGCAAATCGCACTTTGCGTGACCCACTATTCGCGCAATTCTCACTTTGCACCACGGTCTTCTCACGCAAACCGTACCTTGCGCGACCCACGTCTCACGAGAACCACACTTTGCGCGAACCAAGGCTCGTGCGAACCTCTGCTTTGCGCGACCCACTGCTCGCGAGAATCTCACTTTGCGCCACCTGAGGCTCGCGCAAACCTTTGTGCCGCTGTCCTTATTAAATATCTTATTAGCGCGTTAGATTTAACTGTGTTTAATCAATTAGAGCTTTATACTGTGTGCGAGGACTGCATTTGATTATTTTTGGAAATTTATTTTTCTGAAAATTATTGAGTGTAGTCTTTATCCTTGATTCTAACGATCTCATCTAGTTGGTTGTCTTGATACAGAAAAGTTTGCTTACTAACCATACAGCTAAAGATGTCTGAAGGTTACAACCTTGATTTTGAAAAGATGACACATTCTGAAGCAAAAGCAAATGCTAAACGTCTTGCTAGACAGTTGTCAAGATATAACGACATGGCTTATGATTGTGAAAAGGAGATTAAAAAGCTCAAATCCGAGATGTTACCTCTTGAAGCTGAGAATGAAAATCTAAAGATTCAGAACTCATCTCTTTTTACTTAGATCAATGTTTTAAAAGAAAATTCAAAAGATTCTGATTCTAAAATTGACTTTGCAGGAATTATTGAGTCTAAAGAAAAAGAAATCTTAGATCTTCAAGCAAAGTTGAAAAGATCTGAGTCCAACTCTACATGGTCAAAGAAGGATGCAATGCAAAGAGAGCTTGAGGAGCTTAGAAGGAATACAAGTGTTGCAAATGATACTAGTAAAGGACTAAGACAGATAAATTCTCAAGTCTTTGCGAAAAGAGATAAACTAAAAGATAAAGTTCTCAGTCTTGAGGTTGAGATTAAAACGCTGAAAGAAAAGGCAACCCAAGACAGAGACAATGCAACAGCTCAAGATGAAATGTTGAAGATTGAGAAAGAAAGAAAAGAATTTGCCAAGAAATTCTCTGAATTCTCCAGAAAATCCTTTGAAGAGAAGAAATCATTAGAGCTTAGATGTGTTAAGCTTTCTCAACAAGTTTCAGACTTTGAGAAGGTTATCATTCTAGAGAGAGAAACGGCTGAGAATGAGAAGAAGAAAGCTGAGCTGAAGAAAGCAAATATAGACTTTTCTGAAGAAAAGAAAATATTTGAGACCGAGATAGCCAAGCTGACAAGAAAGCTATCTGAATTGTCAACAAACATCATGAAGGAGAAGAATGCAAAATCTGAGTTGTATAAGAAGTTTGATCTGATTGAAAAGGAAAGAAACAGTTTGTCTTCAAAGATAAAGGAACTTGAAGAGATCGTATTCAAGGTGAAGCTGACTGAGCACAAGACGCCAGAGTCAATAGCTCAATCACCGAGAGATGATCTAGCTGATTCAAATAGTTCATTAAAAACAACTTCAAGTTCACATTTTTCAAATGTTTTCTATAATCCTTTCTATGATTTAGATGATTGTCTTACTTCTAAGTCTACTGATCAGATTTGTCCTTCTAATCTTTTCTATGACAAAAATGTTGATGGTTCAGGTAACTTCAAGAAGACTAAGTCTCAGAAGAAAAGCTTCTGGAGAAGAGAAGATGAGAAAGACAGAGGAAATTGGATATGGAGAATTAAAGGATCTTCGGAGGAAAAGAAGAAAGAAAAATCATTTGTGCATACATCAAATGCAAAATGGAACTATGCCTCAAAAGGTAAAACTTTTGGCAAACCTGATCTGGTTTACACAATCAATCAATTGATCAGGTTAGCACAAAAGAAGATTAGTTGTTCCTATTGTGGCTCAAATGATTTTGTAAGAAAAGATTATGTAAATAATTGGTATGGTTCTTATTTTATCTCTCATACTAGAACTGCAACTAACCCATTAAGAC
Organism: Arctium minus; assembly: GCA_954870635.1. Lineage (NCBI taxonomy): Eukaryota > Viridiplantae > Streptophyta > Magnoliopsida > Asterales > Asteraceae > Arctium > Arctium minus. The sequence goes on from OX941093.1 coordinate 60,209,969, forward strand.
CCAAATACTAGTGGGTACCAAAAGCTAAATCTGTGTTGCAGGCACCCAAAGTTTGAGGGAGAGAAAGAACAAATGCTTCTAAGTAAATCAGCTTAGAACCCGTACTTCAACGGAGATTGACTTCTAGACAATACAGTCTAGGACTCGGACTTCAATGTCAAAGAGTTTGACTTCTGAATTCACTTTAATCCTAGTAATTCAGAACTCTGTATCATGATTAAGGATTATGCACATATTAAGGGGGAGCTTATATGCTTAATATTTCTACTGATATATTTTTCTGATTTAACTGACTTTTTACAGGTATCAAGGGGGAGGATATCTGAGTTTTGTCAAGGATACTTCATTGAAAATATTCATTTCAGGAGAAGTTAAGGATTCTGATTTACAGGTATATATTTCTAATCCTTAGACTCTATCACTTGTTGAAAGATGAACAACTTTCACTTGTGAAAAATGGTTTCTTAAATGTTCAAACTACTTCCTATTCTTCAAAGATTTTCATGAATTGTGAAGTGTGTTTTTAAATGATTTTTGGGAGCTTAATTGTTAAAGAGCTTAATTGTCAACCTTTTTTAGTTTGAGGGGATAATTGCATCGTCAAACACAACTGTTTTGACTTCTCCGAAATTTTTTCATTCTTCATGTAACTTTGTGCTTATTTGTGCTTTCATGTACAATAGCCTGTTGCACAACAAGTTCTTTTTAGGAAAATACATGGGATTCAGTGTGAGTACTTAACAGAACTTCCATGGATTCACGTTAACCAGTGTTTCCTACCCAGGAAGTATTCCCTGAGTGATTGAGGGGAGAGGGGTTAAAAGATTGAGTGTTGGTGTGTGAAGAGGTAAAATGAAAAAGTGAGATTGGTTAGAAGTGAGCATTAAAAGAAAGAGGGTGAGTGAACAGAGTAAAAGAATATTAAACTCTGCACCAAACCACTTTCTGAGCCGGGCAGCCACATAATCTGATTGGTTCACATTCTTTGGTGACCATCATTGAAAAAGGAACCTAGCCCATGCCATCTCTTGCATACAACCCCACCAGCTACTCATTCCTTTCTCAAAAAGAGAATGTTTCACATTTTCTCGGGAAGCAGCACATATGCTATTGGTTCTTCATTTGGAAGATACTAATATTGAAAAAGAAGGAAAGTTGCCCCACATTCGAACCCTTTCTCATGCACATTGAGTCTTTGTATAATTTGTTGTTGTCTCAACAAGTTTACATACTTTGAGCCTATATTGAAAAGCAATCATCTATGCTTAATTCTTTCATACACATGCACGAGCACACAGAAATTTGTTTTCTGTCAGAACGTTCATAGATAACCATGTGTTATTCGATGATTGAATGGAAGACCTGGGGAGCCAACATCAAAACCAGCTCCTTATATAGTAACTTTGTGTTACTAAGTGACTTTGTGTCATTGACAGGCATTCTAACCGAGTCATTTGTTGATTCGGGGTTACACCTATTAAACTGTTTGAATTTGCAAAGATTTAAACGGTTACTACTGACTATTTGAATCTGAAAAGATTGAAATAATCACTCTTTCCATTTGGAGAGACTACTCTTATTTCACACAGGGCTCGTTACATGAAGATAGTGCTACATTGATGACCATATTCAAAAGGGAAGATTGTTTTGCAAAAGTTTTGATGATGATGATTCTCACCATTCATCAAAAAGAGGGAGATTATACAAAGGGAGAATATATTAAGGGGTAGAATATAATCTGAAGACTGCTGAAGATTTTCAAAGATTTGAAGACTATTTAAATATATCAAGTTTTGAAGCTATCAACGTCATATCTGAAGTTTTTCAAGAAAAGTGAAGACCTGAAGATTATTGTCAATTTTTTTTAATCTTGAATCCAAAGGGGGAGATTGTTGAATCAAATAATTGTATTCAAGATTAAAGGGTCTAAACTGTATTTGTTTGATAGTTAAAGTTAGAGGGTTTATTGTGTAATAAACTAATAGTTATTAGTTATTGGGCCTCAAGCCCGTTTAGCATTTAGCAAAGCCCATTAGGCATTAGGCATGGGTATTTAATGTTTTAATTAGTTTAGTTTTAGGGTTAACCTTTGATAATTACAATAATCATATTAGAGAGAGGTAGTTGTTTTCTCTGTATTCAAAGGTATCAAGAACACACAAGGTTTAACTGTTTATTCAAGGGATTGGTATGTTATTCTAATCTTTATATGTCTTGATATTATTGTGTTTGTGTGTTAATCATCAACTAGATTAAACTAGAATAACAGTTGGTACCTTTAATCAATATATTTCAAGATTTTTTTGTGATGAAATGCCAGAAGGTTTACCTCCTATGAGGGAGGTGCAACATTGCATTGATTTTGTACCAGGTGCATCTTTGCCGAATAGAGTGGCTTATCATATGAACCCTACGGAGAATGTCGAACTCCAACGGCAAGTTAATGAACTTTTAAACAAAGGTTTGGTGTGGGAGAGTATGAGTCCTCGTTCTGTCCCATCCCTCCTTGTACCAAAGAAAGATGGGTCATTTCGTATGTGTGTGGATAGTAGAGCAGTTAACAAGATTACCATCAAATAACGGTTCCCTATTCCACGTATCGATGACATGTTGGATCTACTTCATGGAGCTAAAGTGTTTTCAAATATTGATCTTCGTAGCGACTATCACCAGATTCGTGTGAGATCCTGTGATGAATGGAAAACGACGTTTATGTTGGGTCACCAAAGATTTGAAGATGACATCATGTTGGGTCATCAAAGATTTGAAGATGATTGTTGGGTGTTCAAGGATTTGGAGATTGTTGGGTCATCAAATATCTTGAGGATGACCTACCGAATTCCATTTGCTACCTTTGAGACATCCTTTGTACTTAGATTATTTAAGGTTCTTTGTAATAGGTTAGTCATGCTTCAAAAAATCAGTGAAGTCGAAGACCAACCGAAATCAGCAAGAAGTAAGTCCACAGATGCGGATCAAGACAAACTTCCAACCTTACTAAGTTACCTACCTGCCGAAGTACCTCTACTCAATCGGCAACCGATTTACCTCTCTATAATCGACAGACATTTTACCTATCGAATTAACATCTCATTTTTGGTAGGAACCTCCATTAGCCGAATTATCATAATTTGGCTAGTCCCCCATTTTCCAACATCCTTCTGACAAAAAGGATGGAACATTCTATTGCATAGAAGATTTTCACCCAAGTTCTGAAATGATGGAGACCTTCTCCAAAAGATCAGAAAAAGGATATGTACCAAATATATTTTATTGAGGTGTTGTCTTATCAAGGTACAAAAGTCTACTTTGCTTCATGATAGGTCACGTCAAGATTTTATTCCTATTGCAAGAAAATATTTGGTATCCAATACCAAGATGACAAGGGTCCTTTGCATTGAATGCACAAGGTGGTATTTAAAGGTGAAGAACGTCTCTATGCAAGCCAACCTTCTTGAAGAGAACTCAGTGCTCAAGCAAAATTGGCAGACTCTTTCTTTCTCTCAAGAACTTCATAACTTTGATCTTTGTGTTTTCAAGTTGTGTTTAGTTTTCTAATTTTCTAAGTGAAAGATTGTTAGAATAGAATTATCTGTTATTTTCCGCAACAATCTTAAAAGTTTTCTATGTGTAATTCTTGATATTTATATCAATAAAAAATTAAAATTAAGTGAAATTTTTGTGTATTGTATTCAACCCCCCTTATACAAATACTTGTTTACTTCTGCCTTTACCTTTGGGGACCAACAAGTGGTATAAGAGCACGTTAGTTTAATCCATAATCTAGATCTGCAATGGCATCATCTTCCTCTGTGAAAGTTGTTTCTTCTTCTCAAAACTCTTTTTCTAACTCTTACGACAATAGCTCTATAGCCAAACCACCTAAGTTCAATCGCAACAACTTTTCTCTTTGGAAAAATCGTATGATGTTGTTCTTGGAAGGTGTGGATAGTCATTTTGTCACAGTGCTTCGTGAAGGACCCATGGTCCCTAAAGTCTGGGATCGTTTTCAAAAAACTCGTACTAATTCCAAAGATAAAGATAAAGATAAAGATGTTATTTATACTGATTCTGATGATTCCTCGGATGAAGAACGAACATCTGCTACTGGGAGGTACATCCTCAAAAATCCCAAGAAATACAATGAGGATGACAATGTCTCATTGCTCTCGACTCTAGAGTCAGAGCAATCATTGCTCTCTCCCTCCCTGATGAGGTGTACCACTCTTTGATGAATCTCTACTGCCAAAGAAATGTGGACCACACTGTGTGTTCTGTATGAGGGTACAGAAGAAGTCAAAAAGAGCAAAAAGATCTATCTTGTACGAAAGTACGAACTCTTTTCTCATGAAAAAGGAGAATCTCTTTCTAATTACTACAACCGCTTTAACATCCTTCTTAATGACCTTAAGCTCTTGGGTAGAGTGTATGACAATGAGGAAGTCTAATGCAAATTTATGGATGGTCTCCCTGACTTTTGGGAAAACATCTGTACTTGCATCAAGACAACCAAGGATCTTGATCATATGCCTTTTACTATTCTCTATTGATCTATCTTTAACTATGAACAAACTATGATCCAAAGGAAGATTGTCATAAAAGAGATAAGAAGTTCATCTATGGCTCTTATCAGTGACTCTTCCAAAGAAATCTATGTGTATTCCTAGAATAACTTATCCCTCTGATTCTGATCATGAAAGTCTGGAGGAATCAAATCACCAATCAGAAGCATATCTAAGATGCTGATGTTGAAGGTGAGGAAAATTCAAGTGACCCTCAATTTTCTTCTGGAAAATCTAAGTTTGGCCAAAAATCTTTTTGTACCTCAAAATTCCCTCCTTCCCATAAAGCAACTGAAGAATGCTACAACTGTGGGAAGAAAGGTCATTTTTCTTCTGAGTGTAGGAGTAAACGTTCAGGAAGATCCAAAAGTTTCTCCCCATCCTCCCAATTTTCTTCTAAATCAGAAAGGAGCATACCTGAAATCTTCAGCCGACATCCCTCCCGAAGATCTGGAAAATCCTCTCTCTCAACCAATTCTGAGCGTGCTGAAAAATATAAGGCCAAATACAAGAGAGAGAAGGAGAGAAATGAAACCTTTCTCAAAAAGGGAAAAGGCCAAATGACTGAAACCCATGACTGGGTAGATGAACCAACTTCTGAAAGCGAGTAGGACATCTCCAACATTTGACTTATGGAAAAAATAAATGATATGGAAGATCCTGATGGACATGCATCCTCTACCGCTTTAGTCTCTGCTGAGTGATCTTCTTTTTCTTCTCAGTTGTTCGAGCATCAACAAATCTTATGAAGGAATCTTCATGGGATATTCTCTCTCTTCAAAGTCCTACCGAGTCTACAATCTTCGGAGATATTGCATCGATGAATCTATTAATGTAAACAATGTTCTAAAAAACTCGTCGCACAGCCTCCATGGCACGCCATGGCACCAAGGCTTGTGTGTCACGCCACGTTAAGCCCATGGCACGCCATGGCTAAATGCGCAATTATCGTAATGAGATATTTTATTTTTCTTTACGTTTTTAATGTCTTATTTTCAAGTTTTTAATATATAACGTAATTTAACTTGCTTATTACTATCGACTCATTGAGTAACACTACAAAACATACGTTTTTATATATAATATTATATATAAATTAGAAATTTGACGCCATAAGTCACGCCTTGAAAACGCCATGGCTTTGTCTTGGCTCCTAAGGCTTGGCCTCACCGCCACGCCACGCCTCACACCATTTAGAACCTTGAATGTAAAGTTTTATGATCACAAATTATCTTCTGTTTCATGTGATGGTGATGAATTAAATCGACAGATTTTATCATGTGTTGGTGAAGGTTCTCAAAATTCTTCAACTAGCTCTAATCCTTTTGTTCCATTCTCTTTCAGACACCTTTCCACAAAATGGTGATCTACCTATCTCCTACTATTTAATTGACTATCTGAAGATCAAGATCCCTCCTATCCTATTCTTCCCTATTTCACTCAACTCGAACCTTGTTTCATCATTCCTTTTCACACCATCCAATCCCATTTCTCATTATATCACTTCTCCTTCCTCCTTTCTTACCAACCTTAGAAAATGTTGCCACCACCTCTTCCACCAGCTACTAAATGGACAAAAAAAATCATCCTATTAACCAAATCATTGGTGATCAACAACCTGGATTTCAAACTTGAAGAGGGGTAATAAATATTTGTCTCTATGTAAATTTCCTATCCATCTTTGAACCAAAAGGAATTGAAGAAGCTCTGACCGATCCATACTGGGTAACAACCATGCAAGAAGAGCTCTCTCATTTTGAGAGAAATAAAGTATGAAGACTTGCTCCTGAGGAAGTCTATGTGAAACAACCTTCCGGATTTAAAGATTCTACTTATCAAGATTCTACTCATCCTAACTATGTGCATAGGATATCACTTCATCATATCTCCAAAGGTGATATAAAGTTATACTTTATACTTATTGATCTTCAGTTAGCTGACCTTTTCACAAAACCCCTTGATGAAGCTCGGTTCAATTTTCTGATAGGACCTTTAGGTATGTTAAATCTTGATCTTTAAAAAAACAACAACAAAAAATTTCAAAATTTTTAGAGCTGCCGAATAGTTTTTCAAAGAATTAAAAAAAAACTATTAAATATTTTTTTTAATTCGGTTGGTAGGTTTAAAAAAAATTTGAAAACTTAATTTGAAGGTGCTGAATGGTTGGTTTTATAAATTAAAAAAAAAATTATTATTATAATTTTTCCCACTAACCTACTTAGATTTAGTTTGGTTTAATTTTTTTTTCTTCATTCCCCACTAACCGACTTGGTTTTGGTTATTAAAAAAAGAGTAAATTACGGAATTGGTCCCTATGGTTTTTTGAAATTTTGGATTGGGTCCCTCAAAAGAATTAATTACAGAGAACATCACCGTGGTTTAGATTTTGTTTCAAATCAGGTCCCTCCACCTAACTGTGTTTAACTTTAGTCCGTTAAATCCCTCACATGCTCTCCACGTTAGGGGCTTTTATGTCATTTAAAAAAAACCCGATTTTAATACTTTTTTAACCCTTACGTGTGACTCTTATTTTCCCATACTTCTGTCGTATACTTCTTCCTTGCCGTAGCTTCCTTCCCCGTATTAATCTTCCCATCGACAAACGGAAAAGAAACCGAACACAAATTTCTTTAACCAAACCTGTAAATTAAGAAATGGGAGTGAAATCGAATAAACCATTCTCATATTTGGTGGTAGAGGAATGATTTAGTTTTTTTTTAAAACAAATTCTTTCGTTAACAACCAACAGCCACCAGGAACTTCTTCTCGCTTACTGGATCCTCAAGCAACAACACAACTTCATCCACCTTTTCGAATAGCTTCTCTAGTTCACTCACACCAAATCTTTGATAGTCCAACGGTCTTTTGTATCGTTGCTAATAAATTGCCTCAAAACAACCCAAGAAATTCCTACATTAGAATCTCCTGAAGCTCGTATCTGAACTGACCCAGCCTTTCATCTATTATCACAGATCCAAAATCCATTCTGCCTTGCTCTTCCGCAACTACCCTTTCATCTTCGGAAAACTCATCTGAAGATGCAACACCTGTCTCAACATCCATATTCTCTTTCCCTTTTCTATCATTCCTTCCAATATCTAATGGGGGCGAGTTGGGCCGAGTTAAGCATTTCCTAAGATACACAAATTTCCTCTACCCCTTCCCTTCAATGACGATTTTATCACCCATCTTTTGCAAAAGATTCATGAGTTTGAAAGTTCCGTATTCTGAAACATAAAGGGGTTTCCCGAAACTTTTCTAGTATTCAGCAGGAAGACGCGCAAATCAAAATTAAGGAATGGGAGTGAATCAAACTAAACTAACAAAGGGGATAGAAATTGAAATCAAAATCAAAATCAAAATCGAAATCGAAATCAACTCCTGAAATCGAAATCGATATCGCCTCTCAAATCCAAATCAAATTTGAAATCAAACCTGCTTAACGAATTCTACTCCTGAAATCGAAATCGATATCGCCTATTAAATCGAAATCAAATCGAAATCAATCAGTCTTGAAATCCTTTGTTTCCTGCTTCCTTCCACTGACAAATTAAACATAGTTCTTCAAATCGTATGAGAAATCAAACGTAGTTCTTGGTCTCTAGGGTATGTAATTCTAATGTAAACGATAAGGCTTTCAAAAAAAGTATTAAAAAAAGGGTTTTTAGATTGACAAAAATGCCCCTCACGTGGGAGGCACGTGAGGGGTTTAACGGACCTCAGTTAAATGAGGTTAGATGGAGGAACTTGATCCGCAACAAAATGGAAACCACGATGATCATAACTGTAGTTAATTTTTTAGAGGGACCCAATCCAAAATTTCAGAAAGCCCCTGAGACCAATTGCATAATTTACTCTAAAAAAAGGAAACAAATTTAAATTCATTTTTTCGGTAAGTTGGTTTTAAAAAAAATTAATTTAAATTTTTTTTATTCATTCGGTAGGTTTGTTTAAAAAAAATCAATTCTTTTTTGTTTGACCCGCCGAAAGATATTTACTATTAAAAAAAACTAACTAATTTTTTTTAGGAGTAGCCGAAGGATTAAAAGAAAAAAAAAATAAAACAAACAACTTTTTTTACTAGCCGATTACGATCTTTTTGTTTCCGATTTCTCTTCTCTTTTTCTCCACTATCTGTTCACATCGAAATTTCCTACGAAATTTTCCCTCCGAACTTTCTCCCCGAAATTTCTACCCGAAATTTCTCTCCCAAATTTTCTTCCCGAAATTTCTCCCCGAAATTTCCCGCCGAAAATTTTCTACCAAAAAATTTCTTCTAAATTTTTCTCCTCGATATTTCTTACCGAAATTTCTCCCCCAACTTTTGTCTCCGAATTTTCTTACCGAAATTTTCTCCCCGAAATTTCCTATCGAAGTTTCTCCTCGAAATTTCCTACCGAAATTTCTCTCCTAAGTTTTCTCCTTGAAATTTCTCCCGAAATTTCCCACCGAAATTTTCGAAATTTCTTTCTAGCCGAAATTTCTTCCCGATATTTCTCTCCGAAATTTCTATCCAAAATTTCCCCCCGGTTTCTATCCAAAATTTCTACCCAAAATTTCTTCCTTTTTTTTGTTCCCAATTCTCTCTTCACGTTTTTTTCCGGTAAAAAAAAGGAAAAGAGCCCAAAAAAAATGGTCCACTAAATTTATGAGTTCTAGTTCTTCTCCCTTTTCTGAGTGTCAGTACTATTTTTTTCTAAGTGTTGGTGTCATCATCAAATAGGGGAGATAAATTGTTGGGTCACTAATTGATTTGGTGATGACTCTCCTACCAACACTTAAAAAGTCATGAAGACTACTTTGAACAATGACTCTCTCTCCACCAATCAAGCTCTCAGCCCCATGTATGATTTCTTTCATTCTCCTAATATGAAGTAAGGAGATATTGAGGAACCATCTTTATCCAAATCGGTGGCTCCCTCCGTATCACTCACTTCAATGACCCCTGATTCCCTTACCTGAGTGAAATCGGTGGTAAAAAAAAAAAACAAAGCCACCGATATCTCCGCACCCGCTTCTGAGACTATGCCACCGAAAAAGCCTTCGGTAGCTGCCCTCGTCTCCCACAACTCTCAAAAGTGGAGACACTCTTCTTCTCCTCCTAAGTCTCCTCTAAAGAGGCTCAGGAAACCTTTTGGGGCCAAACCATCTCAACCAGTCACCGATTCTCAAAAATCGAAGACTGTTGAATTTGTCCCTTCTGGGCCCAAGGAATCTTTCAAACCCAAAGCCACCTCGTTTATATCCCCCCAAAAAGATACAACTGTAAAATCGGGGACCCCTATTATTCCCTCATCAACCTTTTCCTTGGTTGATAAGGATGACTTGGACTCCTCCCCAATCCAAGGTGCCTCTTCTCTACCTCACATCATTGATGAATCTGCTGATGAATCTGCTTTTCCAGTCCCGATGCTTTTGCACGATCCAATGATGAATCTGCTTTTCCAGGAGCAGGTTCGAAGGATCTCGAAAACTTTCTAACTTCTTACTTTCCAACACCAGGAATTAGTTGAGGGGAGCAACTGACCACTCAAGCTTAGACTATGTTGAAACTTAATTTTCGATGGATTGTGTGATCGAAGCCACCAGACATTAGTTGAGGGGGAGTATGAATTGAGGGGGAGCAACCATCCACTAAAGTTCAAACAATTTCGGCTACTGTTTTATGTATCTTTGTATATATTTATTTACTTTCTCATTCTTTATTCATTATATTTATTTATTCTTTTGTACATAGTTATAAAAAAGTTATACATATAAAAAAGGGACTATGTGAAACAGAACCCAAAAGAGTAAAACAGGGTCAAACCGTATTATTCATATATTTACTCAAAATTTTGAAGTATAGGATGTCATCCTCAAATAGGGGGAGATTGTTGGGTCACCAAGATTTGAAGATGACATCATTTTGGGTCATCAAAGATTTGAAGGTGATTGTTGGGTGTTCAAGGATTTGGAGATTGTTGGGTAATCAAAGATCTTGAGGATGACCTACCGAATTCCATTTGCTACCTTTGAGACATCCTTTGTACTTAGATTATTTAAGGTTTTTGTAATAGTTTAGTCATGCTTCAAAAGATTGGTGAAGTTAAAGACCAACCGAAATCAGCAAGAAGTAAGTCCTCAAATGCGGATCAAGACAAACTTCCAACCTTACTAAGTTACCTACCTGCCGAAGTACCTCTCCTCAATCGGCAGGTATCCTACCTGCCGATTTACCTCTCTTTAATCGACAGACATTTTACCTACCGAATTAACATCTCATTTTCGGTAGGAACCTCCACTAGCCGAATTATCATAATTTGGCTAGTCCCCCATTTTCCAACATCCTTCTGACAAAAAGGATGGAACATTCTATTGCATAGAAGATTTTCACCCAAGTTCTGAAATGATGGAGACCTTCTTCAAAAGATCAGAAAAAGGATATGTACCAAATATATTTTATTGAGGCGTTATCTTATCAAGGTACAAAAGTCTACTTTGCTTCATGATAGGTCACATCAAGATCTTATTCCTATTGCAAGAAAATATTTGGTATCCAATACCAAGATGACAAGTGTCCTTTGCATTTAATGCACAAGGTGGTATTTAAAGGTGAAGAACGTCTCTATGCAAGCCAACCTTTTTGAAGAGAACTCAGTGCTCAAGCAAAATTGGCAGACTCTTTCTTTCTCTCAAGAACTTTATAACTTTGATCTTTGTGTTTTCAAGTTGTGTTTAGTTTTCTAGTTTTCTAAGTGAAAGATTGTTAGAATAGATTTATCTGTTCTTTTCCGCAACAATCTTAAAATTTTTCTATGTGTAATTCTTGATATTTATATCAATAAAGAATTAAAATTAAGTGGAATTTTTGTGTGTTGTATTCAACCCCCTTCTACAATACTTGTTTACTTCTGCCTTTACTTTTTGGGACCAATAGTTTAAAACACACGACGGACTCTATGAGTGGATGGTAATGCCATTTGGCCTCTCTAATGCTCCTAGTACCTTTATGCCACTAATGAATCTTGTGTTTAAGCCGTTCATGGGCAGGTTCGTGGTCGTTTATTTTGGCGATATTCTCGTGTATAGTGCGTGTCTAAAGGAGCATTTGGAACATCTCTAAAGAATCTTTGAAGTTCTCAACGAACAGAAGCTTTACCTCAATGTAAAGAAGTGTGAGTTTGTGACCGACAGACTGGTGTTTTTGGGCTATGTTGTCTCGACCGAAGGAATTCAAGTTGATCCTTCCAAGTTCGACACCTTTCTCTCTTGGGCAACTCCAACGACCGTTCATGACGTACGAAGTTTTCATGGACTTGCTTCATTCTATTGTTGGTTTATTCGGGATTTCAGCACCCTCGTTTTACTGATCACTGAATGTCTAAAAGGTGGTACTTTCAAGTGGACGGAAGAAGCTCAAATTATTTTTGAGCTAATAAAAAAGAAGATGAAAACAACTCCAATCCTTGTTTTGCCCAATTTTGACGAGGTTTTTGAGCTAGAATGTGATGCGTCCGGTGTAGGCATTGGTGCCGTTCTCAACCAAGGTGGGCGACTTATTGCTTTTTTTAGTGAAAAATTGTCAAATTCACGCAAAAACTACACGACATATGACAAGGAATTTTATGCGATTATTCGAGCTCTTGAGCATTGGAGGCATTCTCATTTCCAAAGAATTCATCCTTTACTCCGATCACGAGGCCCTAAAATTCATCAATGGGAAACACAAGCTCAAACCTAGGCATACACGTTGGGTGGAATTTTTACAAGCTTACACATTCCACATCAAACATAAAAGTGAAGTTTCTAATCGGGTAGCCGATGCCTTGAGTCGGCGACATTCCTTGCTTACCACAATGCAAGTTAAGGTTCTGGGGTTTGAAGAGGTTAAAAGGATGTATAAAGACGACGAATTCTTTTGTCGGGTAATCGATGAATGTACAAACGGAGCTTACAAAGAATTCATTTTGCAGGATGGATTTCTCTTCAACAACAAACGTTTGCGCATTCCTAATAGTTCCTTACGATGGGAAATTATTAAGGAGGTTCATGATGGGGGATTAAGCGGACACTTTGGGCGTGATAAAACTGTTGCTCTACTTAATGAGCGCTTCTTTTGGCCCAAAATGAGAAGGGACATAAACCATTACATCTTGAGGTGTCGAACTTGTCATAATCAAAATAGACGTCCAATACTGGTCTTTACACCCCTCTTCCCGTTCCTATGGTGCCATGGTAGGATGTTAGTATGGATTTTTATCATGGGGCTCCAAGAACCCAAAGGAGCAAGGATTCTATCATGGTAGTTGTCGATTGATTCTCTAAAATGTCTCACTTTGTACCATGCTCTAAAACCATGGATGCGACTAATGTTGCAGATTTGTATTTTAAGGAGATAGTGAAATTGCATGGCATTCCCAAAACCATAACATCTGATCGTGACCCAAAATTTATTGGTCATTTTTGGCACACTCTTTGGAGGAAGATGGGAACATGGTTGCATAGCTCAACCTATCATTCCCAAACAGACGGACAAACGGAGACGGTGAATCGAAGTTTGGGAAACTTATTAAGGAGCTTGATAGGAGAAAACATTCGGCAATGGGATCTTGTCCTTCCCCAAGCTGAATTTGCTACCGCTCATCCAGTCAAACAACCGGTAAAATCCTTTTCGAAATCGTGTATGGATGTGCCAACAAATCACAATTATAGTGCGGATGCGGATGAATGAACTAAGGCGATCAAAGAGATGCATGAACACGTTAGAAGACGGATAGAAAAACAAAACAAGAAGTACAAGAATCAAGCAAACAACACCGTAGGGCTAAATTTTAAAAAAAATGGGATCTCGTTTGGGTGCATTTGAGCAAATAACGTTTCCACCCGGACATCATTCCAAACTCAAGCAACGTGGTGATGAACCTTTTAAGATTGTGAGGTGTATGGGAGACAATGCATACAAGCAGGGCCGTGCAATAGGGTGTTCCAAGCGGTGCCGCCGCATAGGGCCTCCGTTCGCCGGGGGCCTCCGATTTTTAATCTTTTTTATATATATAATAATTAGAATATAAGAAACAAAAGCGAAAAAACTACACAAGTTGCCTTGCAGCCTAACTGGTAAGTTCATGCTACTCTTTAGTGTAAGTCTTGGGTTCAAATCCAACAATGCATGTTTTAGTTTTCAATTTTTTTAATTAAAAAAAACACAACTTAATCATATAAAAAGTTTGTGATTTTTATAATAATTAAACTATATGAATATTTTTAATGATTCGTCTAATTTTTTTTTAATTTTTATTTATTTGTCGATACCAAAACATCAAGTTTCCTTATTTGTTTTTATTTTTATTTTTATATTTAAATAGTCAAATCATGCTTCCTTATTTCTTTGTTTTTGTCATTTATTTTTTTTATATAATGTTTCTTATTAATATGAAATCTCTAGTTAAAACCTTATAATCAAAACCTCATATCTATACTGGGCTTCATTTTCTAAATTATCCTCTAGAAGGCCAAAATCCCATTTTTTCGTTTTTATTTTATTGTCGTCACCATAAATTTATAATATTTGTCTTCGGTTCTTTTCTTTTCAAGGTATATATGTCAGTCTATAATTTAGTGACATTCTTTATTTTTTTTATTTTTCAATTATTTTCTTCTATTAACTTTGTTTGATTATTTAATGAATATCAAAACTTTCATTGACCGTTATTGATTATTTTTATATTTCTTTAATCATTTTTCAAAACTTTTGAGTTTTCAAAACTTTTGAAATCTTATCGGTAATCGATTATATCTCAAAAGAGATTAAATGTTTTGCTTTGATATAGATTGAAAATAAATTTCTAGCAAATCTATGAAAGTATGATTAGGAGATCTATGTTAGAAAATATTAATGTCTAATTGTTTGTGTTCTTCTCGAAATATGTATATTGTAGTGTTAGTTTATTATTGAAGAATGAATAACTTTTTATGTTCACTACTAATAAACTGTACATTATACTTATTATGATATTGTTTTTAATTTTCTTACTAATTAATTTTAATTTATTCTTATCAACAAATTAGTCAAATAAGAATTGCGATCATTAATTTAAGATATAAAGATTAGTTTGATTTCTATTTGAATCTTGTTTATGATTATTTGTACTTCAAAATATATTTTAATATAAGCAAAATTATTTTTGAATTAAATAATAAATTTTAATAAATAATATAACTAGAAAAATATAGAATCACATTTAGATTTTTGCACAGGGCCTCCCAAATGTCAGGAACGGCCCTGCATACAAGGTAGAGCTACTGGGAAATTATGGTGTATCGGCTACATTCAATATGAAGGACCTTCGACCATATAGAGAGAAAATGAGTTGAACTCGGGGGCGAGTTCTTTTCAACCGGGGGAGAAACACCGCCAAGTAATGGGAATTTTTTTTAATTTCCTGGAGAAAGCCTAGTCTTAATTACTAGATGGTAGTATTATGATTGTATTAAATTAAGGAGACTTTTGGGTTGGACAAAAGCATCTATAAGTTAAGCCAACTCAGTTTTGTAACGGATAATGAACATGATAAGTTTTACTTTCTCCTTAATGTGAGTTGAGTTTATCTCTTCTTTTATCATGTTCATAGGTTGCTTCAAGTGTATTATGTCCTTGTAAAAGTCATTGGCCGGACCGTGTCAGTTATAATTATATATTATAAAAAATGATATAATTAATAAAATTGAATAAAACGATGTTGTAAGTTGTAATTTACATACATTTAAGTGGCTCTTGACCTATTTTAAGAGTTTTGGCTTTAACTAACAAATTTTATCTACTCATTAATTTGACTCATTTAAAACAAAATATAATCCAAATTAATTTATTTTTAAGAAAATCAGTCACATTATTGTTATAGTGATTTTTCCTATTGTCAATCATTGTATTCGTTTAATAATTGTATCTATTCTATTATATGACCTGAACACACACATATATATAGGGGTCGGATATTTTGCAACCCTAGTAAAAGGTTGCAACCCTTGCAACCCACATCTTAACCGTCGGATTAATGATCGGCGGTTACAATAGATATGGGGTCCAATATTTTTAATTAAAAAAAACAAAAAAATAAAAATAAAATAACCGTCGATCATGAATCCAACGGTTAAGATGTGGGTTGCAAGAGTTGCAACATTTTTCAGGGTTGCAAAATATCCTTCCACTATATATATATATATATATATATATATAGAGAGAGAGAGAGAGAGAGAGAGAGAGAGAGAGAGAAAGAGAGAGAGAGAGGAGGCGTGGTGGTTAAGAGGAAACCCTAAATAAATGAAAAACCGAAAAAACTGCATCATTAATTGATTCAATGGATGTAATTAAAGAGACGGTTACAACTTTATTTTTAAATTAAAAAATATATTACCTCTATTTTTTTGATTTTTAAATCAAAAAAATATGAAATATGATCAATATCCGAACGAAACAAATTACACAAAAAAATCGATCATATTTTTTTTTGTTAATTTGACATTCTTATTGAAATACTTATTCATCCGTTTTTTCGTGGTTTTTTCGATTTTCCAAATTCGATCTTGACCATATGAATGACTAGGATTACTTCTCTATTTCTCACACACTTAGCATTTCTCATTTGAACCTATGACTATATAGGGTTGGGTTCCGGTGAGAAGTGCCAATTTTGGTGAGAAGCGTGAGAAGTGGTTATCAACTGTTGGGTGAGAAATGGACGAACATCAGGATGAGATGCACCGAGATACACCAGATCCATTCCCTTTAAAGCCGCAATTCATGGAAGGGTATTTGACTTAAAGTAATCAACGGCTTAAAATCACTTCTCACCAAAAATGACATTTCTCACATGATCCCATGCTTGACTAATATATATATATATATATATATATATATATATATATATAGGGGTTGTTTTATTTGCAACCCTTAAAAATGTTGCAAACCTTGCAACCCACATCTTAACCGTCGGATTCATGATCGGCGGTTACAATAGATATGGGCCCCAATATTTTTAATTAAAAAAACAGAAAAATAAAAATAAAATTACCGTCAATCATGAATCCAACGGTTAAAATGTGGGTTGCAAAGGTTGCAATCTTTTTCAGGGTTGCAAAATATCCTTCCACTATATATATATATATATATATATATATATATATATATATGGTGCGTTTCTTTTGCAAACCAAACAATTTGTACAAACTATGCAAACCACTATATTAGGAAACAATAGATATATTTATGGATAATGATTATGATTCATTAATAATGATTGTGATATATATGGAAAATGTTAAGTTTATTTATTATAATCATGATTTTAAATTAGAAAATGTTAAGTTTATTCATTATAATCATGATTTTAAATTAGGAAACATAATAAAATCATATATTCATTAGACTTGATGAACGACTAAGATTGATTTATATAGTTTGTACAAATTGTTTGGTTTGCAAAAGAAACACACCCTATATATATATATATATATATATATATATATATATATATATATATATATATATATATATATATATATATATATATATATGGGAAGGTTACATTATATTGCATGAAGGTTGTATATAGCTTTCACATGCTTTAACATTATATTTACAGGTTTTACGATAAGGTTACTTTAATTATATCTTATGAAAGTTATACTTCCCCACTTTTTTCACCGAAATTGAGTTATTTTCACAAGAACCCTAACCTATATAGATATACAATATACAACTATTTGTACATGCATAAGAGCATCACAATGTGCTTGTTGGGAGGTTTTTCATGAGGTTTTTGGGAGGTTTTTCAAAAAGCAAAAAACCTCTTTTTGAGGTTTTTCACATAGTGGAGAGATTTTTCAATTGAGTTTTTTCGTGATGTTTTTCGTCATAGCTCGTAACTGCACGACCTGCTTTTTCGTATTTAATCAGTTTTAACTTTATAGAATTTTATAAAAGTTTCGTATTTAATCAGTTTATTTATTAACCAGTTTTATTTATTAATATATTTAAAGTAATCTTATTTAAATATAATTATTAAATAAATAATATAAATAAATACATAATGAAAGTAATTATATTTTATATTTTTAAAATAATATTTCAAATTTGACATATTTATACAATTCTAACAGATTTCTTAATGACCCAATTTTTATTTTCGGTTATACATACTTTTAAATTATACATTTTTTAATTTTTATTTACATACTTTTTATATAACTTTTATATATTTCTTAATAACCTAATTTTTAGTAATTTTATTGTACATACTTTTAAAATAACTTTTTTTTGTAATATAAAGTTTTGTTTAATTTAGTTTTATTTAAGTGGTTAATTGTTTTACAATAAGAAATTTATATATAATATATATTGTATTAAAATATTTAAAAAAATTATGTAAAATAAATACATAATTAAATTAATAATATTTTCTTGATTTAAATAAATATGTATTTGTATTAATTTTAATGTATTTATTTTTATAAATAAGAATAAAAATGATATAAAATTAAAATAGTGGGACCCTGAATAGTTTAAAAAAGTAATGAAAAAGCTTGGATGAAGTTTTTCACATAGTGGAGGTTTTTAAGTTGTTGATGTGGCAATAATGTGGAAGAAAAAAACTATGAAAAAGCTCGGTGAAAAACACGTACACTGTGGATGCTCTAAATAGTAGCTAGTTATATATACATGCATATATAATTACATATACAAATATGTAAGCAAATAGATATATACACATATAAACATATATCCATAGAGGTGGGTTCATACGAGAACAACATCTATTTAAGAAAACATGAGAACAACCAAGTACATACAAAATCATATATGATTCACGCGACTTTGCGCTCGACTTTATGTCGCGCCCAAAGTCGCACGTATTTGTTTTTTTTCGGGTTAATGTAAAATCACATATGATGATTTTGTACATGATTTGTTGTTTTCTTATTTCCTTAAATAGTTAGCGTTCTCGTTTGAACTTTCCTCTACATCTGTATACATATATAAAAATACTTCTATTCCATAGAAACATTCTACTAAAATTTATTCTGTGGAAACATTATATCATAAGTTATTTATGTACATATTAACTTTTTTTTTGAATGGCAAGAAACGAAATTATTTAAAATCGAAACCTAGCAAGAGGCTAGATTAATGTCCAAAAAACATAAACAAAGGTTACAACACCATCCCACGTAAAATCTTTCCCTAACATGACTCTGTTTTTAACTCACACAAATAAAAAAAATTGAACCTTGTTAACAGTTTCACGAGTAGACTGAATCTTGCCGTTGAAAATTTTATCATTACGGCTCCTCCATATCACCCAAAAGACCGTTATACCTAAAATACTTGTAAGATAGATAAATTGTCATCTAATTTTTAGAAGTTAATAAATAAATACTTTGAACTATTTGATTCTTAGTAAAAAAAACTTTAATTAAATTAAGTTTTGTCTTAATTTTTTTTTAAAAGTAAAATAATAATATTACTATTTTATTGAGAAGTGAGCGTTCATATCCAAATGTTTTTTTGGTTGTATGTGGTTTACCATAATAATGACAAGAAGTGGCCAATTATAAGTTAACAAAAAGTATAATTAAAGTGTCCCATATAGAAATAAATTAAGTACTGTGGACCCTAAAAACTTCAGACATGTTCTATTTTGAATTTGATATCCATTATATTTCTGGTTGATTAAGATAAATAAAGTAACGAGAAGTGTTGAAATCAAATTCATCTTAATACGAATTTTCGAATATATTCATTGTTATAAACACGGCTAATTTACAAAGGGAGGAGGGCCGGGCTGCCCATGCCATCATTCTATCGTGCCTGCCAACATAGTGAAATAAATAAGAATTTAGAGGTGTATTAATTTGTTATAATTTGATATGTATTTATTTAAGTTTACAAAAAGTGGTTAATTTTGTTGATAGTGTCATTGAATGTTATATGTTATAGATTTTAAGTTTGAATTTTTTTTTTCCTTTACTCATTTCTAATTTTTTTTTTGCAATTACAATATAAAAGAATAAAAAAATCCACTTAGATGTTGCAAAAGAACCACGTGCATGTGATTTTTAATTAAAATGTATTTTTATCTTTATCTGTAAATTTGGATTTATTTTATATTATGTTAATTATTATGTCTCCCACTTGAAATCCTTTTGGATCCTTTAGATGTATTCAATAATTGTATAAACTTTACTATCCATTTTCCGGAATTTCTCCCTATTGAAAGAGTTTGGAGAATGGAATGACATTATTGACAATAGATGTGGATGGTAAGAGATTAAGAAGATAAGTTGTCATTTGTAGAGCTTCCACTGAATATGTGGGGGTAGATGGGCTTGAAAGAGAAGTGTACGAATTATATTGTTAATGGTATGGATCATGCTTTCAGATTTACTGTTTTACAGGGAAGTTTCGGGACAAGAAAAACGGATTTGCATACCATTAGAGGCAAAGAGATCATGAAGAGCTGAGTTATCGAATTTATCCACATGATCACATTGGAAAACTTTGATTTCACGATTAAGTTGAGTTTTAACATAAGCACGAAAGTGTAAAAATTTACCAAACGCATCAGATTTGTGGAAAAGAGGATAATCCCACAAAAAATGTGACTAATGATTGAAAAAATAACATCATATTTAAGTCCACCAATACTGGAAACAGTAGATGTACATAAATCAGAGTGAATAATATCAAAACTGGACTCAAGAATAAACTCAGAATGATAAATGGGAAGTCTAACATTTTTTCCAAGTTGACAAGCATGATAAAGCATGTGAGACTTCACATTATTACATGAAATAAAGCCACTAAACACTAAAAACCTAAGCACACTATCGTCTGGATGACTCAATCGTTGTTGTCACGCTGATGGACTCATCGAAAGGAGAGCAAAGGAAGATGTGGCAGGGATGGAGGGATATAGATCGTCAGTGTTGTCACATCGGAGGAGAAGCTTGCGAGTTTGGAAATCCTTCACAGAAAAACCAAATTTATCAAATTCGATAGAGCATTTATTATCTTTTTTGAATTGGCGAACATAAATCATATTTTTGATAATGTTGGGGGTGATGAGGACGTTGTGAAGGTGTAAGGGACGGTGAGAAATAAAGGTAGGGAGAGTAAAGTGCCCCGTATTTATAATAGGAATAGAGGATCCATCACCAATAATTACATATTGTACATTGCACTTATTAAAAACAAATTTGAGAATACCTATGTCGGATGCGAGATGGGATGTTACCCCAGTATCCATATACCAACCAACATCACTTGGATCATTCAAAGAGAGAGTTGAACATTTGAGGTAGAGCGCTGGGTTGATCACTTGTACCAGATGAGAACCACTACCAAAGAGGCAAGATCGGTGTAGCAGAAGTATTGAAGAACCATCAAGATGTCTGAGAACTCTGAAATTTGTGCAGTGAGCTTTGAAGAGTTCTCTCCAAGAGTCGTAATTCAACTCCTCAAGGTCGAGAGTGAGAGGAACAAAGGCTTTGATGTTTATGATTCCGTATGGTTTCTCAGATGAAGGAGTTGAGGTTTCACCAGCCATCGTTACCAGAAAAGATGGAGAATGGACTAGGTTTTAGGCCGTGTGGGAGGGGAAAAGAGATATGGGCCGACTGAGATTAGGGAAAAAGCATAATTAGAGTTAGGGTCGGCTCTAATGCCATGAAATCGGGTAATTTTCCCATCAGTGTCTCCTTTCTCATTATCACAATATATAGAAAAGTATACATGAATAGGGTCAGACTATATACAAAATGGGCCAAGATCACAACCTAACAATACAACAAGACTACATATTAATACATAAATTACAATAAAGAAAAATACACTGATTGAGTTTGATATTATAATTTGTAAAACAAAGATTTATAGGTGTTTTTAATATTTCTAAAATTTTTAAATAAATATTACAATTTATAGTCGAGGTCTATAACAATTTAGGTGTTTCTTTTATATTAATTGTAAAAACTGACAACCAGTTTTATTTAACATTTTTTACTTAGTAATTGAAGTCTGAAAAATGACCAATAAATAACTTGGATTTATAAAAGGTTTTATTTAAAGTAATATCCACTATAAATTGATTGTCATTAATGCATTAAAATCACGACAAAGAATTTGAGAACCACCAGCTTCGTCTATATGACTCAAAAACCTATATCATCGAAAATATCAAGTTTGTTGGTCCTTCACGTCAACTTCAAGATTTAAGTAGCAAATTAGGAGTAGAGTGTGTATGGCTAGCCTAGAAGGGATGAGCAATTTTGGATAAGTGGACGATAGGATTAGTGAGTTGATCGTTAGACCTTTGAATCTTAGGTTAGACTAGGGGTGTGTAGTCCTTCCTATCTCGGTTAGGGCTTTGGTTTGTCTGTTTGACTTTAGTTGCTTACTTCTAACTCGTTTTTCAAATTATTACATTGTCTTTCTTGTTTTCAAGTTAATTCTTCTTTTTCGAATGTTCCTATTTTTTTAGCAAAAATTTTGAACAAACTTTTTCCTTTTTTTTCCCGCATAAGCTAGAGATATTTATGGAAACAATCGCTTTACTTTTTGGGGTGGAGGTCGTGTTTGTATACATTTCACCTCTCAAAAGTCAAAACTCACATTTATGTGAGATATACTTATCTATAAGAGATTTACATTCGTTTACCTTATCGTGTGACATCCTTGACTATGAAAATAGATTGTTGGTAATCATATTAGACCCTGTAAGTACTTACCGGGTAAGAGTCGTTTCCCACATTACCGAGTAAGACTCTGGATCCTTGTCTTGTCTCTTACCAGGTAAGTTTTTTGGTTCTTGTCATGTTCAACCAATAAGGTAAATGATATCGATAAGTGTTCAGTAAACGGCCTATTAGTTTAATTGAATTTGTTTAATAAATAAAATATTGTTTCTTTTCTTATTTTGCAACTTTATATGTGCAGTTATTGACGCACGAACCCATGGATACAAATGTTGGTGACTCTTAAGAATATCATAGAATCACAATCACTTTTATAACTATACTCCGTGTACTTGTGGACGGTATATACATACCTCTAGATAAACTAAACCTTAATCCTTATTACTTATTTGGACAAAAAGTTGATTACCCAACTAGCTTCATATGGAACCGACTTCTAAGGACCCTAATGTAAAAGAGTTTTGGCTTACTCAGTGGACTGAAGCTAACAGACGGGAAGGGGAGAGGAGGGAGATTGAACCAGAGACATGTCTTGTATTTGAGTATAGTCGTCCCTTATTGCTTATTAGTTAACTTATAGTTTACCACTTCTATATAAGATATGTGTTTACTCCCAAACAAGACCGGTAATATAAAATGCAGTTTATTATTATTTTTATAGTATAAAAAAGCCTTTTTTTTTTTTTTTTCAGAATTGTGAATGTACAAATATATCTTGGACTACAAAGAATTTGTGTCGCTAGACGTTTTTTTTATGTCTATATTTGTTTAATTTTGATGGTATTTAATTTTATTTTTGATAATAAAATCCTAAAACATAAGTTTAAATAGTAATATATATATATATATATATATATATATATATATATATTCTTTAGTTTTTTTAGAAAACAATTTATCTTTTCTGGGTTATTATATTTTTTAAAGAAAAAGAGACCGACACCAATTGGGTGGGTCAAAACCTAAAAGAACTTGACCCCTCAAAAAGTATTAAGGCTGTTTCCCTTTTCATTTATTTGTAAATTATATATAATATAACATTATATTATATTAAAGATGAGACAACTTACAGAAAAGATTATTATTTCTTTAATATGTGATATCAATGCGTTGGATGTATAGGTAGTTCATATAAACTTTTGCTTTTCGATTTTTTCATATTTAATAGAACTATTCATATAATACCATAATATTGACTCATTTTGTTAAAATAACCTAAGAAATACATGGGAAATCGAAAAGTAAAACTGTCTATGCAATGATATGTAAGTAATACAAAAGTAGATATTGTATATTTTACATTTACATAATACGTACAATTGTTCATACACTCCCTAAATATTTATATAGTTAAAAGATTTTACTCATCATATTGTTATATATATAGTTTGGAGGTTGTCAAAATGTACTTTAAGACATAGGTACATATATAGAATTGAGATCGTGTGAGATAAAAATTATGGTGATAAGGTGTATACTAAATTTTTATCTACCTTCAACTACCTCTATTAACCTATTTATATTATCACGACTGAAACTTTAACAAACTTATGCATGTGAAATAGATCGAAGATATGTAAAAGTTCACAAAAGTGAAGATAAAAGTGAATATTAAGGTTGATGAATGTAGTTGAAGGTCCGTCATCCGTGTTTTAGCGATCAAATGAAAGTAACTGAAGGTTCTTGATTTTTTTAACCATTAGATCAAAATATCAACTTATCCAATAGTTTAACTCTTATTCTATTAGGCAGGGACGAAACACAATGAGGGCCAAAGGGGGCCATGGCCCCTGCGATTTTTGGAACAAATACTAATATTAGCAACAAAATTTGCATCTAATGTTTAGTTGAGGTGGTTATCATTTCTTGGCCACCTATAAGAGATCTTGGGTTCAAGCCTTATAGTAGTCATTTCTTTTTTTTTTCTTTTACTGCCAAATACTTTTTTTTTCTTCATTACTGAAAATCTTTTCTTCTCATATGTCCAACACATATTTATTACATATTTTTTTTTGTACGGCAACTTGGGCTACGCCCACACACACACGCACCCGCGGTATCCGGGCATCTAATTGGGCAGCACCGACTAATCCGCGACGACCCGACCCAGCCCAAATGGACTGGACCCGCCCAGGTACGACTAAGTCTCAAGACCGAACCCGCATACCCATAGACTGGTATGCCCGTAAACCTGGACCCGACCCGACCCGAAGGCCGACCCAAGGTCTGGGTGTCGCCGAAGTGCATCCCCTAGGATTCGAACCCTGGTAGATAGGCATACCATGCACTATCCACCCAGGGCCTTACCACTAGGCTAGCACCTCTTTGATATATAACTTCTATAAATTGTATAAAAATGTATAAATTGGTTTGAATTATATATAAATAATGTCAAATATTTAGATTTTAGTCTTACATCTTAGGTAATCTCTATTTCATTTTTTATGTTTTATTAAATTTGTTTAATATATTATAATCAAAAAATATATAAACCATTGATATACTCTCATAAGGGTATTATGGTACTAGGTTTTATTATTTTATATTAACAAATCTTTTTTTATTTGTACTAAAATTTATTAGTATATCATAGTTAGAAAAAAATAATGACAAAATGATTTTATATCGTATTCTTTTGTTATTAGAGTATTAAATGAGCTAAATTTTCCTGTTTTTATTTTTATAAAATTTATTAGTAGATCATAGTAAAAAAAACATATTAAAAACACCCAATGAATTTATATTGTTATATTGTGGGTTTCCGAATTTTGTTAATATCATTTTTCGGCCCCCAAGACTATGATGGTCGTGTTCCGCCACTGGTTGGAATCACGGAAGGAGACGACCATTGGGTATGGAGACTGGAAAAGAACGGGGATTTCTCGGTTGCTTCTCTTCGGTTGGCACTCGATGATTCGCAACTGCCCAGGTCTGGTGAGAAGACTAGCTGGTGCAATTTGGTGCCTGGAAAATTAAATATCTTAGTATGGCGTGCTCATCTTGATAGGCTTCCAACGTAGGATAATCTCATGAAGAGAGGGATACACGTTAATTCTGTTTTTTGCCTACTATACAACGAGAGAATGGAATCGTTGCATCACCTCATGCTCCAATGTAAGGTGACTCGAGAGGTTTCGTATGATCTCCACAGATGGTGGACAGATTTTCCGTGCTTTAGAAATCGATTGGCAACCTCCTCTTTGTGGTTGACTCAATTAGGACCCAAAGAACAACAAAGGAGGTGTTATATGAGTTATTAATGTGTTTGTATGGGTTATCTGGCAGACTCGGAACAAGATGGTTTTTGAAGGGAAAGAAGGTTTGATAAGCCTTATCGCAACCGAGGTGCATTATCATTCTTTTTTCTGGGTTAGGAGTAGATTCAAGAACGGGTCCAAGTTAAGACTAGAATGAGTGGTGTAAGGACCCGAAGAATGCTTGTACATATTGATGTAGCCCTAGTTTCTCGCTAGTTTTCTCTTACAAAATTTCGGCATTCTAAAATAATAGAAAGCCCCATGCAAAATATCTACTAATATCTCTTATGTAATTGTTAACCTTATTTGTATGTTCTTATTTTGGCTTTACTCTGTTTAAACACAATCGTTTAGCTAGACGGTAAAATGATGCACTTATAAACTTTTAACCGACCAACCCAACCCACATGGTTTGGGTTGAGTTGTACTTTTGTTTAAGTTGGGTTGAATTTAGATTTTTAAAAGCACAAACGTTGAGTTAGGTTGTTCAAATGCTTTCAACATGACCAACTCAACTCGTATGCAGTCCTACGATTAGGATTCAAAATTCATATTTATAAATTTCACAAAATAACTGAACCTTCGTTGTGCAAGTTATGTTATTTTTCCATGAAGTTTTGGTCCATGTTTATAAATATGTATTATATTTGCTGAAATAACTGAACATTCACAATGAAATATGTAAATGTTACATTATATTTTATAAGGATTTACAAAAAACTATTGATGGATGAATTTGTATGACCCAATCTTCAAATAGAGTTTTCCAATTTGGATGTACCCAAACCTGTAAGTTTTGATTGTGAAAAGTAAGAAGAAACTCTCGATGGTAGTAATGCAAAAAAGAGCCAAATATTCACATAAAACAACATAACTTTCACCGTGAAAGTTGAGTTGTATCAAGTGAATACTCATATGAAATGTGAAATTTAAAAACCTAGTTAAAAGACGAAAAAAATATAGGTTGATGAATATCAAATTTAAGAGAATAAAAATATTCTTTTTTATATAATTTGTTTGAATTCAATTTTAATTATATTCCATTATTTTAGTTTTATAAAGAGTTTGGATGATTAATTTAATTTTAAAACTAAAAGTATATTCAATAGGAAGTACCCATGAATCACATGTAACCAATTTACCCTTAAAATCCTTTAAATAAGGAAATAACTCCCTCTAATTGGACCGTCGATGATTTGATCAAATGTGATCTAATGAACAAAAGTACTAAAACATTATTTCTTACGACAACCTAAGTACCTAATCATAGAGTTGAGTTCCTAATAGCAGTTGCGGAACACAACCATCATAGTCTTGGGGGCCGAAAAATAATATTAACAAAATTCGGAAACCCATAATATAACAATATAAATTCATTGGGTGTTTTTAATATGTTTTTTTTACTATGATCTACTAATAAATTTTATAAAAATAAAAACAGAAAAATTTAGCTCATTTAATACTCTAATAACAAAAGAATACGATATAAAATCATTTTGTCATTATTTTTTTCTAACTATGATATACTAATAAATTTTAGTACAAATAAAAAAATATTTGTTAATATAAAATAATAAAGCCTAGTACCCTTATGAGAGTATATCAATGGTTTATATATTTTTTGATTATAATATATTAAACAAATTTTATAAAACATAAAAAATGAAATAGAGATTGCCTAAGATGTAAGACTAAAATCTAAATATTTGACATTATTTATATATAATTCAACCCAATTTATACATTTTTATACAATTTATAGAAGTTATAGAAGTTATATGTAATAAATATGTGTCGGACATATGAGAAGAAAATATTTTCAGTAATGAAAGAAAAAAAAAGTATTTGGCATTAAAAGAAAAAAAAAAAGAAATGAGTACTATAAGGCTTGAACCCAAGAAATGATAACCACCTCAACTAAACATTAGATGCAAATTTTATTGCTAATATTAGTATTTGTTCCAAAAACCACAGGGGCCATGGCCCCATTTGGCCCTCACTGTGTTTCGTCCCTGATTCCAACTTGTGAATAAACATGGATGATGTTATCCTAGTCTCGACTTATCTATCCCCCTAAGCTCGTGTCTCCAATCTCAATAAAAATAAAATTACAACCATTTTCATCACTATTAATTTGTTGGTTAACCAAACAAGATGAATCCCTTTCCAGAGCATACAGACTTGAAAACACCTCCGAAAGAGGCCTATCCCTACACCATCTTTCCTTCTAGAACATGGTAGTATTCCCAGACCAAATTTTCTTGCAAATAAGGTTGTTAAGCGAGGTTATAATTGTCGAGAGAGCTATCCAGTCAAAGAAAATTGGACCAAGGTCCAAAGCTGTGGCCCAAGTTACTCTCGTCACCCAACCCTCCATTATTCCCATAGATGGCCGAAACCACACCCTTCCACAGTGCCATGTTCTTTTTCTTGTACCTCCACCACCATTTGCCGAGAAGAGATAAGTTGAACGCTGTGAGACTCCCGATTCCCACTATTTGCATGGGGCTTTCTATTAAGCTAACAATTACATAGACAATTATTCCTATGTGGGAATAGTGTATAGGTATGGTTACTCAGACTGCTAGAACATGTTGCAACAAACTTCACATTCAAAGAAAACAAGAACGAACAAGAATTTTGTGCATTTAAAGTTATAGGTTTGCCAAAACTTGCAACAAACTCAAAAAAGAAAGTTAAAGGTTTATGAAAATAATAAAGTAAAATTTGAGATTGGGATATAACTATGAATAGATATAATTATGGGTTGGTATAATGTCTAAATATACATATATTAATTAAGGACTTAACAATCATACAAAATTCATGTTATCTAAAGACATCAGGTTCATCAGGATGGGTTGGGTTCAAATGGTACTAACCCAATTTTACCCCAATACTTACATTTCAAATGACTTCAGGTTGGATTGGGTTGAGTTGTTTCGAGTTGGTTTGACCGCTTTTGTTGGGTTTTTGTGCACTCCTACCTAATCAAACTTTCACATAAAGTAATAAAACATTTAAATATTGTATTTATGAGTTTTCAGTTAGTAATGTGAATGTAACATGACATGCACAATGAAGGTTTTGTTATTTCTTGTGAAGATAAGAAAACGAGAAAATTATAGAATGATAGATGTCAAATTAAAGAAAATAAAATGATGATCATTTTTTGATATACTTTGTTTGTGTAACACCCCGAAATCGTGGGTCGAAGAGAAGCGGAAGAAAACACCAACAATGCCCAGCGCGACTCTCCGTGCGAGTGGAGCCGCGCCACAAACCACGCGAGACTCTGTTTCCTCGTAGCTCCAGTGGTCTGCGCGGCTCTCCGCGCGGGTCAGGCCGTACCGCCATCCGTGCAGAGCCACTGTGCACTTTTAAAAGAGAGAAAACTGGTCCCAAACCCCATTTTTCACCCAAACCTCAAATCTTCTCCCCATTTCTCTCCCAAATCGACCCTCCAACCTCCAATGCGAACCCTAACCCATTTTTGAGAGTTTTCCCCTAAATCTAAGTGATTCTTCACCATCTAGCAAGTTTTGGAAGCTAGAACCATGATCCCTCCATCTTCATCTTCTCCACCAAGCTTCTTAGGGCTTCTATAACACCCTGAATTCTGGAAATAACAACTAATTTAAAATTTTCTAAATACACCAATAAAAGGATCATCTGCAACCACGTTTTAAGATTTAACCTCAATACAACATTCATTCTATACAAAAGTCTAAGATAAGTACGGGTGCTACTAATCCCCATACATAACCACTATCTCCATAAAGCGGAAGACTTTGCCGAATACTCACTTTCGGATCTAGCTAAGGCTCTATTCTTCATAGGACTGCTAGAACCAACTCCCAACCTTGAAACCTGATGCACATGCCGACAAATAAAAAAGTTAGGCTTAACGCCTAGTGAGCTCAAGAGTTTTTCAACATATATAAAATAAACGTTTAAAAAGAAAGGATGTGGATAAAGTTATAGTCCTTCAATATGATACGCCTTACATGTGAAAACGACTCATTTTCCAATAATATGCATTTTAGACAAAGAATACCAATTTGGACATTTTCCAAACCAAACTACTACAAAGATGATAATACCAATGTAAGCCGTCCATTCATACATTAGCTTTAACCCAAAACTCACTCAAAGCGTAAATATAAATCGGACTCTCCATTTATGAAGATACGGTTAAACCTTATATCTCAAAACACCCAAAACACGGGTGGGGCATAATACTCAACCCACAAAATCAAGGGTAAAACCCAATAATACTAAACGTCACCGAAAACTTGGGTAATAAAACTCAATACCCAAAAACAACACCTTTCGGTGATGGGGAATTCCCGATTCCATAAAATGTGACGGTCCACAAAGTAAGCCCATTTTATGTTGTTATGACTAGTCATATAAACAAAGTACACGCAAGGGATGTCAGACTCAGTGGCTCCAAACTTACACCCATGGAAAGTCAACTTCAACCGCGAAAGGTTCGACCGCGAAAGGTTCGACCGTTGAAATACTCATCCAATATCGCAACCAAGGCTCTAAGTCGAGTTACCAAGACTGGACAATTGTCCTAAAACCCAATTGAAATAAAAATACCAAGTTGCTGGCTTAGCAACCCATTGTCTCATTGATAATTGAAATAAAAATACAATAAAACGCACTCGACCAACGGATATGCAAACACAACGACTAAAATTAAGATTAGTTCAAAACTCAACATTAGTTGAGGTACCCATTTTCCAAGTGAACTTATACTCTCATATTTTCCAAATGCCTCATAACACAGAATATGCATTTTCTAAATTTAACTGCTGATAAGAATGAAAATCATGAAATGAGACTATAAACATTCTTTCAAGTACCTTACATAAAAGTGCAAGTAATACTTTATAAAACATTCCATTTCATGATTGGTGCATAAGACTCGACAAACATTTAAAAGTGTATTTCTTTGACTAAAGATCTATTTATGCAATGAGACCTCAAAACACATTCGTTTGTAACACATTTATCAAAATGCCCAAAAATACCAAATGTGGGTATTATACAAAGTTTGTAAAGTTAAATGCTTCAAATAATCAAAGATTATCAAATAACCCAATATTTGATAATTTCATGTAGAACACATAAACACTTTAAAATAGACATTTTGACATGTAGAACGTTTTCACAAAGCAACTTGAACTCAACTCGCTAGATTTAGGCTAAATCTAGATTTTCCCCCAATTAGAGCTCCTTTGAAGAACACTTGGATTCTCAAGACCAAACTTCCAAAACCTAAATCCATACATATTCAACCACAAATAAACATAATCAACCACAAAGAATTGTTTCCCAAACCATATACATGAATACCTCAACTAATACCAAAACCCTAACTTCCATAACCGAAGAGAATAGAAGATTACCTTAACCCAAACTTGAATCCACCAACCAAAACACTTCTAGTTCACCAAAATGGTTACAAAACTCTAATCTATGAAAGGGAGAACAAAGGGTGGATGAAAACCAAGAAAACTTTGGGGAATAAGATGAATAGTGAGAGATGAGAAGCTTACCACCACCAAATACTCTAGTATACTCCAATATACTTCCAATCTCTTTCCATATCATTGAAAATCTCTCAAAAACGAAACTGTAGCAACTTGAATCGCCCAAATCGGAGTTGAAATGAGAGAGTTATGAAGAAATGAAGTTTGGGGCTGAAAATCGCGATTTTAACACCCTGAAACACCCAGGCGATTGTGTCAGGCTATAGTGACAATGTCATAATCTCTGGGCACAATAGCTGAGATTGTACCGAGCGTTTCTGGGCTCCGGTGACCTTGACAGGCGATTGTGACACTGTCACAATCGCCGGGCATTATAGCCTAGCGCGTACCGAAACTGTTTTGGCCATAACTTCTTCGTTATAGCTCCGGAAAGAACCGTTGGACTCGTAATTGAATCATTCGTCCATATAGACTATAAAATCTAGGATTCAAGTCCAAAATCAAAAATCTTATTTTTCCTTGATATATCGGTTTTTTTATTAACTTGAATTGATACCTCACGAAACTCGGGGTGTTACAGCTTCACCCAACCTTTTTATCTATTTTGAAGATGGAAAGTGTGTGGTTCAATTTGGTGACCTAGAAGTTCATTGTTGATGGATTCAAGTTATGGGTAAGGTAACCTTCTCTTTTCTTCATCTATGGAATTAGGGTTTTGACATAAGTTGAGATCTTCATGTATAAAGTTTGGGGAACAATTCTTTGTGGTTGAATATGATTATTTATGGTTAGAAATGTATGGATCTAGGTTGTTGGAAGTTTTTGGCTTGAGGATTCAAGTGTTCTTCAGAGGAGCTTAAGTTGGGTAAAATCTAGAATTAGCCTAAATCTAGGAAGGTGAGTTCAAGTTGATTTGTGAAAACGTTGTACATGCCAAAATGTCCATTTTAAAGTATTTACGTGTTTATTATGAAATTACTATTTATTGAGTTATTTGGTGGATTTTGATCATTCGAGGTGTTTGGCTTTAAAAATCTTGTAAAAGCCCCACATTTGGGATTTTTGAACATTTTGGTAGATAAATCATGTTAATATGTTTCCTTGATGATTTTACACATATAAATGGAGTTTCTTTGATGTAAATGTCACTTTTATGTATTTGATCTTATAAACCTTTTTGGAAATGCATATTTTGTATTATGAGGCATTTTGAAAATATAAGGGTATGAGCTCATTTGAAAAATGGTCTGCCTCGACCAATGATGAGTTTTGAGTTAATCATACTTTTGGTCGTTGGGTTGCATAACAGTTGGTTAAACGTGTTTTAATGTTTTCACTGGATTTATTGGAGATTTAAGTAAATTGTTGAGCCTTTGGCTCGGTTTTGACTAAGATGAGCCTTGAGGATATTTGCCCGGTTTAATATCTCGTTGTGGAGTCTTAGGTATGATGACGGTTATTACATGTCATTTGAGAGTTACATGTTTTGGATGCGTTGGTCATTCAATTGGAGTCATGTAATGTTAGACCGTGTTGCATTGGATCCATAGGCACGTAAGTCAGTCTGTTTTGGTGGGCAAGGGATATTTGGTTATGATTGTCGAGCGTTTAGGTCACTAGCGAGTAGGCAATAAGGGGCGCAAGCTCTTGAGGTGAAAAACGTCTAGATTGGATAGGCACCCATGTCTGTAAGACCTTGAGGTGTAACTCGACAGAGTAAGCACTAGAGGCATAAACGGTTTAAGGATTGTGATGTCTGTTATGACATGGGAACTAGAACCGGGATATGTGGTGAAATCTAATAACATCACGAGTGACATCATTCACGTGTTCTCGTCACCCAAGATGGAAACAATGAGGTGTCATGCGAGTAACGTCGTATGGGCGGCCTACTTGTTTGTTCCTCCACCCTCAACATATACGGGTTTCCCCCGTCCTCGACCATTAGTATTTTAAATGTTAACGTCGTATCTTACTATCACTGGATTTGTGTGGTCGACGGTAAATGATGACCTTAATATTGGGTTCCCCCCCCCCCCACGTATATTAAGGTTTGAATGAAATACGTCATTATCAAGTTTTGGTATTTGGTTTCCTTCCATTTTATGGTTGCGTGAGTATGGGCCTAGTGTCCATGTTTCTTCGGTGACGTATCGTATTGGTGAGTTATTAACTATGATTTATGGGTTGAGTGTTTTACCCCACTCGGGCTTGGGTGTTTTGGGATACAACGTTTTATCCACATTTCCTAAATTGGGAGTCATTATCCGCTCTCGTTTCAAGTGAGTTTTGGGTTGCATCATTTTATAAAGAATGTCTTGTAATGAGTTGTTCACCTTTGAAAATGCATGATATTGGAAAATAGTCGTCTCTGGGTTTAAAGTAAATCTTTTGAAAGATTATGATTTTAAGTGCAGTTTATTCCTTTTATAAATATGTTCATTCGTGTAAAACTCTTGAACTCACTAAGCGTTAGCCTAACCTTTTTATTTGTCGGCATGTGCAACAGGTTTCGGTTGGGATTAGTCCTAGTCACACTATGAAGAGAGGAGTGCTAGTTGTGTATTCGAGGAGTGTATAGCTTGGTGAAGTCTTCCGCTTTTATTTTGGGAAGAACAATTTGTATTTGGGTTATGTAACACCTGACTCCGGTTTAGTCCTTGTATGTTAATGGAGTTCATAATTGTTGAGGTTAATTATAGAATTTTACCTTGAGGCATTTTGAGTTTTGATTTGTAGGAGGAAGTTTTGTTCTTCACTTGATGTTATATCGAAATTTTAAATTAGTTGCTCTTACCAAATTTGAGGGTGTTACAAGTTGGTATCTGAGCTTAAGTTTGAGAGAATTAGGTTTTGATTTTTGGATGCCTAGACTCAAACTAGCGTACTTTTAAGTGATTGAAAGTGAGATTTCACCAATAGGCATTTTAAGATTGGATGTTTTGAGGATAATGGAGTCACTAGGAACGGGAATCACGTCGACGGTAACAAGGATGATCATGTACAGTACGTTCATAATGGCGCCTGGCTAATGTTATGGTGAACCTACGAGCTACATGTGTATACTTGGACTACTTTGATGTGTCGACCGTTGGGGTAGTGAAGAAGTTCTAAGTGGGTAGCCGTTAGGAGAGGCTGATGATTTTAGCGTTCGTCACTTGGAGTGACAATAAGCATGTTAATTGCACTAAGTGGACCCT
Source organism: Arctium minus (assembly GCA_954870635.1). Classification (NCBI taxonomy): domain Eukaryota; kingdom Viridiplantae; phylum Streptophyta; class Magnoliopsida; order Asterales; family Asteraceae; genus Arctium; species Arctium minus. The sequence continues at coordinate 60,244,225 of OX941093.1, forward strand.
TTCGGGTCGGAATGATTGGTTGGATTAGAACCATAGACTTTTGGAATCGACTTTATTCGAGGAGAAATTATAAGTTGAACCTATGAAATCCTTGATTATTGTCTTAAGATGTTTGAGCATCCGGAGGACGATAGTGAGACTGGAAATCGATGATCTTTGGTCTGGGATAGTGGGGCGTGTAGTTTCGAAATGTTGAGTGCCGATCAAGATCATGCACAAAATTATTCTAAAATAAGTTGCATCAATTATTTGTCATGTTTCTGAAATCATCAGGTGAATTATGTTACAAAATTTTGATGTAACACACACAAGGTTTTACGCCACGATTTTAAACATGCATAAAATGTCTTATTGCACATGGTTGCAAATCTTGTTGAGATTTTCTTTATCCCTGTCTTATCGGACGTTATTTTCGGATATTGTGATGTTTACAATTCAACCTTGTTTAGAGTCTCGGGGCAAGTAACTGCAATTTATGATCTTGACATTGGATCTCCTCCACGTATGTTAAGGTTGTAGAGAGAGAAGTTGTTCCTATGTTTTGGTGCTTGAGTTTTATTGAAAATTTGATTTCATTCGAGTTTTGTTGAAAGGTGTTACTTTATATCATATTGCAATAAAAAGGGATTTTTGAAATTTTGACATTTTAGTCACAACTTTGTTCTTATGTTATTTGATTATTGGGAACGAAAATTTTGGCACGGTTTGATTTTTGAGTGCCATTGAGTTTTACGAAAATTTTATTAGGACTTATGGAGTTTCATTTTACGACATTTTGCGTCGCGAAAACGAGCTTTGAAACACGTATACTCGAATGATTGTGTGCGTTAACTTATGAGTTTTGTGTAATATTTTGTCTCATGCGAGTTTGACACATGTTTTTTCGCAACCGTAAGAAACGCCATGAGAGTTTTATTAGTAGATGTTATCCCATATGCTATTTGGAACCTCTATACAGGGTGATTCCTCTTTAAGTTTTATACGAGTATATCTCGTTGCACATTACCTAATATTGCATTTGAATTATATTTTTGGTGTGGGTAAGCATACAAATAGCTTGTAATGGTTTGTGTCAAACTTTTGCTTTGAACATCTTTCAGTTGTCGATTTTACTATTATAGTCTCACACAATGCATTGTATTGAACTACTCGTATGCATGGCATTATAGCCACCATTTTGGGTCAAAGAGTGTTTTATTTGTGCGGCTAAAAGTTTGAAGTCGATTTAAATCATTTTATGTATGGCTATAACACTTATTATTTTGATAAGTTCGGAAAATAAACTGAGGGATGTGGGGAAGTTTGATTTCATGTCATTATAAAATTAAATGAGAAATTTTGGAACTTGGTTACATGAATTTCCCCTTTTGGAGTTTTGTACATATGCCTTGTTATATACTGTTTTAGTACGTAAAAATATTTCACACTCATGGCGTAAATTGATGCATGACGGGACCATAGTGGTCCGTTTGAAAAGTTTGTTGTATACCGTGTTTATCGTCATTATTGGTTTGAGTAATGACCAAACGATTTTCAAAATGATTTTATGTGTGTGACAATTGAAACCACTTTGTACACCTACCGAGTAAACGGTAGTAGATTTTACTCGTATGATTAATTGTTATAAAGATTTTTGCATTTAGAAGTTTCATGAAATTTCAAATGGCATAGTAGTTTGAAAAACCTTGAAATCATTAGAGCTATAGATGTAAAACCTCTTGCGTTAAAGGTCGTGGCTAAGGGCTAAAGGAATCCTCGGAGATTGAAATGTCGGAGGACCTGACTTATGGTTAGTTTTGAATTTTGGGTCTCAGGTTCATGAATTGGTTCACGCAAAAGTAATTGGGGCGTTAGGTTTATGCCTTCTCCTGGTTAATTAAGTGATAATTCTCTCGCTTCGATAAGCCTTCGGGTTAAAACCTCGTTCGGCTGGTTGCATAGGGTTGAATTCGAATTTGTGGGTTAATGGTACGGCAACAAGCTATGTGTCTGTGGTGTACCATCTTGATGGGTATTCGTGAATAGTAATGATGTTTTGGTTGGCTAGCGAAGCTATATGATTTGAGGTTTTATTTCCTCGATTAGGTATCAACTCTATTTCGACATTGCAAATATGGAATGGAATATTTGGTGGTATATCAACGTTGCTGATAGTTTTTTTGAGGATAGGCGTCGACCCTCGTTTTGGAGGACAGTAACCGTTGGGGTGCTTTAGTGCACTTTCGTTGATTTGTGGCGTGTCTGCAAGTAAGTGGTAACCGTGAGGAGATTAGATGATGAAAATTAGGAATCGATCATTGATAATTCTGCAATCATCGAGGTTTGCACTGAGTGGAAGCCGATGCTTGAATGTATTATGAGATTTGTGTAACCGTGGGGTTTATAGTGATCTGCCATCTACAGATGTTGTGCTTGTGTCAGCATGGGGGAAACAAATTTATTGGGGATTGGGTCGGACCAAACTAGTGTTACGAATTTCGTCAGGAAAAGGACGATAAATCTTTGATGGTGTTGATTATTGGAGAATTTTGGCGAGAATGCTGAGATAGACTTTAAGTACCAATCGATTATTGAGGAAATTGTGATGTGTTGGAATTAAAAGTAGAGTTTCTATAACAACAGTGGGTGATCAGCTCAGTAGTTGTACGCGGATTCCTTGACCACTCGGGTAAGTCAACTTGGTTGCGGATGCTCGGAATTGAAACGAGTATGGGCGAGCGATGGTTGAATCCTTTCTGCAAAGGTTGTTGTGTTCTTGAAGGCAAGAAAAGAGTGTAGCATAATTCCACGAGGGACAATTGGAAGCATTTAAGGGTAAAACCCGCCTTGAGGCGTCCTTGGTGGAAGTAGTTAATTAAGATTGTAAGTTGCTATTGAGGTGATAAGGGCAACCTAAGGTTGGAAGACAACATAGATCCTAATGATAGGAAATGATTCGATAAGGACTCAATGTTCATTCCGTCATCGGTAAGGTATATCGAACGCTGAGATCCGGTGTGTGGTGGCCTATTATGAGAAATACAGTGACAACCTTAACCGAGATGTGATTGGTTTCGTTTATGAGCAAGGTATCGTGAAAGTATCCCTTTTGTTAGAGGACCGGTTGATCTCGCTGATGTGACATTGTGTGTTTAGTCAGAGTTAGATTTCGAGGATGAAATCTCCTTTAAAGTTGGGAGGATTGTAACACCCCGAAATCGTGGGTCGAAGAGAAGCGGAAGAAAACACCAACAGTGCCCCGCTCGGCTCTCCACACGAGTGAAGTCGCGCCATGAACCATGCGAGGCTCTGTTTCCTCGCGGCTCCAGTGGTCCGCACGGATCTCCGCGCGGGTCAGGTCGCACCGCCATCCGCGCGGAGCCACTGTGCGCTTTTAAAAGAGAGAAAACCGGTCCCAAACCCCATTTTTCACCCAAACCTCAAATCTTCTTCCCATTTCTCTCCCAAATCGACCCTCCAACCTCCAATGCGAACCTTAACCCATTTTTGAGAGTTTCCCCTAAATCTAAGTGATTCTTCACCATCTAGCAAGTTTTGGAAGCTAGAACCATGATCCCTCCATCTTCATCTTCTCCACCAAGCTTCTTAGGGCTTCACCCAACCTTTTTATCTATTTTGAAGATGGGAAGTGTGTGGCTCAATTTGGTGACCTAGAAGGGCATTGTTGATGGATTCAAGTTGTGGGTAAGGTAACCTTCTCTTTTCTTCATCTATGGAATTAGGGTTTTGACATAGGTTGAGATCTTCATGTATAAAGTTTCGGGAACGATTCTTTGTGGCTGAATATGATTATTTATGGTTGGAAATGTATGGATCTAGGTTGTTGGAAGTTTTTGGCTTAAGGATTCAAGTGTTCTTCAAAGGAGCTCAAGCTGGGTAAAATCTAGAATTAGCCTAAATCTATCAAGGTAAGTTCAAGTTGATTTGTGAAAACGTTGTACATGCCAAAATGTCCATTTTAAAGTATTTACGTGTTTATCATGAAATTACTATTTATTGAGTTATTTGGTGGATTTTGATCATTCGAGGTGTTTGGCTTTAAAAATCTTGTAAAAGCCCCACATTTGGGATTTTTGAACATTTTGGTAGATAAATCATGTTAATATGTTTCCTTGATGATTTTACACATATAAATGGAGTTCATTTGATGTAAATGTCACTTTTGTGTATTTGATCTTATAAACCTTTTTGGAAATGCATATTTTGTATTATGGGACATTTTGGAAATATAAGGGTATGAGTTCATTTAGAAAATGGTCTGCCTCGACCAATGATGAGTTTTGAGTTAATCATACTTTTGGTCGTTGGGTTGCATAACCGTTGGTTAAACGTGTTTTATTGTTTACAATGGCTTTATTGGAGATTTAAGTAAATTGTTGAGCCTTTGGCTCGATTTTGACTAAGATGAGGCTAGAGGACATTTGTCCGGTTTAATAGCCCGTTGTGGAGTTTTGAGTATGATGGCGGTTATTACGTGTCATTTGAGAGTTACATGTTTTGGGTGCATTAGTCATTCAATTAGAGTTATGTAATGTTAGACCGTGTTGCATTGGATACATAGGCACGTAAGTCAGTCTGTTTGGTGGGCAAGGGATATTTGGTTATGACGGTCGACCGTTTGTGTCACTAGCGAGTAGGCAATAGGGGGGGCGTAGACCTTTGAGGTGAAACTCGTCTAGATTGGATAGGCACCCATGTCTGTAAGACCTTGAGGTGTAACTCGACGGAGTAAGCACTAGAGGCATAAACGGTTTGAGGATTGTAATGTATGTTATGGCATGGGAACTACAACCGGGATATGTGGTGAAATCCGATAACATCACGGGTGACATCATTCACATGTTCTCGTCACCCAAGATGGAAACATTGAGGTGTCATGCGAGTAACGTCGTATGGGCGGCCTACTTGTGTGTTCCTCCACCCTCAACGTGTACGGGTTTCCCCGTCGTCGACCATTAGTATTTTAAATGTTAACGTCGTATCTTACTGTCACTGAATTTGTATGGTCGACGGTAAATGATGACCTTAATATTGGGTTCCCCCCCCCCCCCCACGTATATTAAGGTTTGAATGAAATACGTCATTATCAAGTTTTGGTATTTGGTTTCCTTCCATTTTATGGTTGCTTGAGTATGGGCCTAGTGTCCATGTTTCTTCGGTGACGTATCGTATTGGTGAGTTATTAACTATGATTTATGGGTTGAGTGTTTTACCCCACCCGGGCTTGCGTGTTTTGGGATACAATGTTTTATCCACATTTCTTAAATTGGGAGTCATTATCCGCTCTCGTTTCAAGTGAGTTTTAGGTTGCATCATTTTATAAAGAATGTCTTGTAATGAGTTGTTCACCTTTGAAAATGCATGATATTGGAAAAGAGTCGTCTCCGGGTTTAAAGTAAATATTTTGAAAGATTATGATTTTAAGTGCAGTTTATTCCTTTTATAAATATGTTCATTCGTGTAAAACTCTTGAACTCACTAGGCGTTAGCCTAACCTTTTTATTTGTCGGCATGTGCAACAGGTTTCGGTTGGGATTAGTCCTAGTCACACTATGAAGAGAGGAGTGTTAGTTGTGTATTCGAGGAGTGTATAGCTTGGTAAAGTCTTCCACTTTTATTTTGGGAAGAGTAATTTGTATTTGGGTTATGTAACACCTGACTCCGGTTTAGTCCTTGTATGTTAATGGAGTTCATAATTGTTGAGGTTAATTATAGAATTTTACCTTGAGGCATTTTGAGTTTTGATTTGTAGGAGGAAGTTTTGTTCTTCACTTGATGTTATATCGAAATTTTAAATTAATTGTTCTTACTAAATTTGAGGGTGTTACAGTTTGACCCCAATTTTAATTACCTTTGATATATTTTTGTTTGAAGTGCTTGATTTAATTAGAAACTCCAGTGCACTATATTTAAACATTTTATCCTTAAAATCAATTAAATAAGTAACATGCTCAATTGATGGGGCCATGGATCAATTTTGATAAACTGAGCTACTTCTTCTTCTTTTCTTTTTTTCCACATTGTAACACACTAAAAATAGGGGTAAATTTAAACCTGAATAAATGCGACAAATGACATCTTAAATAGAAAGTAATCACCCAAAAGGGGAAACTGTAAGGGGTGTACAAAAAACCGTCAACCCGTGAAACCCGCCCAACCCAAATCGCTAACAACCCAATTAAACCCAACCCGCCAAACCGTCCACCTGCCAAACCGCCAACCCACAAATTAAGAGGGTTGAAATTGGGTTACGCTTCGTTCAACCCGCCCAACCCGCCGCTAATATATAGTTTTTATAAGATTATATATATATATGTGTGTGTGTGTGTGTGTGTGTGTATAATACATTTTTAGTTAACCGTACAAACGAATGGAGGCTTGTTCGTGTTCGTTCATTAAATTTAACCAAACAAATGAATGAACACGAACGGTAAAGAACTGAATTTTTTGTGTTTATGTTCGTTATTTATGAAAATGTGTTTGTTCATGTTTATTTACGTTTGTTCGTTAAGATGTTAAACGAACGTAAACAAGTGAACATAAACGAACGAACACAAATGAACAATAAACAACTATCATTAATCATCATTTTGTTCCGAAATAACATAACAAAGTGAAAAACCGGGTAAATTTAGGAATGATAAAAAAAGAATTCTAAAGTTTTTATATAATTAATGATTTTACATATTAATATCATAGGGGCATGTTCAAACGAGAAGATAAACATTTTGCAAGAATACGAGAAATGCGATATCATATATGAGACACAAGCTTAATCATATATGATTAAACACATGTTACATTGACAATACATTAGACGTTTAATTATAATATATGATTAAACACACTCACCGGTCGTGTAATCATATATGATATCACACTTCTTGCCTTCATGTAAAATGTTTAGCTTCTCGCGTGATCTTTCCTCTAATATCATAATATATATATATATATATATATATATATATATATATATATATATAGAGAGAGAGAGAGAGAGAGAGAGAGAGAGAGAGAGAGAGGTTGTTTCATTTGCAAACAACATTTATTTTGCAAATTGTGCAACCCATTTTTTAACTATAGATTTCATCAATCAAGGGTCAAGTGTATTTGAGTTATTTATGTTAACAAATCTTAAAATTTAATATACTTAATTAATGAAATTAAATCAGAAGGGCATAATTGTTAATTGAAGTTTCTATTTATGTTAATATATATTTGAGTTATTTATGTTAATAAAAATAAAATTTAATATACATAATTAATGAAATTAGGATGGATGAAATCACGATGTTTCAAGGATGAAATCAATGTCACTTGTGATGAATCAAATAAGTTATGGTAGTGAAACTGTAATGATATCAATTTCACCTGTTTCATATCAATTGCATGTAATATTGAATTCGATTTCACTATTGTTATTTATCCCTGGTTTTGAAGAAAGTAGTTGTAATGAAATTTAGTTTAAAAGAAACTGATAGGGATGAAATTGGTTGTGATGACATTGATTTTGAAGAAACCGGTTGAGATGAAGCTGGTTGTTATGAAAATATAAAAAAACAAAAAAAAAATGATAAAACTCGTCGACCCTATCAATAATAACAAACCATAAATTACCATAATTAAAATAACCAAAAATATAAAAATCATAATTAGCATAATAAAACAAAACCCTAATTACCATAATAAAATAAAACCATAATTACCTAACTAAAAAACATTTAGTTAAATTGACCATTAAGCCCTCATAATTAAAAATTAAATAAAATTAAATGAAAATCAATGATTGGTTAATCTTAGTGTGAAAAGTTTACATAATAATACTGGTTTTTAAAAAATCCCTCCCCTATATATATATATATATATATATATATATATATATATATATATATATATATATATATATATATAGGGAGGATCATACGAGATTGATATATATATTTAAAAGAATAAGAGAATAATTATAAGCTAATCATTTCATTAGATAATACCTTAAATAATTAATTCCAAAAATAAATAAATAACGGTATAAAAGTAATTTAGTTATATAAAAGTTATTTTAGTATTTATTTAAAATTCTACTTTTACCATATTTATGAATTTAATATGATTTATTTATTTTTTAATAAATTTTATATATTTAATTCATTTAAAATAAATGTATTTAATTTTCATTTAAAGAATTCATTTTTTATTTAGAACATAATTTAAAAAAATTAAATTTTTTTTTTATCAAAATCACATGTGATTCATAATGAATTTTTTTTTTTCAAAATATTTTCCTAATCATATATGATTTAAAGTTTGAAAAACAATAATTTAAATTGAACGTTGAAAAGAAAATTTATGAAAACAGAATCATATATAATATGTAGCAAAACACATAAAATATGTATAAGACCACATGTATTTTAAAACATAATTATAAATTTTCATCAAAATACATGTGATTCATAATAAATTAACTTTGTTTCAAAATGTTTTCCTAATCATATTTGATTTAAAATTTAAAAAACAATTATTCAAATTAAACATTTGTAAAAGAAAAATAGTGAAAACAGAATCATATGTGATGTAGCAAAACAAATTTAAAATGCATAAGATCACATATGATTTAAAACGTAATTCATAGTTTACACACATCACTTGTAATTTTGCAAATAACTTACATTTCTCTTCTACTATGATCAATATCACATATGATACATTGATGAAAATTAGCAAATCTTTTTTAGGAAAAAAATATCGATTAGTTGTTGTGGATATCACATGTGATTTTTGACGCAAATTGTAGAATTTTTTTAAATAAACTAATTCAATAAAAATAAATATTTAAAATGAAAAACTAAATTACACTTATTTTAATGTTGTAAAAAAATAATAAGTATAAGTAAATAAATAAAAAAATAATCATGCTTAACTCATGGAAACTAAAAAAAATCATGAATAAATACCTTAATTAATTTTATTACATAATCTATATAAAATAAATGTGTTTCCATATATAATATGTATACAACAAATGACACATATGCCCTTTTAGCCGATTTTTAAGAAAGTTTTATTTAAGGTATTATTTAATAAAATGATTGACCTATAATTATTCTTTTAAATATGTACTATTCTCGTTTGAACCTGACTTTATATCAAGGTTCTAATTGGCGTGAGGCGTGGCGTGGTGGCGAGACCAAGCCTCAAGCCTTAGGAGCCACGGCGAAGCCATGACGTTTTCAAGGCGTGACTTATGACGTCAAATTTCTAATTCATATATAATATTATATATAAAAAAGTATGTTTTGTAGTGTTACTCAATGAGTCAATAGTAATAAGTAAGTTAAATTAGGTTATATATTAAAAACTTGCAAATAAGACATTAAAAACGTAAAGAAAAATCAAATATCTCATTACGATAACTGCGCATTAGACCATGGCGTGGCATGAGCTTAACGTGGCATGACATACAAGCCTTGGTGCCATAGCGCGCCATGGCGGCTGTGCGGCGAGTTTTTTAGAACATTGCTTTATATATATATATATATATATATATATATATATATATATATATATATATATATAGGGGTGAGTTCAAATGAAAACTCATATTTCATTGTACACATGAGGACAAATCTTAACCATTGATCAAAACTTAGAAAACTAATCAATGATTAATACATAATAAGGTTAATTGGGAAGTGATTAAGGACAAAATTGTAATTTTGAATCAACGCCTACCTTCTTTGACTTTTTATTTTTAATTAAAAAAAATTTACCCCCTTAAACTTTAAAATAATTTATCTTAAAAATTACTAATATTTTAATCAAACAAATTACATAAAAAAAAAGAGAATTTCGTGCTCTTCGATATGACGTCCATCTCGATATTTTTTTTTTATTTTAACCGTTTTTTACGTGAAATTCAATATACGTGTTATATTTATTATGAATATGCATGCAAGTCTTCGGGTGTCCACATTCAGTATCAATAACAAAGGTGAACGTTCATTCACTATTCATGATGAATAATACCGTATGCAGGATGAATAATACATATATTCAGAATTTTTTCGTTTTAACCGTTTTTTTTACGTGAAATTCTATATATGTGTTATATTCATTATGAATATGCATGCACGTCCTCGAGTGTCCACATTCGGTATGAATAACAAAGGTGAACGTTCATTCACTATTCATGATGAATAATACAGTATTCAGGATGAATAATACACGAATCCATGATTCATGTATTATTTATTATGAATCGTGTATTATTCACCCTGAATGTTCTATTATTCATCCTGAATGATACATTATTCATGATGAATAATATATGAATGACCCGTGAAGGTGTATACACATGGCACACTCTCTTTTGTTTCCCAATTCACAACCGAAATTTGGTTTAATTCATTATGAATATGTATGCGCATGCCCGGATGTCCCACATTCAGTATGAATAACAAATGTGAACGTTCATTCATTATTCATGATGAATAATATAGTATTCGGGATGAATTACACAACATTCATGACGAATAATACAAGAATTCATGAATCGTGAATTATTCACCCTGAATGTTGTATTATTCATCCAGAATGATACATTATTCATGATGAATAACACATGAATGACCTGTGAAGATGTGGAGACGTGACGCACTCTCTTTTGTTCCCCGATTCACAACAGAATTACTCGATAGGTTCTCGATTCGTCTTGATGGGTTTTGGGTTACGGTGCTGAAGAAAACGTGATGCCTTACGATGTTGAAGAAAGTGTTGAAGAAGGTGATGTCAAGTTACATACTTACGGTGTCGAGGCGGTGTACAAACTTGAACGTACATAAATATTCATAATGAATATAACACATATATAACATTTCACGTAAAAAAACGGTTAAAACGACAAAAAAAAAACTATATCAAGATGGATGGCATATCGAAAAGCACGAAATTCTCGTTTTTTGATGCAATTTGTTTGATTAAAATATTAGTAATTTTTAAGATAATTTATTTTAAATTTTAATTGGGTAAAAAGTTTTTAATTAAAAAAGAAAATAAAAAGTCAAATATGGTAGGCGTGTATTTAAATTTTATTCCATTTTTAACCCTAAGCATTTTAAAATTAAAAACTCTATTTAATATGAGTTGTTGGATCAAAAGAGATCGAGTGGCTGACATTTGTCCTCACGTGCACAATGAAAAATGAGTTTCCATTTGAACTTTCCTCTCTCTCTCTCTCTCTCTCTCTCTCTCTCTCTCTCTCTCTCTCTCTCTCTCTCTCTCTCTATATATATATATATATATATATATATATATATATATATATATATATATATATATATACAGAGAGAGAGAGAGAGATAATAATGTAGAAACCTTTTAAATGTTACAAACTATACAAACCCATGTAGGCCACCAAATCATTGATCAACGGTTGAGGAATTTTAGGATTTAAATTAATTAAGAAAATATGGAGAAAATAGGGAAAGGGTAGTTTAGGAATAGTTTTAGGTATTTTAAATTTAAATTTTATTAATTAATTTGAATTATCTAATTATGGTTATAACTTATCCTTAATTTTCTCCATATTTAACTCAATCTCTCTCTCTCTCTCCTTCTATCTCAAAAAAAAAAAATTCCGACCACCACCACCATCATCTTCATCGTCATCACTATGCCGGCGACCGAGAACCACCGCGGTTCTCCACTACTCCATCCGACGATTGTCGTGCGTCGCCGCCTCCTTCGCCACCGCACGTATCGTGACCTTCTCCCTTGAATCTCCGACGAGTTTATGAATTTTCATGTTAATACAATGTTTGTTCGAGTTTCATAAACTGTTTTTTTTTCTTATTTTCTAGTTTTATAAACGGTTTCATATATTTTCGTAAACGGATTCATATATTTTTCTCCCATATGAATAATCATATTTTTAAGTTTCATATATTTTTCTCTCATATGAATATTCAGAGTTTTTCGAAATAATCATATATTTTTCTCCTATATGAATAATAAGTTTTTTAAGTTTTATACATTTTATCCCATATGAATAATCCGTGAAAATTTCAAAAAAACATTTTATGAAATAAAAAAACTTGAAACTTTCGAAAAAAAACAATTTATATATGAAAGTCGAAACACTTATGAAACTCGCCAGAGTGGAAGGTGTAACACCCTCAATTCTGGAAATAACAACTAATTTAAAATTTTCTAAATACATCGATAATTGATTCATCTACAATCACAATTTAAGATTGAACCTCAATACACACATTCCATTCCATACATACAGACTATAATAAGGACGGGTGCTAATAAAACCCAATAACAGTCACTATCTCCAAACTGCGGAAGACTTCACCAACTACTTACACTTGTGTAAGGCTAAGGCTCAACTCTTCATAGTACTGCTAGAACTAAAACCCCCAACTGGAATCTGATTCACATGCCGACAAATAAAAAGGGTTAGGCTTAACGCCTAGTGTGTTCAAGAGTTTTCAACATTTATAAATGAATCGTTAAAGAGGAAGAATGCAATTAAAATCATAATGTTTTAAAATGATATGCTTCAATCATAAAAACGACTCGTTTACTAATAATTATGCATTTTAAACGAAAGAGACACCAATATAATCATTGACCAAACCAAACTGTTTTAAGGGCTAAGATCCCAATATAAAATGTTCTTTCGTAAACTTAGATTTAACCCAAAACTTGCTCAAAATGAGAATAGAGAGAGGACTCACAATTGTATAAAACACGGGTAAAATGTTATATCTCGAAATACCCAAAACACGAGTGATACATGACACACAACTCATAAACCATAGATAAAAACCCATATAAATAAATATCGTCGTGAACACGGACATTAGACCCAAAACTCATGCAACCATAAAATGGGACGAAATCAAATACCGAAATGTGGGAATGACGTATTTCATTCAAGCCTTAATTTACGCGGGGGGAAACCCAATATTAAGGCCATCATTTGTCGTCGACCCCACAAAAACCAAAGTTGGAGATACGACATTAACATTTAAAATACCCCGGATCAACGACAGGGAGACCCGTATACGTTGAGAGTAGAGAAACACACGAGTAGGCCGCGCATACAACGTACTCATATGTCATCTCAACGTTTCCATCTTAGGTGGCGAGAACACGTAAATGGGGCCACCCGTGATGTTATTGGATTTCACCACATATCCCGGACCTAGTTCCCATGCCATACCAGACATCACAATCCTCGAACCGTTTATTGCCTCTAGCCATACTCCGTCGAGTTCTACCCCAAGGACTTACGGACATGGGTGCCTATCCAATCTAGACGAGTTTCAACTCGGAGGCTCGAGCCACCTATTGCCTACTCGCTAGCGAACCCAAACGATCAACGGTCAATAACTAACCTTACCCGCTTTCCCAAAACAGACAGACTTACGTGCCTATGGATCCATTACAACACTTTCTAACATTACATGACTCCAAATGAAAGACCAAATCTCCCAAAACATGTAACTCTCAAATGACACGAAAAATGCGCCATCATACTCAAAACCCCACAACGGTTATTAATCCGGACAAATGTCCTCATGACTCAATTTAGTTAAAACTGAACCAAAGGCCCAACAATTTACGTAAACCCCAAATGAAAACCAGTAATAAACATTGAAACACGTTTGACCAAATATCATGCAAACACAACGACCAAAAGTATGATTAACTCAAATCTCATCATTGGTTGAGGCAAACCATTTTCCAAATGAACTCATACCCTTATATTTCCAAAATGCCTCATAACACGATAATATGCATTTTCCGAAATGGTTTATAAGATCAGGTACACAAAATGACACTTACGTCAAATGAACTCCAATTATATATGTAAAATCATCAAAGAAACATTTCAACATCATTTATTTACCAAACTTCTCAAAGATCTCAAAATGGGTGTTTCACCATGTTTATAAAACTAAACATTTCAAAATAACCAAAACTTATCAGGTGATCAGCAGTTAACAATTTCATGTAAAACACAAAACACTTTAAAATGAACATTTTGGCATGTACACCGTTTTCACAAATTAACTTGAACTCACCTCGCTAGATTTAGGCTAAATCTAGATTTAACCCCACTTTGAGCTCCTTTGAATAAACTTGAATCTTCAAGGTCGAAACCTCCATAAACCTAGATACACAAATTTCACCAATAAATGATCACATTCAACCATTTAGAATCAATCCCCAAACACATGACATCAAAATCTTCATTTTGGTCAAAACCCTAATTTTGACCCCAAACCTTCCAAAATCTTACAAACCGAAACTGAATGAATCAAACACTAGAAAATCATCAATGAAACATTTACATCACCTATTAAGGTTCAGAAAAGGAGGAGATAAACTTACCACTTAGGTTTTGGTGAAAACTTAGAAAACCCCAAATTTCTTGAAGATGGAGGTGATGATGACGAACTCTTGACCTTTGCTTCCAATACACCACCAAAGATTCTTGGATATTCCCAAAACTAACAATTTAACCTTGAAAAACTCTCAAAAACGAAACCATAGCAACTTGAATCGCCAAAAATGGAGTTGAAATGAGGGAGTTGTGAAGAAATGAAGAATGAGGCTGAAAATCTGACTTTTAACTAGTCTGGTACCAGTGTGCTACAATGACATGCGACTTTGACATGTCATTGTCGCATGTCATAGTCGCTCAAATGGTCCAGAAGGCTCTCCCTTGGCTGCTACTTTTCTAGTGCGACTATGACCATGTCATAGTCGTCGGGCATTGTAGCCGGACCCGTACCAATCCCCGAAACTCGACTTTTTCTATGCCAACACTCCCAAAACTCTTAGGGACTTAAAGTAATGTTTTCCCAACATAAATCCCACCATATACAAGTTATAAAAACGTCCGGGTGACCTTTACTCACCAAAAATTACGGGTGTTACAGAAGGAGGTCACCGGAATTGGGAGGACATCACTGGAAGTAGATGGTGACGGTGGATCGTGAGTGTGTGTGTGTGTGAGATAGAGAGAGAGAGAGAGAGAGAGGAGATAATTAAGGAATTTAATTTTTTACTAAAAATACGAAATTTGTAAAAAGACATAAATGCCCTGGTTTGTATTGTTTGTAACCTTTAGAAGGTTTGCAAATGAAGGTGCCTCTATATATATATATAAACAAACATAAATAAACAGATGCTAACGAACATAAAAGAACGAACGAGCTCATTGTTCATGTTCGATCAATTCTTAAATAAACGAATATAAACAAAATTCTCCCTAAACGGTTCGCTAAACGTTTGGTTCATTTACAGCCTTAGCACTGCTAAGTGCTAACCAAATAACCTCTTGATTCACTAAACGTTTGTATATTTTTAGTAATATTTATCGTATTTCATTCTACAATTTTATGTAAACTACTAAATGCCCAACCCGTCCAACTGCAATAACCAGCAAGGGTTGGGTTGGGTTGGGTTGAGATTTTTCCAAACCGCCATAATTGGGTTGGGTTGTAAAAATGTCCCAAACCACCCAACCCAACCCGTGTACACCCCTAACTGTAATAGTGTTTAAAAAATCTATAAATGGACAATAAAGTCGACAACAAACTAATCTAAATCAATCAAATCTAGATTATGACAGTTGTCAACCTAATCTCCCAAAAATGTCTATTCCTTCTTGTACGCCAATA
Organism: Arctium minus; assembly: GCA_954870635.1. Lineage (NCBI taxonomy): Eukaryota > Viridiplantae > Streptophyta > Magnoliopsida > Asterales > Asteraceae > Arctium > Arctium minus. The sequence goes on from OX941093.1 coordinate 60,259,926, forward strand.
TCACCAAAAGACTTAGACTAAAAGATGCCATAACGGCCCAACGCTCGTCCTTCAAACCTTGGGCGACCCGCCGCTAAGGAAACCTACTATACATGTCATTTAAGAAAAAATGTTAGGGTTAACGCCTAGTGAGAACAAACGCGATTATTAGGGATAAACTCTATTTACAAAATTCTGGGCGTTACACACATGATCATAACTATATATATATATATATACATATATAACTATATATAGAATCAAATGAGAACTCAGTAATTTGTGAGATTTGTGAGATCCATTGTAAGCCACTCATTTTAATTATATTATTTTATAGTTTAACTAGTGCATGCATCGTGCGGTAGCGATAAGTTTTTTATAAATTTATTGGACTAAGTTAAAATATAATTTTTTAAGAGTTAATGATATATAATATAAAACAATGAATATATTTTCTTAAGTGGTTAATTTGGATATATTGATAATTTTTTGTTGTTACGAAGAGTTTGAGATACCCCGGTAATAATTTGGTTGTTGTGTTATTTAGAACTCAAACGACACGTCTCACAAATATATAAATGTTTTTGTAGAAAGAGTTCGAAGAACTTTTTTTTCCCCAAAAAAGAGTCGCCTAAAATTAGTCAGCCATATAAGGTGTCACAAAAAAGGCATCCTCTTCGTTTTCTATTTATCATTCAATGTGATAATGATATTAGAAATTATATTCAAATGATAAGAAGAGATAAAGTATATTGGTTCTATATAAAGAGTATGTGATTAAATATTTAAACCAGAATTTGGAACTTGGAAGATTGTTACAACTTTATTTTAAATGTTAGTCTATAACGTGTGTTTTAACAACAACAATGCCGATGATTCAGACATTTGTTCATGTGTTTTATTGTTGTTGGTTGTTGTCAACTCCACCTTGGTTTTAGAATCTTCCATAGAAAGAAGGGAAATTGGCTGAAATAGCCATATTAGACCACAAGTTACGAATTTAGACCCAGGTCCGCAATGGCGTTGCGGACCTGCAGGTCCGCAATCCCCCCCTAAACGACAAAAATAATGGTGGCTCTACCCCAGGTCCGCAATGGGTCGGGTCAGATAGATCCGCCATCCGCAAGTAATGCCACATGTCACGCCCGGGTGCGCCGAATGCAGGTCCGCCATAGGGTTGTAGGTCCACCATTGCGGACCTGCCGTTTTTTTCAGAAATTAATAGAGTTTTTAATTCCAACCGGTTCCCCACCCAACTCCACCTACCCCTTTTTATATAAAAATCGACCGAATGGTCCCGCCATCACCATACCCTACAACGATTTTTTTAAAGAAAAATATTCTTTTACGCCCGTTTTTCTCGATTTTTTGTCGGCTCTCGGTTCATGCTTCCCAAATCAACATGTGTAATGGGACCTAAGGTAAGTATTCTAAACCACATCTGCCACTCCCATTGAACCACCTCCGCCACCGGCCCCTGGCGGACCAAGCCCCTGGCAGAACCCTCCAGGGCTACCTCCGCCACCGCCCCTGGCGGACTTGCGGACCAAGCTCGGTGGCGGACTTGGCAGAACTCCAGCCGATTATGCAATAACGGAGGAGGAGGAAGAGAAATTTAACGACACATATGACTGGTATGTAGAGACACATGAATACGAAGGGGCCCCTCTCGTAACCATACACCTTCTGAAAGGATGTCGGCGGGGACGAGGGAATCCATACGGCAAGCAGAGGTGGAGATTTCCAAGCTCAAAGACCTGTGGCGAAAGAACAGGGCCGAGCAGATAGAGTTAGAGACTGTCGTCGAGAGAAAGAAGCAGACGGTGACGGTGTTGCAGAGAGAGATCAAGGAAGACCAGAACAAAATAAAGAATATCAAAGAAACCTATCCCTGCATAGAGGACATGATCAATGAAAAGGCTGATTTGATCATTAGATGTAAAACTCTCTACCCAAGGGATACTAGTTTACCTTTTGGTTCAATGTTTCGAACTTTGTTTAAATTAACCTTGTCATGTAGTAGTCAATAGACTTCCGTTGCTCGGTTCTATCCCTGGGTTAAGTAATAAATAGTAGCATTTTGTTTACTATCATGATACACGAGCATTATTCATTATAATCAATACATTCATTACATACATTGTTACTCGTTCAGATCAACATTTAAATCAAAAGTTTGATGTCTATAGGTGCCTCCATAATCGTCGGTAGGCATTGGTTGAGTAGTGCGGCTACCAGATGCTCTTTGTCTTCCACGATTCACTGGTGCAGGCGCCTGACATTGAGTCTGAGTATGTCCGATTTCTCCACATCGAGTACATCTCCTTGGTGTGGGATCCTCACCACGAGATAGGATACGATCGTGGTTACTCGGTCTTCCGACGCGTCTCTTGTAGACCGGTGGTTTAACGGTCATAAGTGGAGTGTCTGGAACAACCCATGTATCAGGATGCCCAGGTGGATGTATGAGCTCTGAGTATGTGGCTCGAAAATTATCCACTTTCAAGTAAGGCGATACCAGGTGGATGACATCTGTACACCGTTCATGCCTGCCAACGGCGATTGCATGAATGCAAGGTAAACCGGAGATCTGCCATTTCCTACAAGAGCAACTATAACGATGGTAATCCACTTTCGCGTCCCTACGGGAATCTTGAACTTCATATAGGCCATGACCTATTTCATGGACAATAAACCTTTCCGATTTCACCTGTCGCCTTCTAACAATTATTTCTATTTTTGGGGGGAGAGCATTTACCCATCTCGCTGCAGAAAAAGGAAAGATTAAAATATTGAAGAAAATATGTTGTTAATTTTTGTGACAAACCAAAATAACAGTGGATAAGTGTGACTATGAAAACCTGCTTTGTTCCGACGAATTGAATACCAGTCTTGTTGAAATTCTCGGAAGTAATCCATAAGGGACACGATAGGAAGTTTCCGAGCAAAACGAGACAGTGCATTGACCGACTCGGCACTGTTTGAAGTCATTATGTTGTAACGCATTCCAGGGAAATAGGTTTGTGACCATTTCTCCTTGCCAACCGCGTCCATAAGTGGCGCTCCAACAGGTATAATGTGTCATAAAACTTCCATTTTACGTTCAAAATCCTCCTCCGTGTATGCTTTACACGTTTTCCAAAACATATCCTTCCTAAACTTGGCCCTACTGTCCCTGCTTTTTACGTTCATCAGCAAATAGCGACAACACAAACCATGATGGGCATTTTGGTACACCGTGTTGATATCTTGGCTTATGGATAAAGCCATGTCGGATATGAACACCAACCCTTTCGGTTCTTGGATACATTCCTTCAACATCGTCAAAAACCAAGTCCATGCCTCCCCACTCTCAGACCTACCCACACCGAAAGCGACCAACACAATTTGGTTATTGGCGTCCATAGCAATGGCTAAGAACATTGTGCCCAAGTAAGGACCCTTCAAATGAGCGCCGTCTATATTAAGGACACGACGCAAGTGTCCCAACAACGACCGAATCTACATAAATTACATGGTTTAACCGTTAGAAAATTAAAGACAATATCTATTAATGCAAAAAATATACTGGTCGAGGCAAAACATAACCAAAATACGTACCGAGCAACCAAGGGCAACAAAACACATCTCAAAACGTCCTGTACTATCTGTCTTTATTCGGGTGAAAGTACCAGGATTATTAAGCTCCAAGTTATAGAAGAACGCAAGGAGTCGGCTAAAAGATTCCTGGGGGGGTACCCCGCACAATGGTTAGCGCATAAGCCTTTGCACGCCAAGCTTGCCAATACGAGATATTTAGGTGCATCTCCACCTTCATGTCGTTCACAATGTCTTTTCCACGTATTCTCCGGCTTTCATCACGCACTTTAGGCAAAATTATGTGTCCCAATACTCTGCTATTGGCGTTACGATGATTGGGATTCATCTGGGTCCTTGAACAAGTGTGTACGTCGTTCATAATTCGTACGTGGAACATAGTGGTATTCTGTATGCACACAACATAAATACGCCAATTACAGTTAGGATGCACACATCTCACATCGTATCGGGATTTTGAAGATCTTTCAACTCTAAACTGGAAACCCTCTTCAAGGGTTTTCCTCCCGATAGCGAAGGTCATTTCGTCTTTCGTTTGAAAAACATCCCCTACATTCACTCTTCTACTACGGGTATAATGTACGGGTGCTTCGTTTGGTGTGATGACGGGCTCTCAGTCTTCTAGAAGGGAGGGGGCATACCAAAGAAATCATTTATCCCACCATATGATTTAACAGGACTAGGTTCAGACGTTTCTTCTTCTTCTTCTTCTTCTTATTCTTCTTCTTCATCCGCATGAACATCAGAAAGACCCAGGTCATAAACATGAGATTCATTGGGGTCTTGATCAAATTCTTCATCGGCTTCGTCTTCCTCATCGACTCGTTCGTCTACCAGTTCTTCTACTGTCTCAGGAACAACATCGGGGTTATAGTCACTCATACCATAACCATGTTCATGAAGAAAAGCGGAATCAAACTGAGGCCTGTAAGATGTTTGACTCTGCTCGGGGAACTGAGGCATGTAAGATGTTTGATTCTGCTCGGGGAACTGAGGTATGTAAGATGTTTGACTCTGCTCGGGGAACTGAGGCATGTAAGATGTTTGACTCTTCTCGGGGAACTGAGGTATGTAAGATGTTTGACTCTGCTCGGGGAACTGAGGCATGTAAGATGTTTGACTCTGCTCGGGGAACTGAGGCATGTAAGATGTTTGATTCTGCTTGGGGAACTGAGGCATGTAAGATGTTTGATTCTGCTCGGCATACATATCAGGAGCGCCTCCGGTGTTCGAACCACCACCAGCGTTGCTGTCGCCCGCCATCGTGTAATCGTCGTAAACGTAAAGTGTTGGCGGATTTGTTAAAGCCATAGCATTTTGCAGGAAACACGAAACATCGACATTGTCTCTTAACTCAACGATTTGCCCAGAATATTTGTAAATAATTTTGATGGCACCAACAATAGAGTCCATACCACATTTCTCTCGAACATAATTAACCAACCTTTGATGCGTGATAGTTGCCGCGAACCATCGGTCGATCAGTAAAATAATCCCACTCTTAACCATTTTGTTGAAAGTAACCTCCACCCAAAATACGTAACTTTACTTTTTGAGAAGCAGAACTCATCTTTAAGAAAAGAAAGATTAAACAGATGAAAGAAAAATCAATAAAACAGATATCTCTCTCGGATTTCAAAACTGCTTACCTTCCCTTTTTAAGCTTTTTGATTCTTATAGACAACTTCACGGTTTCAAAATTATTCAAAAATAATAAATAGGTACACCCACTCAACTGTACATATGACAATTATTGAGGGTAAAAATAATCCAAATCCGCAATGAAAACGTACGTCAAAAACTAGAAAAACACATAAAATATGGTATACTTGCGGACCTAGCCTAGGTCCGCAATGGCGGTCCTGGATTAGGGTTTCACCAGGGCGTGCCACGTGTAATACTTGCGGATGGCGGACCTACCCGGCCCGACCCATTGCGGACCTGGTTAGAGCCGCCATTAAGTTTTGTCGTTTAGGGGGGAATGGCGGACCTTGTGGACCTAGGTCTAAATTCGTAAAATGGGGAGAGAAATGGCTAGGAGGTGCAACTGGTGGTCTAATATGGCTATTTCAGCCAATTTCCCTAGAAAGAATCTCCCCAACTCAATAAAATGTAAAAGAAAAAAAAAACAGACCTAATTTAGTATCTTCCCAAAAATACATTGCATAAGTTTTTAGAGAACAAACTATTGGAGTGAAATTTTCACCCAATAGTTACAGACCTACACGATTTAATCAATAGAAAAAAAAATCTTTTTTGATGAATACTCATAATATATAATAATGTCTACTTGAACTCCATTAAACCGACCTCAATCTCCCTTCAAAACAAGACTAAACATCCCATTTAAGACATTATGTTGGAAGATTTTGCACTCGGATAGTTCATAAAATTAGTCATACATACAGGTCATTTTATAAAGGTAGTTTTGGTTATTTTTTTCATAGCAAGAATATTATTTATTAACCATCAAGATGTTGCTTGAATGTTATCCACCCTTTGTCAAAAGAAAAAAAAATATTTGTTTTATAATTTGATATTTTTATAGGCCTATCAATATGTTTTCCTTCAGTTGCTACAGATCTATGTGATGCAATGGTTCCAATAGCAACTTGTTGGAGTACGTCCTGTGAAGAAAATTTTCATTTTTGATACATAAAATTGTATCACGTAGCTCTCACATAATTTGACAACATAAACAATAATAACTTGTTGGGTTGTGCAAACAACAGTGGGGGTTAGCAACATGGTTATATCTTACATAATGATCAAACACGAATCGACTGCAAATATGTCAAGATAAAAACAAATTTTATGCGATTGCTCCTTGTTATCATATGCTAGAAAACATATTGACGCATCAAGAAAAACCTGTCCATACAATATATTATCCAAATAAAAATTTGTTTCTTAAGAGAAATGCAACAAAACCAAACTTATAGACGTATCAACAAAACCAAACTCGTGTGTTAATTTCAGCCTATTATCTTCAAGATATTAAAACCAAGAAAAGAGTTAAAGGCAATAAATGTCACAATGACTTATTTTAAAAAACCAAACCCTTACAAAATTCCCAAAAGAAGTATGAAAAAGAATCGTAGTGCAGATAATAGAAGATGGAGATGAAGAGAATAAATCGTACCTGGAAGAGAAAACCACAACCTGCAAAATGAGATGAAGATGAAGAGAGGTAAACGTACCAGATAGAGAAAACCATAACCTGTAAAAGGAGATGAAATAGGCAAAAGTAAAAAAAAAAAAAAAAAAAAACTATAGCCGAAGATTTAGAGAGGAAGAGCGCAAGGTGCAAATGAATAATTGAAAAGTAAACCTCACAATAAAACACATTTAAATGAGGTAGATGAATAGTAAACATCACATTTAAATGAGATAGATGAATAGTTTGGAAGCTAAACCAATTGCAAAGTAACAAATATACGAAATTACCAAAATAACCCTGGCTCAATTAAAACACATATTTGCTTAAAAGGACAAAAAAAGCTTTTTATAACACATTAGTAGATTTAAAAAAGTGAAAATTTGATATAATTACTCACAACCCTTTCCTAGCAAATGAGGAGGCCACGTTATCGGTTTGTGATTTTGCTTTATATAGATATATAGATAGATGTGTACCATCATTCTTCGTACGTTTTCATTTTTATATATCGATTTTAATAAGTTTTTTTAGTTGTTTATAAGTTCCTAATTTTATTTATTTTTATATTTTATGTATATAAATAAAAAATAAAGCTTTGCTCATTTTCACTTTAACTTTCTCTTAATTTTTCATAAATAAATAAACAAATAACATTTATTAATAAATAAGAGTGTTATCATTTAATATTTAAAAACATTTAAAACCTAAAGGGAAAATGAAAGGTTTGCTCATTTAATAACATTTTTTTTAAATAATTCAAAAACATGAGAAAATAGAAAAATATGAATGAAACATTCTCAACATGCGACATCACCTCTCCATGATTCTACTTTATATATAGATATAGAAGATTGATGATTGAGGTGATTTGGTAATTTGTGAATTATATATTATAACCACCACCAACAATTTTGTTTTTACCATTATCTCATTTGACCTTTCAAACAATTATATGAATTAAACCCAATTAACTATATCAAATATGCAAAGCACGTCTCCTTCTTTGCCGAACAACCAATGACATTAGTGGGTATCATATCATGTATCTTAGGCTATATATCACATCATGTATCTTAGGGTATCACATCAGTGGTATCACATCGTTGAACAATAAAAAAACGTGTATACATTGGATATCACATTGTGTATCTTAGTGTAACACTTGAAAAATCGAACTAATTGAGAAGTAAAGGTTGAGGAGAGAAAATAATTCAAACGCAAGTGAAAGGTGAAAAGAGGAGAAAAGAATAAGGGATGAAAATGTAACTTTCAGGGACCAAAAGTGTCAAGTCCACAAAAATATATTGCATGCATCATGGGAATGAGGCGATTACACTTAAATGGGTTGTGGTTTGTTCATGAAGGGACGATACTCATTTCAAGTTCATACAAAGAAAATTTAGTATCGTTTTCTTCGTCTCTGGATTTCGAACGAGTTCGGTATTGGTGCGGAGCGAAACGGTCGAACGATTTAGGAGAAAACGATCGACGAACGTGTGACGTTTCAGTGTTGTCGCGACGGATTACCGTGAGTTTTTCCGTTCATTTTCGCAAGTAAAAGTTTACGTTTGGTGGATTATACTTTATTTATGTTCACTGGAAGTTTTGGGTCGTAAAAACGACCCGGAGTTCGTCCTTTTGGTCGGAAAATTGATACGAAGTGTTTCAGTAACAATCGAGACGTTTAATCGCGAATTCCGGGTGCTACGGTGCACCGTTTTCGTGAATATTTGGATTGTTAGACGAAGGTTTATGTTCGGTGAATTAATGCAAAAAGAATCGCGAAAAAAGGTGGAGAAACGGGCCGAAAACGTCGTTGCCGGTGTTTGGCCGTGCGACGGCGGTTCAGGCGCCGGTCGCGGTTCGGTCGGGGTTTAGACGCCGGTCGTTCGCGGTTCGGTCGCGGTACAGGCGCCCGTCGATCGCGGTTTGGTTAGACCGACCCGGACGGGCAATGAGTCGGATCCTTCCAAAAGGGTTTAGGCCGGTAGATTAAATTTTAATTGGGTCAAGTTAAATGATTAAGATTTTGATAATTAATTGTTGGAGGATTATTTAATTACGAAAGGTGTGGTAATTGAATTGGATATTAATTAATTTAAGTTAGTTTCTAATTTAACTAGTATATTAAATTAGATTTAATTTAATTTAATTTAATATATTGGTTAATTAGAAATTAATATTTATTAATTAATCGTTCATAAGGGGATGATGGACGTTAAATCATTTATTATTAATGGTTTAATGATACGATTTTTAAAGCGTCGTTTTGGAGCCTAATGGTTATTTGAGACGTTTTAAAATAGGAGATGGAGTTTGTAAAATTATAGGAGTAAATGGATGTTTTAAGACGTCGATGAGCCGAGTGCTCGGGGGTTGACCGAAGGTTGACCATAGTTGACTTTTGGGCAAAAAAAAAATAGGCCGTTGATAGAATATTTTTGGTACATGTCGTGTAGGTCACTAAGTGGAGTTTATTGCTTGGACACACACACTTTCAGGTGAGTCTTCGTGAGACTTTTTCTGGGATGCATACATACGTAAATAAAAATTATGTTGGCATGATATTTATGTGGAGTTGCGTATATGGTGCAAGGTGATACATTTTTATGTGCATGTTTACGGTGTATATTTACATGTATATAAATATGTTATTTATTTGGAGTACTTACATATGTTATGCATGAGGAGATATTTCATGTACATGTTTACGGTTGAATATTCCATGTACGTAATTTTTATATAGGAGATTGATGCTATTGTTTAATTGGTTTATAAACATTTTTTTAGCATGCTATATTTTTTTGGAGTTGATTTCAAGTGGCACATTTTGGTGCCGATATGGGGTATGAGGTCGAGCTTGATATGTCACGTTTAGGGGTGGCATGACCCCGTAATGGGTGTCGGACGGGTGTGAGCTGTGCGACCCAGGGAATGTCAGTGACAGAGCGGACCTACCCGGTGAGGAGGTCTAGGAGATCTCATTGGCGTCAAATGTTTTCTGAAAACAATATGCATACTATTTAATTGGTGCCTAATATTTTTATGCTTGATGGAGTGTGTATTTATGTGCACGTAAACTATGAACTCACTTAGCTTTTAACTAACTATTAGTATGCATATCAGGAGGGATGGTTCAGGTGTGGACAAAGGGAAGGGCAAGACCTAGATAGATTTATCATGGTTATGTAATTTAATGCTTTGCTATTTGAAACTTATTTACTATGTAATAGGAGCTATTGTGTAACATAGTCTGGTATGGGACGGACTAATGTTGGAGACTTGTATTTACTTTACGTTAAGACTTCCGTTGTGGTTGTGCTTCTGATTTATCCTTATGGTCATATCCGACGACATAAGGTAATATTTGGGCTGAAAGATGTGACATTACCCAAGGGTGGATTTTTTTGAGGGTGTTACACTTAAGGTATCACAATATGTATACAATGGGTGTCACATCATGTATCTTAAGGTATCATAACATGTATACAGTGGGTATTACAGAGGAATGTTACGCCGGAGGAGAGAAGGGATAGGAGAGAGGAGAGATAAGGTTTCTAAAATACCTAAAATGCCCATTATTTAAAATTTTAAGTCAAAATTACAAAAAAAAATATTAATTTCTTAATTTAACCTTTAATTTGTGTGAGATTGGATCTCATGGATCTCACAAAATATTGAGTTCTCCCTTGAATGTGTCTCATTATAGAAATAGAGAAATAGAGAATTATCTTAGTCGTTCATCTGGTCAACATTTGCGGCTTTGACCGCGAAGCACCGGATAATTCCTTGTGTGGTCTATAGAAGGTAGAGAGGTAGTTTCGTAAAATACGTAGGATGAGTTCATATATGAATCTGTATGATTCACATATGAACTATACGTTCATATGTGAATCAGTTAATTAGTTCATATGAATCACAAAGGTTCATATATGAATCTGTTAATTAGTTCAATTGATTCATATATGAACCTACAGTTAATTAGTTCATATGTGAATCAGTTATTAGTTCATATATGAATCACAAAGGTTCATATATGAATCAGTTAAAAGAGTCCATATGTGAATTACACTGGTTCACATATGAACATATAGTTCATATGTGAATTATACAGGTTCATATATGAACACAGCCCGTATATTTTGTAAAAATTACGAAAGTGTTCTTCTATTTTTGGAATAGCCGCAACTTTTGACAAGTCAAAGCCGCAACTTTTGACCAGTCAAAGCCGGAATATTTGACCAGTCAAATCCGATCTTGACCGTATGAATGGCTAGGATTACTTCTCTATTTCTCATATATTTACCATTTCTCAAATGAACATAAGGCTATATATATATATAGGCTCAATCATTTGAGAACTTCAAAATTTGTGAGTTCCATCATAAACCACTAATTTGAGATAATTAATATTATTTATTAAACAAAACATTAAAACACTTTTTAGAAAAGTCAATTTCCAATATATATATATATATATTGTTGGATTGTGGTAGATTTCGAAAAAAAAAAACTTAAACATAAAAGTGGAAGCAAATATAACTGAAAATCACAATCTTCCAGATATCTTGTTACAATCCGATACAAGTAACAAAACTAAATAAAGAGAGGGATTAGAAAAACCTTTTAGATGGAGTTCAAGAACCCAGTAGCAGGATCCTCTCTATCGTGTTCACACCCCAAAAAATCAATCGTGTAAACAACCATATCTCTTTTCTTCTCGTGTAATCGCCAAAACACCACACTTTGGTATATTAGGTGAAAAACCCTGAATTATGTTTGGCCAGATAAGAAGAAGAAAGGATGAGAAGGGGAAAAAGGAGCAACTTTTCGGAATCTGTGGGGCGCACGGGTCGTGCGCCTCTCTTCACAAAATAACGCACGGGTCGTGCGCGCAGTCCAGTAGAAAACGCACGGGTCGTGCTCCCTTCTTCACAAATTAACGCACGGGTCGTGCGTAGTCCAGAAGCAAACGCACGGGTCGTGCGCCTTTCTTCACGAAAAACGCACGGGTCGTGCGTGGTGGCAGTGGGCACATCTCGGGTTAAAATTGATTTCTCTCCAAAATTAAATCACTTCTCACTTCTATCTTCAAGTACTCTCTCCCAAAACCCTCCCTCTTCATTTACTTCATCTAGGGTTCCTCCAACCACCAAATCCTCACCATTTATTGCTAAAGTTAAGATCATCCTCCTAGGTTTCGGTTTGGGAGCTTCACCACCATCTCCATCTTCATCTTCCCCAAGTGTCAAAAGCTAGATTTTTGGGATTTTCATCTCCTACCTCATAATTTCTAGGTTTTGAGTTGGTGAGAGCATTAAGGCATCATTGAAGAGTCATCCAAGTGGTTGCATTGAAGTATTTTCAAGATATTCATCTTCTCCAAGATTCATCTTCTCAAAGTTAGGGTTCCATCTATTTTCTGGGTTTTTGGTTCAAAACCTAGATTGTGAGTTTACTAACCTTTTTCAATACTAGATACACATCATATACTCTTATTTGTTATTATCTTATCTCTATGTGTTCAAGTATTTGGGTTTTCTTTGTGAAAATAGTTGGAGATATGGATATTGATGATATGCCATAAAGTATGTTATATATACCCTTATTTGGGGCTTTTCTCATGGATACATAATGTGGGTACCTTCATATGTTAAATGTATACATGTATATGTATTATGATGGTTCTAGTTGGAATACCACTTTGGTGACATATTTATATACATGATGAACATAACTGTTATATGGGTCTTTGTTGGAACTCACGAGGATAGGATGGTAATATTGTACCCGTAGTTGGTATTGAAATATGTTGGGTTGAAATACACCTAAAGGACCTCCTATATGCGTTATGTGGACGAACCAAGTCAGTACACTAGGAGGATGTAGTCTTGGGCGCCACTGTGATGGTATGTGCCTAGACCTCCGCCATTCGGGGAATTTTCTTAGCGATAGTCTTCGGGTGTGTCGGGCCTTTGGGGTGTTCCTTGTTAAGGGCATCAAGGTATATCGACTCTTGGGTGGGACTTGATTGGTGCTTTGGGTCTCCCCTAATGACTCCACATATATTGAACACTAGTTAACTGCTGATAAGAATTGTAACTGTTCATGCATGCTTATTATTGTTCGACTCACTAGGATTTTTGTCCTAACACTTGTTTGGTGTCGATGTGTATCTTAGGTTCTAGCGGCGCAGGTCCTAAGCAGGCTTAGATGCTTTGGGGTGAGAGCTTGGGGATTTTTCACATGGACGTATCATATTTTGGATAATGAACTGTTTAGGTTTATTGATAACAACCCTTTTGTAATCTCCTTTCTAGTTGTAGAAATTAGATTAGTCGGTTGTTATTTGTCGTCCGTTAAATTACATTTGTAATTAAACAGGTTGTTTATACATTTCCCCATTTTTGGGAGGCTCTTGCTATGGCAATTTTAGTATACCTCATGTTCGTTTTTCGGATTTTTGTTATCCCTATTTTTAGGGTGTTACAAGTTGGTATCAGAGCTTTAGTTTAAGTGAACTAGGTATGGTTTAGCGTATCTAGACTTAAGATTTAGACTTTATGACTTCACTGTCCACTTGGGGTAGAAATCCTAGGTGGGGAGAGCGTTAGGATTACGGAATTACTGTAATTGAAAGTTGTGATGATGGTGACAAGAATTCTTGTGTATGGTTCGTTCATAATTTCACTTAGCTACTGCTATTATGAATGCATTGTTACTTGAGCATACTTGGTTTACTGTTATTATGATAATTGATGAAGGTAGTAGTACGTACAATGAGTTCAACTCGCTTAGTCTTTTCTCAATCTATTTCTCGTACGTGAATGGCAGATTATTAATGGTAAATACTCGAAGTAGATTACCGGACATGCCAGAGGGGCAACCAGAAGTGGAATCTACAGCAGTACGACCCCCGGTGGGGGCAACCTCCGATGACATTCCTGTACCCAGAATCTTGGGAGGAGGGCCTGAGCATATTCCGCGCCGGAACCTCAATACAGGTAACGCCATCATGGAGGAAGTTACCATGGAGACCCGGCTTCGGGATAACATGATGTTGGCTATGAATGCGGCCTTGGCTCAACAACAGTTGGCCATGACTTCGGCCATGACCCAACAGCAAGAGTTTTTCATGAAACTCCTAGAGGATCGAGACGCTAGCCACCGACAACCTGAGACGATGGCTGAAAATATTATTGTGGGGTCGGGTGGACCAAATGTGGTAACGGTTGAGGAACCATCTGCTGAAGGGATTCGGACGAAGACTAAGGGGTGCACTTACAAAGCGTTTCTGGGATGCCACCCTAAGGAGTTTGCGGGTTCAGACAACCCGGTGGCTTGCATGTACTGGCTCAAAGAGGTAGAGATGGCCTTTGAGTCAAGTGAGTGTGATCCCTCTCAACGGGTCAAGTTTGCTTCTCAACTACTTCGGGGAGAGGCTTTGATTTGGTGGAATCTCACTCGATCAGTCCTCACTCCTGAAGTTATGGCTAAGTTAACTTGGCCGGTGTTCAAGGAAAAGATTATGGACAAGTATTGTAGCGAGCATTCGATGGACAAGTTGGAGCGGGAGTTCCGAGATCTGAAGAAAGGGAATCTGTCTATTGTTGGCTACTCCAAACTCTTCTTGGAGAAACTAAACTTGGTGGGCCATCTGGTCCCCGATGAAAGGTCAAAGATTAAGGCCTATCATCAAGGGTTACCGGCCGAGATGCGAACGGCGGTAAGGAATGCAAAGTGTTCAACTCTGCAAGAGGTTATCGAGGAGTCCTTACTTGTTGAGGACGACATCAATGCCGAAAGGGATGAGAAGAAGCATGTTGGCGAGAAACGGAAGTGGGAAGGTCCATCGGGGTCCGTTCGTCAATCAAGACCCTTTGTAAGCGGAAGAACGGGGGATCAACGCCGTGAAGATTGGTGGTGCCACAAGTGCAGGTCAAAGCACTTGGGGCCGTGCGCTACAAGGACTCTCTCCGGTCCAACCGGGTGTAACAAGTGTGGTAAGAAAAACCACACAACTTGAGAGTGTTCCCTCCGTGGGTCGGTATGTTATGAATGCGGAGAACCGGGGCATATGAAGCGAGAGTGCCCAAGGCTAGTTAGAGGAGGTGGTGGAAATTATGTGGATTCGACGACTAGGGTCGAGCAACCATCAAGGGCACCGAGTCGAGCTTTCCGGATGACTACCGAGGAGGCAAAGGAGACCGCAGATGTCATTTCAGGTACGTTTCTAGTAAACTCCATGCCTGCTCGTGTTTTGTTTGATTCTGGTGCTACATGTTCCTTTGTGTCGGATGCTTTCTGTAAACAATTCACCACTCCTATTAGTGTACTTCCCGATGCACTAGTAGTAGAAATAGCTAACGGGAATCAAGTGATCGTTCGAGACCGTTTTTGTGATTGCACTTTAGAGATTGATGGGTATTCTTTCGGAGTAGATTTATTACCTATGGCTATAGGAGGGTTTGATGTAGTCATAGGTATGGATTGGTTAGTAAGGCATAAGGCGGACATCTTTTGTTCCAAAAAAATGATCCAAGTGCCATTGCCGGAAAATGGTGTGGTTACCATTTATGGGGAAAAAGGAAAGATGAACAATCCCATTATTTCATCTCTCAAGGCTCGCAAGTTTTTAGCGAAGGGTTACCCTTCGTACTTGGCCTACGTTGTGGACGCGAAGAAAGAAAAGAAGTCGGTAGAAGATATGGTGGTGGTGCAAGATTATCCGGACGTCTATCCGGAAGATTTACCCGGATTACCGCCGGAGCGGCAAGTGGAGTTTCAGATTGACCTCACACTGGGAACGGCTCCGATAGCTCGTGCTCCATATCGTTTGGCACCGACAGAAATGAAAGAGATGATGACGCAACTTCAAGAGTTGTTGGAGAAGGGCTTCATTCGACCGAGTTCGTCACCTTGGGGAGCACCGGTACTGTTCGTAAAGAAGAAGGATGGATCCATGCGGATGTGCATAGATTATCGAGAGTTAAACAAGGTCACGGTGAAGAACAAGTATCCCTTACCTCGCATCGACGACCTTTTTGATCAACTGCAAGGCACGGGATGTTTCTCGAAGATTGATCTTCGGTCCGGTTATCATCAAGTGAGAGTGAAGAATGAAAATATTCCGAAGACGGCTTTCCGGACGAGATACGGTCATTATGAGTTTTTGGTGATGCCTTTCGGCTTAACCAACGCTCCGGCCGTGTTCATGGATTTGATGAACCGTGTGTGTCGCTCATTCTTGGATAAATTTGTGATCGTCTTCATCGACGATATTCTAATATATTCAAAGGATGAGTCCGAGCATGGGAAACACTTACGTGAAGTACTCGAAGTCCTAAGAAGGGAGAAGTTGTTTGTAAAATTCTCCAAGTGCGAATTCTGGCTCCAAGAGGTACAATTCTTGGGGCATGTGGTATCAAAGGACGGCGTAAAGGTGGATCCGGCAAAGATCGAGGCAATGATGAGTTGGGAGCCCCCAACAAGTCCGACAAAGATCCAAAGCTTCTTAGGTTTGGTGGGTTACTACCGGTGTTTCATCCAAGACTTTTCCAAGATAGCTACACCGCTCACTTCTCTTACAAGGAAGAACGTCAAGTTTCTTTGGACCGATGCACAAGAGCAAGCGTTTCAAACGCTCAAGAGGAAGTTGTGCGAAGCTCCGATCTTGTCCTTACCCGAGGGATCGGAAGACTTTGTCGTGTTTAGTGATGCTTCCAAGATGGGGCTTGGGTGTGTCCTAATGCAAAGGGGGAAGGTAATAGCCTACGCATCGCGACAATTAAAGGATCATGAGAAGAACTATCCGACTCATGATTTGGAGTTGGCGGCGGTAGTTTTCGCGTTAAAGTTGTGGCGACATTACTTGTACGGGACGAAATGTACTCTTTTTACCGATCACAAGAGTCTCAAATACATCTTTGATCAAAAGGAACTCAAAATGCGACAAAGAAGATGGCTTGAGCTCTTGAAAGATTATGATTGTGATTTACTCTATCATCCTGGTAAGGCCAACGTGGTGGCGGATGCGTTGAGTCGAAGGAGCCATGATGGGGGTGTCAAAATGTCCCTTAAGAAAATCGATGTGGTGTCGAGTTTGTTGGAGAGCATAAGAGCGAGTCAAGTGGAAGTACTTGAAGAAGAGAAACTCAAGGCTGAAGTTATGTCAAATCAAAAGGAACTCTTAACGGAAGATGGTCGTGGACTCAAACTCTTTCAAGGGCGCATTTGGGTGCCGAAGGTTGGGGGAAACCGTGAATTACTTCTCGAGGAAGCGCATAAGTCAAAGTATTCTATACATCCCGGTAGCATAAAGATGTATAGAGATTTAAAGCTAAACTATTGGTGGTCGGTGATGAAGCTAGACGTGGCTACGTCTAGCTATGTGGAGAAGTGTGTCATGTGCTGTTAGATCACATATCTATTTGATTCAAGATCATCCAAACTGAAGATCGCAATCTAAAGCTAAAGCCGAAACATCGACTCTCGATATTAAAGTCTAATGTTTATTTGTAATAAATGTCAAAGTAATTGTTTGTTATTGTATTGTTTAAGTAATTAATCTAGTTAGTTAGTTATTAGTTTAGTTAGTTTATTATAGTTAGTTATTTAATATCTTTGTAATAGATATTATTTAGAAATAATATCTAGATATTAAATCTAGATATTATTGCAAGTTGTAGGAAGTGTGTTAGACACACATTAGATAGATTAGATATTGTGGATCTCTCAACAACTCCAAAAAGATAAGATATTATCAAGAACAAAGACACACACTTAAAGGTGTAAATCAGAGAGAAAACAGAGAACACATCTATAGCTTAAATCGATCAATCCTATAACCGTTGTTATATATCAATACAGGTTGGTAATCGTTATTGTGTTGTTGTTTATATAAAACTTGATACATTGTTGGACCGACAATTGGTATCAGAGCCTGATTAAGATCAACATCAAGTTTTTTAAGAAAAACGACTCTGTGTCACTGTGTTCTTCATTTGAAAAATCGATTTCGAGATTTTAAGTGTTTTAAGTGTTAAAATCGAACAAGTTGTGATCGATTAGGTTGCTAGATAGAGTTGTGAGTGTTTGATTTCAGTTTAAAGCTTAAATCGAGTTCCATTTTGTGATTTTTGTGGTCTGAAAGTCGAGTTTATAAAGTTATTGTGCCACCGATTTACATTTTAAAAAGTGATTTTTATCGAGATCGAGTGGTCACAATCAGTTCTAGAAGTGTTTGTAGTCATATTGGTAGAGTTTGAGTCTGTTAATCTTGGAAAAACAGGTTGGAAAGTCGAATTTATCGAAGAACAGACGAACTTGCGCAAACCAAAACACGAACTCACGCAAAGCTCATTTTGCGTAACTCACTTTGTGCAACCAACGTCATACGCAAAGTCCACTTTGCGCAACGCACTTGATACGCAAAGCTTACTTTGCGCAACTCAAGTAACACGCAAAGTCCACTTCTCGCATCCAACGGCTTACGCAAACACCACTTTTCGCAACACTCTTGAAACGCAAACCTCGAACACTACTTCTCGCAACAAGAAGGAAACGCAAACCTCAGTTCAAGTGATCTTCTCTTCACGAAAAGCTCAAGTCAAGTTTGCGCGACCCACGTAATATGCAAACCTCTACTTTGCGCGACCTTCTTCAAACGCAAACCTGAATTTTGCGCCAATTTCACACTTAGACAAATTTTTGAAAACTGTAATAGGGTCTTTAATTGTCATAATTTTTTTCTCTAGGGGCGCTGCCCCATACCCCCGCAAGGGCGGGACCCCGTGCTAAATCTGCCTAGGGGGACAAAATTTCTTGTGTGATCAAATTTTATCTGGACTAACGGTCAAATCAAAGTTCTTTTTGCACATCAAATTAAACAGGATGACATCAAGCGAAGCTTCTTCAATATGTATGGATGAGAAACCACTTGTACTCTTCAGAGGAGAGTATGAGCAGTGGAAAGATCAGTTCATGGATTTCATAGATAGACATGAATTGAAGAAACTTATAAGAAGATCTCTAGAGTACGGAATTATGACAGTTCCAAGGAGAGTTTATACTCTAGTGAAGAAGAATGGAGAAAGAGAAGAAAAAGAGCTTCCAGTACCACTTGATATGTACTCAGACGAGCAAATAAAAAGATATAAAGCTGACATCTTAGCCAAATCTTTTATTCTACAAGGAATATCAGAGGAGATTTCAAATGAGATCTTCTTTACACTAGAATGTGAAGAGGCTACAGGAAAGCTGTTATGGGAACATATTGCTAAGATTATGATAGAATCATATATGTCATCAAGAGTTAAGGTTTTGGAAGCTGAGAACTCTAAGCTTCAAAAGAAAATATCAGATTTTGAAAAGAAGTTCTCAGACCTTTCCAAGAAGAGTGTAGAAGATAAGAAGACACTCGAGCTTAAATGTCTAAAGTTTTCTCAACAAGTTAGTAACTTTGAGAAAGTACTAATTTTGGAAAGAGATCAGTTTGCCAAAGAGAAGAAGGCAGCTGAAAAGAAGAATGATGGACTCTTAAAAGATATATCAGATGGAAGAAAGGGTGCTAAGAAGAGATTTGAAGAAGAAAAAAGCACCTTTGAAGCTGCAATTAGGAAGCTTAATGCAAAGCTATCTGAATTGTCTAAATTTGCACAGAAAGAGAAGAAAAAGAAGTCTGAGCTTGAAACGAAGATTGAC
This sequence comes from Arctium minus, assembly GCA_954870635.1. Classification (NCBI taxonomy): domain Eukaryota; kingdom Viridiplantae; phylum Streptophyta; class Magnoliopsida; order Asterales; family Asteraceae; genus Arctium; species Arctium minus. Next base: position 60,279,364 of record OX941093.1, read on the forward strand.
CTTATTGTCAAAGAAAGAGACAGTTATTCTTCAAAGGTAAAAGAGCTTCAAGATATTATTTCAAAGATGGTGGTGGTGACTGAGCGAACGAATCCAGAGTCAAAAATCCACTCACCTAGAAATAATTCAGTTGGTTCTAACAAACCAGCCGCAAGCTCACAACAGAAAACTGCTCTTTTCAGAAGGTCAGTTAAGTCTTCTAATCAGATTCGTTCTACTAATCTTTTCTATGACAGGAATAGAGATAGTTCAGGTACACATCAAAGAAGGAGAAGAAGCTTCCAGGAAGAAGAATTGGTCTGGAAGAAGACACCAGTTAAAGAAGAGCTGAAATGTAAAAACTCATGTGTACATTCGCATAATGCCAAGAAGAACATTGCGCGTAAAGGTAAACCTGATTTCGTCTACACGAGAGATCAATTAATCAGATTGTCAGGTAAGAAATTCTATTGTTCTTATTGTCGTACACATGATCCTATTCATAAAACAAGTGATCATTACTGGTACGGTTCTTACTCAATAACTCCTATACGAACTGCAACTAATATTCATGGACCCAAATTCCAGTTGGTACCTAAGGCTAAATCTGTGTTGCAGGCACACCAAGTTTAAAAAGGGAGCTTATGTAGATGACTTCTAGACAAAACAGTCTAGGACTCGTTCCTCAAAGAAAATAGGTTCTTGAATACAACAGTTCAAGACCCGCACTTCAAAGATAAAACAATGGTTTATGAACACGTCTGTTCAGAACCTATGCTTAAGAAGAGAATATGGATTTTGAACACATCAGTTCAAGACCCGCTCCTCAATACTCAAGAGCCTTAATTCCATCTTTTTTTTAAGTCTATTTAAATCAATTGTTTCATTATTTCTCTTGTGCAGATCCGTCATATGTGGTACTTAGATAGTGGATGCTCCAAGCATATGACAGGACAAAAAGATATGTTGTCCAATTTTAAAGATAAATATTGCGGATCAGTCAGATTCGGCAACGACCAGTTTTGTCCAATAATGGGATATAGTGATGTACAACATGAAAATGTCACGATCAAGAAGGTGAGCTATGTTGAAGGCTTACAGCACAACCTGTTCAGTATTGGTCTGTTCTGTGACAAAAGCTTAGAGGTCAATTTCAAAGCCAAGACGTGTTCAGTTCGCACTGAAGAAGGCGAGGAACTCTTGATAGGCACAAGAAAGTCAGACCTCTACACAATTAACTTGTCAAAAATCCAGAACGACAAGCAGGTTTGTCTATTGACGAAAGCCTTGAAGAAACAAAGTTGGCTATGGCATCAAAGGCTCTCTCACCTCAACTTCAGGTACATCAACAATCTGGTCAGAGGAAAGCTCGTCAAAGGACTTACAGCACTCAAATATGAAAGAGAACATCTTTGTGCAACATGTGAAAAGGGAAAAATGAAGAGGGCACCTCATAAACCAAAGCCTGAACCAAGTACAAGCGCTTCGTTAGAGTTATTGCATATGGACTTATGTGGTTCGATACGAACTCAAAGTCTAGGCGGAAAGAAGTACATACTCGTGATCGTGGACGATTACTCGCGATACACATGGGTCAAGTTTCTACGTTCAAAGGATGAGACACCAGATGTTCTCATCACATTCCTAAAGACGACCCAGGTGAATATGCAGAAATCGGTCAAGTTTCTAAGAACAGATAACGACACAGAGTTCAAGAACCAAAAGGTTGAAGAATATCTCGAATCTGTCGGGATTTCACATCAATACTCTGCTGCTCGTATGCCTCAACAAAATGGAGTGGTCGAAAGAAGAAATCGTACGCTAGTCGAGGCTGCTCGTACTATGCTAAGTCAATCAGACTTACCTCTATTCTTGTGGGCTGAAGCTGTATCGACCGCATGCTATACACAGAATCGCTCCATGATACATCGCAGATTCAAGAAGACTCCTTATGCTTTATTCAACAACCGAACACCGACAATCAAATATTTCCATATATTTGGGTGTAAGTGTTTCGTGCTAAACGATAGGGAGAGTCTCAACAAGTTCAGTGCCAAGGCGGACGAAGGGATCTTCATTGGTTATTCCTCGACATCAACTGCATTCCATGTTTATCTGAAGAAATCAAATACGGTGATTGAAAGCATCAACGTCACGTTTGATGAAGAGATGGCTTCCGAACAACACAGTTTAGAACCCGTTATAACCGGAGTACTAGCTTCTGGGCAACTCAGTCCAGAACCTGTGTCTCAACAGAATAAATCAGATGAAGCATCAACGTCAACTAATAATATATCTGATTTAGAATTATTATTTGAATTGTTTTATGATGAATTTCTTGGATCTAATGTAAAGAAATCTGTTATGGTTGACAGGATGGAAGACTTAACGACTACTCATCCAACCAGTTCAGATGTTCCTATTGAATCCAACGCCCCGATTCAACAAGAAATTCCAATTCAAATGTCGACTCCAACAGTTGAAGAAGTTCCATGTGATGAAGAGACAGAAGTAGCTGAACCAGTAGGATGTTCTGTACAGATCCATCCACATCCAGAACAAGTTGTACCTGCTGAGCCTTCTGAACCTACCACTTCAACTGCAATCATAATTCCTCCTGAACATCCTGAAAAAGGTACAAGTGGATTTATAGATGATACAACTTACATACATTTATAAAATCCACTGCCTCATGAACATAAATGGACCAAAGAGCACCCGCTAAGCCAAATCATTGGCGATCCATCAAAACCGGTGCAAACTAGGCCAGCATCAATGAATATGTGCATGCATGACTCCTTTCTGAGTAAATTCGAGCCAACACGCGTATCAGAGGCACTTGCTGATCCAGAATGGGTGATCTCAATGCAAGAAGAGCTGAATCAGTTTGATGCACTTCAAGTCTGGAGACTCGTACCAAAGCCTCAAGGTAAAACCATAATAGGTACAAAGTGGGTTTTCAAGATAAAGAAAGACGAAGAGGGTACCGTTATCCGAAACAAGGCAAGACTAGTAGCCAAAGGATACAGACAAGAGGAAGGAATCGACTATGACGAGACATATGCTCCTGTGGCGCGATTAGAGGCAATTAGAATGTTTCTAGCCTATACAGCCCACAAGAACTTCACGGTCTTTCAAATGGACGTGAAGACAGCATTCCTGAATGGAATTCTAAAGGAAGAAGTCTACGTCTCTCAGCCAGAAGGTTTTGTCAATCAAGAGAAGCCGAATCACGTCTACATTCTCGACAAAGCACTCTACGGTCTGAAACAAGCTCCTCGAGCCTGGTATGATGTCCTTTCCAATTTTCTAGTCAAGTCTGGTTTTTCAAAAGGAACGGTGGATACCACTTTGTTTATCAAAAAGGAAAAAGCCGATATCATTTTAATTCAAATCTATGTAGATGATATTATTTTTGGCTCTACAAATCCTAAGTATTGTAAGAATTTTGCAAACCTTATGGTGTCTAGATTTCAGATGAACATGATGGAAGAGATGAATTTCTTTCTCGGTTTACAAGTAAAACAATTTTCATCGGGTATTTTTATCAATAAATCAAAATACATTATGGATATTCTTCGGAAGTTCCAAATGGAAAATTCAAAACCGATTGGTACCCAAATGGCACCAGGTACTAAGATTGGCACCGATCCTTCGGGAAAGGCTGTTGATGTTAGGACTTATCGAGGGATGATAGGTTCTTTAATGTATCTTACTTCTAGTAGGCCAGAGTTAATGTTCTCAACATGCTTATGTGCACGATATCAGGCCAATCCTAAAGAAATCCATATGTCTGTTGTGAAGCGCATATTTAGGTATCTAAAGGGCACTGCAGATCTTGGTCTGTGGTATCCTAAAGATACTAGTTTTGAACTAACAGCCTACACAGATGCAGATCATGCAGGTTGTATGTAAGACAGGAAGAGCACGTCGGGACATGTACAGTTCCTCGGTGACAAGCTCGTAAGTTGGGCATCGAAGAAGCAACTTTGTGTTTCAACCTCCACGGCCGAAGCAGAATATGTAGCTGCTGCTAGCTGCTGTTCTCAAATCTTATGGATGAGGACTCAATTGTGCGAAAACGGTTTCCACTTCAACAAAATCCCGATATACTGTGACTCCAAGAGCGCCATCGCAATATCAGCGAATCCTGTTCAACACACCAAGACTAAGCACATAGACGTCAGGTATCATTTTATTAAAGATCATGTTGAAAAAGGAACAATTGAACTTTTCTTTGTAAAAACTGATTATCAACTTGCCGATTTATTTACCAAACCTTTAGACGAAAAGAGGTTTACCTTTCTTGTCTCTAAGCTTGGTATGCTAAATCTAAAGATTTAATCGGTAGTTACCTATCAAAATTTTCTAAATTGTATACTTTTTCATCATTTCTTCATTCTTAACTCTGATTGATATCTGCACTTCTCTATTCTGTTCATGAACCAAGGGGGAGTATGAGAAGAAATTGACAAGTGGTCAATATTACTTCGAGGGGGAGCTCATAAAATTTTGTATGTACCTTTTAATGCCAAATTTTTTTGTAATGCAAGAATTTAGGGGGAGCTCTTCAAGACAAAAGGGGAGTACGGATATGACATCTGATTATTTCTGATCAGAACTCGTACTTTAAAAAGTTTTACTGCTTTTTGGTCTTTTCAATTTAAGTGAATAAAATTTACTTTGACTTGACATAAGACTTTTGCATAATTTTTTAGAGATGCTTACAAGTTCATATGTTTATGACTTTAAGCTTAGCTTCATGAGATGAAAGATCATACTTTCAGGTATAATCCTTTATCTTAATCTTATCTATGGTTGAAAGAATGACAACTTTCAATCATTGAAAACATCGTTCTAAAACGTTCAAGTCACTTCCCGATTTTTCAACAGATTTTATATTTTGGGAGTGTATTTTAAATGTTTTCATGATCTAAATTGTGCTTTAACTGAAATAGTTAAACCCAACTGAGCATCATATGCATCATAAGAAAACAAGGAATCATTGTGCTAGGAATTAACACAACTTCAATGGAATCACCTTAACCAGTGATTTCTACCCAAGAAGTTAATCCTTAGTGATTGAGTGTGAGAAGTCAAAAGAAATGACTGTGATTAGAGTAAGCAAAAAGTTTAAAAGAAAGAGCGTGTGAGAACAGAGTTAAAAGAATATCACAACTCTGCACCAGCTTTTTCTAAGTCGGGCAGCCACATTTCTAGTGTTTCACAACTCTTTTGTGATCATTATTGAAACAGGCAACTAGCCCATGCCAACTCTTGATCAAACCTCACCAACTACTCATTTTCTTCTTAACAAGAAAGTGTTTCACATTTTCAAAGGGGAAGCAGCACATTTGCTATCTGATTTTCATTTGGAAAATCTGGATATTGAAAAGAAGGAAGTCTGACCCACCTTCGTACTTCAATCATGCACATTGAGTCTGTGTTTAACTTACTGTTATCTCAATGGTTTACACAATTTCGAACCCTATAAGCAATCATCTGTGCTTAATTCTTTCTATCACAAGCACGAACACACAAGGAATTAGTTTCTTTGTCATAACGTTTATAGAAATAACCTTTGTGGTGTTTCGATGATTAAATGGAAGTCCTGGGGGAGTCAACATCAAACAGCTCCTTTCCATTGTGTATTTGTTACACACAGTAACTTAGTGTTACTGACAGGCAAGTTAACTGATTCATTAGTTGATTCAGGTGTTACACGACTACTTTGTCTAGATTTGCAAATATCTGGATGAATATCTTATGAATTGACGAATCAGAGGCTTCGAAAGATAGACATTTCTTACAAATAGTTTTGATGAAGTCGTTGCACTTAACATCAAAAAGGGGGAGAATGACTACACAAGAAATGGCAAAGATCACATGTTTCAAGAATCACGTCCAAGATTGAAATCTTCAAAAGCAAGTATCCTGAAGACATGCTGATTTCAGAGCCAGAGAAATAGATTGCATCTTCTGAGCTGAAGAAGAAGACTGAATTGCTAAATTCTTTTTAGTAATGATCTTGATCCAAAGGGGGAGATTGTTAGATCACATATCTATTGGATTCAAGATCATCCAAACTGAAGATCGCAATCTGAAGCTAAAGCGGAAACGTCGACTCTCGATATTAAAGTCTAATGTTTATTTGTAATAAATGTCAAAGTAATTGTTTGTTATTGTATTGTTTAAGTAATTAATCTAGTTAGTTAGTTATTAGTTTAGTTAGTTTATTATAGTTAGTTATTTAATAACTTTGTAATAGATATTATTTAGAAATAATATCTAGATATTAAATCTAGATATTATTGCAAGTTGTAGGAAGTGTGTTAGACACACATTAGATAGATTAGATATTGTGTATCTCTCAACAACTCCAAAAAAGATAAGATATTATCAAGAACAAAGACACACACTTAAAGGTGTAAATCAGAGAGAAAACAGAGAACACATCTATAGCTTAAATCGATCAATCCTGTAACCGTTGTTATATATCAATACAGGTTGGTAATCGTTATTGTGTTGTTGTTATCTATAAAACTTGATACATTGTTGGACCGACACGTGCCTTCAAGTGAAAGCGGAGCATCAAAAACCGTATGGAAGTTTGCAACCGTTGTCCATTCCCGAGTGGAAGTGGGACAACATCACCATGGATTTCGTGACAAAGCTACCGAAAACCTTGCGCATTCACGACACTATTTGGGTAATTGTGGATCGGCTAACCAATAGTGCGCATTTTCTTGCAATGCGGGAGACCTTGCCAATGGAGAAATTGGCCAAACTTTATATCGACGAGGTGGTTCCACAATCTGTGGTATCGGATCGGGATAGTCGTTTCACTTAGAACTTTTGGGCTAGCTTGCAAAAAGAGTTAGGTACTAGGCTGAATTTGAGTACGACATATCATCCTCAAACGGATGGTCAAAGCGAGAGGACGATCCAGACGTTAGAAGATATGTTGAGATCGTGTATAATAGACTTCGGGGGAAGTTGGGACTCACATCAACCTTTGGTAGAGTTCGCGTATAACAACAGCTACCATTCTAGTATCGGAATGGCACCGTTCGAGGCATTGTACGGGCGGAAATACAGGACACCGGTTTGTTGGTTAGAAGCGGGCGAAAAGCAGTTCTTCGGGCTGGAAATAGTTCAAGAAACGGCGGACAAAGTGAGAGAGATCCGGGAGAGGCTAAAGGCGGCTCAAGACCGACAGAAAAGTTATGCGGACAAGAAAAGAAGATCAGTCGAGTTTCAAGTGGGCGACCGTGTCATGTTGAAAGTATCTCCATGGAAGGGGATTATCCGGTTTGGGAAGCGTGGAAAGCTTAGTCCTCGTTTCCTTGGACCTTTCGTCATCTTGGAGAAAATTGGTTTACAAGCCTACCGGTTGGATTTACCACCGGAAATGAATGGAATACATCCTACGTTTCACGTGTGTTATCTTTGGAAGTGTCTAGACGAAGAGGAAAGAGTGATTCCTCTGTCGGAAATTCGAGTTGACAATGGGAATCGTTGTGTGGAAGAACCGGAGGCGATTTTAGTATCTAAAGTGAAGAAGTTGAGCCACAAGGATGTGGTTATGGTTAAGGTCCAATGGAAGCATCATCGGGGTGCTAACATTACGTGGGAATCCGAGGATGATATGAAGAAGCGGTATCCTCACTTGTTCAATTTAGGGTGATATTTCAGGGACGAAATCCCAATTAGGTGGGGAGGATTGTAACACCCTGAATTATGTTTGGCCAGATAAGAAGAAGAAAGGATGAGAAGGGGAAAAAGGAGCAACTTTTCGGAATTTGTGGGGCGCACGGGTCGTGCGCCTCTCTTCACAAAACAACGCACGGGTCATGCGCGCAGTCCAGTAGAAAACGCACGGGTCATGCTCCTTTCTTCGCAAATTAACGCATGGGTCGTGCGTAGTCCAGAAGCAAACGCACGGGTCGTGCACCTTCCTTCACAAAAAACGCACGGGTTGTGCGTGGTGGCAGTGGGCACATCTCAGGTTAAAATTGATTTCTCTCTAAAATTAAATCACTTCTCACTTCTATCTTCAAGTACTCTCTCCCAAAACCATCCCTCTTCATTTACTTCATCTAGGGTTCCTCCAACCACCAAATCCTCACCATTTATTGCTAAAGTTAAGATCATCCTCCTAGGTTTCAGTTTGGGAGCTTCACCACCATCTCCATCTTCATCTTCCCCAAGTGTCAAAAGCTAGATTTTTGGGGTTTTCATCTCCTACCTGATAATTTCTAGGTTTTGAGTTGGTGAGAGCATTAAGGCATCATTGAAGAGTCATCCAAGTGGTTGCATTGAAGTATTTTCAAGATCTTCATCTTCTCCAAGATTCATCTTCTCAAAGCTAGGGTTCCATCTATTTTCTGGGTTTTTGGTCAAAACCTAGATTGTGAGTTTACTATCCTTTGTCAAAACTAGATACACATCATATACTCTTATTTGTTATTATCTTATCTCTATGTGTTCAAGTATTTGTGTTTTCTTTGTGAAAATAGTTGGAGATATGGATATTGATGATATGCCATAAAGTATGTTATATGTACCCTTATTTGGGGCTTTTCTCATGGATACATAATGTGGGTACCTTGATATGTTAAATGTATACATGTATAGGTATTATGATGGTTCTAGTTGGAATACCACTTTGGTGACATATTTATATACATGATGAACATAATTGTTATATGGGTCTTTGTTGGAACTCACGAGGATAGGATGGTAATATTGTACCCGTAGTTGGTATTGAAATATGTTGGGTTGAAATACACCTAAAGGACCTCCTATATGCGTTATGTGGACGAACCAAGTCAGTACACTAGGAGGATGTAGTCTTGGGCGCCACTGTGATGGTATGTGCCTAGACCTCCGCCATTCGGGGAATTTTCTTAGCGATAGTCTTCGGGTGTGCCGGGCCTTTGGGGTGTTCCTTGTTAAGGGCATCAAGGTATATCGACTCTTGGGTGGGACTTGATTGGTGCCTTGGGTCTCCCCTAATGACTCCACATATATTGAACATTGGTTAACTGCTGATAAGAATTGTAACTGTTCATGCATGCTTATTATTGTTCGACTCACTAGGCTTTTTGTCCTAACACTTGTTTGGTGTCGATGTGTATCTTAGGTTCTAGCGGCGCAGGTCCTAAGCAGGCTTAGATGCTTTGGGGTGAGAGCTTGGAGATTTTTCACATGGACGTATCATATTTTGGATAATGAACCGTTTAGGTTTATTGATAACAACCCTTTTGTAATCTCCTTTCTAGTTGTAGAAATTAGATTAGTCGGTTGTTATTTGTCGTCCATTAAATTACATTTGTAATTAAACAGGTTGTTTATACATTTCCTCATTTTTGGGAGGCTCTTGCTATGGCAACTTTAGTATACCTCATGTCCGTTTTTCGGATTTTGTTATCCCTATTTTTAGGGTGTTACATTAGGTGTGTGTTTATTATTAGGTTGTGGGCGCCGATTTCAAGAGAAAAGAGGAAGAGAGGGAGGCCGAAATTAGATTAGCTCTAGGATTTAGGAGATAAGCATCATATATATATATATATATATATGACATATCTCTATAAACCCTAATCCAAACAGGCCAAGGCCCATAACTAATAAGGCCCAAAACAAAACAAAAAAAAAGTTTAGACTAATAACCAATTAGTCCATCTAGTAAATAATTAAAACATTTAATTAATTACCCATTAAACCCTCAAATATTATTTTCTTGCTTTTACATTGATGGAACTTTGTGTGCGACCCAACAGGCTTATGTTGTTAACTATTTTGTTATGTCTATGGTCATATCTCCAACAGACTCCCACTTGCACATATCATAATAACTGAATAGTTTACGTTAGAATGAGGTAAGCCATCTAAGACTTGATCTGCATTAAGCAGTCCTATAGGTAAGTGATCAAGTATCCCTTTGTTACAGATGTCTGTGTGAACGTGAGACATGGAACATAGTTAATCTACACATCGTTCACTATTATGTTTCTCGATAAAGATTTATGGTGACCTAAAGCAAACTGCAAGATTAATCTGTTATTAATCCAGTCTGCGTATGCATACATTCAGTGTCGGTACCAAATCATCGAGGGGCCCATGGATATCGCTTTTATCATAAGATAAAAGAAACAAGATAGTATTGACTACACAGATCCCCTACCCACTAATCATGTTACACCCAACGTTTCTCTTTATAACTGCCTGTTACGGACAACGTTGGAGAAACATCAAAGCATAACAAACTTCGTGTCAGGAATCTCATGTATCTCTACTTGGGGATAGAATATATTACCATCTTAGAATTTCCTGTGACATGTTCCATGAGGTAATCTCTAAGTGTGGGTCGTTCCAATGAGTGTATAGTCGCATCTCTATGCTATATCCATCTCTTATGGATAATCAACTAACACTCCACATCAGTCTTTATTCACTACTCTCTTCCAGTGTAGAACGACCGACTATGGAAGATGTTGAACTAATTGTTCAAGGAAGTTAATAAACATGCAAATTAGAACATTTGTAGTACACCAAATGATAGTAACTGCTCCAAGCATATATTAAGATCTCAATCAAAATATCGATACATCATAAAATAAGTGTATAAATTCTGAAATCTCAAATCAACTAAAATAAATATGATCAAGCCATATCGCTTACAAATCTAATGCCTATAGACCTAGTATGAGCATCATGCTTGGTCTGCGACAAGAGCTTGGTGAATGGATCAGCCAATGTCAGGATCGAAATTCTAAACAAGAATTTAAACTAAACACTCAGAAACTATGTTAAAGAAGTCGCGGAAAAACACTTTAACAATAAATCAATCAAACAGTGTATGAACTCAAATCACAAGTTATATTGATTTAACTTAATGATTACAAACAAATCCTCAATCTGTTGAACAAGCTCAACAGACGTTCTAAACTTCTCTAAATAAAGGATTTCTAAGAATCTTGAGGTTAATTCTCTCCAAACGTATTCTGTATGAATAAGACTTTCAAAAACTATCTATGACTATCAAAGACTTCTAGACTATATATACAGAACTGATTACAAGATAATTACAAAAGAAATATTGATCTTTAGCATCCATTCCATAATTATCTTCATCATTATATTCAGCTCCTAGTCTTTCGTATCAATCCATCTTTATCTTCACGAGCAGCATTAATCTCCATAGCAGTATTAACTTCCTCAGCAATACTAACCATGTTTGCAGTACTAACCATGCTTGCAGTAGTAATTCTTCAAGCAGTACTAACTACTAGCAGTATTTACTTTCAAGTAGTATTAATACCTCTAGCAGTAGTAACCCTACAAGCATTATTAATATCTTCAAGTAGCAGTATTAATGTAATCAGCAGTATTAATCTTTAAGTCCAGCAGTAGTATCCATCCTTAGCACATTTCAGACCCAACAACCAAGTTCCCATATGTGCCAACTCTACTAACGATGATGTCTCCGACCTCGAAAACCTTCCGAATGTAGTGAAACTTTCTAAGTATATGTCGTGTGCACTTATATGACTTGGGTTCTTTAGCCAAGATGACTGCATCCTCGTTGTCACAGAAGATCTTTATAGGATCATGAATGCTAAGAACTACGCTAAGATCCTCGATGAACTTCTTCATCCATATGGCCTTTTTGCAGCCTTGTTGAGTGCAATGTACTCAACTTCCGTTGTCGAATATGCTACGGTGATCTGCTTGGAACTTCTCCAAGAGACTGCTCCACCGTTCAACAAGAACACAAATCTCGAGTTCTTTCGCCCCCTCCATAAACTAAAAACATTTCTTTAGTTTGTCTCAAATACTTGAGGATGTTCTTTATCGCTGTGCAATGGTCATTGCCAGGATTGGCCTGATATCGGCTCATCATGATCAAAGCACATGATCAGGTCTAGTACATATCATGGCATACATGATCAATCCTATAGCTGAGGCATAAGGGGGGTCCGACTCATTCTTTCTAGTTCTGAACAAGAATTTGGACACTGAGACTTGCTCAATGCCATAGACTTGCTCAATGCCATACCATGTTGCATAAGAATGAACCCCTTATTGGAGTCCTGCATGTTGAATTTCTTCAACACTTTGTCTATGTAGGTACTTTGGCTTAGACCAATAAGACGCCTGGATCTATCTCTATAGATCTTGATGCATAGTATGTATGTTGCATCTCCCATGTCCTTAATAGAAAAACATTTCCCTAGCCAAGTTTTCATGCTTTCCAAGGTAGGGATATCATTTCCCATAAGGAGTATGTCATCTACATACAACACAAGGAAGACTACATTACACCTACTAGTTCTGACATATATGCATGGTTCATCTTTGCTTCTTATGAATCCAAATTCTTTGACTTTCTCATCGAAGCAGATGTTCCAGCTGCGAGAAGCTTGTTTAAGTCCATAAATGGACTTCTGAAGCTTACACACTCTATCAGGATGCTTGGACTGTATAAAACCCTCAGGCTGTGTCATAAACACATCCTCAGACAACTTACCATTAAGTAAAGCGGTTTTTACATCCATCTGCCATATTTCATAGTTATAAAATGTTGCTACGGCAATGAGTATCTTGCTGGATTTCAACATAGCCACTGGTGAGAAGGTTTCATCATAATCTACACCATGAGTTTGTGTGTTTCATCATCAGCGATCAGACTGAGTCTGTTCAGTTATCGCTGATGACCTTTCTGTAAACATTAATATGTATGTGTTTCACTTTCAGCGATCAAACTGAGTCTGTTCAGTCATCACTGATCGTTTCCTATGTAACACAGTTAACGTAATCCCTGAAGACAAGTCTCGCGTCAACATAGTTCATAGTTGAATCGAAGACGAAGCCACTGAACAATAGATAAGTCTACTAGTGACCTGATGCGGATATCAGCGAAGATCAGACATCTACTTACGCGAAGAAGCCTGAGGAAAAGCTTCAGCGATAGCTGAACTTCTTTATCTCTGGAAGAAGAGATACTCAGCGATCAACGATCACAAAGCTTATGCCTCAAGTTTTCTTTTCTCTTACCTTGCACAACCAGTACGATGTGTCAGAACGGACACGTCTCTGCCACAAATCGTACACCAACTCTGTCAACTACACTGTTCATAAAGCGGCCAAAAGCATGTCTCCAAAAGTGAGACTACCAAAGCCAATCTATGAATGCCACGTGTAAAGTACCCTGCCATGCATTTAATGCATAGGGTATAAATAGGAAGCTCACACCTTCATCTGAAAGGGTGCTCAATCCTTGAACTCCAAAATAGAAACCCTTGTTTTCTATCTCTCTAAAAATCCCCCATTCTCTGAATTTTCTTGTGCAACCATCTTAGTGTTTCTTAAGTTTGTTTAGATTGAGTCTGTCTTAATCTTATTCCGCAACAAACTTGTAAATTGTATTTTGATTTATCAATAAACAATTTATTAAACTTTAATTTCTGTGTTTGTATTCAACCCCCCCCCCCCTTCTACAAACTTGTTAAGCACCTTCGGGACCAACAAGTGGTATCAGAGCAGTTTGTTTAATCTAATAAACAAGATCTTGCTGTATACTCTTCCTTGCTATTCTAAAATGGCACTAAACACAAACACAAACTACTATGATAATGGTTCACTTTCTAAACCTCCTCGATTTAGCAGAGATAACTTTTCTCTATGGAAAAATCGAATGATGCTATTTCTTGAAGGTGCGGATCCTACTATACCTGAATATATAGAAAACGGACCCTATGAACCTGTTAGAATTATAGCTGCGGTTCCGACTACTGCCACCACTGAAGCTTTCCCTGAACGATATGTCGTTAAGGAAATAAGACAGTGGAGTGATGAAGATAAAAAGAAGGTAGGCATAGATGCAAGAGCAAAGACCATTATATCAATGGCTCTGCCTGATGAAGTTTTCCATTCCATCATGCATCTAAAAACTTCTAAAGAAATGTGGGAAACCATATGTGTTCAATATGAGGGCACCACTGAAATCCAAGAGACCCGAAAGATTAACTTGGTAAGACAGTATGAAAGTTTTATCGCTGGTAAGAATGAATCTCTTTCTGACATTCATCAGCGGTTTAACTGCCTGATCATTGACCTAAGAACTGTTGGAAGGACCTATTCTAATTCTGAGGTCCTAACAAAATTCTTGGAAAGTCTTCCTGAAAGCTGGGACAGTTATTCAATATGTCTTAAGCTGACAAAAGACTTACATACTCTCTCTCTAAGCACTCTGTATGGAATATTGCTCAACTATGAGCAATCTAATCTCCTGAAGAAGAATCTTGTAAAAGATTCTAAAGACTCCAAAAGCACTGCTGTTGCTTTAGTCTCATCAGAGATAATTCCATCCCAGCGATCTACTCTCACCATCACTGAGTTAGATTCTGAATCTGAGGATTTATCAGACCCTGATCTTTCAGAGTTTAATGAGTCCTTAGCACTCTTGACAAACTCTTTTAAGAGATTTGCAAGAAAGAGTAACTTCCGAAGAAGTAAACCTCTCTCTCTTACTGAAAAGCCAAAATCAACTCCGGTTGATAAGGCTACAGCCACTTGCTATAACTGCGAAAAAATTGGACATTTTGCTAGTGAGTGCAGGTCTAAAAAGGTCTTCAAACCTTCTACCTCAAGAAGATCCAGTGATGACAAATACCATAAGCTGAAGAACAAATATCAAAAGCTGAAAAGCCATCAGCAAAAAGGTAAAGGTCTCATCGCTGAAGAACATGACTGGGCTGAATCAGAAGAATCATCTTCTGATGAAGAAGAAGTCGCTAATCTTTGCCTCATGGCTGAGATTAAAGAAGAAGTAGAAGAACCATCTGAACCTTCTATGAGCTACATATCATCTCAGGTATCTATCTCAACAAATCCCTCTCTGCCTGAAGCTGAGAGAAGTCGCGCTGTTGATGTGCTGACGATTGACCTTTATAATGCTCTAAACGACAAAACTCAAGCTGAAAATAAAAATGTTTATTTAACACAAGAGCTAGAGAAATGTCATGAAAAGATCAGTGAACTAAATCTTTTAGAAGAAAAGCTAAAAGATCAAGTCATTATAAATGAAATCATCAGCATTGAACGCGAACAAGCCATCGCTGCTCTAAAAGCAGAAAAGGCTCATGTTGAAAAATGGTGCAAATCATCAACAAAGATCTCTGAGATAATAAATGCTCAAACTCCTGAAAGTGATAAAACTGGTCTTGGTTTTTGGACACCACAGGATGATCCTAAAGAAGAAAGTTCCTCGCTTAAGTTTGGAACTTTTGTCACATCTTTCTTTGACACTTCTTATAATCAATTCTATCCCTGTTCTTCTTCTAATCCCATCCCTGAGGAGATATCTGCAAGATCTAAGCCTGCAGATAAAGGAAAGTCTATTCTCCCTCAAAAGGCTTCCAAGAAAACCAAACTGAAAGTTCCCTCCAAACCTTCAGTGGATAAATCTTCTAGCTCAGTGACAGAAATCTTTGATATCTGTCCTCCAAAGCTGAAGGTTGATCTAAAGCCCGTGAAATCTGAAGAAATAAAAATTCCTCCCAGATCTCGTGCTAAAGGCATTCTTGGAGCTGGACCTACTCATCTTAAGTTTTCAAAACCTTTTGGTTATAAAACCACCATCAGATATAGAAAA